>JANVYH010000006.1:3600000-4200000 GCA_027406125.1 Colletotrichum tropicale
CTTTAAGGTTACGAACCAGCAACTTGGCACGTCAGAGCCGCGGCGGAGCTGACGGCGGCAAGCATGGAGATAAGCGTCTTGGCAGCCATGGCGAACAAGCTAAATCAAGCCAGCGAGGATCTCGGAAAGAAAAGCAACAAGATGCACGTCAACAGTTGTTTCTGCCCCAGATGCCAAGACTTCGAAGGATTCTTATATGCAACCCTCCTCATTCCCATGCTGCTCACGCTGATGAAAGGGACCAGCGAACTCCTCAACCTCGTGAGAAAACGAATTGCTTCCGACGGAAGATTTTGGGGCCCTTCTCTGTTGTAGACACCGCGATGTTTTCCCGTCCAATCAACCATGCCATGACCGATGTAGCCATCGCTATCTCAGGCCGCCTTTCTTGTCCTGCCAATTTCCCACCATTGAATGGGAGAGAGTCCCCACACGTGGACGAACCTCAACCGGCACGGCACCTGGCGAGAGAATTAGAGTTGGCGAGTGCCCCCCTGCCGCTGCCGCTGCCATTCATAACCAGATGTTCAGAGGGGATATTAGCTGCCTTCGTTCCTGAGATAAATTGCCTGTGATCCGAAGTATCCGAGGCCTGCTAGGAGCTAGCCGGCTTCCGCGTGGTGGTTCTGAGTCGTGTGCCGATAACCGAGTAGAGCATGCATCATCACGCAGGGGGGCGCGCTACGACCAATACGAGGAAGGGCATGCTGGAGTTGATGATCGTTTGGGGAAACGGAATTGGGTGTACGGCAAAAATCTCTCGTATGTTGGTGTCGTTTGTGGCTCTGTCTCCTCAAAGAGCAGCTCTATAGCGGTTAATACAGGAGATCTCAGTACGTCGCCACTGTAAGAGATCCAAAGAGAATTTTTTCTATTGAAATTAATGACTGCAACTGCTCGCTCAACTTACAAGGTATATTTTCCCAGCTTCTTAACACAACGAATTAATTCACTCGCCTCTCCGTGAAAGGGGAAAAAAAAAAAAAAAAAAAAAAAAAAAAAAAGGAAGTCTGTTGCTCTAATTCCAGCTCATAAACAACAAAAGGAACGGCTACGCTGTATTTCTACTACTTCCAACATGCTCTCATTTTTCATTTTGCACATTGAAGAACGCTTGCTACCTAGGTAGAAGCAGAACATTGTAAGAAATACGCAACCATGAGCTTGTTTTACATATGCATCACCCTTGATCTTGCCACGCGCATTGGATTCAGCTAATCCATTGGCATTGACCAGGAGTCTCCTTAAATCATGCCAGACCGGAATACCGGACCACCTGGGGCCGGGTGTAATGGTAGTCTACTTGCGCCAGAACAAGCACCAACACCCTTGCCCTTCAGAGCCACGACCCTTCTCCATTCTTTCCACAATAGCCTCGGGGTCCTCAACCCGAGATGATAAGTTGATCGCTCCAGAATCGAGCGCGGTCTTGGAGTACAGGAGTGATTGGAGAGGATCATGATTGAGAATCAGGGGAACCAAGGCATCACGGTAATGCAATCTCAATCGTTCTATATCATCCATCCCCACGATGTCTGTGATTGAATCAAAAGGATAGGGATCGATACGATGTAGCTCGGAAAGAATTGTACATTTCCGACGTATCGGAACAGCCCAGCTGTGGAGAAAGAAAGCAGAGCGACGTTGTTTGGTTTCATCTTCAAGGTGCACACTATAGTCTCGACTGTCAGTCTCATCTGCAAATGTCGTTCGTCGGAGGATGACGTGAGCAAAATCCCATGTTGGCTTTGTGTCGTTCCCATTTCCGTTCCAGATCAAAGTGGCGAGAAGGTCTGCCGGTCGAACGTCAGATTTCACCAAGAATAGATCAGGCTCTAGACGACCATCATTTAGAAACCCAAAATTGTAAACCGTTCTGACAAACTTGAGCTGCGGCGGGATGGGCAATAGTAGAAGATTGCAATGGCTGTCTCGACCTGTAGACCTTCTAGATCCATCTTTATGGTCCGTATCGCCATCATGTCCGAATAGGCCTAGTTTTCTCACGGCATCTAGTGGTTCCCTTTTATTCATGTCGACTCTGAGATCTTCAGACTTTATCCCTCCGGACTTCTCGTCGTTCAAAACATGAAAACACAGGATTCTAATCGTAGTAGATTCCTGATGGAATGACCTCGCGTCCAACGGATGGCATGCTTGAGACTCCAGAAAAGCGCTCACGTCCTCATCAAGACCGCAGATTCCAAGCGAATCGCGTATCATACAGAGTACTGAATGCTTATCTTCCACATCGTGATCCTGATAGTGACTGTATAAGAGCCTGACGAGGGTTCGGAATAACGGGAACCACGTTTTTTCTCCGTATGTGACGGGGAGGTTCCGTCGTATGGGGTCGGTTTGAGGAAGAAGAGATAGAAGGGCGTAAATTTTGTCTGCTGCCACCGACGCCCTTGCGGTTTCATATTTCACGACAAGATCCATAAGCGTTCGTGTTTTCGTGACTCGAGACTGGTGGTTGCAGAGCTGTATGCTGACGGAGTGCTTCTCAAGCCTTTGGTGACGAAAGGGGCTGCTAATGAAATCTGAGCTGGGGCGCTGATAGTCCCAGGCGTTTTCCTTGTGGTCGTTCACAGCTTGATCAAATTGACCCCACGGCAGCCTCTCGAGCCCGTAAAAGATATCGATGTCCTTTGCGAGGACTATCTCCTGTTTGACCCAAACTCTGTTAAAGTAGGGCAATTTGTCAAACCGGTCCCGAAGCTTGCAAATCTCGTAGTCGTCCTTGGATGCGAGAATGTCACGCACATTTCCCAGGCTTTCGCCAGTTCCAAGGCTCGCAGCCACTGATGAGGCAGAAGAGAAAATCTCTCTCATCATGGCGACCTGATGACCTTTCTCCTCATCATCGCCTTGATTTATGCAGAGTGAGTCAATCCAAAACTTGGTGTTGCTCTTATACCCGTAGTGTCGCATCTGCCAAAGCGCGTACCAGCAATTGAATTGTATTTGCATCCTGAACCCATTGATCACAACAGGAAGCAACGGAACGGTCGAGCCCCAGGTATAGGAAATGGCGATGAATGATGGACGCGTATTCTCTTGGAAGTCATAGACCCCCATGCTAAAGGCATATTCGTCGGTGCCTGTTGGGTACGGCTCCAGGTGAAGAAGTCTGATTTGCTTGTCGGGATTGGAGAATTCCAGTTGTTTGTAGAGGGAAGACATTGTCTGCAACTGTGGACGATCCTCTCTGGTGGATGACACTCTCTGGTAGATTGAGATTTCAATACGAGACGCTGGGGTCGCAGGTTGCTTGTAGAATCAATCGAGAGGCCCTGATGATGAGTTGATAAACGAGACGAGATATTTTCTAAGACGAGTCTCGCGAGCACATGAGCGCGCAGTACGTGCTTTTATGGAGGCAAGGGCTGATGAGCTGGCCGACGCAGTGCGTCAGCAAGCCGCATGATGGAGGGTCAACCGCATGGGCGAAGACCGATGCCATTGGGCTGTGCCGCAGTCATCTCCCTACTCGATCTGGCTACGAGGCAAATAAGTAGAAAATCCACTTTAAAAACAGAAATTATGCTTCCCAAGTCTATGAAATAGCTCCCTGAAACCAAATAGCATGATCTCGATTGCTCGCAGTACTCACCATATCGAAACCGCAATCCTTTCTCTCACTACCTAGGCGAAGGACGCAGTGAAGTGCCCTTTCTGCGTTTATCTCAATGTTTCCCCGCTCACTAGCAAGCGGGCTAGAAAACTTCCTGGCGATGTTACTCACCACCGTAAAGAAGATTAAGAAGGGGATGAAGAAAAGGGTTCTCGCGGTGATGGCAGCAATTCACATCCGCCGGTGCCAGCGGTGGTCAGCCTGTAAGTGAATGGAGGGTCTGCAGTTTGTAAGTCTCACGGTTCACCACGCGACAACCTGCTCGGATCCGATATTCCGGTCCAACCTCCGGACTCGTGAAAAACCAACGTCGCCAAGCAGGTAATTTAAGCTTGCAGACATTTTTCGGATGTTCGCCGGATTAGAATCCATCGCGCCGCACAGAAGCGTATGTCTGTCTAGGCAACGACGGCCGTTTTGGGCGCTCTAGCCCGGTGTTCCAGGCTGCCGGGCCACTAAAACGGTTCTTGTTCACTGCCCTGGTTCCAACAGACTACCCCTATTGGCCACACCGAACATGGTTATGATAGGCAGAAGTGGGCTCATGGCGATGTTGTCCGTACCAACAGCAATAGAGAAATAGATATAAACATTGCCCTGAGTCTGAGTAGGTTTTACGAGACTGTTGATGAAATATCACTCACTCGACGGTAAAGAAGGCCAAAATGTCGTGGCGAAGCCTTGACGACATGAAGCACATCACTCAAGGGGTTGACGTGGTCAACCCTGAGTACAAGCACCCTCAGCTGGTGATTGTCAGTGAGTAGAGCCCCTATGCAGGAGCCCCTTGTCAGCCCAGTCTTCTCACTGACACATCTCACCCAAGACGATGCCTTCGTGCTTCCCAACACCTTGGCCACCCAATTCACTACCCTTTTCATGAAAGGGAAGCTCTTCAGCGGCAAGGACCCAACCCAGCCCCGACCGTCTGACGAAGATGAGCAGGCCCTCTTCTGCCGGCCCTACAGAGAATGGGCCCCGGCGCCGTACAACAACCCCCGGATCCGGGTCGACAACGCCCTATCCCGCACAATCAGCATCATCGGGGGCATGGGCGACCTGCTGAGCATCGTCATGACCACGAGCACCGAATGCGACCGCGACCTGCACCACATGAAGACGCGGCTGCTCCACGGCCTGCCGCCCATGTCGCTGGCGCGGTGGCGCCAGAAGGGGCTTCACGAGCTCGCCAACTTTGAGCGCGCGTGCGAGCATCTGAGCCAGGTCGTCGACGCGTTTGAGTATATCAATCTCCCGCAGACGCAGGACCGCATGCGCAAGGCGGCCAACGGGGTGTGGGACACGTGTAGTGATTTCGAGAGGGCGCTGAACGCATACCGCGCCGAGCGCGGCCGGACGTCGATCTCGGTGACAGCGATGTGGGAGGAGTTCCTGGTGGATTACTTGACCACCGTTGCGGAGAGGGCGCATGCGTGGACGCTGGCGCGGTTGGATGAGCTCAGGGAGGTGCAGTGGGCGAGGCTACAGGGTACGGTATCAATGCCCATACAGACGTTGATGCCCATGCAGTTGGAGATCCTGGACAAGGTGCACGATCTCACGGAACTCACGAACAAGGTCGACACGCGGATCATGCTGCCGCTGCCCGGTTTTCGGCTGCAGACGCTCACGGCGGCCATCCCGCGGATACGCGACAACTGGGACGGGTACCAGGGGGGCACGCCCATGACGGCGTTCCCGTACAACATGCGGTTCCGCTCGAAGGTGTACGCGTTGCGGTGCAAGTGGCTCACGAACCAGGCGATGGTGCTCTACACCATGCGGAAGGGCGCAGACGTGAGGCAGCGCGGGGATCCGGTGCGGAGCGAGGAGACGAGCCGGCTGCAGGCGCATGCGTATGTGACGGCCAGGCGGGAGTTGCGCGGGCCGCCGCCGGCTGTTTGCGGTGATGAGCCTTGGATATGTGAGGTGAAGAACATGATGAACCTGGCGAATCGGTCCCTTCGGACGTGGGGGTTCGTGGGGTATCGCATCTGCTACGAACACTCTGACGAGGAGTGGAAAACGTTCCTGGAAGAGTTCAAGAGCGACGTGACGGCTTGGGGGGATGGGGTGCGTGGGGCTGGTGATGTGAAGCCGTTGTGCAAGGTGCGGTGGCTCGATGGCCGGGAGCATGGCATTCCCGAAGGTGATGTTGAGGCGGCGAAACGGTGAGTGTTCCGATGTCGCGTTACTTGGAGGCACCTCTGACGCCCACAGACATTACCAGGAGTATAGCAAGTCGCCAGCGATGGCGATGTTCCTTCCGACAGGCCCAGACTCGGTCTTCTTGGCTGCGGACAAGGCGTCCATCGAGTCTTATCTGCATCCGATCCAGGACAATGCCGGACCCGTCATTCCGGTGGGCGATCTGGGAAGTTTCATCCTCGCCGTCGGAAGCGCGGATAGTGAGAGGCGGAGAGGGGAAAGTGGGAGAGAAGAGAGCGAGGAAGCGGCAGAGGAACCGGACGGCTTCAACGGCATTCTAAGAGTGCTCGGGTCAGTCCTTTTTGACGACCTCTGGGCATCTCTATTCCGCCACGCTTTCCGTCTATCAGACCTGGCGAGGCTGGCAGAGATTCATCCTCGGCAGGTCTATGTCGGGCCAACCGTTCCCATGGAGAGAGACAGCTGGCGGAAGTCGGGCACGTGGAGTTTGACGGTGTTGAAGTCGTTTGAGAAGTGGCAGAAACAATGACGTTGCTGCTCGCTCGACTCAAAGGAGGACCTGTACACGTAAAAGTCTGTATACATAAAGATACCATCGTTGACTCAATAGTGCCATCTTCTCTCGTCTCATTGAGAACGGTCGTTGCCGAACGATGAAGCCTCCAGAGCCCTTATGCGCGTTGTAGAATTCCTAGCGTTACAGGCCAACCGATGAACTTCTTATCGTGAATCACACCATGGGCTCATATGCCACTTAAACTCAGACGCAAGAGAGCGAGGTTGAGGATGCCGCCTCTGGGCATTCGAAGATCGTGACGTCAGCTGGCAGTCATTCCTGCTGATGCGCCTGCACCTACATCATGTCAACGAACACCTTTCGTGACTAGCAACTCCAAATAAAGCCGAAGCCGATTTCTTGCGACCTTTGACTGAATTTGGACGAGTCTCATCCCGGATACAACAACTCAATCGATCTCACCTTGCCTGTCTCTGCTCAGTATGGCCACCACATTGACCGGTCGCTGTGTCTGCGCCCAACTACAATACTCCGCCAAACTTGCTTCCACTGACGATGCAAGGACATCTCTCTGCCATTGCTCCAGCTGCAAGAGAGCCTTTGGTACCAACTACGGTCTGACGACCAAGGTTCGTGGCGCCTTCATTTCGTCGCAACAGACCGAGGCGGAGCACTGATATCATCCCACACCCCAAGGTTCCGCTGGAAGGCTTCTCCTACACGCAAGGCCAGCCGAAAAAGTTCAAGCAGGACAACGGCGTGATCCGCGAGTTTTGCGACACTTGCGGCGCGTTCGTGTGCGAGTACGGGGAGGCGGCGGCGGACAAGTTTCGGTACGTCATGTGGGGGACGTTCGACGAGCCTGACAAGGTGCCGCCCAAGGGAGAGTTCTTCTGCGCGCAACGAGAGGCGTGGATGCCGGAGATTGACGGTCAGTATTGTTGTGTGTGCTGTCGGAGAGCGGGCGGAGTGTGTGCTGATGGTGGGAATAGGCGTCTTTCACAAACAGGAGATCAAGCAGTGATGTCGCCCACGGATGGAGAGCGATTGACGTATGAGTTCTGAAAAATCGGCGCACAGATTTGGGGCAACGGTATCCGTGATACGCGTATTGACATGGGATACGAGCACACGGAGTTCCGCCGTTGGTTCGGGTTCGGGGATGGTGCCGGGGATGAGTAACGGCCCTACAGATTGCCAGAGTTCAAGGCGCAATTGAAAAGATGAATTCCGTTTTATGTGCCAGAATTCAATGATTTCCTCGGGAATGGTGACTTTCTCTCGCTGGCAAGCCCCTCCATGCGTGGGGTAACAGATGATCGATTAACTTCACACATAACCATCCATGTCGCCAACGCCAAGACCCCGCGCGTGTGGCTTGCGAAAGCGAAGGGAAGCATTTTTAGACACGAGCAAGCCAACCAACCCCTGGACCTGGCGGCATAAGCCTGAAAGCCGATCCCCCTCTTATCGCCTTTTAAGCTTGTTCATCGCGCCCCCCTTCCCCTCCATCACGTTCCGCGTCCTCCGTTCATCTGAATCTGCGCTCCCGCGAAACTCTCCCAATCTCTTGGGACAGCGGTCGCGTCTCGGGGCCGTGGCTTCGCATTTCAATTCGTCCTAGACAGCAAATTTCAACAACAAGATGGGTCAGACAGAAACTCAGCCCAGGCCGGGCTTGCGACAGCGCAGTCGCACAGCGCTTCTCATCGTGGCATGTGCCCTCGCACTCTACGCCGGCGTCGTACAGATCTTGACCCTGATCGCCGGCACATGGGTTACGCGGGGCTGCGATGGCGTCCAGCGATTGGGACTGTCAAGCCTGTCAATACTAAAAGTGCGTCTGCAACCTTTGGTGACTGCGCATCGCTCAAATTGTGGCTGACCGTCTATACAGTTTGACGGCATCGTCCCCTCAACTTCGAAGCCAGATTCATACGATCTCACGATGCACCTCTTCCTCTCCTCATTCGGCTACGAGTACCCAAACACCTCAACCGCAGCCTTCGCTACCGCCGAGCCCAACTTACCCTACGACTTCATCCAGATCGGTGAGCACCTCGGTGCCGACCCCTCCTCATGGGCCTGCCTCCGCAGCGCCGACCAGTGCACATCACCATTCTTCAACACATTCCGCCACGACAGCTTCGAAATGACCCGCACGCTGGAGTACGCCTCGCATATCCTCGCCATCACCTACATCGCCCTCCTCTTCCTCACCGAGACACTCATCGCCGCGCGCCCGAGCTGGCTGCGGTGCCAGTGCTACTTGGCCAGCCTCAAGCGCGTGTGTCCCTGCCCGCGCGGCTCGCGCGCCCAGATCGAGGCCCTGCCGCCAGGCTTCTGGGACAGGTATCGCGCGTGGGTGTGGCTCACTCTGCCAGCGTTCGTGTTCCTTCCGGCATTCGGGCTGGTGATGAAGGGGCTGTTGCTTAAGAGCTATGTGAGCCGGCCGGGTGCGGGTGAGGTGAATGCGCGGTTTGGGGAGGGGTTTGTCGTAGTGGAGGGGACGGCGATCGGCGCTGCGTGTCTGGCGGTCATGTGTGTGTATGTGAGAGCGTCGTTGGCGCCGAAGGTGAATTGGATGGAGCAGCAGGGCGGTGTTGCTGATGATGAAATCAAGATCGCGGAAGTTGGTCTTTTGTCGAGGGGGTTCACCGATGCAGAGCCGGACGTGCCCCTCTCATCGGGCCCTTGTGGTTCACATTGCGACCGAGAACCTGCTGATGAGAAAGACGAGGATGATGGTGAACAGCAGCCTCTCAGGCACACATGAAGCCAGCTGCTGCGATGCAACGCTTGGATGAAATCCGCATCTAGATGAGAATACCCATTTGCCTACCTACCTTACCTACATAGGTAGCAAGCCGTCCCACCAAATGATACCACAAATCTCAGATCCGCGGGCACTGCCCCCCGTTTCACGACCTACGTAGCTCGATTGGCGAATCAACGAAATCGTCATCGATTGCGGTTCCTGCCGATCGGCCCTGCATAAGGGTGGACAGGAAGAACAACCGCATTCCGCAAAAAGAAGGGGTTTCTCCGCTAAAACGCCATGGCGTGGAACATGCGCATCGCACCACCACAATCCTGATGTCATCGCTCCTGCGACAAGCTGTCATCGATTCTGCGCCCGCCCCTCGCATCGGATGAGGTATGAGCGCGTTTGCGGCGGGCAACCCCGTGCGGGAGGGATGATGCCATAGTTCGTCAGGCGGAGGGCCTGTTAAAGTGAAGCTGGGCTCCGAATGTAATGTCTCTTTCTTCATTTGTTATTCCTCCTGATACTTCCCTGCGATACTGCACAATTACGTTGCCTCAATTCTGAGTTTTACATTTGAAGATAAACACTCGACTGAAGAAGCATCATCCAAAATCATCAATTAAAGAAGCCTACCATCATGGCCGCCCGTCATTTCGCAACACCCATCGCCGCGGGCGCAGTCCTCCTCGGAGGCGGCCTCTATGCTTTCAACAGACACGTCAAGCCCGAAAATCCTGCCGGCGACCCAGCCCAGCAAGTTTTTGACACAAAAACACCCCGCCCAACAGCCGATGAGGTCGCCAACAAGAAGCAGCAGGCCGACGCGAAACGCGACCTCGGCATGGGCGGCGCCGGCGTTGGCATGAACCAGATGACTGGCGGCACCGACATTGGCTCCGGCCTCAAGAGTGGTAACACGGATAACCCGAATCGCGACACGCCCAAGGGCCCGAAGGACAAGTTCCCGTCGGACGCGGGTGCGATTGGCGGCGGGCAGGGACGCGGGAACGCGAATAGCAGGGCGATCGAGACGCATGGTCCTGGGTCGAGCGCGGGTGCGGGTAACACTGAGGGAGGCATTTCGCAGAAGCTGGGGAGCATGTTTGGCACGGGAGGCGGCAGTCAAGGGAAGGAGAGGCATCAGAGGCCGGTTGATACCAAGGTCGCGAGCCATATGGCTGATACCCCGACGAACCGTGGAGGAAGCCCGTGGGATAAACATCGTAAGGATGTTACGGCGGCGGCTGCGTCTAACCAGTCATGAGATGACGAGTGAGTAATTTGTGGCTGTAAACTAGAGAAAAGAGTAAAGCATTAATACTTGGCACCAATCTTCTCATCCTCCTTCACTTGCTCCTCGTCCACGATGATAACGGCTTTACCGCTGATCTTGCCGCTGTTCACAAGCTCCAATGCCTCGAAGATCTTGTCCAGGCCGTGGAAGACATTGTTCTCTAGCTTGATGCCATGTTCCGCAATATGCTCCAGCATCGTCTCCGTCTCTCCCCTTGAGCACGTCAAAGTGCCCTTCACCGTGATATCCCGCACTATCAACTCCAAGAACGGAATCTTCACCTCCATCGGCTGCGCGAGCTGGTGCATCGTGCCATGCATCTTCGTAACCGCGCACGCAAGCCCAGCGGCAGCCTCCGCATCCGCCAAATTCACCGTCGCATCCGCCAGCACATCCCCCGTCGCCGTCATTACCTCCGCCACAACCTCCGCATTCCCCTTCCTCGCATCAAGCACAACCTCCGCGCCGCTCCGCCGCGCCAGCTCTAACCCTTCATCCCGGGCATCGATCCCAATCACACGCAGCCCCAGTGCCTTCGCCATCTGGACGCCCAAGTGCCCCAGCCCGCCGCCAGCCCCGACGATGGCAAGCCACTGCCCCGCCTCCAGCCCGGCCTGCAGCACCCCGCGCCAGGCCGTCCTCCCGGCACACGCCAGCGGCGCGGCGCTGAGCAGCGAGACACACTCGGGGATCCTCACGCTCGTCCTTGCGTCGGCGCGCACGTATTCCGCCAGACACCCGTCCACTTGCATCCCGAGAATACCCTTCTGGTTAGGGCAGTAGTGCGTGTACCGCTCCGGGCCGGTACACTCGGTGCAGCTCCCGCACAGCCCGAGCGGGACGCCGCACATGACGCGGTCGCCGATTGTGAAGTTGGCGACCGCGGCGCCGACGGCGACGACGGTGCCGGCGCCCTCGTGGGAGGCCGTGATGGGGAGAGGGAGCGGGAGGGCGCCGGCGTGGAACAGGCTGTCGGTGTGGCAGTAGGACGCGACGGCGACTTTGACGAGGATGTCGTGGGGTTCGAGGGCGGAGGGGACGGGAATGGATGTGAGCTCGTAGGGCGCGTTGTAGGCGACGACCTGGACTGCTTTCATTGTCTCGGGGAGGGTTGCGGCGGCCATTTTGTCGGTGAGGATTGTTGGATCTGGGCGAGATTGTGATGTTTGGTCGAGGTGGGATGGGGTTAGGGGCTATCTTAGAGACTTTGGGGAGGATAAGCATGGCTTGGCTGGGTGAGATTGACGTAGTGTTCGTCTTACGGTGGCTCGCTTGAATTGAGAGGAGAAGCTGCATGAGCTTGGCGTCAGCATGTCGCGTGTCCCGGGGATGCGAAGATGGGTAGACGGTCGTACCTTGAATGTGTTGACATTGAGCGGGATCTCAGGTCGACTTGGAATCCCCAAAGCGGAACATTGCTTCTAGGGCCCTTGAACCAGTGCTCAAGGAAGCAAGGTAGGTGTCTTTGTTCTCAATCCTTCATCTTCTCAAGATCTGGTCACCTCATGTTGCCATTCTCACCACGTCGATGCGTCGGCCGGTCGGTCGGTCGGAGGAACACGTTTCCATCGTGCTGAGAGCATCGTCTGCTTTGTCGTCTGTTAGTATTCTGTCCCCAAGACAGCATTCCTGCATCTGGCTCTCTGAACCAACGTGAATCACTATCAATATGCTCCGCGGCAATGGCCGGTTGGTTTGTTGATGTCCACATCAACATCGAGAAGCACCATCTAGGTAAAAAAGGTCGAGCCAACGCGACCATCTGCCCACCATCCCGCGTCTCTCCCCCGCTTGCCGATCACACGTGGATCTACAGCCCGAGCTCTCGTCCCGCTGCGGATGCATCCACTGCGGACCCCCGTTTCGGAGCCTTGTGTTTCTCTCCGGTGGTTTGTTTCTGATAGATCTGTTGTACGCGTTGAGATGGCGAGGACCGGATGAACCGGCTTTGTGTTTTTTAACACTGGTGCCAATTCACCAAGTCGAAAACTTGATACCTAGGCTGTGGCTGGCCCGTCAGACTTGACAACATGTACGACGACAACGAGGTGGCAGGTTCCTAATCGACTTCAAATCTAACTAACTACTGACAAGGATGTTCTTCGCAAGCCTGCCTGTCCAAGAACTGACTCTATTTTCTATGCCCATCACCAAAATGTCATAAACGCCGCGTTTCCCGGTTGACGTAGGCCGCTCACTCCTTCACCTCACCTTTCGGCCGATACACCACCCTCTCTCTCAACAGGCGTGGCGTATCCGGATCATGCGTGGGCAAAACCACAATGTCCGTCTGCCTCGCAAACTCCTTAATCTTCTTCAGACTCTCAAACGCCGTGAACGGGTCACTGTTCGCCCCATCCGGTGCCTCTGCATCCAGCAAATGAATCCCGTACGTCGCATCCCCAGCCAGCAAGTACGTCGTCTTCGTCCCGTCGTCATTATCACCAACAACAACCAATGAAATATGCCCCGGCACATGCCCCGGCGTGTCCACTGCGACCACCGTCCCGTTCGCCGTGATGGCACAGGACCGCCCCCACGGCCCAACAGCCCTCTTCTCGTCAAAATCCAAAATCCGCGGCTCAAACCCCGGCGGCCAGTCCGACGGGATTGCCCCCTGCATCGCCGCGTAGATCGTGTGCTTCCCGAACGCGTCCCAGTGCTCGCCCCCGACGTAGATCGGCACCTCCGGCGCCGCAGCCGCCAGCTCCTTCAGCCCGCCCGCGTGGTCGTGGTGCAGATGGCTTACGATGATCGCCTGCAGCTCCGTTGGTTTCACCCCACGCTCGGCCAGGCGGTTGATGATGGCGTCCTCGGGGGTCACGTCGAACTTGTTGAGGATGCCCGGGATGGGGTTCCAGCAGGGGAAGTAGCCGGGGTCGTTACATTTGGTCGAGATGCCCGTGTCGAAGAGGATCGGGCCGTTGGGGTGCCGGATGAGGAACGCGCCCACCGGGAGGGGCCCGAGCCAGGGGCCGGTGAAGGAGCGGAGCATGCGGAACGGGACGAAGGCGTTGGTGATGGGCTGCCCGCTCATCGGCTCGCGCATCCAGCATGTGCCGGTCGGCAGGAATTCTACGGAGACCTTGTCGGAGGAGGCCATGGTCGGCGATTTGATGCCGGGGCGTCTAAGCGAGGGAGAGAAGATAGTACTAGACCTCTTGAAGTCTGGTGAGAGACGGCGCGAAGCAGTGATGGGGCAGACCAGAAAAGCTCAATTGTTTGGCAGGTAAACAAGGCTGGAACCGCTTTTTCAAGCATTTTCATGTCGTACCATGTCCTGCAGCCTGCAGGTGGTCTGCAGCATCGGAGGAATGCGGCTGTCGTATCTCGGCCAATGATGCGGGTCGCGATGTCTGTCGTCCTGCTTAGAATAGCTAGCTTCGCCACCGGCACTCCGCTTCCAACCCCTGCGGCTCCGGATCCTTGGTTTCGGTCTTACGAAAATATCGTCTTGCAGCTGTTGGTCGTGAAACGCTGACGAAGACCGGGCATTCATGTCCGAATTTCACCCAATCTTCGGTCGAAAGATGCCACCGCGTCTGCGAGGTGAGTTCTGCATCGCTGCGGCCGCTCGTAAAACCTCGACATCATTTCATGGTTTTCAGCATGAGTATTCAGACACTCGGGGTGTAAGCAAGGTATGAAGGCAATATGCTATGCATTGTATATACGCTCAAGGCAACTAGACTAACATCAGTGTCCTAGCTCGCCCGAGATCCTGAAAGTATGTGCATGAATCCAAGCTAATGTGCGCTTGTAATATAGACAATTAAAAAAAAAAGCCAAGAGGCTGCTTATCGCAGGAGGGCGTGGACGGTGGAGTTGTAGTTGTCGATGCAGGCGCCGAGGTAGGTCGAGGTCAGCGAGGCAGTCGTGTTCTTGGCCAGCTTGGCGAGCGCGCTGGTGCCGCACTCGAGGCCGAGGACGAAGGCCTTGTGCATCACGTCGGCGAGGTACGGGGCCGTGTGCGTGTGGTCGTTGGGGTAGTTGGCGTTGATGGTGGTCGCGCCGAGGTTCTTCATCGCCTGCGCGGCATACTCGCCGTGGGGGACGAAGTAGAAGCCCTTAGAGGGGCCGCCGAGCTGCTGGACGGCGAGCCTGGAGTCGACTGTCAGTACCAATGTCATGTCATGTAGAGTCTTTGTGAGTGAGCTCACCAGCAGTAGTAGTAGAAGCGGTCGGCGGACCAGGAGAAGCTGCCGGACTCCCAGACGTTGTTGGGGGTGGCGGCGGAGATGATGACCTTGGCGCCCTGGGTTGGGGTTAGCTTCCTGCGTGTGATGGACTTGGCGATCCTTGAGCCTCACCTTGGCGCTCATCTTGGTTGCGGCGTTCTTCAGGTACGCAGGGAACGTAAGGACAGTCTCCGCGACACCGCTGCATCACTTGTCAGCCTCTGTTGCTCTCACGCATTCCACCCAACTCACTTGTAGGTCGTTTGGCAGGTCTGGGTACCATCACCGAAGCAGTCGGTGCGGCCGTTGTCGGTGGTGCTCAGCGAGCCGCCGTCGTTGTGGCCGAACTCCATGATGACCCAGTCGCCGGACTGGACGAGCCCAGCGACGGTGTCGAAGCGGCCCTCGCGCGTGTACGAGCGCGCGCTGCGGCCGCCGATGGCGCGGTTGTCGACCTTGGCCTTGCTGGTGTCGAACGAGTACTGCAGGTACTGGCCCCAGCCCTCGGTGCCGGAGCCGCCGCCGCCCTTGGCCATGGTGCTGTCGCCGCACATCCAGACGGTCGGGGTGGCGCGCTTCTCGAGGACGGAGGAGTCGGCGACGTCGCCGGCGGGCAGGGCGGAGGCCAGGCCGAGGAGGCCGGCTACTACGAAAAGAGTTGCACGCATGGTGTTGGTTTGAGATGGATCAAGTTGGAAGTGAAAGAAAGTGATGATTCGGCCAAGCGAACGAGAGAAAGAGAGAGAAAGGTGTCGTTAAGAAGTGGATGACAGCCTCAAAAGGAAGAAAAACAAAGTTCAGTTCTTAAGACGGGATGGGATGTCAGGGCTTCTTAATGAAGCTTTCCGCATGAGCCGGGATTTGTGGGAAATCCCATGCCCCCAAATAAAGATCACGACCGTAAGTAAACCTTGTCCCTAGTCACAGTCATGGGCCAACCGTCGCTTGCTTCTCACCATAGACCTCCTCAATATCGAAAGGCAACGAACGTGCCGATTCCACTCGTCCGGGGTGGCTGCTCGACCCATCATTGGGCGAGAACCATCGTGAAAGACGTCCCAAAGCGGGCGCGGGCCTGGACAGTGTGTGCCATGTAAAGTGCGAGTGTTCACCCAGAGCGGAACGGCTGAACGCAAGCCAGCAATCAGGTGAGCGGACTGAGGTCGCATCGAGGGCGCCGCTGGGCGGAGAGGAGGGAGGGAGGGAGAGGCTAGGAAACCCCACACGCAGCGTACCATGCAGTAGCTCTGCTCGTTTCGAACAGAACACCTGGGCGCGTGGCGTGCCTTGAATCTCCGTTCCTCGCTGCGCTTTGCAGTTTGTTCGGGCCCGGCTGGTCGGCTTTCTCAGTCTCGAATGGGAAGAGGTTTGCCGCGGTGACCCCTTCGCATCCCCACTTCTTAAGGTAAGACAATCGCGCAATCAATCTGGCTTTGGGAAGAAAAAAAGGGGGCCCTATTTGGTTGACACGTTTTTCTGGCCTACGGCGAACAGGAATCTCCGCCAATCGTGCGCTCCTGGAGAAAAAGCCGCCAGTGGAAGAGTCTCGGCCGGGATGCCCCAGCGGCAGTTTGCCTTTTTGGGACGGCAATGCAACATGAGTGCCGGAGACGCGAGGGGGAGTGACCAGGGAGGGGCATCGGGTAATACGTAACAAGGGGAACATTCAGCAGCGAGACCCCATTGCCTGTTCCCAGGTCGGATATCTCTTTGGGCTTGGTGCGAAACGAAACGGAGGATTTCCATGTTTTGTGAAGAAATGGTCAGGCGACGGGATAAAGGCACGCGAGGTTGCGCTTCGCGGACCCAAGACCGCCGTCTTTTAGCATTCTTGTCAAGCCTTGCAGGATGCCATTCGAACGCGGGAGATTGCCCAGACGGCCTGCCGGCATTTGAGCAAACCCCCTCGCGGAGTCGCCCAGGGCGGTAGGGCCATTATGTTGGATATTGTCCCAGTCGCCAGGTGACCGTGACTGAGATCAGATGAACTCGCCGTCTTATCCGACGGATGCTGCGTCGTGATTGGCGCGATTCGTTCCAATGCGACGTCTCAAGGTGGTCTTAAGCTTTCCAGCCAAGGATCATCCTGAAGGTTGGCAAAGCTTAAAGACGGGATTAGAGAAGCTGACTTCAGGAGAGTCAGGCATCATCAAAGAACAAAGTCAAGAAGAGTAATGAGCCTCTGGCAAGCAAAGGTCGACATGGGGGAGCCAGCTACTGGATATTATGAGAAAAGTTTGACGAGCCTGCCGGAAAACCTCGTTAGGTCGTGCAATTTCTCAGTTGAATTTTTGACCTGATCGATTCTCTTTTGTGTGGTCAAAAGCAACCCGAACATGTAAAGCCAGGGTCAAAGTCTCGGGAAGATTGCAGGGTGAGCTACGATGCAGCTAAGGAAAGAGGATTTAGAGTGGGAATAAGGAAGCACGCCATGTAAGTCGTCTTGGTGTCTCGGTGAAGATCCACTCGTCTCCTCGGTGAGGGGATCTAGACCATCAGGGTTCTCCTATTTAAACGCGCCTGGCCACCTTATTACCTCCCAAAAATATTGAACGATTGCAAGTTTGACTGGCAGAACTATTTTTGTGGCCAAGTCTAGAAGCCATCAAACAGAATTTCCACCTATCCGCTGAAGTCTGGGTGAGACGATGCTTGAGCAAATTGGCGTTGGAGAACCAGATGTCTCGAATCGTTGTTCCCTCAGGTGGAGAAGGTCTGGCCGTCACAGAAACATGATCAAAACAAAGCTTTTCGTCGGCGCCAAAGTTTTATCCAATGTGAAGGACAGGGTGCCTGAAAGTAAGACACAGGGGCAGAATCACCCAGCATCTAGATGACTCCTTCATACTTCCAGGTTTGGCATCTAGCGGTCAGATTCCGTGACGAAGCTCTCATTACCTTAAGTCGATTTGAGAAGTAGGCTGTGAGCCTTGACACCCCGTGGACTAACCCCGGGTGTAGGTCAGGCTTATGACTTTGATACCGGCGCGCTGTGTGTTTATCATTCTTCTGACCCTGCTGAGAATGTTCAAGAGCTCTAAACCGATGACTGAGAATTGTCCCAAGGATAGTTATGTAAGACTAAAAGCCAGCAAAGTGGTGTCTAAAGATGGGCGAGCTGTATGATTTTGGCCCAGATGAGCAATCAGCAGCAGAACTTACTATGGGAGTATTCAAATCACACTTACGTGGCTGAAACCCTGTAAAGTCGTGTACTTTACTACACCCGCAGAGTCGCAGTCGATGAGATAGATCAAAATTTTGTCGTCAATTTCGTCAAAAAAGCATTGCAAAGAGTGCTGCGTTTTCGGTATTTCTTGAAGGTTTGCGGTAGCAGCCCAAAAGCTGTAGAAATGTGATGATGAACTAATGTAAGGAGGTCAAAGAACAACCAAGACCGCCAAACTATGCGTCAGACGATGAAGTCAGTTTCATTGCGGCCCAGGAAAGACACTTCATTGCCCAACCAGGCCTGTGAGGCAGGCACCAAACCAGTTATCCATAGCACCAACTGCTGCGCCCTGATATCATCACAGAAAGACAAAGAAAATGCTGAATCAATCCACGCCCCCTTTGCCAAACCACTCCAAATTCCTGTCAAACGCCCGAACCCACGCCAAACTTGCTGTTCCTTCTCATCGGCTTCTCAGACTCCAAACGCTCCCGCCCCGATTCCCCATCCTTATCCATCATGACAGAATTCGAATCATTGTACGTAACCTGAACCTTGAAAAGAAAGAAACCTTTAGCGTCCTCAAACCATCAAATCATTCTTCGTCTTTTGTCTTACATTGGTCGTCCTCATAATGCCGTTGTACGTCATGATCTCCTCCTCGCTGCCATCTGGAGAGTGACCCCTGATCTCTGTGTGCGTGCTACGCATGTCCTTCAACGGAAAGCCGTTGCCGACGGTGTTGCGGTGGTGCTTCGACGTTGTGCCGGTGCCGGTTCCAGTGCCGTACCCGGTGCCGTAGCGCGCATACTGGCTGTTGTTGTAGACGCCGTTGTCGTTGCTGCTTTTGTTGGAGAACATGCCCGGCATCCATTTGCGGAAAAGGGGTCGTAGAGCAGGAACGCACGCGGCAATGATGGAGAGGTTGACTTCGATGGCACTGTAGGTATCTCCGACTCCGTCTCGAGCATCGTAACCTGGATCTAGGTTGTAGAACTTCTTCCGTAATTCGTGTACTCGCATGATCGCCACAACGATGGACCTTAACTAATATCAGCAAGATGCACAACGAGAGTCAGTGAGCCTAAGATCAGCGACTTACACTCCACCCGCCAGGAACACCACAATCAAGCCAATTTTGGCGGCCATGCGCATCTTCAACCCTAAGAAGATCCAAAATGGTATGGCGAGGACGAAGAAGTCGGTGATAATGGTGATGATAGCGCTGACGATGTAGAATAACGGCCCGTCGATCTCTCTCTGTTTCTTGACGCTCATATCCCAGAAGGCGTTGATGGGTATGGTTTGGAACAGGACCGTCAGAAAGATGGCAACCATCGTGAGCAGGTTGATCGTATTCAGGACGTAAATGGTCCATCTTACTCCGCGCTGGTGACCGCCCAGTCTCAAGAGGAAGACGAGCACAGACGACTTGACGAGGGCGAGAATTGGGTTATAGAGAACCTGCAGAATCCAGTTCCAGAACAGCATCGGCGCCGGGTCCCAGTCGGCGGGCAGCGACGACGTTGGAAAGCCGATGTAGTAGTACTTGAAGAACATGTACGTCGGAACGAGCAGCGCGAGAGAGAAGAGCTATCATCGACTGATGTTAGCCAAGACTTTGTTAGTGATCGGCACACTGCCGAGTCATCCTTACCATTGCACCGGTCATGAAGTAGTCATCTGAGTATTTCGTCAGTACCTGTTCGAAGTACATGTAAAACATTGAAACCTTCATGAGGTTTACATACCAAGACCGATCTGCTTCGTAGTGAACTTGCTGTACATTCTCAAAACGTAGCTCAGTAATGCCGTAAAGGTGAATAGGAACAATATCGCCATCGCCGCCTGCTGGAGCGGCGTTGATGGGATATCTCGGACATCTTTCCACTCGGCTTCGATGCCTCTCTGCCACAGAGACTCCATGACCTGGGATAACATCAGAAACTTAGGGAAAGAGTATGTAAAAGTAAACTTTGGGCTCCCACAGCCTGGGCACTGAAGTTAAAATGTTCAGCAGTGGGGGTAGGCAGGCCAGGGGAGAAGACAAACAGGGAACCCGGGTGGCCGCGATGGGGCCCGTGGGATGGTTCGTGAGATATATACAGATCGATAGATCCCTTTCGACTTCTTGGACGTAGAAACAGGCCTGTTGCAAGGTTGCACTCCGTATGGTTTGTCGCCGCTGGCGAGATCGTTCTCTGGCTTGGGCTCCAACCTCTTCGATGGTATGTATGATCACTCGCTATCCCGTATGCTCACAAAAGGAGAAACCCGTGTGGCTGACCTCAGCCATCCGTCGGGTAGGCTTGAAGGAAAGTCCACCGTGCGTCGCGTGGAGGAAAGAAACCCTGATTTGGATCCTATCTGTTGGTACCCTAATCGTGACAGACGTGCAAACCACACAGCCTAGTTTCATGGTACTACCTGGTCTCGCAAGCTCCCGGTCGTAGAAGCCTTTGTGAACAGGGCAGAATGAAGCCTAGCACCGCTGAAACTGGTTGAAGTTCTTCAAATCTCCGCTCCTTGGGTGGTATTGCTGAATCCCTAGCCGGAACATAAGGCGTTAGTAAACTGATTCAGGGCCTCTCCGCCGCCACCAAGAGGGAACTTCTGCCCTCGGCCTCCCACAGAGGATCTGCCTGGAAGGACTAGGGCTCTGCATATCCGAGACTTGGCTTCAGGAGGCGGGATTCCCAGAATCGTGAGTGGTCAGCCGCGGGATAGCGGCCGAGGAGTGCCAGGGGCTGGCCAGGGATGATGCGTTCTCGAACATAAAGGGCTCTCTCGACATCAAGTTCCTGCAGCTGTGTACTATCTCTTGACAAGGATCAATCATGCGATTTCATATAATGTCAAACTCTATTTGGATGGAACCGGGAGAAGTTCATCAGCTCGTATTCCTCGGATTGACGCTATTCATCCCATGATTGTTCCTGCCAGTGCCTCTCGGCTTCCCAGGAAACATGGAACAGAGATGGAATAAGCCGACGAACGCACAGGCATAAAACTGAACATTTATTCATCATAGGACGACGTCGTTTGGACGGTGCCAACGCGTTGGAATCTTCACGTCCATATGGATACTGTTGTTCTCATGCGGAGCTAGTCAACCCGTGGCGTAGCGTCGTTGCTGAAGAACCGCTGTACGAAACAGGATTGAACTTCTGCATATGCGAACCCAAAAACCAGCGTAACGATGAATCTCAGGCACATTTCGTTGGCCGCCTACCTGTTCGCTACGCCACGAATACGACGTTGTTGTCGATTAGCTCAGTTCGCAGTGAAGCACAATTTCAGTAAGGCTTCGCTGTACCCGGGAAATGGGGCCGGGATGGGAGATCAAAAAATGCGACTGAGGGCGGGTGTTCTCTGCGTCGATACGACATTCTCCTCGTTTTTCAAGCCAACCGAGGCACTTTCTGTTGGTAAAGAGGGCATGCCGGGGGGATTAGCGAGGTGGAAACTAACCCTGGCCAAGCCCGCAGACATGAATCGCACCAAGATGCTGACGACTCGGCTCACGACCTTTTGACTTAGCGGTATTGCTGATTTCCGAGTGTTACCTCTTCCCCCGACGTGGCGACAGGGTCCAAGGAAAGAGAGTTTGCTACGCCGCAGAGATGCAGTTGAAATTGCATGCAATCATGCAGCATAAAACGCCCCTTAGGTCGGCAAATATTTTCTTCGTCTCTTCTAGCCTGCAAACTAGTACATCGTGTCATCATGAGTGGTCAATCGGTGTGTGCATGGGGTACCCAGATAGTCGTGGGATTGATCTTGCTTCAGATGGAAGTTGTCAGCGCTCACACAATGAGATCTGTGGTTGCGGGACAGCTTCCTGGACGATAGCAGATCACAAAATAAACTCGTATGCTTCCCGCAGAGCTATCCACATCCCTTATTATGTGGATAACGACTGCGCAAATCCCTCATTCTCGCGCCCAGAATCCCATCTTTTCCTTCGGGGTCCCCTGATTTCTGCAGTGGAGATTGACTGACGCGGACAGCCGGAAAGGCAGCAGAGACGGGGGAGCGATGCGGAGATGCGGAGCCTGAAGGGGGACAAAGCGTGCAGAAAGTTCACCGGGGACCTTGCCCGAGATGAATGATCTCCCTCTCCCGACACTCTCTGCGCCACTCTTTCTTCAGGTCCGGACTGCGAGTTCAACGTACTAGATTCACAAAAATCGGAAGACGCCTCAGCCGCCGCAGACATGTCAAATCCAGAGACGAACCTCGCGCCGTCCCGGCTGTGGCAGGTTTTGCCCACAGACTTCGCGCTTAGTTGCTAGTGTGTGTGCGCTGCGTTCAACGGCTGCGGCAGAGAAGATCTAGAAGAAGACCTGCGTCCATGGTCTCGGAGAACCAAACCCTGCGCCGTTTGTCAATGCCGATGTTGGCAATGTTGTGCCGCTGCAACCTCCTGGCGCGGGGTTTTTCGACTCGCCACTGATGTTGCTCTCCTAGCTGAGACTTGGCCACAGCCTGGCCCAAAGAGACAAGAATACTAGATCCAAGTAAGCTGACCCGGCCCCCGGTGCATTGCCTCCCGGGGGCGGACCCGAGGCCTTTTCTCGTCCTAACGTCGCCTTCGCCCACGTCCTCGCAATCTGGCTGATGTCGTGGCCGTCCCGCTATCGATTCCTGTTCCCCATCTCCGCATGCATTGTCCAGGATGAGAGTTAGCCGACAAGATGCTATTGACCAGTCGGCACCAGAATGATCTCTTTTTCTCTCATGTTATCAATCCAACGGCATTATGTGAGGCCCGATGAACAGATGCAACGCTTCCACGTGGATGTTATAAATCCAAGTGTGCAGCTCGCCGTGTCTGCTCGCTCTTTTTTCTCCCGCACCGCCAGCCACAGTCAGGCGATCACAATTGGAGGTTTTGTCCGGCAGGCACGCTCACGCTCACCTTGCCGCGCCCTCTGTCCAATCTTTTTCAGCTCTCTGCAACCACCTGTCGTTCTTGGCACCTACAATGTCTCGCCTCAGCCAGGTTCTCTTCCTGGCAGCCGCCTTGCCTCTAGCCAATTTGGCGGGCGCTCAGACGATCACTGTTGATGATGCAGTTCTTGGTATGTTGGTTCCGCCTCTTCACTCTGCATGAACCCCCTGATGGGCCTGTAGTGTGGGTGACTGGCATCATGACTAACATCCCGCAGAGGCCAACGAATCGACCGTCGCCCCGGCTGCGGAAGCATTGACTGGCGATCTCCTGGAGGAGGAGACTGTGCAGTTGACCGATGCTGTGCTGACCAACCTCACGGACCTCTCGCTGTCTAATGTCTCCCTATTTGACTTTGACACTACATCGACAGGCGAGAAGCGCTCTGGCTCGGCCCGCACCTTCAACAAGTGCAAGACATACCCTGGCGACCTTCTGTGGCCGAGTAAGCCTATCTGGAGTGTCTTCAACCTTCTCAGTGGATTTGCTGTGAGTGAGACGGTACCTATCGGGGCTTCTTGCTACGATGACTTTGGCAACTACGATGCTGCTCGCTGCGAGTACATCACCAACGAGTGGACGAACTCAACAATCCAGTAAGATGCTTACACCACTTGTATGAACTAGACTGACCATTGTGTAGCACGGAGGACCCGACCTCAGTGATGAGTCCCTTGTATCAAGGCCTTACTTGCATGCCCTCAGGCGTGAACAACATCTCTGCTGGTACTTGTACCGTTGGTGGCTACCCTTCCTACGTCGTCAAGGCTACCAACGTGGCCCAAATTCAACTTGCCGTCAACTTCGCTCGTAACCTCAACCTCCGCTTGGTTGTCAAGAATACTGGCCACGACTTCAACGGCCGCTCTTCCGGGTCAGGTGCTCTGTCCGTCTGGACTCACTTCCTGAAGAGTATCAACTTCTACAGCAACTACAAGACAGGTTCCTACTCTGGCCCGGCCCTCAAGGTTGGCGCTGGTGTGCAAGGATTTGAACTGTATGAGGCCGCTGAGAAGTATGGCGTGACCGCAGTTGGCGGGGAAGGTATGACCGTTGGTTACGCCGGAGGCTACCTGGCCGGTGGTGGCCACTCGCCCATGTCACCCAAGTATGGCATTGCAGCTGACTCAGTGAGAGCAACCCAACTATCTCGCATGCAACACAACGTTGCTAATCATGTTTCTAGGTCCTGAGCATTGACGTTGTCACCCCTGATGGCCGATTCGTGACCGCCAATGAGAACCAAAACACTGAGCTTTTCTGGGCCCTGCGTGGCGGTGGTGGCAGTGAGTTTACCTTACCACACAACATTGGGATACCATAGCTGACCCTGTCCAGACACTTTCGGCGTCGTGACCTCATACGTTGTCAAGGCTTACCCCAAGCTCGATAACGTTGCCGTGATGACCTTCAGCTTCAGCACCGGCGCAAACATCACCAACGATGCCTTTTGGGCCGCTGTCAAGGCCTACTGGGAGGGCCTGCCTACTTGGAATGCTGCTGGCAACTATGAGTACTGGAACATCTTCCACACCGGACCGGAAACCCTCACCTTCACCATGCTTCCCTGGTTCGCCCCCAACATGACTCTGCAGGAGCTCAAGGACCTCACTGCCCCTCTGTTCGCGAAGTGGGCCGCCCTCGGCGTCAATGTTTCCCCTGTCTACTCCGAGCACAAGAGTTTCCTGCCTGCTTGGAAGGCCGGTTTCCCCAAGGAGCTCGTTGGTGGCACGGCTGCTAAGACTGCCTGCCGTCTCTTCCCAACCGAGAACTTTGCCGATGCCACCAAGTTCAACGCCACCTTTGAAGCCATCAAGGGCTTGAGTGATAAGGGCGGCGAGATCATCGGCTTCGGAATCACCGGTGGTCCCGGACCCTACCCCGATAACGCCGTCAACCCGGCGTGGCGTGGAGCCGCCATGTTCGCCATCTCAGTCATCGGATGGCCCGTCGGTTCTTCCATGGAAGTCGCTGCCGAGAGATCCAAGCTCCTGACAAACGAGTGGATGCAGCCCTGGCGCGATGTCACGCCTGGAGGTGGCGGCTATGCCAGCGAAGGTGATGTCACTGAGCCTGACTTCAAGCAGTCTTTCTACGGAACGGAGAAGTATGCTCGCCTTCTTGCGTTCAAGCAGAAGATTGATCCAAATGGCGTTTTCTATGCCAACTTGGGTGTTGGAAGTGATGACTGGTACGTCACGCGCCAGCTTGACGGACTGCCTACGCAGAATGGTCGACTGTGCCGGGCATGAACGGTGTTCGCATAGCGTTCGTGTGTCATCAGACCAAGCTTCACTTATAGACATAATTCATCGTCTCCACACGTGTATTGACTACCAAAGACTCGCGCGAGTAGCTACGTAGTTGTCAATGACTGTCGTTGTTCTTTGATATGTCTGACAATTTGCAATGGAGAACCATTGAGCCGTCTCGTCCTGGAAGTGCTCTCAGACGCTGGAAAATAAGTCCTGACTTTACAGTCGACCGTTGCCAACTAAATCGCTACTAACAGCCGACTGTCAGCGAATTTGGATCATAGGACTCGGGAAAACGACAAATGGTCGAAACGGTGTCACTCACCTTTTAGCAGTCGTATGTCCATCCCAAGCAAGTACCGTCGGTGCAGGCAACACAGTCCTTCTTGCCGTTTACACACTCCTGACAGTAGAAACCGTCACGAGTCTGGCGCATTTCTACAGCGTTGCCAGTGGTAGCAGGAGCAGGAGCAGCGGCAGCAAAAGACGAGACGAAGCCCAAAGCTGCAAGTAGAGAGACGAACTTCATGTTGGTGAGCGGTATGTGGTAAGTGACTTTGCGTTTGGATGAATAGAAGAGAATGCGAATCGAAATTGCAACATCTGCGCAACCCACGATTGGCGGAGGCAGCCTCTGCATTTATACTTATTGTCTTCGAACTGGGCCACGACTACCTAACACTGCAAAGAGTTGTTGTGAACTTCGGGTGATTCCAACGACGATGTGCAATCACGACCGGGTTGATGTTGTGCCGCGATCGGCAGCAACGGAGCGTCAACCCCTCATACAACGTTGGCAATGTGGAAAATGGCCAGAGACCGTGCCGAGAATTACATCAACTTTTGACACAATACGAGGTTGCAGAACTGAAATGCGAGAAGATATCCAGTTTTCCCATACCTTGCAGAAGAGGGCAGGACGCATCGACATCTAAGTGGTGGGTTTATGGGCGGGTCAGGGCCCGATATGGCAAGTCGCGAAGACGGCAGCATTGGCATCGCCTGTGGACATATCCGATGTGCAGTGCATATGGGTAAACGGAAATGTCTAGATGAAATTTGTGACGGAAAAGGATCGAATCTCAATCGGCAAAGAAGCTTAATGTACCTAATCGTTAATTTTGATTGTGTCTACGCCATGTCATGGGATGACCAGCCGGGACTCAAACTAAAGGTGCCCATCATTTATCGATGTTCAACCATATCCACAGTGGCGTCGCTCTTCTCTGAAATAACATTGGAGAACACGTCAACCTTCGTAGACGAGAACTTGCGCGCGCTGACATCTTGCTCAAAGAGCATCTCCAGCTCTGCGGGAGAACGTCCCATAGGTTCGGGGAGGTAGAAATAAGCCCAAACCAGTTCGCAGAAACAAATGCCCGCCCAGATGAAGCCTCCTTTCCCGCGAAGGTTCCAGGCGCTCGGATTGAGAATCGGCGGGTTAAGAAAGTTTGCGCCGATGCTGACAAGGAGGTACGAGTTTCGCGCGAGAGCAACGGTCTTGATGCGGAGACGTGTCGAGGGGATTTCGGCCACCAGACAGTAGCATACCGGCCCAACAGTCATGTCGTACGTGATTACGAACAACATTAGCAGAGCACCAGAAGCCCAACCCAAGCCTGCCGTTGGGGCAGGAATGCCCATGCAGGCGACGGTAACGAGAATGGTAAATAGGATGCTGAGACCAACGACGTAGAGTGTGCGACGTCCAATGTGGGGCAGCATAAACCAAGAAAGAATGGTTCCGACGATAGCCATGGCGCTTACACCGAGTCCGAAGTTGAAGGAGTTGTCAGAGTCGAAACCGGCTTGTTGGAGAAAGTAAATGACGTTGCTTCCAAACCAAACACCAGAGGCGACTTGACCTATCCAAGTGCCGCAAGCAATCATGGTGCGACGCCGATTGGTTCCTTTGAAGCAGTCGATGTACGATGTTCCTTCCTCATTTTGTCTTTCCATCTCGTTGGTGTGCGCGATCATGGCTATGTTGACGTCTAGTTGAGCATCAGAGATGGAGGAGTTGGCTAGGCGACGCAGTGCTTTCCGAGCCTCTGTCAGGCGACCTTTGCGAACAAGCCAAGTAGGACTCTCTGGAGCGAAGAGAACACCAACGATGATGGGAATGGGGAATACCCATTGAATGGCATAAGGAACACGCCAAGCCCAATCATCAGTTCGTGATAGCACACCTCGAAGGACTCCCGTGCTAATGAATTGCCCGATAACCCAACAGAGGTTGGTGTACGTGGTCATGCTGAAGTAGACAAATGATTAGCTATACGATCTCTTCTTGGGGTTACAAACAGAGGACAGACGATTTAGGAACCAACAAAAATAGAAAAAGGGAAAAGAAAGGATGGGATTACGGACATCGGTCGTAGCGCCATTGGTGTTACATCTGCAGCGTACGTAGTGGTAAGAGTCTGAAATGCTCCCCAAGGCAAACCGCACAGCATTCCTCCAGCCAACAGAAATCCGATACTCTGAGCAAAGAAGAACAGAAAGATGAAGGCAATGTTAAGAACCAGAGCACCGAGAAACGTCTTCTTGTAACCAAATCGCTCTGCAAGAATGCCGCCGAAGAAAAGGCCAATCATTTGGCCGACTTGAGTGCCGTTTTGCAAGCCCGATTGCCAAGTGGAAGTCAATTGGTAGTCACCATTGGCCAATCGTTCGCCGAACCGTCTGTTAAATTGAGGGAGACCGTAAAAGTTGCCGATCAACGAAGTGTCGTATGCTTCCATGACAATGCAAAGTGAAAGAACCATTGAAAATCCCACCGCCTTCGGGTATATCTTGAATGATTCGAGAACAGACATGTTCTTCTGATCTTCAGTGGCCGCTTGGGCGTCCTGAGAGACGTATTCCATCTTGCTCAGGTTGTCCGAGTTCTGATTCTCCAAGGCTTTTGCATCGGTAACTGCGTCTGCCGACTTGGAGTCGCCTTGGCTGTATTGGTTCATGGCGTTGGCTGTCGAAGGAAATCCGGAGAAACTGGGGAAGTCTGGGGAAATCTGGGTGAACCGCCTGAACGTTTCATTCTCTAACGCATGCTATATATATGTCAGGATAGAATTTGGGAATAGAATCTTCTTTGGAAGCACTTGTCAGTGACAACTGCCAAGATGCTGTTGGTGTCTTTGGTATTCCGTCCACCTGGAAAAAATCAGGTGACTAACAACGCGAGCCACTGGCAAACTAGCCTGCATGGCTCTAGCCTCCTTGTTCTATGTGGATATGCGGGCATGTCTGGGGAATTTTAGGCGACAAATTCAAGCGATAAGGTCGGAACTATGCCGTCGCATTATTTCTCGTTGAAACTCCCCATTGACTTCCAGTCTAACAACTGGGCAGAATATCAACAGCGTCTCACCGGCCAACAAATCAGCGCACGCACCCAGCTTCCCCACCTCCGCAGTTCGGTTGATTTATTCGGTTGAAATCCCCTTTGACATGCAACTGTCTTCAACTATCATGTATTCACTCTTGAATATCTCGTCGGAATATCTTCTATCCTGACAGGTGATCACCAGCAACCGAACCATGGAAAAGCGAAAGACACGCGTGAGCAACCCCTGCGACGGGTGCTCTTTGCGGAGAGTACGATGCAATGGAGGGCCCCCATGCACCGAGTGCCGGAAGCGCTCTTTGGAATGCACGTTCCTTCGAGTTCCTCGCAAGAGAGGCCCGAAAGGACCTCGGACGAGTACTTCCAACAAAATAGTGCAGTACCAGGAACAGATTCGGAATGATCAAGAATTTCAATCAAGCACCGAGAGCCCGAAAACCCCACAAACACCTTTGGAGTCACCTCTTTCAACTGGCGAGGATTGGCAAGCTCGACAACGCACAAGACAATTTTCGAGACCGCAGAGCAGTTCCTTGGATAGCCCACGACTATCTTCTCTGGGAACTCAAGGTCACGGCAATGCTAAGTTGCCACTCCGGCTTTACGTCAAATACTTGACCAAATTTAAGGACTGTCTCATCTGGGTCTGGCCGATTGTGGATATCGACTCTTTAGTATCACGACTCGTCAGCAACTCCCCGGATGACTATGAAGCCTATGCGCTGGCTGGCGCGGTCTGCGCCACCGTCATCGCGCAACTTCGGCTTTCTCAACTCCGATTTTCGAAGCAAAATGGGTCCATGTCTGACCTCAACGACATTGCTGAAAGCTTTGCCCGTCACGCGCAACATTTGCGTGACCAACACAGTTACCGGGAGAGCGAGTCGATCAGCTGCCTGCTGACCGCATTCTTCTTGCATATCTACTTTGCCAATACGGAAAGAATCCGAGCTGGGGCGATGTACTTGCATGAAGCCATTGCCCAACTTTCTCTGCAGAACCTACATCGTCCCGAAACATTCAATCAACTTCCAAACGAGCAGAGGGAGCTCATGTTGCGGATCTTTTGGCTAGTGTTTGTCACTGAGCGGTATGAATACCCCCAAAATCCAGCTACAACCCCCCTGAAAGCGAGTTAGGCAAGGCCAATATAGCTGACTCCTGTTCCAGAACTTTCTGTGTTCAAAATGGGTTTCCGACTTGCCTCTCACCTATTCAAGATTGGCCGTCTTTGGACTGCCTCATACCAGGAATAGGCGGGCTGGACCCATCATTTCAGATGCTTGCTCAGCTTTTCACGTTGCTCGATGACACCCTCCTGATGACGAGAGAAAGGCTAACCCCAAAATCGGACCCACGCACCGAAGACAACCTCTACCGTGGGGTGTCGACCATAGCTGAATGCAGTGTTTCAGCGATTGGACCGACACTCCCTGAGATTCAGCGAGTCAACGTCATGGTCACTTGGAACTGGATTCACATCCTATGGTGGCAATACGCTCTTCGACACTACAAGATGTCAAGTAACATGGATGACGCCATGCTGAGCATGCTTAGACCCGCCTCAGTTGCTCACGAGACCGTACAGCTTTTCTCGTCTGTCTCCAAACAGGCGATCCAGACTCATGGATACGGAATGGTTAGTTTTACCCCGATGTTCTGTTTTTGTATCGGCTAACCGTCGATTTCCGGTGACACAGGAGTTGAAGATCTTTCGTATCGCCGACTCCTTAGTGGACTTACTGGCTTGCAACAGGAGACTTCCAGGTGGTCCCAGGCCCACTGGCTCCGGCATGCTTCTTGGGGCGAGAGACACGCTACACGCACTCCAGAGCGCCTTGATTCTCATAGGAGGCGAAGAATCTTTGTTTCATAAAAAGCTCCAACTTTTCATGGCCGAGGTACAGCTTCCAGTGCCTAATGTTCGGCCTATACGGCTTGCAGACCCAGAAGTCGCTACGGACGATGACGATGATGAAAGGACTGTTGGGGAAAATCAATTATTCCCTCAGTATTATGTTTAGCAATTTACCAGCAGCAACGGGCTTAGTCTAGCAATGTGAGCCACCATGGAGAAACAATCATGTTGGCGATCATGCATACGGCGAAGCATCGGGAGCTCTTCGATCAGAGTACAAAATATCAGAGGTCGTGCTTTTGATTCCCATCCCCAATGCATCATTCTTTGCGTCTGTGATGTATCCTGCCAAGTCCCATCTTACTCCCACTGCCCTCCTTACATTTATCGTCAATTCTCCGTCGCTGCTAGCCTACTAGGTGTTTCCTACATGCCATGTCTGCCGTCAATAATCTCATTATTACCCCTAAACTCATTGTGGAGAAGGTCTCAGCGAGCATCATAAAGGTGATGAAAGCGAAAAGTTCTGGCGAAGAATTCAAGCGAAATCCCGGCGAACATTTTCAGATCGTTGCAGAGAAGGGCGGAGTGCTGGAACGGTTCCCACGGCATTAGAGGATGGCACACAGTAATGACCAAAACTAGTCGCTTTTTTTTAACGAGGTCTTTTTCATCACCGCCATCTTGACTCCCGCGCATTCCACTGTCGACATTCGTCTAATCATGAGGTGCTCGACTACGACTTGAACATCCATAGAAATGGCACAGTTCAAGTTCGAGACAGACCCTGTCGCGGACAGCGACGCGATCATAACCGGGCCAAATTACCGCTTCACAGTCATCAACGACTTCGTTCTTCGATATGAATGGGCCGAAGATGACGTTTTCGAAGATAGAGCCTCCACGTTTGCCATCAACCGACGCTTCCCCCGAAAGCACAAACCTCTCATCAAAGAAACAGAGCATCGACTCGAGATCGTCACGCCGACCATCCACGTCTCGTACGACAAGAAACGCTTCAGCCCCAATGGCTTGACCATCGAAGTAACACATCTGACGACCATGTGGGAGACTACATGGCGATTTGGGACAGAGCCAGGTTTCAACCTTGGAGGGACGGCACGCACTCTCGATGGTGTTGACGGGCGATGTGATATGGGCTCTGGAGTCCTTTCTCGGGCGGGCTTCTCAGTCATTGACGATAGCAACAGCATGCTGTTCGACGGGGAGGGGTTTGTCACCTCGAGAAGACCGGGAGATCGTGTAGATGGATATCTCTTTTCTTTCGGAAGCGACTTTAAGGGGGCGATGAAGGCCTTCTTCGACATATCCGGACGCACTCCACGACTTCCTCGATGGTCGCTTGGAAACTGGTGGAGCCGATTCCACAAGTACACGGCTGATTCATATATCGAACTGATGGACAAGTTCCACCACAAGGGCATTCCGCTATCCGTTGCCGTCATGGATATGGACTGGCATTTGGTAGATGGAAATGAGGTGCCTCATTCGGGCTGGACCGGATACACCTGGAACAAGGAGCTTTTCCCTGACCCGAAGGCATTCGCCGATGCACTGCATCAAAGAAACCTCAAAATGACGCTGAATGACCATCCGCATATCGGTATCGCACATCACGAGGAGCAGTATGAAGAGATGGCCGCCTTTCTCGGGCATGATACATCTGAGAAGACACCAATTCTCTTCGACCCGACAGACCCCAAATTCATGGAAGCCTTCTTCAACATTCTTCACCGCAGCTTGGAGAAAAAGGGTTGCGATTTCTGGTGGATTGACTGGCAACAAGGCCCCTACTCCAAAATCCCTGGTCTAGACCCCCTCTGGCTTCTCAACCACTTCCAGTTTCTTGACCAGAAGCAAACTGATGGAGAGAACCGAGCTCTGGTTTTCTCCCGCTATGCTGGCCCCGGTAGCCACAGGTACCCAATCGGCTTCTCTGGAGATTCCATTGTCACTTGGGACTCGTTGCGCTTCCAGCCTGAGTTCACGGCCACCGCTTCGAACGTCGGCTACGGTTGGTGGTCGCACGATATTGGTGGCCACATGCATGGTTGTCGAGACGATGAGCTGGTTGCCAGATGGGTACAGCTAGGTGTCTTTTCACCCATCATGCGCCTGCACTCTTGCGATACTCCGTGGGGATCCAAGGAGCCCTGGAACTATAGGCCAGCCGCGGAGCGCGTGATCATTTGCTTCATGCAGCTCCGTCACAGGCTGATCCCCTATCTCCACACTCTGAACACCAAGTTCGCTGAAGATGACGAGCCACTCGTTCAGCCTCTCTACTGGAAGTTTCCTTCGAGGAAAGAGGCCTTTGCATACCCCAATCAATACTTCTTTGGCCCATCACTCGTCGCGGCCCCTGTCGTCGACCCAGCCAACCTAAAGACGCTTCATGCGCCTGTAGAAGTCTGGCTTCCACCAACAGCAGCTCGCTACATCGACATCTTCACCGGAACCGTCTATGATAGCGACAGGGAGATCCAACTGTGGCGCACTCTGACGAACATGCCTGTGCTTGCACCTGAAGGCTCCATCATTCCCTTAGACGCTGCGCAAGTCCCTATGAATGGCGGAAAGAACCCTAAGTCATTCGAAGTCCTTGTGGCCGTCGGCCAAGATGGCATGTTCACGATTATTGAGGATCCTAGGGATGACTTCTCTGAAGACAGCGACGCGAGTTCGGAGCGGTCTATCAACATTCAATGGAGTCAAGAGTCAGGTCAACTGACCATCGACAAGCCAGGCGGTCGAGAATGGAAAGTCAGATTCATGGGCGTTCTTGACAGCGAAAGTGTGTCTGGAGTCAAGGTGTTGATCGGGGACTCCGAGACGGACCAGGCAAGCGTCAGCCTATCAACTCGAGATCAGCTGTCTGCTGGTCTTCTGGTGCAAGTTCCTGTCGCTGAAATTTCTGCTGAAGATACTAGATTGACGGTTCAGTTCGCTCAACACCCTCGGCTAAGTCGTATTGACTTTATGGAGCGATTCCGAGATCTAGTGTTGGACTTCCAGATCGAGTTTGCTCTGAAAGACCCGATATTTGCTATCCTAACGTCAGACAAACCGTCCGCCGTCAAGGTCGGTGAGCTACTCAGCCTTCCCTGTGAGGAAGCTGTGAGAGGGCCTCTGTTGGAGCTTTTGGTGGCTGACAGTCGATCAAATTGAGTGCGCTTGAGATCTGTAGACGTAGATGTAGACATAGACAGGATTCACAGAGTTCCCATGAATCGATTTCACTTCGTTCGCATGGCCTTCTTCAATCATTTGTATTCTGCCTTTAAGCATGCGCATTTTCAGCTGTCCCAAGGCGGTGGATCAACGATCCAAGCCTTATGTTCATCGTCAAGCAAGCTGAAAGCACCATCTTCAAGCCCCTTGACCCACCTCTCTGACCACCAGCGCGGTGGAAGTCGTCGTGGGATCATGCAAAAGTACGTGAAGATCACCAGAGCCTCTTGTGATGGTTCCGGCTGTTGGAGCAAGGCAATGAAGTCTCCCCTGTGGTCTGACACATTGCTTATCAAGAGAAAGGCATGGATTATCTCTCGGGTCTCGGGATACTCGCACAGCACCCCGAAAGTGGCTTCTATTTCCTGAGCCGCATGCAAATAAGTGGAAATCTCTGACTTGGAACAGCCTTCTTCCACAGTGTTCATGTGCTGAAGAAGCGAGTCGAGGTAGGGGCCGTGAGCAACGAGATCCCGGTAAGAGTACATTTGCACCATGTGCTCAATGAGAGGATGGGTGAGGCTGCGACTAACGAGTAACGACGAGACCAGCGAGAGATTTCTAGAGCCTTTGAAGAATGCCATCCAGTCAGGAGTGTCGTTTTCCGTCTTTCCGGTGCGACCAAAGAAGGCGGCGTGGGGGTCATCAGTCTGAGAGATGACTACAGGAATGTTAGAGATGGCTGCGATGTCCTCAAGTCCAGCCATGACCGCAGCTTACCATAGAAGTTGATAAGAACGGAGTACAGGAATAGGTTCTCCGCCGTTTCCGTACTTCTTGAATCATCATTGTGATGTATCAACTCCCTAACAGTTGCGGCAGCCAGGTTGTGCTGAGTAAGGGCATACCGAACAAGCGTTTCGCTCCTGACGGGGTTAACATGACCTAGGTGAACAGCCGAGAGAGCAAGAATGCTCCGCATGACATAATCGCAGCGGAAGCCTGCCTTGGTGGTATTCCTGAGCCAGAAAGTCCGAAGTAGGGGGCTGAGTGTGAGTGAATCGTGGGTCCAGAGTGTCCAGTGATAGATGAGCTCTAGGTCCAGCATGTTGAGGTCTGGTGCGTGATTGGGGGCGAGGATGGGACCGCTTAGAAGCTCAGTTTCGCGAAAGTTACTGGAAGACTTGGAAGTAATATCGCAGTTTGCGTTTTGTTTGATACACTGATTGCATATCGGTCGTCCTTCATCGCACTGTTGGGCTGAATCTCAGATAGTCGGTTGGGATTAAGAAGACACCGCTACTTACCTTGACTTTCCTCCTTTTGCATGTAGTACATCCTGTGCGGACCTTCCGGTGACTCCTTTTGGGCCCGCGACGCAGGGTAGGTAGTTCGTCCATGTCAAGACTCAACTCAAAGCCATGTGGTCATAGCCGAGGCAACGGCGCTGCGGATGAAGTGCCCGTTCAACTTGTTTCAACCCCGGGCTGGGACCAAGAGTCGACCAATAACCATGCAGATGATACTGACCGATAGTAAGTCCTGAATTTGATCAGTCGAAGTCTGCGGCGCTGATGTGTCAATGATGGATGAGTCCGCCGAGACATCAGGTCTGGGTGCTTCAGTCGCCCAGCGGCCCAAGCTCTGCCATCTAGGTAACCTCGGAGAGCCCCACTTCGTTCTCGCGACGAGTCCGAAGTGGACCCCGCGGGGTCTTACGGCCATCGTCGGATGACTTCTCAGAGGGACGGGAGATTGACGGAGACCGGCACGCCAATCAGGTTTTCGATGATTCTGGCAAGATATGTTTGATCAATATCATAAAGAGTTTGGTGCCGTCAGGGATTCTTTTGCACCGCTGTGTTGCCGGCCCAGGCCCTTCTAGAGATGGGCAACCTCTTTAATGTAAGCGAGCGCCCGTGTGAGCTATTCCATCCATATTGAATTCTCTGTTCACTTGTTTTCGCTCTTTCCGCTAAGAGCCGTGAAACATGTCCAAATTTCTTTCTTTGCGTCGTATGCGTCCATTGGGATTGGTAAAAACCGCAGACTTCCCATTGGTCTTGGGTCGATATGTCACCAATTCTGTCGCTCCGCCAAGCGTATCGCCGCGAGCAGGCCGGCGCGAAGTCGCGCTCCCCTCCGAAGCGAAGCCCAAGTCTCTTGTTGAATATCTGGTGTCAGTCACTACCCTTTCCTCATTTTACCAATCACTCAAGCTGACCAAGCCCTTCGCTTCAGCACTTCGCTCGACATCATCGCCGACTGGGGCCGCCAGGGTTCGATGTGGCCCATGACGTTTGGCCTTGCCTGCTGCGCCGTTGAGATGATGCATATCGCAGGCCCACGATACGATCAAGACCGATTCGGATACATGTTTCGCGCTTCACCTCGGCAGGCGGATGTCCTTATTGTGGCCGGCACGTTGACCAACAAGATGGCGCCAGCATTTCGCCAGGTCTACGATCAAATGCCCGAGCCCAGATGGATCATCAGTATGGGCAGCTGCGCCAATGGAGGAGGATACTACCATTACAGTTACTCTGTCGTGCGAGGAGCTGATCGCATTGTTCCCGTTGATATATATGTGCCTGGATGTCCTCCGACGGCAGAGGCATTGCTGTACGGAATGATGCAGTTGCAAAGGAAGATGCGACACGGGAGAAAGGCCCGCATATGGTACCGCAAATAGAGAAAAGCATGGTCACATGTCCTTTCTTACGACACTAGGCTGACTTGTTTCGTGACCGACTCCGGTCGGATGTAACTCGTTGCAAGTGGCTTGGATACAAAGGCGTTTGCAACGGGCGGCTGAGAGAGCTAGCTTTAATTCGCTCACCTGAGGCGCTGGCGTAGCCTAAAATAGTTACAGAGATGAGCTGGGATTTTCTTAGTTGGCGAGCCAGTAGAGACATCTTTTGATGAGTCAGCCAGCTCACCGTTGAGCGTCATCGATAAGTCAACCCAATTGGTCCCCTCTTGATCGGATGATTGTCTCTCTTATCTCGGAGTCATGCAGCCACCCTACCGAAACTTGAACTTTTCATCTACACGTCCATCTCCAATCATGGACTCCTCCGCGCCACTTTGGGGCCTCTCGCCAGGTCAGATAAACGGCAAAGATGCGTCCGAGATACTCGGCAGTATTAGCATGGCTGCATTTCTATGTCTCTTGGTAAATGACTGACAGATTCCTTCCCACCATTACCGATCAGCGTGCTGAGCTCCACCAGTTTCCCCAACTCATCACCAACTACCAGCGACAGAGTGCAGACAGCTTATCCATGGCATTCCTATTTGTGTGGTTACTGGGCGATGTGTCGAATCTACTTGGTAGGCAAGCCTTCCGACATCTTCCGAGCAAGATCTGACATGCGTGTGTAATATGCAGGAGGTATCGTCAACCATATCGCACCTGCAAGCCTGGCCGTATCAGCGTACCTATGCGTTTCTGATTCGACACTTATCTGTCAATGCCTGTATTACAACCATTTGAGTCGAAAACGCGTTCAAGAGACTGCGACAATGAGTCAAGAAAGACAGCCACTAATATCAACCGACATTGACGACACAGGGGACGTGGCGCCCCACCGCCTCTCGGAGTCAGGCATTGAGGCATTCCCCAGCAGCCACGACGGCCAAAGAGACGCCAACCCGAGCATTTTTCACTGGCGTTACAGTGTTGTATGCATCGTGCTAGTGCAGTTGGCCGGCGTAGCAGGCTGGGCTTTGCTGTACAAAGCTGGCATTCTGACGAACAGCCTCTACGCGTTTACCGCAACTGCAGATGACTCAAAGTCAGCGATTGAAGTGTTTGGTTCGGTGCTGGGGTATTTTGGGGCCCTCTGCTATTTGTGGTATGTTAAATAAGGTCTATACCGGAAGACATCGCTAACTGATGAAGTGCTCGAGTGCCTCAAATCGTCAAGAACTACAGGGGCAGGTCCTGTGCAGGTACGTCCTTTGAAGGTATTGGCCACTAAGATCAGACAGATGCTTACGCAATCCCAGGACTGGCGCCTCTTTTTCTGTTTTTGTCCATTCTGGGCAATTTGATGTATGGTCTCAGTGTGATCGCATACAATCAGCAGAGGGAGTACCTCTTGACGAGTCTGCCGTGGCTTTTTGGGTCTCTCGGAACTATCCTGGAGGACTGCGTGATTTTACTTCAAGTTTGGATGTATCGATGAACTTGTACAAGAGACATTGGCCAGACAGTTTAGACTTCAGGACGTAGACTTTGTTGTCTTCATTGGAGTTGCGACATAAGAGCGTCTTGGTATTATCATGACTCAAAACTATGATGCTAGATCAAGAGGTGTTTCCTTTGCCCTTGCTATTGCGCATGATCCCAACCACATGAGCCACATGAAGAAGTCGCCCGTTTCTTGAACTCGATCAGATTCAATTGGGGTCCTTACTCTGCTTGCCAGGGACTTAATAGTATTAGCGGCGGAGATGAGGAGCTCAATATCAAGAGATCCATTCGGGCTAGATGGATGTATGACCATATCCAAGAAAAGTGATATAGCGGCATTCGTGGCATGGTAAATACACGACCTGGATTTCTGATCAGCAGAGTCACAAATACCAACATTGACGGATTCGCAAACCAAAGACACCATGTTGGCATTTTTGAGAGGAACAGACTCAGGCATCGAAGGATAGATCGGCCAGCCTCAAGAGACAGGTCGTAGCTCGAGTGAATCACGCTATGTAGGTCAAGTGGACCATCGCTCTGGCTGTCGTCGGCGTCGTACTTCCTTACAGTTGTATGAACAAAGGTCATCAGATGGAGGTACTCCAACAGCAAGGCGAAAGATCTGGTGTATTGCAGAGGGTTTATCTGGGATGTTGCGAGAAGCGTTTGCAGAGAAGCTGATAGCGCCGGTCGAAAGTCTAGCGGTATTGACAGTCTCCAGCGTTCAATCTCTTCATCCAGTTCGCGGATGTGAAGAAGCAAAGTCGTATCTTTCGCTTCGCTGACAGCCGGGGAGTATAGGAGTCGGTAAACCTTCTCCTTGATTTGACTTAGGACGAGATCGCCCGAGAAATGAGGAATAGGCTCATCACAAGACAAGCCAGGGGATTCTGCCGATTCGTTGACGGATCGAAGGTAGGTGTAGTAGCGGGTGTAATCTTTTGGAATAGACGTGTCACAGAACTCAGCCGACAAGAGGGGCGGCCTTCCAGTGCGCAGCGCCATGTCCTTGTCTGCGACATAGCACATCCAGAAGAGATTCCGACAGTGTAGCCTCTTTTTCGCAGATAGATTGGTCTGATTGCCTAGTGTATCGTTCGAAACAGACGCATGTCCTCCTAAGGCAGACACCATGCTGCAGGCGAGAGGAAGATAGAAGCCAGCTTCTTGCCAGTGGCCATCTAGCGTCGAATGGGTATACTAAATTGGTCTTCAGTAAGCTTCGCCATTAATTAAGAATTAGAGGAACAACAAGAATGACTTACTAAAGCTACTAAACCTTCAAGTGTTGTTACGCTGTAATGCCCGGCAAGACCCATCAACAACTGACGAGCTTTGCTGGCACAATCATTCGCATCAATACCAGAATAGCCGTTGCCCAAATCTTTGCAGTGGCTCATTAGACTCAAGATGCTCAAAGCAGACGCCAAAGCCGCGAGCTGGGTAGGTGAATTAGGCCTATCGTCCGACATGCCGTATGCGATGTCGAGTGTCTCATCGAAAGATAAACGATCAATTACTGGAAATGAGAGCCACAAAGGGGACATTAAGAATGATGACGCAAGCTCACGTAGAACTTGTTTGTCAGGCAAGCTTGATATTCCAGGAAACGCGGAAGAGAAACTCGTTGATGGCGCATAATTGGATGTGAACAGTCGCAGCTTCCTCAAGTCGACGGTCTGGCCCGTTCTGGAAGAAATCCATTGGCGACCCTCTTCAGAGAAAGCATGTATGCCTCTGAAGAACCAGTTCGGCCCGATATGAGAGGCAAAGCAGGGAAAATCGGAAGTTGGGATAGACGTCACAGAACTTGGAGATTGTCGCAAGCCTGAAAATTCTGTTTCTCGGGCTGAATGAGATGCGGGCGTGAGTTCAGCTGCTGCTGGGGTCGCTGAAGAAGCCGGCGTCTCTACTGAGCAGCTTGTGGGGGTTACGAAGTTCAGCGCATCATCACGCCCCAGCGGCTGCGCAGTTGCCTGTGCCAGTGCTGACTCCAGGTGTTGAATGCGCTGATACAAGTCATGGACGTCCGTCAATTTTAGCCTGACTAAAGGGTTAGCGATATGATACCAGGCGAGTTTCCCCGGTAAATCAGTTGATTTTACCTGTTCTGCTTGGATTTACGCGGAGCTTCTCTGTTGAAGGTACAATCAGAGTCGTGGTGTCGGCACCAATCGCAAGGAACCCCTGCTTCAGGTATCAAGCACTGAATCTGCAATTCGACTTCCAGTTAGCACTGTTTGGAAATACGCCGTTTTAGACAGCTTGCCTTTCGTCGATAACAAATGTCGCAGGCTCGCTTCGGCGACATGTTGAGACCTAGCAGGATGATGGACAGAAAGTTGGCTCATCGGAGGGCACGGAGGCCGCTTGTTGATGGCAAGTTGTGGACCAAGTGAAACTGACACTGCTAAAGCTTCACCAGTAGACAAGGCATAATGACTAAGCGGGGGTGCTGCCTCCGTGTCTTCCGATTACGTGAGCTTAAGCTAGGTTTCAGTAGAGGCACATGTTGTGAGAGCCTAAGATTATCGAACATTATTCATCCCTGAACAACCAACTTCGACACAATGGACCGATAGCCACGCACATTCTACGCCGCACAATTCTGCCCTCGGCTCGCATCACGAACAAGTCTCAAATGACGCTTCCATCTTGGCCCACAGCCCTTGGCTCATGTATCCAGACAGCCAATAATTGCCATCTAAGTCCCGACTAATGATCACAAAGGCGTTGGGTAGCCGGAAGCCCGCCTGGTTATTTTGGATGTACACCGGCCTTCCACGACGTTGTTTGTTGCCGGAGTCTTGCGCTTTAATAGCGCTGGAAAAGTCAACATTGAAGAGGTCGGTCTTGGTCCAGTTGGAATATGTGATCATGTGCATGGATTTGTCTCCAAAGAAAGGTGGCAGCTTCATCTTATTCGAACGCACCAAGGCTGCAGCGGCTTCAACTTGTGGTGTTGTTCCCAGTTCTTTGATCGCAATTCGAATCCGAGACGCCATGTAGCCCACTGGCTTGTCAAAAACATCAGCCATAGTCCCGACCACGTTGATGAACCCGACTGCGTTTGAGAGGTAAGGTGCATCCATCTCGTTGGAGTCTGTAGACTTCAAGGGGAGCGGTCCGGTCTCGCCACCAAGGGCCTTGCGAAGAGAATAGGCGTTGTTCAGGACGAGAGTGCGCCTCCGAGTCGATGCATTATTGGGTAGATGAGCAGTCGCGATCTTGGTCCACCATGCGCACAGCACATCACCCTCGCTCAGGAACGATGTGGTATTGGGCTCATATGATCCGTCTTGCAGCTCGGTCATGGCGTCGTTGACAAGCTTTTCCAGGAACAGTTTCGGCACTCGAACAACGCGAGTCTCTTGCTTACCCACGAACTCGAACAGATTGCCAATGCCCCAAGCACCGAGACTCAAGCTCGACATGAGCTGGGAGCTGAGTTTGTACGGTTCTGTTGGGTGGCAGCCAAACTTGGCAAGAGGATCAAAGTTGACCCCTGGCGCGTCACCTCCATACGGGGATGGAATTTCATCATCTCTACCTTGCAGCATCAAAACCCAAGCGTCGAGAAGAGCCTTTTTTCCAAATGCGTCAAATAGCGTGTGAGGCCAGTACAGCGTGACCAGTGTTGCATCCGAGAACGAAATAATGTGCAGTCCCAGCTGAGGCGTATCGCTGGTCAGATAATCGTTCAGGCTCAAGGGCGGATTTTCTGGGCGTCGCATGAGTGAGAGATAACTATCCGTGTCTCCCATCACAGCTGGGCGCTTGTCATCAATCGGTTGTAGATGTGGCAGTTTTGAGGCTACTGAGTGCTCTCTAATCGACATGTGGGTGTTGTCGATTCTTGAAAATGACAGGGCAGATCTTGTGCCGCATTCCAAATCGGTGATTTGGGGGAAGTGATATTCCAGAGCACCCGCTGAGTCTTTTCGCAAACGGGCTGAGAGCTTTCGCCATCCTTCCCGGCAAGTCAGGCGTTCGAGGCTTGATCGCAAGGTGTGAGCGTCCAAGACTTCGTCGAACACCAAGAGGGAGTAGAGAATGAATGATCGCCATATTGGTGTGTCGTCAAAATAGTGAAGCGGAGTGACAGAGTCAGTCGAGACCGCTGTTGGGACCGAGGGCCCAAAAATGGATTCCAACATCTCGTTGGTAGATTGAATGCACTTTGATAAAGCCCATGATGATGCAAAACCGAAGGGGAAAGGGTTGCCAGATATTTATCACGTCGTGTGACACTGCACCATTGACAGGTTGATCACCTGTATTGTCACCGCATGCTCGCCAGGGGACCGCGTACAGAGAGCCCATCAATTAGCCAACAAGAATCTGTCGTCTACTCCTGGGATACGCTGGCAGAGGGTTGATAATACGACTTCCATGCAGTCAGCATGCAGCCTGATTGCCTTGCATTGACCACGCCGGCCTGAAGAACGGCCCCCTGTATGGCACGGGTTGAACACGAGGAATAGCGAAGAATATCGAAACCCCTGCTTTACTGATTGGTCAGTTCGGACTTACTGGTGAAGAAAACGGTGGGGTTGGCAACTGTCAAATGTCTATCAGATATGATTTCTACTTTAATAACTAAAAGGCCCAGCTAATACACCCCCGCTAATAATGTGCTTGTCTTGGCCTCTGCAGGTCCGTCATCTGCACAAGGCTAGCTTCATCGCTATCACTGTATGAGACCGTGAATGTCTTCTGAAACTTGATATGGCGGTCCTGAGAATCGACATCCGGGCTCGTTCTATCGACAGTAACCACGCCGACTGTTCGAGGCTGGCTGCGGGCGACCTTGGACCTGTTATCGCTCCCGTACTGTTGATAGTACTGACGCCCCTTGCTCCTGATTGTCGATCCGGAAATAGACGGGAACAACTTGACCAGGATCATGCGGATAGACGGTAGACAGGCGCACATGATTCCGACAATGATCTCGATGGTGCTCCAGATGCTGACCTCCATGAAGTCCATTGTTGGGTTCGAGCCTTTGGCAAAATCGACGAGAGATTGTAAGCGGATGATGCTCACGACGGTCACACTGTTGCAAGTTTAGCCACGAGTCAATCAGGGTCTTTGCAAGGGTGCTTACAAGGTCCCCACGATGAACATCATCGCGACGCCGATCTTCTTCTTCCAGTGCAGCCGTAGAGCCCGCAATTGCCATAACGGAATTGCCAGCATCCACAAATCCAAGGCAATGCTGATAGCGGCGTTTGACCAGCTGATAGCATTGGCGTTCGCACAACTGCCTTCGTGCAGCCCGTCCCACTTGGTCCAGAAGTAGTGGATAGGCTTGCACTGGAAGACGGCGGTGATAACGAAGGCCAAGCCCCACACGATGATGAATATCGTTGTTCCCCAAAGCATCCGCTGGACTTCTCGTGCAGGGAAGATTCGCATGTAGAAGAAAATGATGGCCAACTTGACGAGTGTCACCTGCAAAAAGTACAGCCAAGCCATGATGTAGAAGTAGAACAAGACGTTGGTGATCATCTGCGGCGTCAGCGTGTAGATATCTCGGCCGAGGCCATTCTTCGTCGTTCCGTAGACAGTGATGATAGCGCTCGGCATGGCAGCAATCAACGTGGCCAAGACGAACCAGTCGTCCCAGCCAATATCGAGGCCTGCGAAGAAGATCTTGTATGAGAATCGAGCTAAGACGAAGACCGCACCCAAAATGGCCATGACGTTCGAGAGTATCACGTATTCCTGGGATCGGTCGCGCACCGGAGCGCCGCAATTCGTGAGGCTCGCATTTTTGGTAGCTGAAATATCGGCAGCGTTAGATGCCAGTCGGAAGGCAAGAAGCTGGGGAAAACATACCGAGAGCCTCGGGAATCGTGCAACTTCCCGTAACACACAGCGTGACGTTATACTGAAACGCTGCATTTGTACATATGCAAGTCTGGTTTGTAGGAGCACACAGGCCGCCTTGGAAGGCTTGAGCTATGCATTTTGTCTGTATTCACTTCAGGTCAGCCAATGCCAATCTTGAGGCCGATGATGATGAGGTCCGAGTCAGCGTTTGACGAGCGGACAAGGGAGGACGTACGGCGCAAACCGGATAGCTGGGTTTATTGGCGGGTGTCTGCTGTGCCGCCGCGATGGACAAGACGGCCAGGACCAACACCAACACGAGTCGATGAAAGGATGCCATGTTTCTTGGCCGGCAGCAGGACTGCTGCTGGCAATGACTCGGATGATCTTTGCTTAAGAATAAATGAAAGCAATTCCCTTCACGAAGAAAGTCCCCTGGAGTCCATGTGGCAAAGCAGGGTTCAAAATGTGCGGCCGCCACGTCCCAGCATTGTTGGCGATTTGGTCAGGAATTCTAGGGATGAACACTAGTCTCCCTCGCTTCGGCTGATGATACGCTGCACATGTGGTCGAAGGATTGGCATCACATTGCCAGTTTGCAAGGCCATTCCCGGAGGCATCTGCATCACTTCATTCAGCCTAGCACATGTTCCAGCCAGATGAGGGCCGAATGAACCGTTGGTTGTGAGAGACTCCGCCCCCATGCCGCTTCTTGGCTCCCTCAAACGGAAGCGAGTCCCGTCCTCGCGTTCTGGCCAAGAGCCCCTGCAGCAGAAAATGCATTAACAAATCGAAGCCACCAGCGGCACAGCAGCTCAGAATCCTGCTGCCCGGAAATTAATACCCTACCAGATCTCGGGTTCGACGCCACTGAAGAACAATAATGCACTCAACATCTTCAATCCCGTGGGCGGCACAGAAGCAATTCTACGAGCGGCGCGGACGGCAGGATTCACTCAGCAATCGAGGGTCGATCTGGTTCATCCCATCGTTGTCATTTTAGCCTCTTTTAATTAACTCTAGATCTGTGCGCGCTGGGCTGAAGACTGGAGAAGATTATCCCTTCCCGCCCCCGCGGGAGCAATCATTCTTGACACCCATCGCCGCCGTCCGGGCCACCCGGTGTCTCATCCGTATTCCCCGGGTAAGGCCGAATCAGGGGCTCATGCATGGAATCTATGGGTCCATCGGGTGTCACTATCTACAATAGGAAGTTCTGTAATGGGGTCGTCGATAAGTATGCGTGTGCTTGCAAGGATGCCCGCGACCGCGTACTCGGCCGATCCAGTTTCGGGCATCCGGCCGCAGGCTATCGATGTTCGAATTTCAGAACCAACAGGTGAATATGGCGCACGAGAGACTCTCCAACGTCGCCGCCAACAATGTAGTAGACCAGATGGGGTCTCGCTCCGCCCCAGGCCGAGGTTGCGCATTCATCGTTGCAGGGAGGGTGGAATTCGAGATGAAATAGGGACCAGCAGTGCGAGGGATATATGAGCTTGGGAAGATAATCACATCTGTCGTGCAGCTCACCTCTTAGCCACCCACCCCTCTCTCACTCACTTTTCCTTACCTCCGTTGACTACTTGCCCAACTCAAGTCATCAACATGAGGCTCTCTTACCTGGCCGTAGCCACCACCTTGGCTACCCTTACTGCTGCAGCCGTGGCCCCCAAGCAACAATGTCACTGCCTGCCCGGGGATGCATGCTGGCCTTCGGTTTCGTCTTGGAACAGGCTGAACGACACCGTCGGTGGACGTCTTGTTGCTACCGAGCCAATTGGATCGCCGTGCCACGACCCTACCTATGATGCTGACGCCTGTGCCGCTCTTCAGGCAGGGTGGACGAACCCCTTGACGCAGTGAGTGTCCGAGAAACCGCGATCACTGTCAGACAATATGCTGATTCATCAACAGTATTCCTTCTTCGTCATCCGTGATGCAATCTTACTTCGCCAACCAGTCCTGTGATCCCTTCACAGACAGGTCCATTCCTTGCACTCTGGGCAACTATGTCAGCTACGCCGTTGATGTCAAGTGCACGGCGGATGTGAGCTATGCTCTCAAGTTTGCCAAGGCGAACAACCTTCGCGTCGTTGTTCGCAACACTGGGCATGAGTAAGCAACATTCCTACAGATTTTTATGCTGTGACCTTGCAACAGGCGCTGATTATCTTCAAAGCTTTCTTGGCCGGTCTACTGGTGCCGGAGCCCTGGCTATCTGGACGAACCACCTCAAGACCATTGACTTCACCACCTGGTCTGACAAGTACTACTCGGGTCCCGCTGTCAACGTCGGAGCCGGTGTTCTCGGATACGAGATGCTCGAGGCTGCCCACGCCAAGGGCCTCACTGTCGTGTCCGGTGAGTGCGCCACAGTCGGTCTTGCTGGTGGCTTCATTCAAGGCGGTGGGCACTCTGCGCTGAGTACCCAATTTGGCCTGGGCGCGGACCAGACTCTTGCTTTCCAGGTTGTCACGGCTGACGGCAAGACGGTCGTTGCGTCCGCGACTCAAAACACCGATCTGTACTGGGCTCTCAGTGGAGGCGGCGGCGGCACCTTTGGTGTTGTGACTGGCCTCACCGTCCGCGCTTATCAGGCAGAGACTGTTGGAGGCGCTGCTTTCCAGCTTCTTGCTGCTACAACCACTCCGGAGAAGTTCAACGCCGCTGTCTCCAAGTTCCACGAGCTTCTGCCCAACATGACTGACAACGGCGCTTTTGTTGTGTTCCTTCACAACTCTCAGTTCCTGGTTCTGCGACCATTGACCGTTTGGAACTCCACCGCTGCTTACGTTCGCGATGTCGTGCTTGCGCCGTTTACTAAAGCCATGGAAGAGATTGGTGTCACTCTGGCGGTGGCCTACAGCGAGCTGTCCTACCGTGATCATTACGACCGGTACATGGGTCCTCTCCCTCAGGGCAACCTCGAGGTGACGAGATACCAGTTTGGCGGCCGACTCATCCCGCGTACAGTGCTTGAGACCAACAACGTCGAGTACCAAAAGGTCGTCAACAACCTCACGGCCAACGGCGTTCTTCTCGCAGGTAGCGTCGGCCACTACGACAAGCCCGCGGGTGCCGCTAGCAACGCTGTGCACCCCGCGTGGCGCAAAGCCGTCATGCAGCTGCAGCTCATCACCAACTGGGACAACGCTGCGCCCTGGGTTGACATGGAGGCTTCACAAAGACGCATGACGGAGGAGTTTATGCCACTGATTACCTCTGTGACTCCCGGAAGCGCATCGTACATGAACGAGGCAGACTTCAGACAACCTGACTGGCAAAACGCCTTCTTTGGCGAGAACTACAGCAAGCTTCTCTCTATCAAAAAGAAGTATGATCCTGAGTCGCTGTTCTACGTCCTGAAGGGCGTCGGCAGTGAGGCATGGACTGTTGGTTCTGACGGCAGGATGTGCCGCGCCTAAGAGTTTCGAGAACGAGACGTAACCTAATTAATACATAAACATAATGCTCCCCTACAAAACCTTGAAGTTGTCGTCCAACTCGTCTTTATACTCACTTGCTATCATCTAAGAGCTTCCCAAGCGTTGTACCTTTGACGGCATCATACCCTATTTTGCCGGAAGGTAGACACCACCGCTCGTATCACTGATCAAGCCGCATTTCTTGCCACAGTTATCTTGGCTTGACTGCATGCTTGGCTATGAAATGTGATTCAATAGTATTTGAGAGTCTTGATTGATCCGATCGATGGCTTTCGTCGGTGAAAACTCACTCGCAGCAACGGGACGGCTCGTCGCTGCCGATCCGTTGCGGCAAAGAAGCATAATTACGAGGCATGCGTGGGTAAGCGGGTATCCGGCCACCCTGATTTGTGCGGACCGCTGTAAAACGGCCCCTTCTCCTCTTTCTCACAATTTTGTGGTCCTCGGCCATGCATGAACTCGTGGTCGTTGGACCAACAGCCATGTCGCGACAGGGGACTTGCGGGCGTACCTTCCCCAAATCGCAAGAAAGTCGTGGTACTTGTGCGAATGCCCACTTCATTCGAGATCGTCATGCAGCAAAAGGTTCTTTCGTGATTGGGTAGGTGTCACCTTCGCCCAGCGATGGTGAGGGGTTACTTAGCGTGATCAAGAAGAAAATGTACATAAATGGGTGCTGCTGTCATTTTTGGCTGTAGATCTCGGGTGTTGAATAACTACCCCGAATCAACAGGAGCAAGTATGCAAGACCCAATGCTTGTTGTTGGCTTCCTAGCCATACTCTGCGTCATTTACGTGGCAGATAGGCGGGTTCAATGGAGACGAAATGCCAATCTTGCTCCCCTTCCCCCTGGACCGAAGGGACTTCCGTTGGTAGGGAACTTACGTGACTTGCCTGAGCCTGGCGTTCTGGAGGCAGAACATTGGGCGAAGCTTGCCGAGTATGGTAAGCTTTCGTATTTCTGACTGCTGCGTATATGCAAAGTTTGCGTGCAGTAGCTGAACGGACTCTTGCTAAGATGAGATGGCCATGGATAGGTCCTATCAGCTCGATTACTATCATGGGCAATACCCTCATCTTCGTCAATGATGCTCAGATGGCTATTGACATGTTGGACAAACGGGCAACATACTCTTCAAGGGCGGTATTCAATTTTGCCGGCGACATGTGCGTACATTCGAAACCGTTTCCAAGCATGGGTTGTAGATTGACACCTCACCAGCATTGGCTGGAGCAAAACGACCGCGGCATTGAAGTACAACAACACATTGCGTGCGCATCGCAAGAACTTCGCTCGTATCATGGGAACCAAGGCACTTGCTTCACAGTATCACAGCTTGCAGGAAGCTGAAGTTGCCTACTTCCTTCAGCACGTTCTTGACAGTCCCGAAAGTCTGAGAGACCACATCAAGAGGTGTGTTGACGAATCCGCCAACAAAATACACTAGAAGAAACTTACTGATGGTTTCAACGACAGGCAAGCCGGTTCTATTATCCTAAAGGTTGTCTATGGCTACAACGCCGAGCAAGAAAAGAGAGATCCGCTCATTGACATGATCCAACAATGTACCGAGGATTTATCCAGCTCGGGTGTTCCAGGCGCCTTCCTGGTCGACATTATCCCAAGCCGTAAGTCACCAATCTATCATTTCAGCAATACTCAATATCTTCGTATACACTACATTTGAAGAAGATTCTGACATCTTTAAGTCCGCTATGTGCCAGATTGGGTTCCCGGAACAGGTTGGAAGAAGCTGGCTCGGAAGTGGGCATATGAGCTGAACCTTGCCATCGAGACGCCCTTCGCATTCGTGCAGCGTCAGCTAGCCGAAGGAAGGGAAAACAACTCATTTGTGGCGAATCTGCTCAAGAACAGCGAGAATACTGCCGAGGACGCGCGCGAGATTAAATGGGGTTCATCTTCTCTTTACAGCGGAGGTGCCGACACGGTAAAACAACGCTCTCATCGTTTCCTGGTGTTAACATGTTAACTTACAGGATGCAGACTGTGTCAACTGTCGCTTGTTTCTTCTTGGCCATGACGATGTTCCCCGAAGTTCAAGCCAAGGCCCAGGCGGAGATTGATCGGGTGGTGGGTACTGAACGCCTTCCTACTCTGGAGGATCGAGACTCTCTGCCATTTATTGAAGCTATCATGAAGGAGACCCTGCGATGGCATTCAGTAGTTCCCACCGCTCTCCCACATACTGCCGACGAGGATACTATCTATGCTGGATACCGCATTCCAAAAGACACAATGATTATGCCCAATGTTTGGTGAGTTGGTTCTAGAATGGCAGGCTTGATCATAGACTAACGGTGTTCTCGCGACTGCAGGTGGTTTACCCACGACCCCAGTATCTACCCAGAGCCGAATGAGTTCCGACCCGAAAGGTATTTGAAAAGTCCTGGGCACGAGCCTGAAACCGACCCCCGTAAATTCGTCTTTGGCTTTGGTCGACGAATTTGCGCAGGCAAGACCTTCGCCGAGAACACACTGTTCCTCGACTTTGTGCAGTCTCTGGCTGTGTTCAATATTCGAAAGAAGTCCATTGATGGCCGAGTCGTTGAGCCACATATGAAGAGTCTTCCCGGTGCAATCAGTCACTTGGCGCCGTACGAGACGTACATTGAGGCACGGTCCCCTCACCACGAGAAGATGATTCGTGCACTTGCACATAAGTACCCGTGGCAAGAGTCGGATGGAGAAACACTGAAGAGGATTGGAACCCCAAAGACGGACCCTCTTCCGATTTGATTAATGGCGTGAAGTTTCACGCGGTTATGAGATGGACAAGATCCCTTCGCAGAGTTTACTTCTTCTTCAATGGATGGTTTTTGCGACCTGCGTTAAGGACTTCGCTGTGAAAATCTGCATGAGGAGTACTGGAACTTGAATATTCATTTATTTGCCTTCTTAAAATGTATGATTGCGAAACTACGCCGACAGCTGCATGTTGGAGTCCATCGAAAATTACTTCGTGACTGTCGCGTCGGATGAGCGCAAAAGATTCGACTCCTGTAGATCCCAAGAGGTTATCAAATAACATGTGTGCAAACGGAAAAGGGAACAACTGGACCGGATTGGCTTTGCATCTCATATCGCAACCCTTTCATTGGACAGGAAGGCTTGGCAGAAGCGCGACGTTACTGCCTGATGAAAGAGTTTCCACCAATCTTCTGTGCCAAGGGTGCGGCACAACAACCCGCGAGTGATCGAGACTTTGTCCAATCAATATTTCAGAAATAATGAATCGCGTGATGACGTATCAGTACGGCAAGGCTGTGTCGGCACGACGTCATATTTCTATATCTTCATCTTCAATTGCCCACCAGTGTCCAAGGCCATCGCTAGACAACGACGACACACCGAACATGGCACTCGCTTTGAGGAGTGCATTTCCCTTGAAGACGGAGATCCGCTTGGCGCAAGCGGTCTCCGAGTTCGAGGCTGGTCTCGACACCCAGCAGAAGGCGGCGTTCAGGACCACCAGGTCGACGGCTCGTACGAACCCGCCTGCATTGAAAGACGTGATGCAGGTTACTGCTGAAATAGACCGACAAGCACATGAAAAGCATAAGTCGTCTCGATCATTCGGTCCCAGATTCACCAACATGCTTCAATCAGTACAGCAATACGCTGCTTTGGGAGACGTTGTCGTGGGTGGCTCTCAAAACGTGATTGCTTGTGGTGTGTGGGCGGCAGTTCGTATGATACTTCAGGCAAGCCTTTACCTTCAAGATCAATAAAAGGTTCATACTGACATGCTCTTAGGTGTCTTTGGGCCATTTATCCTATCTTGAAAAGCTTTCTGAACTGTTCATGGAGGCTGGGCGCCAGGCTCCCCGTCACAATGCATTGGCCCTCATCTATCCAAAATCCAAGGCTTTGCAGAACCATCTGTGCGAATACTACATCGTAGTTGTTGCAATTTGCCAGCAAATCCAAATCTTTAGTCGCAAGCCCCTGTTAGGTCGAATGATGTCTTCTCTAGACGATTCGGAGTTGAAGCGACTCCAGTCGGACCTATCCAAATGGTCAACTTCAATCTCAGGACTGGCTGACGTGCTGCTCAACGAGAATTTAATGTATGAAAGGAAGCAAGCCTCTAGAATAAGAGAGCTTCTCAGCAAATGGTCAGACTCTGAGGTTTATCGAAGGCGTCTCGAGACCAAGGCAAGGTGGCTCGATGCTTGCTCAACATACGATTACCAGACAACTTGGAAGCAAACCCGGAAGAAGGGTACTTCAACGGTATTTCCAGCTTGGACGGAGTACCAGTCTTGGAAAAATGACCCCAATTCTTCCGCAATGCTGCTCAGCGGAAAGCTAGGTGCTGGCAAGTCAGTTACCATGGCAAATATTGTGGACGATCTCAACCTCGAAAAAGGGTCGACGGTAATCTACTTTTTCTGCCGCCATGACCTTCCTAAAAGCCTCAAGTGCCGAACTATCATAGGGAGTCTTGCTCGGCAAAGTCTAGAACAACTTTCTGTCGGAAGTCAGCCGTTTGCAGACGATCTACCGCTACTTGACGTTTTCGCCATGACACAATTGATGATCTCATCAATCAATACAAGCAGAACCTATCTGATTGTAGATGGCCTGGACGAATGTTCTGTTGAGGAGCGACGTAGTTTTCTTCACTGCATTGCTCCATTGCAGAACGCACCGGGCTGGCATCTTGCGTTTTCGGCAAGACTGTCAGCTGAGGACGTCCTTGGACATAATATCAAAGTCACAAGGCACATCTTCATGCCGAATAAAAATCCCGACATTGCGAGATACATCGACACCGAACTAATTAGTCGTAAGGATGCTGGAGACTTTGTGACCAAAGACGCCCAGCTTACGGCGGACATTCGTGAATCTCTCCTCAAAGGATCTAATGGAATGTGAGTATCCAATGAATTTACTTGTTCTACGTTTCTATCCTTCTGCTTTCGCATGCACCGTATACGCGTTCTAGCATAAGCAGTCGTAAGCCAGACAGATAGACGCTGGATTACTATTGTGGCTCTATTTAATTCACCTCGTAGCATAAGTTGCCGTCAATACATCCGACCAAGCCTTGAAACCACCTTGGTTCACTAACAATTGTTGTCACTTCTATAGGTTTCTCTGGGTCTCCTTGCAGTTGGATGCCGTGTGTTCTGAAGCCTCCGATCACGATATCCGTGAAGCTCTCAGATCCCTCCCTAAAGACCTAAACGAAACCTACGACCGTATACTGAAGAACTCCGCACAACTGGACCACAGAAATCACCATGTACGGCTGTTTAAGTTCATTACCGCTGCGTTCGAGCCCCTGAATCTCGATCAAATACGAGAGATCATGAGTGTTACAGCGGGTAATACATCATGGAACCCCGGTAAACTCATCAATGATATCATGAGCATTCTCAAGTTTTGCGGTAGCTTAGTCATGATCGACGAAGAAGAACATACCGTTAGGTTCGTGCACCACACAGCACAAAGGTTCTGCTTAGGATCCTTGGGAACTGGCCTATACAAGACGCTGCCATTCACGGAAATAGAGGCGCACCGAGACCTAGGGGAGGTTACTCTGACTTACTTAAACTACGGGGTTTTTGACAAGCAACTATCAACTTGCGTCATTCCCAGCATTGATGCTCGAAAGATTCCGGAGCAAATTGCACATCAAACCATTGGCAGTTCGCGCTTAGCCAGCAATCTCTTCAAGCGGAAACTCGGAGGACCTCGGGATATCGGCCAAACTCTGGCGAAGTTGGGCTCTGGCCCTACGACTGGAAATCGAGGCCAAGACCAACACCCCTTTTATCCATACGCCGAGCGCTTTTGGCTCCTTCAATCAAGACACGTTTCCAGGCCGAATATGCGTAGACTCTGGGATCGTTTGATGCGCAGTTCTGATGCATCGAACATTCAAACTTCAACCCTTACTCCGCACTTGGCAGGTCTGTTGGACGTCGCTCTCGCCCAAAGCTCATACATTCCTGCCATAATCTGGGCGCTGAACTACTCCCACGTGTTCTTGTTCGATCACCTCATAGCCTCAGAGAAAACTGGAAGCCTCTCTTTCAGGTCGTTCATGCGTCGAATCATTCTCTTTCGCACGTACCTGAAAGCCCTTTCGATCCAGCCTGTCGAATCCGTCCGTTTACAAATGGTGTCGGAAATGACATGGCGTCTGCTCCCTATAGCTATCGGACTAGGAGTATATGACGCTGTCCGACGAATTATTCAATGGTTTGCTTCGGGTGATCTCGTTATCCCACAGTCATTGCGGTTTCCGGGTCGATCACAGGAGGACAGGATTCAGACGGTCTTATCGCGTCTGGCGCAAAACATCGCACAAACCAGGGACGTCTCCATGCTCCGCATTCTGGTTAGAGAAAGGCTCAGCTCGGCAGAAGATAATACTCGCATGCTAGAAGGCTTTCTAAGGTCCAACGTATCTCAAGAGGTCCTACTACGGGCGTGCGTCATCTTTGCCCAGGCTAGCCTTCATATCGAAAGCGGAGACGTGAAGACGGGATACGCAATATGTCACCACCTCAAGGGTATGAACAACGGTGCTGTGCATCATGCCGCACGTTTAAGGATACTTTTAAAGACAGCGTCGGTTCCAAACTTGATCTGCACCATGTTTAGGCAGGCATGTGCGAGGGAGGATTTAAACATGGTGTTCATGTTATGGCCGAGCAAACTCGACCTAGCACGACGAGACAGTCAAATCAATCCTTTCCAAGGTGACGAGATTGAGCTGACATTGCAAACATTATCTTGGGAAAGATCAAAGATAGCTCACATGCTTCTCGATGAGGACGAGTTTTCAAAACGCCTTATTCATGGTCCTGCCCTCCACAGAGCCGTTATCCTCAAACACTGGAATTTGGTAAAACGATTGGTAAGCCTAGGCGCAGACTTCAGACCATTGATCAAGCTTTGCAATGAAAATGAAATGCTTCATCATTGTGTCTTAGCGGTCGACTTTGTTGGTCTCCACTTGTTGCTTGGAATTGGCATGGACATAAACCAGGTCTCGACTGGTCCAACCTTTCCTGGCTGCACACCCGCTGAGGTACTGGCTCCAGCTTCATCTTGGAGTCGCTATAATTCTTTGGGGAAGCTATTGATCCCAGGTGTTAGCCCCAAACGATGTTTTAGCGGTGATCCGGATGCTACGAGATCTGATGAAGAGCATCTCATCAAAAGGATCGAAAACAACCGCAGTTTGGAAACTCATGACATCACTTTGATGTTTTCTGATGAGCCGTCAAAAGCGTCCTTGGTGCATGAAAGCTCCTGGGTCGGAGAGCTCCCGTTCATAATCGCGGCTTCCATGCGTAGGGCAGTCCGGCCATTCTTTGAGCCCGCTCCAAATCCAAGCCAGGAAGGACGACAGAACAGTACAAAGTGTCTACGACACATCTCACAGCTCGCAATGTATATTCAAAGCGCCTTAACAAGCCCTCGGCCATCTACCTCGAACTACTGCGAAATCCTATGGTCCCTAGATGAGATTCTTGGTACCATTGAACTCCTGTATCAGCCACCAAGAGACAACAGGCTACACACTCCCGACCGGAGCCGATTCGTGGCGCAGACAATGTTGTTCAAAGTGGTTGATGTCATCTTGAGGATTATAGTAGTTGACAACCAGGAAAACACCGGGTCCGAGTTCGGCTCCATCTGGGATGAATTTTGCACTATTCTAGTGCAAAGACTCACGGCTTTCCGCATTTCCAGCGTCAATTCCAATCCTTCTGTGGATATCATCGACGTTCGCCGCGATTTGCTGAATACATTGCACGAGGGAAGCTTTCCGTGGATATTGCAATGCACGCTTCTTTTAAAGAATAGCTACTCGCCAAATGCAGTTAAGAACTATGTTGCAAGCATCCGGAATGCGTGGCGCTATTCTCGATCTTCGTGTAAGTGGCGTTCTTTGAAGGATGGGATGAAGGGGTCACTAGAGGTTCTGAGAAAGCTGGGCTGGAGCGAATCTGACGCCGAGTTTCTGTATGACAACTTTGGCGGATATCTGTAGTCTGAAGGTTGGCTTTTGTCTCTTCCAATGTCTTTCTCTACGACTTGTGTGTACTTTACATGAGTATAAAAACTTTGAATCGATGAGAACGACCGCATAGTCCAGTAGAAAAGGCTTTGATTCAGCGACATTGATGGGTATCAACAGCTACACATAGGATCTGCGGCTGCCAGTACCATCGCAGAACATATTCTCCCTCGACACTGAAGGTCTTCAAGGTGCAACTGACTTGGCCCTTGAAATCCACTCTCTATTCTGTCCTATACGCTTCCCGTATCTCACCAGACATGTGAATATATCCCCGCATGCCCGCCATGAGCCCGACGCCCTGCATCGGAGAGTTCCAAATCCGGTCGTTCACAGCTACGTACAGTGGAAATTCAAAAAAAGATTTGGGAACCGCATCGTCCGGACAATCATAGCGTCCCAGATTCTGCCACGACTGAACCACAAAGCCCCCGTGGTTCGCAATGATCGCATAATCGATCCCGCAGCGGCCGCAGCTGCCCGTCTTCTCGGTGCGCTTCCTCCCGAACGCGTTCTTGAGGTCAGTGGCCAAGTCGTTCCCGCCGTTGCTAATACTGCACAGGTGCTCGCAGAGCCGGAAGGGCTTGAAGTGTGTCAACTTCACGGCCCCCCGATTGCCTTCCTTCCGAGTTCCTATGAACTCCATCCTGGTGTGCAGAATGAACATCCCCGACACGACCTTGGGCGTCGACTCTACCCCGACCTCGCGGTACCGCAGCTCCTTCGTACTGTCCACTACAGGCTTCTCCTCGACGCCCGTCAACAGGTTGCGCAAACGTGCCCCCACCTCGTCCGCGTCCACCGCCCCAGCCTGTAGCATCCGCGCCATCTTCAGCGCGCTCTCGACGTGCGAAATCTTCAACCCCAGCCCCGGCCGGCGCGGGTAGAGCGGCATGGGCCGGTCACAGCGACGAGTCCTCGGACGCGGCGGTGGATCTCCGGCAACGCGGTGCAGCCGGCGGCAGCTTATGCAGAGCCAGTGGTGAGGCCGCCCGTAGGCGACGCCGGCGAGGAAGACCTCGATCGGAGGTCTATCGCGCATGTCTGGCGAGTGAAGGACGCGGCTCCAGGCGGCCTTGTCCATCCCGAACAGCCGCCGAGCGCGTCTGCAGGTTTCGGAGAAGAGGTACCGTTCGTGAGGCTCCAGGTGCTCCATGATCTGGTTAAGCATCTCGGGAGGGAGGCTCATGAGGCATGCTGGTTCCGTGTCGGAGAGTTGGTTAGCCGCCATGGCTCTGGTCAGATGGCCAATGACCGATTCTGTACGTGTGCCGTGAAGTTGATCTATCCTGAGGTTGAAATGACCTCAAAACATCGGGAAATCAGTTGTCGACATAGTCAATGTTGACAGCAAAGCAAGGATTAGACTTTTCAACTCAACCAAGTGCAAGCAACCCTTATAAAGCCGCCGGATCTAAGTTCATGGATGGTTCCGTGGCGTTTCCAAAACCACTTGAAATCTGCTGAACAGTACGGGTTCACCTTTATGGCCAACAACAACTCAAATGTTCTCACCAGGTTCGTCTCTCTATAACGGCACAGTCTTTCAAGTCGACCCGCTATCAACGTATGATACCAAATCAATTACAGGCTGACAATATAAAACTACTCTTGTCTACTCTTGTGTAACACCTACTCTCATGGCCGTCATGTTGGCCCAGCATCTTCACCAGCTGTCGAAGTCATTACGTCCCCGCTAAAAGCTTTAGTGTTCGCTTCTTTCTTCTTGGTTTTCGTCGGCGCGAACTTTGTGTTTTCGATACCTTTTTGTTCAGGCGGTAAGAGGTGCCCCAAGAGAGTGAATGAACGATATCTCCTGCCTGGGCCTCAACTCTACTTCCCCAAAGCCTGCCCATCTCCGTAGTTCATCCCAGCCTCACTCCCCCAAACCCCACGCGGCAAAACACCTTGGCACCAAAATAGCATGCCAACCTCTTTAGGCCCCAATCTTTTCTCCCCTTCCTCCTCAGCAAGCTTCATGCGGAACACGCTACCCGGGACATGTCACTGTTTCAAAACATCGGGCCATTATAGAAAAACCGGGGATAATCTCACTGAAAGAACCAATAAACCACTGGAAAATAGAATTCTTCTAGAATTTCTGTTTCTACAAGTGTGAGTCTTGTCGGCAGCAAAGCAAAAGACGTGGAAAAAAGAAATGTTAGGTATCAAACACAGCAAGACTGAAAAAAAAAAAAGCACACGCCCACAGAAAAAGGGGTTCGCGCAAAAACCCAATTCATACCAACCTTGACTCATCTCAACCTGCCCAGAGTAAAAAGCTCAGGGTAGGGGTCCGTAAACTCCGTGCTCAAACCAAATAACCAGCTGTCGCCGGCGCAAACTTCTCTGAAACGCTTCCGCGTCTGCTTTCGCAACCCGAACCGCAACAAGTCCTTCTCCCCATCCGAACGGCCATTATGATGACAGCAGGACTGCCCAAATCGCAGCGCACCCTGACGGGCTAGGATCAGCCAGTAACCCTCCTCACCCAGAGCGTCGTCGGCTCGTACTCCGCATTACGATCCATCCTCTTGTAAGCGCGATGAAGCTTGAGGCCTATTTCGTACTCCTCGCGCTGGACCTCCGCCAGCTCAACCTTGAGAGCCTCGACCTTGCGCTTCTCCGCCTCGCGCTTGCGTAGCACAGCTTCGCTGGCCAGGATGCTGTCTGTCGGCATGAGCTCCGTCATCTGCTTGATGGCTTGGTTGATGTTGATGCGGCGGTTGCCAAGTGACTCGAGACGAGCGTTGAGGTAGCCTACACGATCGTTGACCATGGAGGTCTCGGTTGGCGGCGGCGGAAGGGCCTTGCTCGTGGACCAAACCGAGTCGGGTCGACTGGACGTGCTGTACATACTTGCGTTACTAGCGCGCGGTATCGGCTGCTTCTGGCTGGGGAGTTCTGATCGTGCAGGAGCGGGCAGGTCGTTGTCGGGGAAGGCGCTGGACATGTAAGGGGAGGACATGGAAATAACGAAAGGCTTGTCCGCGTTGATGGCGTTGCTCGTGGATCCAAGAACAGCCGGACGCTTGCGGTTCATGACACCGTTCTGCTGCTGGGGCGAAGGGAGCGCGGGGACCGGCGGAGGCGCGGTGTCTGTCGACTGACGAGGGGTTTGGTCCGCCGCGGAAGTAGCATAGGTGGTGACGCTGAACCGCGACGGGGGCTGGTCCCAAGGCTCGTTGGCCTTGAGGGCTTCACCGGGTGATCTCGGTGCGCGAGGCGGCGATCGCTCGTGAGTGCTGACGGGCGGGACGGTGGTGGCCTCAGAGTAGACGCTCGAGGAGTATGACGGCTGCGGAGCGTGAAGCGCTTGCGAGTTGGCAGGAGGAGGCTTCCGTCGAATGGCCTTGTCTTGGCCGAGATGTGCATTAGGGGAAGCGGGCAGGCCCGGCAGGGGTGCAGGCTGTCGGGTCGTGACAGGCGGACTGCTAGTGGCTTCGGGCGTCGCAAGTACGGGGGACTGGACGCCAGCACTGGCCGAGTTGGGCGGGCTGGGATAGGAGGACTGAGCGGGCGGAGGGGTTCGAGTGGCCGAGGGAGAGGGCGCGTTAGTGCCTGCAGTAAGCTGGCGGGGGGCGTTGAGCACAGTTCTGACGGTGGGCGTCCTCGACCGCGGCGACGTTTCAGATCCAGAGGGGCTGACAGGGGAGAGTGGTGAAGAGACGCCGGCGATGGGCAGCCGAGGCCCAACGGCGATGCGCCTGCTGCTCCTGCGCGGGATGCTGAGAGGCTCCTTGGGCTCCGTGTCGCGAACTGGGTTGACGATTGCAGTTCGTCCGCTCTGATGAGCGCCGCGCCAGGGCGGACGCTCGTCGATGGACACGGGCGCAGTTGCAGTGGCAGATGGACGTTCGTCTGGCTGCTGCTGCTGCTGCTGCTGGTCCTTTGGATGGTCCTTTGGGTTCCCGGCGCCGACGGGCCGCAGCCTGCGCAAGCGATCGGTGAAGGTCTGCTGTGCCTGGGGGGCATTCTGCATGGCTCTCATGGCGGCGGGTGACTTGCCAAAGGGCGTCGGATGGGTGAGTCCCTGGGCGTACTCCTGTGGTCTGACCTGGCCCGCACGGCCCGTGTCGAGGTACGTGGGTTCGCCCGTCATGTCATCCCACTTGGTCTCGCGCTGGATCCGCAGGCGCTGCTGGGATTTGGTCTCCCGCAGGGTGTGGGCTGCGGCGTCCTGGTTCTTTCTGCGCTCGCGACGCATCATGGGGATGTTGCTCTTTGGGGGCGTGGGCTGCTGGCCCGGATGGTGGTCTTCGAGAGCGAGTTGCGACATGTTGGGCGAGTCTTCTATGGGAGAGACACTTCGGTCCTGGGTAAAGGTTCTGAAGCAGAGACACATGGTTAGTCCCGGGCTGGCGCTGATTCACTATCCAAAACCCACGTGGGGGAGAAACAAAAAAGCTAGAGTCAAGGATTGTGTCGGACGAAGATTAGACTCACGCGTCACCACGAGCGTCCAAGTCAGGAGAGCTCGGGGGAGAAATGTCCGCGACGGCGGAGGAATAGGTATTACGGGCAGCCACGTTTGCAAAGTTGGGCGTGACGGGGGAGGCGTAGGAGTCGCGGTTGAGCGAGTAGATGGAGGAAGCAGGCCGCCAGGAGCCGGAGGGGTCGCTGCCGTCGTTTTCGATGCGAGCGAGACTCGGGGGAGGAAGCAGTTCGTCGAGATTGCTGCGGGAGCGAGGAACGTTAGCCAGTGCTGCTTGTAGAGAGGAGAAGCTGCCGCAGGAGAAGGAAGAGGAAATGGTGTCGAGATTGCGGGAGAAGTCGCGATGGGCGAGAAGGAGACGCGACGACGAGGTTGCGGTCGCCATTCTCGTCGTCGCCGCCGTCGTTTTCGCGTTGGAGATTGGACAAGTAGCGCGTCGGAAGCTGCAGAGGCCGATACTCTGATGCTGTCTGGTGAATGCTTCCGGGTTTGGAGCTTGAGCTTGAGCTTGGGCAAAGACGTGGAAGGTGGGGACCTCTGTCTTGCAATCGAGCAGTAGCGACCCGGTCGATGTGGTTGCCGTTGCAGCTTCTTCTTTTGCATTTTGTGTGTTCTTCGTCGTCGCGTCTCGATTTCTCCTCTTGGACACTCTCCCACCACCATTTCGTACTCCTACAACATCACGACACGCAACACAGATCAGGAAAAAAAAAAGCACTCACTCTCCAGATGGGGTGTCGGTCCTCTGTCCAAATCCACGCTTCACCTCGAACTTGGGAGTCGGCGGCGAGGGCAGGTTGTGGTCGATGCCTAGTCCGCCTCGGGGGTTGCGCAGGTCTTCGGGCCAGAACTTTTGCTGGTTGGACGAGGAGTTGAAGCCACCAAGGCCCGGGTCGCGGTTCGAGTTGTTGTAGGGAAAGTTCCTCGGCGGAGCTCCTCGAGGTCCTCCTCTATTGCCTCCGGCGCCTCCTCTTTCGGTGCCGACGCCGCCTTGTCCTTCCTGTCCCCCTCGCAGATGCACCCGGAGATGCTGTGTTTGTTGCGGTTGGTGGCGCTGATTATTGAGGTGCTGCTGCAGGTTGCTGTCGTGGTGTGGCGCAGCGTGTGCTTGTGCCTCTCGAGACGAAGGCAGTGACGATGCTACACGATCACCAGACAGTGATTGAGACTGAAGCTGAGGCTGCAGCTGGGACTGGCGGTAGTGCTGTCCTTTGAGCAGAACCCTCTCGTGCAACTGCGGCGGCGGCGTCAACTTCTTTTGAGAAGACGAGCCGGGTCTTCCACTCCCTGGTCCATATCCATGGCTGCTGCTGCTGGTGGTCCCCGTGTTGCGGCGGCTGCTCATGGAAGGTGTCGAACCCGAACTCGTCCCAGGACCCATCGCAGCTCCTTCCACTAATTGCAGGCCCGTTATAGCACCCTGCCCCGCCCCCGTCGCCGCCGCCCCTCCACTGTGACCTGACCGCGCGCCCCTGGACCCCTGTCCCGTGGCGCCAACACCACCGCCAACCCCGACCGTTGCTGGCCTCGCCGGATAACGGTCCCACATTGCCCACCTCTCAGGTACTCTCTAGTGCCTAAAGAGCAACAAGCACCCGGAACCCACGACAAGCGACCCGTCGATCAGGCAGATGATTTGCCTGCTCCGTCTCGCTAAAACCACCTCTTAATTTCCCTGCCCGATATCACCGTCCCGGTAATTAGCCAACTGACTCTCTCTCTCTGTCTCTTTTCTCGCTGATTTGCCTTTCCGAGGCCGATAACGAAGGGGATGTGGCGTGGCTTTGATGAATGCGACTCCTTGCGTTGCGTTGCGTTGCTTTGCGTTGGACCGTTGTCGTAACGGCGATGTCGACCAACCCTCCCCGAGTCGTCTTCGAAAGAAACACACAAAGCAAAAAAGCACCGGCGCAGGCCGAATTAAATACCTTCCCTATCCCTCACAGGACAAACATCAGATCAAAGAAACCAGAAAAGACCCTCAGACATACGGGAAACACCTACCCTCGGGCCACGGCACACTTCAAAATCAAATGACAGCCCGCCGTCCGCTCGTCCCTTCTTCGCCTCTGACACGCCTTCGAGGGGCCCTGCCCGTACCAGCTTTGTCTGCTCTGCTGTTTGGGCGCGCCTCTTTTCGCTTGAGAAACGCGGTTACAAGTTGTTCAGTCTGATGTTTCGGATCTTCTCCCGAGGGGGATCTCCCTGGGCGGGGTTGGTTGGGTTGGTTGGTTGGAAGACGGGATATGCTTATCGCCCTTCGCACGTGTGTTCTAGCGGCCCCCGATGCCTTCCGTATTCTTCTTTCCCTCTTGTGAGTAGGTAGACAAGACTCCACACGCGCGTGCATGAATCTGTCGAGATTCGTCTTACGGGGTCCGTTTCGTCGCAACTAGTCGCGTGTCTTTTCCCTCTCTCGACTGAAGGCTCGTGACGGACGCCGGTTGGGCGCGGATTCTTGGTTCGGGGGTTGTGATAGTTGACTCGACGGGAAGACCCTTGCCTGACACGCGCGCTTGTCTGTCGATTTCGGAAATGTCGAGGAAAGCTTGATGCTATATCGACTAATCCGTCACTGTCGTCTCCGTGGGGATATAGATATGAGGTCGTGTTCGCGTTCGGTGACGGTTGGGGACCGTCCGGCGTATGGATCACACAAGGTATAATAACCTTGCCAACCCTCGGTGTGATGATAGGCTTTGAAGAAATATGACCGATATTCTGAGGCTGGCTCAATATCGAGACGTGGTGTCTCTGTGAACCGTGTAATACGTCACAGGTTCGCGTGGGTGTTTCGTGGATGGACGGTGGACAAGCACAGGCTGGCTGCGACTTACAAGATCCCAAAGGTTCGCGATGTCGGAAAACGAGCAACACCACCAAAGAAGAGAATGAAGGAAGACGAACTTCTCCCCCAAAAAGAGAACACTTCTTCAGAGCAAGAAGAAACAGTAAAAAAAGAAACGAAAATTCCTCAAGGGCTCTCAGACTCGAGGCGAGAGGGGGGGGCGCCAACAAAAGCAACACCACGGGCTTATTAGATCGGTGCTAAGGGGTTGCGCGCCTCTGCAATCCAATATCCACATGTGCCCTTCGTCTGCAACACTAAACATCGACGGCCGAGATCACCAGGAACAAAAAACATGGAAACTACCGCCCGCCCCCGGAGACGAGAGGGGAAGGGGTGCGGGTTCTGGGTACCGCTGCATCAGGATTTTACCTCTCCTCCCACATTTCCTCCGCAGCCAATGACTTCGCGTCCTGCCGTGGTTCCTGCTGCAACATCCGCGGTCCTGTTGACAGTCGAGACACAGGGCAAGACGGCTGCCCACTGCAGGAGGGCAGGATGATAGGGTCCGTGGGGGCGGAAGGCAGAGACAGATACTTCAGAATGGGTGAGTGAGCGAGTGAGGTCTCAGCTTCAGACGAGGCCATCGCTTCATTGACAGCCCGCCCGCCCCTTGGATATGATGCCCTATTCTTGGCATCTACGGACCTGCAGGAGGGAAGCTACCTAACTTGTCCTACTTACGCGCTGCAGACTGGACTGCACACTGCATGCCGCAGTCAAACAATTCACCAGTCACACTGCACCAACGGGCCAGGCCCTAAGAGAGTGCGAACTGAACTGCAGCAAACAAGTCCAGGTGACTGACAGCATACATTCAAACCTGCAACCTGCAGGGTCAATACACACATCAAGTACACACAGGCGTGCACTCCAAGGAACGGTAGGTAGGTAAGGTACCGTGCCATTGCAAATCTCCCGCCCGTAGCCCGGACGCGACGCCACTCCACCCGGATGCTTCATTGGCCCACGACCGCTCCGGCGGACGTTGGGTCTAGACACCCGGGCCCTAGGCCCTCTGTGCGCGGGCTCTCTCTCACTCTCATCCAGTCAATCTTGTTCGTTGCGGTGTTTCTCCCTCTCGCTTCAATGCTCAAAAGTCATTCATTGCCAAACAAACAGCTCCTGTAATTGACACACAACTCATGTTGCACCACTCAAAACTACTAAATGAAATGAACAAGTTTCATCGTTTCATAAAACAGACGCCAACCATCTGAATAGGGAACGAAGAATACCTACCTTACCTCCTGTCGCACTCCACAAATTTTCAACAAACCTCGAACCGTCTTCAGCCCCTCTAATCCCGCCATCACGGCATCGAAAGCAGGTGCGATGTAAAATGACCCAGGGACCGGTTCCTCCGTTTCACATTGACTGCTCCCGCCAGGACTGTACACGCCAAAACGCCACCAACCCTCCTCCTCGAAAGCTTCTTCTTCTTCTTTTCCCTGTCCTATTATCTCCTTTCTCAATGTCACATTCACGTCCACCAACCAGTCAGTCACATTCACCACGTTCAATCATGCTCACGATCAGACCCCCTCGCCATATTTTTCCTTTCCATCAGATCAAGCCACACGACCAAGCTCTGCCTGCTGCCGCCAGAGTTGGTGAATTATTAGGTGCCCAAAATGCACGGCTCGCTCCCCGCCAGGGGCACCAACCACTCAGGACCCCCCGTCAAGCACGCACGCACGGCACGCGGGACACCCTCCCCATCTCACCACCCTCATCTCAAAAGCCGGGATGTCCCCTATGGCGCGGGGTTCACATAAGCATCACATCACCTCATCCTCTGCACAAAATCTCCCCAAGCTCCCTGAACCTCATGATGATCCTACAACTCTACCAGCCAAAAACCCCCGTTCCATACATTCCAAAGCCTGGAACTTACTGCTGCCAACCCCCCCCCCCCCCCCCCCCCCCCCCCCCAACATACAACCATCGCCGCATTCACAATCCACCTCAACTCCAACGTCAGTCCACTCGAGTTAATGCACCTCTGTCACCCGCCAGTGCCACTGCCACATATCAAATCTCCCTCCCTCCCATCCGCCGGACGGACTAGACAAATGCAAATAGCACACAGGCTTTGCTGGCCGCGGCACAAGCCACCACCACCCTCCGCGCGGTTGAACTGACACTGAAACCACCCCTGCTCAGCACCGTCCGATCGTGCGCGACGCAAGCTAACTTGACATTTACACATCCAAACCATCTTACTCCTTGGACTCTCTCTCTACCGGTACCTCTATGTTATTCCTTATCCGTGCTTTTTTGTGTTATTCCTTATCCGTGCTTTTTTGTGTTATTCCTTATCCGTGCCTCCCGCTCTCTCTCTGCTGTATCTGTCATTGCCCCGTCCATCAGATCAAATCGTAAAGAATTCTCCGATCTTAGGCTCAGATTTAGGCTCAAGGATTCCAATTTCCCAACGCTCGCCGACGATGATTCCAGAAAGATAAATTCCATTCCCTCAAAACAGCTTCCAATCGGCTCTGAATCATCGGAGAATCAGAAAGAAAAAAACACATGCCAACTCCCGTCATTTCGGCATGTCAAACGCAAGGCTACCTCCGACGTCCGGCGAAGGAGGGGGGATCAGAGCTCATGCAACTCCAACCCACCCCCATAAACATGCCGACCCTGCATCACTGACGATCACACATTACCCTCGCACGCGCAAACAACGCAGACAAAAGGCTCCTCTAATCTTGTTTTTTGTCCTGCTCTGCAAAAAGTATATCGCTATGCTAAGGGTCCAGACCGCCGCCGCGCAACTCGCAGGGACCTCCTTCTCTTGGGGACGTCCGGGTAAAAAATGCAAACCTGCAAGATGGATGATGGATGATAAAAAATCGAAAAGAAACCCCTGATAACTAATCCTCCCAATGCTCAATGCTTTGTTGAATGCATAAACGCCGCCGCCAACCGGGCAAGAAAACAGATGCATCCCGACTCCAACAGCTCGGTTGGAAAAAACGCCCCTGCTCCGTCATGTGAATAACCCACCCCCCGGCATCATCGCACGCCGTGCTTGGAATCAAATCATCGCTGCTCAGCCTTGAGCCCCGAGCCGTCCCCATCCTCTTCCGTGCCAGAGTCCGAGTCCGAATCTGATGACTCACTCTCAGAGCTACTGCTGCTGCTATCGATCTCAATAGGACCGTTCATCTGCCGCAGGAGCTCCTGCGCCGTCATAGTTCCGCCTGGGACCTTCGTCGGCGATGTCTTCTTGGCGGGCTCGTACGTCTGCACGCGATAACCCCCCTGCTGGAACGACGACGTCGGCTGCGATGACCGCGGCGGCTGCGACGCCATCGTCGGGTCCTCCGTCGCCGCCGTCGCGTTCGACCCCGTCAGCCCGCCGCCTATATCGGCCACGGCAACCTGCTTGATCGGCGTGCTCTGCGAGGGCGGCTCCTGCGACTGTGTGACGCTCGCGTCTCCGGCGCCGTTGACGCGCGCGCGCTTGTCCGCGTGTTTGTCGGAGGAGGCCGGGGTTCCCATGCGGGGAGTCGAGCCGTACCCCATCATGTCCCGCTCGGCTTCCATCTCGGCGCGGCCGCGACGCTCCCGAAGCTTGATGCCGTACTTCTTGCGGATGGTGCTCTGCTTGCAGGCAAAGGAGTTGCGCAAGCTTGTGAGCTTCTTGGTGGTGTCCTCCTCCGTCAGGCCGAGCTTCTTCGCGTCGGCGATCTTGAACTTGAAGTCCTCTTCGGCTCGCCTCAGCTCCGAGAGAAGAGCTTCGATTTGGGGCCCCGTGAGATGGGCCATATCTTTCGCACGGGGGGTCCCGAGGGGAGCCGGTTGGTTGTTGTTGGGGAACGATGACTGGGGCGTCGATGTCGGGACTTGGGACATGGACTGGTGCTGGGGAGTCTGCACCTGCACCTGGTGAACTTGACTAGGTGCTGGGCTTTGACTGTGGGAGGCGGTGTAGTATTCAACACGTTGGCGCTTCTTCGAAACCATTCCTGGAGCTCCGGGAGCGGAGTAGGACGAGGCAGCAGCTCCTGGGATGGTCTTGACATTCTGGACCATCTCCTTGGACACCGGGCCAAAGTCGCCGCAGACCTTATTCATCATATGGTACTGAAGTCCCGCGTGTCCGTTGAATGACTGGCCGCAATGGGGGCAGAGAAGAAGATGATCGCTGTTGCCGAGGGCAACAAGTGGTCTCAGGCACAACCTCTTCTTGACATGCTGTAGACAGTTAGAGTCGCTTTATAGTAGCAATTGGGGCAGGGAACGTACGTGAGTCCACGATTCAACGTTGCCAAAGATGCGATGGCAGAAGGTACACTCCGGCCTGTCCATATTCTGAGGCGCCTTGGGTACAACCACATTCATGGGATTCAGCCTGTGTGGGGGTGGTGCCTCCGCTTGAATGGACGCCGGCGTCATGGGCTGATGGAAACCAACCGGCCGAGCCGCTGCCGCCGCCGGCGGTGGAGGCGGAGGCGGGCCTGGTGCGGGCGGCCTCTGCATCGAGCTCTGGGCGGGAGCGGTAGGAATAACGTGCTCATTCTCGACAATGTCGTTGGCGTCGTACCCCAGGCGATTCGCCCGGGCGAGGGCATTAACGAGGCGCCGGGCTTCGATCTTGGGCAGCCGCGTGACGAGGGCCTTGTCGAGGAACAGGTCGCTGGCCTTGCTGAGGATATTGTCCGCCAGCTCGTCCAAATCTGCGGGCTTCAACCAGCCGACCAGGTCGGCCTTTCCTTCTGAGACTATGCGTTGGCCAAAGTCTCTGATTGCTCTTTTCAGGATGCCACCGTCTGCACGGTGCATGGCAACGTTCATCTGGGTATTGTCAGCATGTTTCTAAAAACTAGAGGAGATGGAATTCTCGATTAGATACGTACGATGAATGCCATGTGGTAATGAGAGCCTAGTAGACACTTCTCAAAGTTGTCTCTAATCGCTCGACGGACTGCATCTTCGTCACACTCGGCAATGAGCGTGCACAGCTTCGTGTAGTCTTCCGAGAACTTCTGCGACTTTACAATCTCCTCCGAGGATGGCGTCTGGCCGTTGCTCAAGGCAGGAGAGGCCGACTCCGGCACAGGTTTGGGCACATCAGAGGAGATCTTTGGCGGCTCTCCAGCAGCCGCCGGAGTCCCATTCACCGCCGGCTGTCCTGGCACCGGAACGGGCACCGGCGTTTGCTTTGGTGCAGGCGGCGGCGGTGTTGGAGCGGACGGCTGCTGCTGCGGCGCATACGGGAAGATGGGTGGTGAAGTTGAGGATGCGCCGGCACGGTTCTGGGTGTATGATGCTGCGCTCCCAGGACGGGAGCCGTTCTGTTGCGGGGCGTATTGAGGCAGCTGCCCCCCGGCGGTGAGCTGCGGGCTCTGCGCCATGGTTGAGGCCATTGGCGGTGGACTGGCCAAGGTGAGGTTGTCTTCTTGGCTGGAGGTGAAGCTGGTGATGTAGGTCCTGGTGGTGGTACCACGTGACTGACACGAGATCGAGGTACGTTGGATGTCACCGCTCCAAAGTACTCGCTTTGGGATGGTCACAGGTCGATGACTAATTGCACTTGCCTGTGCAGACGCAGCAAAAGAATTATCACGAGTTGACGCGTCGCAATTGTCGTTCAACGCGGTATTAATCAACGTCCGTCACTGCGAAGAAGATCGTCGTGAGAAGCACGTCGCGTTGAGTGGATGAGTGCAGCGCGCGGGCAAGGAAGGGGGTCCAGTCAAAGTGGTGAAGAAGGCCAAGTTAGGAGCGCTACAAGAAGGGGGGGCTCTTGCTAATTAGAAAAAAACTTATTAGCGTCAAATGTTATAGGAAAGCGGGGCGTTATAGAGCGTCCAGGAAAGGGCAGGCGCTATAAGCAGGTCGGCAGGCGCGGGCCTAAGGCTGCACGGGCCTGCATATATAAACCTTTATCATTTATGTAATCCACAGATGGCTCTATTGGAGAAGTGCAGGGAGACCTGTGGAAGAAGCGAGCAATGCACCCAATCAAAATGGTTTCCCACGTCAATGGCTCCGGAAATGGTCACGCCTTGAAAGTCTGTATTTTTAGACGTATATTCGCAGAGCTTAATAAAGACCATAATTTGGTGTGCTATTCGAAGTGTTGTACATGCCATCCAGGCAAAATTAGGCTTCTCCGGTTGTGCGTCAGTGACCTGGCTGCTTAGCACTGCTTTCACATTGACCCTCCTGTCTTTGGGATCTTGTCGCTGGACCGGAGAAACAATAGGCTCACAGTAAACGCAAAGGATTATTCTGGACCAAGTCCAGCATCATCATTACGGAAATAGCTATTGGTAAACATACTGGCAATACCCAGACGTCCCGTAAAGTCATAAACCAAACCCATTCATCAAACGACCGTCTGCACAGCCGCTCCCTGATAATCCTATCCAATCCCAGTCTCATGACAGGTCATTCATTCCATCCATCCGTCCATCCAGTTCCCGGGGGTATCAGCCGTATCCAGTCGTCACACACGCCACGCACGCACTTAGATCTGCTCGCCAATACACGCCAGCATGAGGCGCTGGTAGTCGCCGCTCGTCTCGCCCTTGATTCTGCTCGCCAGGCTGCGGTTGTACTTGGCCTGGTACGCCCCCTTGACATTGGCCAGGAAGTTCTTGTCCCAGTGGAAGCGGACGACGCGCGCGACGAGCAGGTGGTCCTTGGTGCCGAGGCCGGCCATCGAGTCCTCGAGGAGCTTGGCCGCGTGCATGTACTTGTCGACGGCGTGACGGAGCTGGAAGAGGAGCGCGTCCTCCATGTGGCCCGAGAACTCCTGTTCGTCCTGGTCAGCATTAGGTTTCCGCTGATAAAAAACACAAACTGGGGTGGGGGTTGTGTGGACTTACCTTCTTGATGACGTCCTCCAGTTTCCTCCTGAACTTTTGCTCGTACGCCTGGTTGATGGCGCGGATCTGGTTGTCGTTGCGCGTGCTGAGGATGCTGCACACCAGCATCTCGTCCGTGCCGATCTTGCCCTCGGTGGCGCGGTACAAGTCCATGACGTCCTGGTCAACTTGCTGGGGAATCACCGGCGCAGAGTCCTCCGCGCGGTTGGCACCGAGTACAATGAGGAAATGCCTCTCCGTCTTCATGCTCAGGTCGCCCTTGACGTCGTCCTCGAGGCGGCGCTTGAAGGTCTGCTGGTACGCGCTCTTGATGGCCTGCATGTCGGCGTTTGAGCGGCCGAGCAGCACGTCGTTGAGCACGCTCTCCTTGGTGCCGAGCCCATCCATGGCTTCGAACAGGTTGTAGATGTCGGAGCGCAGCGGGCCGCGCGCGACGGACACCATGCCCTTCTGGAACCAGCTGCTCGTCTCCTTCTTGATGTCCGTCTCGAGGTCGCGCCTGAAGTTGCGCTGGAAGGCGTCCCTGATGGCCAAGATCTGCAGGGGGTCCTTGGTGGCGAGGCAGCGAATGAGCGTCTTCTCATCGGTGCCGAAGCCCTTCATGGCGTTGCGGGCAGCCGTCGCGTCGGGCGTGGCGTCCCAGTTGATGATCTGCGGCGGGCCGTAGCCGATGGAGGCGGGCGTCGGGGGCCCGTAGTTCTGAGGCGGGGGAGCGCCGTAGGACTGGTTTGGAGGCGGGCCGGGGGGTGCGCCGTAGCCACCGGGAGCAGGCGAGTGGCCGCCGTAGGGCGACGGGGGGATCGGGGGCGGCGCGCCGTAGCCGCCGCCTTGAGGCGGGTATCCGCCCTGTGGGGGATACTGGCCCGGCGGAGGGCCCTGAGGGGGGTAGTGGCCACCTTGAGGAGGATATTGGCCGGGAGGTGGTTGTTGGTAGTAGCCGCCGTGCTGAGGGGGAGGATATTGGCCGCCCTGAGGAGGGTAGCCGCCGTAACCTCCCTGGGGAGGGTACTGGCCGTAGCCCCCGCCGTGCGGCTCTGGTCTGGTGGTTAGGCGATCGCTGAGGACATTGGCCGGAGGGTGGAACTTACGGGCGCCGTAGCCGTGCTGGCCTGGATAGGACATGGATATTTCGATGCGACGCGTAGAGTTCACGAGAGCCGAATTGGCGATGTCGGGAGAATCGGCAGGTGGAATGCTGCTGGAATGCGGGAAAGTTGCGTCACGTAGGGCGGGGTAGTGGTGAAGACTGCGGGGCACAGAAAAGCTGCGAGTTTTCGTAGGCGAAGGATATGTGAGATGTGTAAAGTAATCGGAAACACGGCGTCGGCAAGCTCTTGGGATGCTGGGCGGCTTTATTTAAGGTCTTGGGCCGTCCGTCTGCAGGATGCGAGGCGAAGGCGAAGAGCGACGGACCCGGCGTGGCTGTGAATAAGGTAAGGTAAGGTATGTTCAGGTAAGCTATCCGTACCTAAATGGTAGGGGAATTGCGTGTGTTGGGATGTTGGGACTTGGAAAGGCTTCCTTCCCGCTTCCACTCCTTCCACGAGACGGGGTCCGCTCTCTTCTTGGTCCGGCCCCGAATCAAAACGCGACGGGGAAGGAAACGGCTCGAATGGAAGCAGCGCCTTACGGGGATTAGACGATGAGCTGAGGGCCCGTCGAGTAAGCTTCATCAGGCAGCATTATTGGGCCATTTTAGACAGAGACATGGATGACGAGGTAGCTTGGTAGCGCCCAGTGGTGGTGGAGGGTGGCTTAGTAGGCACGCGCCTAGCAAAAAAGCAGTGAAAGGGCCCATGAAGGACCCAACGTCATTGAGAAAACCAAACCGAGCTCTCGGCGCGGCCTTGGGCTGCAGCTCCCGCTCCACAAACATCACCAATTGTTTCCTCGCACGAGCCACCCCGCCCTTGTCGAACCCTGCCGAGCTGCTGAAGCGCCACAGACGTGCGTAATCCGGCGGAGAGGCGTTGCACAGCCAGAACGTTGTCGTTTCTCTTGGGTTGGTTTTTGGTGGTGGAATACGCGTGTTTGTGACTCTGTGAGGCATGGTAGTTGAATCATCATGGCAGTGATGCGATGCGCTGTGCGATCTGGTGATCTTCAGGTGCGAACGGACTAGAGAGGGCCTAGAGAAGACAAACACATCCATTGCTGAATCTGCCTTGCGAGGTGCTGCACCGACGTTGCAAGTCAAGCACGATCAACGAACCGTTCAACGATGCGTCGATGCAAGCTTGGGCCAGTCAATGCACGGAGGATTTCTTGCAGATGTTTTGAGGGTGGGCCAGACCATTGCAGAGAGGAGAATGAGAGAGCAGAGAGGCGACATGTTCGTGACGCTGGGCAAGGGGCAAGCCACAGCTGGATGCGGCGGTGCTGTGCGCATAGCCACCGGTCATCGCCGGTTCCTGGATGAGGTCGACCCGTCATTCCCGAGTAAAGCCCGGCCACCCTACTTAGGTAATCGAAAGACTGCTTAGTCATCACTTGGGAAAGACGCCTCGAATCCACCATTTTCATTCTGAAGATTCAATACTCACAATATGCACCCAGTCCACTGCAACTACACATCTGCCGTCACTAGGTTCACGTTTCACTCTTGCGTACGCCATCCCCTGACTTGTGGGACATTATTCCGCCTTCTTCCAAGGCCTAGACGCTCCTGTTCAGCCGAGCAGCAGCATCCCTCGAGAACGCGGTGGCTGGGAAACCGTCTCCCGCCGCCTCTCATTGGCCAGCCCGCACCCGCCTCGGCAGACTAACCGATCCAGCCAGCGCTGTCTTGCGTGCTCGCCCCCTGTATGTCCCCCCGTGGCCCCCATCTTGTCAAGCCTGTGCCTGGCTTTCTGGCTCTGTGGCGCCTCTCTTCCCACCTTCCGTCCCAGCCAGCGCGTGGCTTCACGGGCCACCCCCGCCTACAGTGGACAGAGACCCCTGGCCAACCAGCAGCACTGGTGGAATTACCCCTGGTGACCCTGGATTCGCTCCAAACCGCCTTGGAACAAGAAACCACCACCACCACCACCAAAGTTGCTTCCCAACCACCAACATTTCCCATCGCCAGCTTTTTTCCCGCCTGGCTTGTGGTCCCTTTTTCTTGCCCCTGGCCCTGTGAGCAACCATCCGACAAGTGTCTCCAGCCATCTGCGTTTGTTAGTGCACCGCAGTAAAACCACAATGGCTCCCGCTCCCATGTTTGCTTCTTCTCCCGTCCTGTCCCCTTCCCTTCTGCTTCTCCAATTTTCTGTCATACATTGACGCCAGATCCTCTTCCGTGATCGATCGGCAGCCGCTTCTCCATCCACCGTGCGTCCTGTCTATCTGTCTGACCCCGTCCTCCCGTCTGCCTGCATCTGCCCATTGAGAGCTTCAACCAGCAGAGCAGCAGCAGCAGCACTCCAAACACCAAACAGCAGCAGCAGTGGCTGTTTGCTGCCTCTTGATCTCACATCAAGATGCATCCTCCTGCCTCGCTCACCCTGCTCCTGTCCCTGTCCACGACAGCAAACGCCTTCCCCGTCCTCGACTTCCTGCTTCATCCCCGAGATAAGCCAGCAAAGTCGTATTCCGTCGTCAACGTCGAGGGAAGTCCCAGCACCGGCTCTCCTGATGTGATCACCGTCACCAGGGAACCGGCCCAGGTGACCGTCACCGAGCGTGTTAGCGACCCCGTCCCTCAGATCTCGTCTGCAGTCCAGACGACAACGACCACGTCCATCATCGTGGTCAACGTTGATGGAACAGACGCCCCGACGACTGTGACCATCACCCCGACCCAGAAGCCTGCCCCTGAGCCAACATCAATACCACCAACAACACCACCAGCAGCTGCTCCTACGTCAAGCACCGCTGTCCCCGAGCCACCAGTCTCGTCATCAGACGTCCCCCAGCCGTTGCCCTCATCAGAAGCTCCTCAGCCATCGTCAGCTTCATCCAGCACTCCTGAACCTGCTCCCTCGCCGTCTGCCGAGCCCTCGTTTTCATCAGAGACCCCCCAGCCGTCGTCTGTCTTGCCGAGCACTTCTCAGCCCTCGCCCTCGCCATCATCGGAGGTCTCTCAGTCATCTTACTTGGCAACAAGTACGCCCCAGCCATCCGCGCCGACCTCAAGCACCCCTGAGCCATCACCCTCGTCCTTCTCAACAACTTATGAACTCTCGAGCACTGCGGAACAAAGCTCTAGCCCGGCACCGGTTACATCTGTCGACTCTTCTACGCCTCCCGCTGCGCCGACCACTTACACATCTGAGGCCCCTGCGTCCTCTTCACCCACGACGACCTTCGCTCAACCGAGCATCCCCATCAGCAGCGCCCTGGAGAGTCCTTCATCGCCAATTGCATCTTCCACACCCGTAATTGTTGTCCCTCCTCCATGGACAGAGACCCCGATCATCCCAACCTCACCTCCTGCGACATCAGCGGGGGAAATCCCACCCCCTGCTCCAACACCGTCCATCAACTCAACATCATCAGTATCGACATCAACCACCTCATCAGAGCCTGCCTGGACACCCAGCCCCTCCTCCAGCACAATCATCGTGCCGACTACACAGCCCGATGACAGCGCCGCTCCGACCACCTGGGCTCAAGAGACGACCACGCCTCTCCTCCCGTCAACCTTGCTCACCAGCATCGTCGGCGTAACCACCTCCCCTTCTCCCGTCCCAACATCCACCACCACCTACAACGACGGGTACTGGACTCACAGCTACGACGACGGGTACTGGTCAACCAGCAAGTACCCCGACGGAGAGCCCACACCGACTCCCGCGCTTCAATCATGAAGCCCCTTCTCTTTTTCCTTTTTGTTTTATAGACGACGACTGATTATCAGACGATCCCCATGTTTCTGTATGCATGCGCCACGGCGTAACTGATTTTGACGCGAAATGGAGAAAAGATTACACGTCTTTATGGGACACACGTACCTACTAACGAGACCTGAGACATGATGGTTATATCCACGGCGAAGCCGCCTTCTATGCGTGTGCTGTGATGAAAGGGACTTTATCAGCACCGACCAAGAGCTGGGAACGCGCTGTCATCATTGGGTTTCCTAATGTTTAATCACATAGAATGTAAATAAAACATCACAAATCATTACTTACGCCTCGCTTCCCGAGACCAGTTTGCGCCGCATCTTAGTGCCTCCTCAGAAAGTCAACTTACATGCTTAGGGCTTTCAGTGAGCTGTCACGTCCGAGTCCATGTCATTGGGACCTTGCTACTCACAAGCTTCCCGCCATGAAAGACCACTCTTCCGCTCCCAAGCGAGATTCTCCCGACGGCAACTCCTCCCCGTCAAAGCAACCGCATCCCGAACCCGCGACGGCGGCTGCCATCCAACACATGGCCAAAACGTGCACTTCACGAGCGACGGAAGCCCATAAAGCCTTGGCTCCCGTTATGTCCTCTTTCCAAAACACCGCCAACCAGTGCCGTCTCAATCATCTGGGCCGTCCTCATCCTAATTCCACACATCGAGCAACACCGCACCTTCAGACATGGAACCCAACGACAACACCAACAACCTTCCACACAGCTCCCACAGCCGCGACGACAACCTCACAACCCCCACCACCAACACCAACACAAACACCACCAACAAGCCCGACCCGCCGCCCGGCGTCGTCGCCGGCTCCCTCGCCATCTGCGCCGCCTTCGTCCTCTTCGGCTTCGGATGCTACTTCCTCTCCCGCTGGCTTCAGCGGCGCCGCGCTCCGCAGACGCCGAAAACCCCGCCGGGGTGGACCCGCCAACAGGTACATGGCGTGGACAGGAGGACGAGGGGGGAGTTTGGGGGTGCTGTGTGATGGTGAGTCTTGGTAGGCATGTGAAGGGGACCAGACTGACAACTCAGCCAGTAGGGACGTCCCCGATATCGCTGGCTTTGGCACATGGAACGCGCTCCGGGTTGGAAATCACGAGCTTGATGTCATTGTTGGGAGTGAGTTGGGATATCGCGGTGTTTGCCTGAAAAATGGGGGATGACGATGGATCGCGAGGGATTTGCTTCCGTATATATCCGGCCAAGTCCTTAGGCCCTTTCTGTTTGGCAAGCCTTGAATATGCATAAGTTGTTTGTTGTCTAGTCTACTTATTACAAGTCGCGATATTGGAGTTGTGATAGGCTCGAAGGGGGTTAGTAGCGTTGAGGCTAACGCAGCTAGAGACTTGGGCGACTCAACCAACTCACGCAACTCACGAACCGGTTCGTGGGAAACTTGACATGTGTTCATCCTGAAATGACCAAGAGAAAACATCTTACTTGCCAAGTTTTACTCAATTCCCATCCACAATCGTGCTCTTAGTCGGGTTCCTGCAGGATCATGGAGCTCTGCAATCTTGAGTCCATGGTGCCGACCATCCGTGCCACAATGGATAGCTTCCTCACAACAGTCTCTGTAAGCTAGGCCGCCCGCTAATACTGCGTAGTCGGACAGGCTCCTAAGGCTATTAGCAATTGACTACGGCCTATTTTCTCTCATGCATGCCTTCCTGCGCCTGCCACCTTAGCCACACGCGGCTGCAGAATCCGCCCTCCCCTCGGTGAGCGAGCTACGCCTCACGATCCAATGACAAGGCTACACGTTCGTGAGAGCAGGTAACAGCTGACAGCGCAGCAGCTGGGATATCCCGTCCTAACAGCTTCATCCGAAGAAACGTTTATCGAGGCAGGCGCGAGGAAATACTGTTGAGCTGCAAATTTTCGAGAAGCACATGTCTAAGTGAGGACGGCGCATGCACATGGCAGACTCATGTCATGTCTCAGCTATCATGCCATCATAGTCTTGCCTGGTCCCGTTGATTCGGGAGCTGTCCGCCAAGCTAACCACTCGTCGGGGGAAATATATAGGACTTGCGAAGGTTTCGTAGGGCTGGTCCGCGGCATGAGACGAACCATCCACCCTTCCTCTTTCCTCACCCCGAGTCCTGGAGACTCGACTTCGTGGTTCATCTCAACAATCACACCCACCAAAAACGCCAAGGAGTGTACACCACACCTTACTCTTCCAAAAATGTCCACCCAACCACACTGCGGCCGCAAAAGCGCCCTCCTAACCCTCCTCCTCTTCTTCACCCTCCTCCTCCGCCTCGCCGCCGCCGCCCCAGACCCATCCCCCCTCAACACAACCCTCGACATCTCCGCGCTCTACCAGTCCGCCGACGCCACCTGCGTCGGCTACGAGGGCCAGTGGAACTGCCTCGCGGACAAGTTCCAGCGCTGCACGGCGGGCAAGTGGACCGCCGCGCTGTCGTGCAGCGCCGACGAGGGCATGCTTGACAGCAGGGACACGACGACTACGACGACGTGCTCGCCGCTGGGGAGGACGGATCTCGTCGAGTTCGCGGGGGAGTGCAGCGCCGCGTGGGGGTATGGCGGGGGCAGCGGATGGGGGAGTGGGAATGGTGGGCGGTGTAATAGCAATGGGTGCTATTATGGTGCTGGGGCGAATTTGACGGTTGAGAAGTGGGTTTATGCGCTGGTTGTTGGTGTTGTTGTTTTGGGGTTCTGGTGAGGAGTTGAGGATTCGTGATGTCTGAATAGTTGCATTTTAGGGGTGAAGGAGACTATGCATTGGTCTTGGAAGGTGGGAGTAACACGTAGATGTTCGCTGGTCAGCCTGTACGGTATGGTCCCTTTTGTTTTCAAAGCAAAGTTATTGTCAATCGACGTTGTCTCATTTGTAGCATTCATAGAATCAGCATTTTCATCCAGATACAAGCCGAATTGTCAGAATTGTGAATACTTGAGTGCTAGACACAAGTTACCTTGCATCATTTCGTTGATGCGATTGCCTCCGGCTACCACGGAAGGACTATCATGAAGTCAGAAGCACGGTTTTGAGCCCTGATAATAATAGGGTATTCTTTCCATTGAACATCGTGTCTGAGACTTTGAGAGAAAGTAGAATTATTTTCGTGAGTTAGGGTGTGCTAGTCGAGAATGCGCTGTGACAGTCTGTCAGAGTCATAGCAAGCAAATGCTGGGACACGACCATGTAGTAAAGTGGAAAGACACTTGCAGGCACAACAATTTAATAGACCTCACGCAACGGAAATAAGACTCAAATTTGAGGCTGATCGCCTGACATCAACTCGGCAATCCGGAACGCGGACGATGGTCCACAGATCGTCCTCCACGAGGCGGGTTTGCGCTATCGTGACGTCACCCCTTGGCGCATCACCGGACCAGGTTTGGGAGCGATGACATCGCATCAAATGTGCATCTTGCCAAATATTTATATTTCTCGCAAATTGATTGAAAATACACTTGAAACACAACCACGTCTTCTCTGACCTTTAGAATCAATATATACCCGAAACATCACTCAAAATGGCCGCCAACACCAACACCGCGACTCTCGACGCCGAGAACGCCTACCAGAGCCCTACGGTTCCCCAAACAAACGATGCAGCCTACACCAACACGACCGCAACCACTGGAACCGGCGTCGGAAGCACGGTGGGCAACAATGCTCACGTTGCCGGCAACCCCGCGACGCACGCTGGCACTCACGCACCAGTCGGCGGCGGAGATGCGCCGACGACGCGTTCTGGAGGCATCGGCCAGCAGATCAAGGGCGCACTCGCCCAAGGACATGTCAGTAGAATATGACGACCTGCCGAGACTCACAATGCTAACGACCAACAGGGTGTTGGCGAGGTGCTGAGGGGCAAGTTCAACTCGGCGGTTGACACTGCGGCCGGCGACACGGCTGGGCAGGCCAAGAACAAGAACATCGCCACCGGCGGAGAGAGGGAATTTGCGGGCAAGGACTTTGTGAAGAAGGGTACTCTCGACAAGGCACTTTGAGTAGGTTGAAAACCTGGACGGTCATGATAAGTAGCGTTTGCGTTATGATATACCCACAACATTGAGTTTGGATCTGTACCTTGAGTACCCATCGCACGGAATTGCTCCGGAGAAAGAGAATTCGTCCTCTTAATATCTAATTTCATGGCCCACGTCAACGTTCATTTATGTCCCATTTTTTCCATCCTCCTACATCGTGTTTTAATACACAAGAAATAACACATTTACGATGATTTCAGCCATGAACGCATCGATCAAACACCCGGACGACATTGCCAAGGGCAAAGACTCTGTCAAACCCACTGGTCTCGAAGACTCCCTCTTTGCAAAGCTACCATTGGAAATTCTCTTCCAAATATTCGGCAACCTCCGCCCACACGGTCGCTTTGTTTTGTCTCAGACTTGCAGAGACCTTCGGTACCTCACCCATGGCGACTGGAAGGCAACCTATGCCAAGTCTCCATGGGAGATGCAGGTGGGATTCTTGGCGGATCTTACCTACAACCAACCGAACCGCTGGCTATGTACGATTTGTATGAAACGTCACGGTGTCCGGGACTTCAGGAACATCCAAGAAAACTTCTATCGCGAGCTACCCTGCCTGAGAAACCAGAGGAAAGGACACATGACCCACGCGGGCATACAGCTAGCGACAAAGGCTGTTCGACTCCAGCACCTGCTCGCCAGTGAGCTCCGCCCGGAAGCTCTGCTGAAGCCCTGGTATTTGCCTCAAATCCGGTCATCAAGCTATATGTACGAACCGCTTCTGAAGGCAGTGCCGAAGGTTGTGGACGGGAGGTTCATCCTGTTTGTCGAGTTCAACTTTGTGTGGGACAGGCGTCAGGAAGCACCGGCGCTGACAGATCTTCTCGAATGCCATTACCCATTCTGTGCCCACCTGGGAACAGATGCCCGCCGTTCTAGCGACCGTGAAAACAGATCTCTCTTTGGTTCGAGTGCAGATAACAAATATTTTGAGCAGCTTGTGGCAAACGACACTTTGCTGAGGCACGTTGAAATCGTCAATGGCCGCGTGTCTCACAGGGTTGAGATCCGCTCGCCTGATTCCCCAGGCGCCGATTTGATGGGAACCATCGGCAAAGCCTTTGAAAAGCCTGGACAAGAGTGCAATGATCAGTGTGATATCTGCCTGACCGACTATAGTATCCGGGCCGAGGCAGGCAGACTGATATGCCGAGCTTGGATCGACTACGGGACTGGCGATTCCCCTACGGACGATGAGTGGCAGGTGCAATTTGGAAGCGGGCTGATCATACCTCACAAGGCTGGCAGTGTGAGACAAAGATACGAGAAACAGACTCCCGCTTACAAGAGACGTGCCGTAGAGGGCAGCATATTTGGTTGAGGACCCGAGGAATTGCTAAACATATCATTCCAAAGAACTGCCTTGGAATAATGAGAATTGCGACTGAATGAGCTGATGGACTTAGACGACGAAGCGGAACCCGGCTTGTCGCCTTCTGGAAAGTCATGAATGCCTGCTAGAGGGAGCCTTCACGTAGGATTCCTTTTCCGACACAGTCATTATAACAGTACCTAGCAGCACAAGCATGTCTTGGAAAACATGTTGTCAGCTCAACAAGCTGATTCATAGTAACTTAGAATGAACATGTAGTCAGTCAACACTGCCGTGTTCCCCTCCATTGATATCTCGAGCACTCTTCTTTTGTTTTTCTTCCGTAGAACGTTGATCAACTAGTCCTCTGTCTACCAGTTGGCATAAACTGTACCCTCATATGGTTTTAGACTGACACCATCCCTGTCGATGCTCTTCGAGGTGTTCCCAAGCAACCTTTTCCACCCATCGAAACTAGGTTCCAACCTCAACACCTGCTCTCGATCGGAAAAGTTGAGCAAGACCGCCGCCGTCTTCCCATCATAGCTCGACATGGTATACACGTATACATCCTCGCTGTCATCAAACTCGTCAACCGTGTCGAACCGGCCGTAAACAAACACATCCTTCTCCTTACGCCGCATATCCAGCACCTGTCTCCAGTATGCCAATACACTACCCTCGTCATGTTCTTGCTGCTTAACATTCCACTCGTCGAAGTCGTCATTGACGCGCATCCACGGCTTGGAGCCCTTGGTAAACCCGCCATGCTTCTCTGCCGTCCACTGCATGGGCAGTCTTCCGTGGTCTCTCGCCTTTAGCCTCATCTCCCTCATTACGTCGCTCATATCCGCGTCGGGGCCTCGCTTCTGACGCACACTTTCGTAGTAGTTCTTCCCCTCGACATCGATGTAGTCGTCGAAGGTCCACGACTCGGGCGCGTTGGCCATGCCAATTTCCTGTCCCTGAAGAAGGAACAGTGTGCCGCACAAGGTGCCGAGATGCGTTGCCAGCATCTTCGCCGCAGTCTTTCTGTGTTGGGGCAAGTCGGACGCGTACCGCGAAAGCGAGCGGCCGGAGTCGTGGTTGTCCATGTAAATCGCGTTCCATCCATCACACTTGATCATCGCCTTCTGCCACATACCAACAATATGCTTGAGCTTCGAAAGACGGAAGTCGTCGCGCTCGTACTTGTGATTCGGCCCAAAGTCCATGTCGACGACGTCGCCTGTAAACAGCATGTTCAGCTCGTGCCTGTCCCTAGCTACATACGAGGCTACGCTGGCTTCGTCCTTGGTGAAGCCCAGCTCCCCGACAGTCATGCAGTTATACTTGTCGAACACCTTCTCCCGCATCTCGCGGATGTACTCGTGCATGCGCGGGCCGCTGGCGTAGTACAGCGCTCCGGGCTGGAACTCCCTGTCCGGGAACGCGACCGGGGCGTCGGGGAGGTCGGGGTGTTTCGACATGAGGTTCATGGAGTCGATCCGAAAACCATCGGCGCCCTTCTCCAGCCAGAACTCCATGTCTGCGTACGTGGCGCAGCGCATGTCCTTGTTAGACCAGTTGAGGTCTGGCTGGGAGGGTAGGAAGAGTGAAAGGTAGTATTGCCCCGTGTGCTCGTCCCAGGTCCAGGCACTGCCACCGAAAAGGGAGGCCCAGTTGTTGGGTGGTTTGCGATTTCCATCCGAGTCGAACTTGGGATCCCTCCAGAAGTAGTAGTCTCTCTTGGGAGATGATCGAGATGATCTAGATTCGCGGAACCATTCGTGCTCGTCGCTAGTGTGGTTGACAACTAGATCGAGGAGAACTTTAATACCCCTCTCGTGGCAGCCGTGGATCAACGTCTCCGCATCTTTGATCGAGCCATAGGGCTGGTGAATCTCCCTGTAATCTGAAATGTCGTAGCCCATGTCATTTTGGGGACTTTTGAAGATGGGTGATAGCCAGATGGTGTCGGCCCCGACCGACTTGATGTAGTCCAGCTTCGAGATGATACCAGGAAGATCACCTAGACCATCTCCATCTGAGTCCAGAAAGCTGGCTGGGTATATCTGGTAAACGACAGCCTCCTTCCACCACTCGCGCTCGGGGGGACTGTGCGTTGCTGGCATTATTGCAGCGACGGCATAAAAAGAAGGGAGAAGTTAAGGAACTGGAACTCGAACCATCGAATACGGGAATAAGTGGACGTAACGACGGCTCTTATGTTCACATTGAGGCTCTTAGCCGAGACATCTAATACTTAGGTACCAACATGCGGCCCGGATCCTGGCGGGGTAGACACGGACGATGGGGGTTGCTCGGGTGAAATTTTGAGGCTCAGAAGGGTGAATTATGATTCGTTGGGCAACGCCACTTCGCGAAGACTAGCGCCATGGCCTTTAACATGATCACTAATTTCACCAAGAAAAAACACCAAACAGTTCAGCCGCGGGTGAATTTCGACTTACGGAATTATGGAGATCGATCATTCGTTGGAATATCCGTAAGAATGCACATCAAGATCCATCCACTAAAACTCCAAACGCCTCTCGCTGAAATATTCGGTCACAGAGGCCAAGATCCAGATCACTAAGTTGTTACCTGAGAAAGTGTGGCGTTCGGGGCATCGCCGATAGCCTCTTTGAGACGACCATTTTTCATAGGTTAGAGTTGTCTCAACATTTCTGCATGATCATGGCCAAAAGTCAGCTTCCATGGTTGGCACTTGAGATTCAGTTCCAATATATCCGCAGAGAAATCCAGCGCAAAATTAGCTTGCTCGGTGTTAAAGCTGTCCTTTGATTGATGATTGCTGTTGATGGTTTCCCTGGTATGACACCTGTTGAGAAGTCATGCAAGGCGTGTTAGCAAGACTCGTCAAAATGAGATTAGAGCGGCGTTCTAATATGATCATGATTCTCGTCTGGGCGGGCACTTATATGGCTATTAGGCTAAAACTAATTACTATTAGCCTAATCATCTGTTTGTTTTTGGTTTCGTGTCACCGAAACCATAATCACAAGGGCGATAGTAGAAACAACGAGGGTGACAATAGGGATGAGGACGAGGATAGCGAAAACAACAAGGGCGACGATAGAGGACGACGACGACGGCAGGGACGACAGCAAGAGGAGCGACAACAAGAATGACAACGATATAAAGACAAGCTGGGCCATCAAGTAACAAATAATCTACGACCATGAGCGAACATTGGAAGCTATTCAAAGGTCATATATCCCGGGCTCAATAAGCAATTGTTTCTTGATAAAAGCTCTTGCGACTGCTTATTCCATCACCATCTTCCTCACTCCCGCCGCAAAGGCCGGTGGCAAGTATTTGAACAAGGATAAAAATCACAGAATGATTCTAGAGCCTCGCTTCTATGCATCCCGTCGGAGCACTCCTTCGATCGTGTCACAATGGGAGAGTTTTCGAGAATGTAGAAGTGCTTGTAAATATGGAGCAGCCAATGACAGTTCAGCCGTGCTCGACAATTCAGCGATTATTTCAGCCAATGGAAATTCTCCCATTCTTCCCGCAGCCACTTTGCAGGGATCTCAACCAATCGAAATTCAACCATTCCAGCCGAAGCCACTCCATCGGGAATGCTATGGGTATGCTAAGGGTACAACATCGCCGACTTACACGGACGATATATCTTCTTTCCACAGAGAAAACCAACCTTTGTCTCTTTCCGTTGCGAGAAGTCCCGAAGTCTTGGAGACGCTAGCGATGTCTCTCCACGAAATCTCCTGTTCCCCGTGGGGACTGGCACCATACCTCGTGTCTCCGGAGGTGGATCGGAGGCCGAGCAACCAGAGGCAGTGTCTGTGTAAGAGGCTCAATGGAGTTGATATAAATCGTCGCTGTTTCTCGTCTCTTTTCATTGACACCCTCTTCATGCGCCCGAAACATCTCAACAAACCCTAATTCTTTCTTATATCCTCCAGCTTTAAGTAACTTTCCATGGCCACCAAGTCGACCGAGTTGGCGATAGCCAAGTCTCCTTCTGCCAACCACATCGAAAAGTCTGCTGCCGAAGTTGACGAGGCACTCAAGTTCACTGCCGATCAACCAGACCTCACACCCAAGCAACAGTACCAACGTCTCTGGGCCAACCTCAAGAAAGATAAGCGATATGTGTTCTGGGCTCTGTACATCATGTCCCTCGTCTTCGGATGGGGGTATGATTCTGGTCTCTCAGGCGTAGCTATCGCCTTCCCTGAGTTCCGCGAGGCCTATGGCAACTACTATGCTGAAGGAGACCAGTTCGTCATTCCTGCCCTTTGGCAGTCGCTCTGGAACGCGGCAAGTACGATCGGTCAAGTGCTTGGCGCTTTCCTCACTGGTCAGTTTGCCGACTATACCGGCCGAAAGGCCGTTCTCTGGACCGCCGTTATCTTGTCATGGGCGGCGTCCTTCGCCCTCGTCTTCGCCCCTAGTCTTCCTGTCCTTTTCGTCTCGAAGCTCCTCTTGGGACTGTCCGTCGGCTTGTCGACAGCTACGCCGCCCCTATACGTTACCGAAAACGCCCCGGCCGCCCTCCGAAGTACACTCAGCTCACTGACTAACGTGGTCATTGTTCTCGGCTTTTTCCTTTCATCCATTACTGGATGGGGCTCTTCGAAGATTGACGGGCCGTGGAGTTATCGTCTGGCGTTCGTTATGACTTTCCTCGTCCCCACATTATTCGCCATCGGATTGCCGTTCCTACCAGAGTCGCCAGTGTGGTACGTCAAGAAGGGCAAGGACGACGACGCCAGAAAGGCAATTCTAAAGCTTTACGGCAAGAATATCGACGTAGAAGAGCGGCTCCACTTTATCAAGTCCGAGTTGGAGACCGAAGCGGGCGAAAACACGGCCGCCAGCCAGACCAGCTGGAAAGCCATCTTCACGAAAGAACACCGATACAGAACTCTCGTTGCTGTGCTCGGTTTGCAAGGGCAAAATCTCTCGGGCGGGTATTTCGCTGCAAGTTGAATCCTTCTATTTCATGGGTTTTTGAAGTTGTGGTGATGATGTGGCGATGTGGTGGTGATGATGTGGCGATGTGGTGGTGATAATGCTGACTGGGTGCAGAACACATACCAGACGTACTACTTCGAACTCATCGGCCAATCAGACCCCTTCGGACTTACTGCGATCTCTTCGACACTGCAATTTCTTTCTAATTGCGTCGCCGTCTCCGTCTCCGACGTCCTTCCTCGTCGAAAGTCCCTCGTCGGCGGTGGCGCACTGTTATGCTGCTGGTCGATCATCATCGGTGGCACTTCCCTTGCTGGAACTGGCAACGAGGCAGCAAATATGGCACTGCTCGCTTTCATGATTACATGGTCCATGCTCTACACTGCGACTGTCGGATGCTTCGGTTGGGCGGTCGCTCAAGAGACCGCCAGTCAAAAGACCAGACCCAAGACGATCGCGTTCACCTTGGTCTGCCAGCAGCTCACAGCCCTTTTGCTGTCTTCGGTCTTTCCCTTCTTTATAAACCCGGATCAGCTCAACTGGGGCGGCAAAGTCATGTTCCTCTTCGTCGGCGCCGAAGTATTCATCCTCGCCTTGCTGTTCTGGTTCCAGCCAGAGACGAAGAACAGAACCTACCAGGACATCGACTTCCTCTACGCGAATCGCGTTCCTCCCCGAAAGTTCGCGAATTACGTCGTCGTGGATGGTGTTCTTATTGAGAAGGCACGTGCCTGAGTGTATGTATGAAGCCACCACGGTGCAGCATACGGCCGAGTGTGCTCCGAAACATCGCTCTCGGGTCAGGTCTGGTATTATTGGTAGCCACATGTTAATGGGAAGCTTTTGATCCTCATTGTCGATGGGCAGAACTCGCCCTCATTTTCGCTGAATATTGAATCCAAATTTGACTCGTGGGGTAACCTCTCTCCAATCGGAAACCGATGCGCCAAGTCTAAATCTAGACCCAAGACGGTCTAGACTTTAAAGGGGGACCGAGCCCACCAACCCCAGGTTATTCTTTGCGCGTCACTCGTATTCGCAGACTCCTTCAACGTCTTCTTGATATCTTCTGTTTGTGTGTTCTCGAGGGAAAATGTCGCCAGAAACCGCGTTCTTGGGCATGAGAAAGGCGGCGGCCAAGGTCCGACAAGCGTGCGATACATGCCACACGCGCAAGATCCGATGCGATGGGCGGCGTCCGTGCATGAACTGTCGCATTGCCAAGGTCGACTGCACGTACTGCGCAATCCCGAAGAAGACCGGACCAAAGGGACCAAGATATGGGCGAAGACCAGACTATCGACGACAGGCGGCGCCGGCTCCAGTTCCTCAACCGAACCATCCAGAACCTGGAGTTGGGTGCAATGAGACTGGGCATGCTTCACGAGCGAAATCGCAAGCACCGGTCCTACCTCGGAGTGCATTTGGGGTAGATAACGGCTTCCAACCGTCGCCTCAAGTATCGGCTGATATGTTCAGACGATGTCTCGACGCTTATTTCAAACACAAATACCCCATCACACCAATGCTGGACCAACAACGCATGGAAGAATGCGTGCGCGTATATCCAAGATGTCCCGAAAGTTATGGCCTTCTCATGTCGTGTTGTGCCAACATCGCTTTGGACCCCGACATACTGTCAACTCCTGCGGATTTATCCAACCTACAACAAAGCAGTTCAGCAGGGATCAATATCCCCCCGGTTGACTTCTTCCTCTCAGAAGCTCTGCGATCAAGAAGATACCACAATGTTGCCGATACCCAGTCTCTTGCACAAGTCCAAACCTCATTCTTCCTTTACTGCATCTACTTCTGCCTCAACAACGACAACGCAGCATGGTTTTACATCCGTGAGGCCATGACCATTCTGCAGACGCTACGATACCATGAAGAAGCAACATACAACGAAATCGCCGACGCGTCTACCAAAAAGTACGCGCGACGCATCTTTTGGGTGCTGTTCATCACAGAGCGAGCATATGCAATGCAACGGCACCGGCCATTGACGCTGCAGCCTATGCTGGATCTTCCCCAGATCGACCCGCTCAGCCCCGACGCCAAAATTCTGCCCGGCTTCCTGGAGCTCATTTCCCTATTCCGGCCTTTCGACACGGATTTCATCGCCACGTGGAACTCATCTACACCCTCGTCGACATCAAAATCGGCAGAGCCTGAACAGTTGGCGCGGTTGCAAAACACTCTATCAAATGCACTCGCTAACGTATCCAACTTTTCTCCGATGCAGCAGGCTGATCTTCTCATCACCCGGGAATGGCTGAAAGTCATTGTGTGGAAGCTCTGCGTATCAAGGACGCTGCTATCGGGGACCGATAGTGAGGACAGCATGTCGCTCAGCTATCCCACTACCATTGCACGAGATACCGTGCTCGTCTCTAGGCTCTTGCCCACCACAGCGTTTGAAGCCAACGGTGTTGGCATCTTGGAAAAGGTGTTTGATGTCGGATGTTCATTGGCAGATCTTCTATCTTTGAACCCACCCACAATCATCACGTCAGTCATGGATGTTGGGCCCATTGATATCTTAATGGAGACGGTGAGGATAGCAGGGCAGAAGTTTGGAGACGGTTACAAGCACCTGGATATTTTGGTCGATAAAGCGAACTTTTGCCTTTTGATGAATGTAGATAGAAGTCTACCTTTACCAGCTGATACGTCACTGGTTGAGGTAGTAGAATAATCAGATCTCCCGAGCCTCGGGGAATTAATATTTGGGCCGAGGAATGCCCTCCATCGCCATCATCGCCCCTGGTCTCCATGTTTCCCGTATAATTCCGTTTGCCTATCTGAGTAATATTCTCCCGAAGCAGAACAGCGGACTTTCGCCGACTAAAATCAGACCTGCCAAACTGAGAAGCCCCAATTTTGGTTCTATGAATGGAAATAGTGGAGAGCTATTGACATGCATGAAGACGGCAGCAAGATGGATCTCCTCTGCGATTTCATTTTAAACCTGATCAATAATCCTGCCGTCCTCCTTCTTCATTGTCGTGACTGCATGATCAGACTTTCTCTGTAGATCCCACATTTTGCCCACTTAGTACAGCAATGCCACGCGCTTCATCTCAGCCCTACACCGAGCAATCCGGTGATGTTGTTGGCACCGCACCGCTTGATGCCTCGTGGTTATCGTGAACGCGCCCATCGACGCCATGACCTCCGCCGAGCTCTCTGCCAGACAGGGGTTAATGGGTCTTCACTCTATCTTCCAGCCAGCAAATTAACACGAAGTTTCAGGAGCATCAACAACTGACTCGGGCACCAGCCCTACGCAGCTCTCACAGCCAACCAAATGGGCATCTCTACTCCACCGTTCGTCTCGTTAGCCTGCGTGGACTGGCATCGCATCCTGCTTCTGAGGCGTGGTACTCCCTACCCGCGCTCCCGGGGGTCCGGATTCGGACGGACTTTGCGGCCGAGTCCCCTTCGCCGATGGGGCGCGTCGGGTCCTAAGGGGCTCTGCCGACCTTGCCGACTCCGCTCAAGCACGCCAACAACATCCCATCGGTGCCGAGACTTCGCGTGGCATTCAAATGGATACCAACTTCCTAATGCGATAGTCGAGATGCATTAGCTTGCCAAGCGGCCTGGATGATGGGGCTCGCGGCGGTGCAAGACAGGAAGTGACGAAGTGGTGCGCCAAAGGGGTCGTCCGTACAAAATGTGATCATGTTTCTCCCGCCTTGCAAGTTTGCGGTGTGCTTTTCGATGCCCAAATTCCAGTCACTCTTTCAATTCATACAGGCAGCCACTCTTTCTGCCGAGTCCATTCTTTTCAAAAATGCACCTTTCATCTGTTTTGGTAGCACTCAATGCGGTAGCAGGGGTAACTCAGGGGCTCCAACATCGAGATGACCAGGCCAATCACTTGCTTCAGAGAGCTGAGCATTACAAGCATCAAGCAGCTTACTACAATGTCGTGAACCGCCAGGCAGCTGGTCCAGTCACGCCTACTATCACGCCGCCTCCGACGTTCAACTCGACGGGAATTCCTACGACGTTTTCCACGCATATCTTCACTAATACAACAACGCACCGAAACACCACCACATCTAGGTCAACCAGGTCCTCAAGCTCGCGTACCTCGAGCAAGAAAAGCTCTTCGACCAAGTCTTCAAGTACGCGCAAGTCTTCATCTTCATCGTCGTCCTCGTCCAGCAGCAGCACTGCGAGTACCACTACGACAAAATCCAGCTCAAGCAGTTCTACCGCATCATCGTCATCACCCTCAAGCTCCACCCACACTCCCTCCACCTATTCGTCATCATCGTCCTTCCCCTCGTCGACGTCAACCTCGTCGTATTCCATGAGTTCAAGCACCCCTTCGGCGAGCAGTTCCGCCCAGCCATCGTCCAGCAATACACCATCGAGATCAGCCACTACCTCCGCCCCGTCACGAACTAGTGAAGCCGAGAGTAGCACGCGGAGCATTAGTAGATCGACTCAGACCTCTTTCTCGATCACGTTCTCTTCTGGCGTCTCCTACTCCATCTCCTACAGCACAGCGCCACCCATGACAGATGCCAACGGCAACCAGTATGAGCCTGTCGTTCCTATCGCCGTCCCGGCGGCAGGGGGCGGCGCCGTTGTCCCTCCCGTTGGTGGAGGAGGTGGGGGTGGAGGTGGCGGAGCCGGAGGGGGAGGAGCCGACGATACCACGACCACCTCAAACTTGCCTTCTAGCACCCCTCTCAATGAGCCTTCAGCTGCTCCCTCAAGCGCCCCTCCTACGTCGGCTTCCCTTTCGTCCAGCCAGAAGCCATCTAGCACAGTTGCAGCGATTGATACAACCTCATCGCCGTTAGTAGTCATCACATTCGAGCCAACTACAACGACCTCAATCGTTGAGGTGGTTACCGAACCTGCCGCATCGACAACCACGGTTGCTGCCCCCGTGCCTTGCTATGTGAGTATCCTTATCGACCCCTCATGCTAAACACAGAGCTAAACCAATCGATGTAGAACTATGAGTGGAAGTCGTATGGATGGTGCTGTCCTGGTCCTGACTCGCCGTGCGAAAATAGTTTGGGCACCTGCTACTTCGATGGAAGCGGCGCGACGAATGTGTTGCCGAATACCGCCGCTTGCCCACCAGCACCTGATGCTAGACACTAGGTCACGACATTAAAGTATTAAGAATATCCACTGAGATGAAAATAATGAAATACCCAGTTGCAATTCGCCTTGTATTCAGCCTAGGTGCCGCATTGTGAGGAGCGTCTCCGCCCTCTCGCATCGCCTCAAGAATGACGTACGATGCGACACAAAAGGCGTTCCTTCAATTGAAACATGACTGAAATCGCGTCTTGGCAAGCTCAAATAGTGAAGAGCGGTAGCGCAGCTGTCACCTTAGCTCCCTGTCAGCACATACCAAAGTACCTCAACCAGACCTCTGTGCCACGCCGATCGCGAATCCTGCAGGGAAAGCAAGCTTATTTTTAAGCAATCTTACCTAGCTACGGTAAGGCCTCCACGTCATGTCTATACGCATTAGGCAGAAGGGATAGATCAAATTCTCCTAAACAGACATGATATAAGCACACCGGCATCCCAGTAGTCACACAGCTGTTCACTCAAAGCATAAGTCCATTCTTACTGAAGCATTCACCAGCGGATTCCTAGCCTGGGCGTCACTTCTGACTTGTATTTTCTGGGTCTCCCTATACTGTCACATTTATTTTCTTTCACTTTGAACGTAGACATGGGCATAATGTGGCGGACTACCGGCTTGTTAGTAGGGCTTAGCTCCACCTCGGGAGTTTATGCCTCCAACGCAGAATTGTACCCGCTCGCGAACCGTGGAACACTCTACCATCGAGATATATGGAACGACTCCACCATTGTCCCAAATGCCGTAAAGGAACCAAATGCAACCGGAAGCTGGCCAATCGTCGGTATTGACCTTTCCAAACCATTAGTGAATCCACCGGACTCGACTCTTTATGGCCGAGGTAATGGTTGGAGTATAGAGGTAAAAGTTGCAACCAATAGAACCAATGGCGATACTCCCAAAGAGGAACCCGAGAGAAATGCCGTATGGAACATCAACCCTGTCACCATCGACCTCGAAGGGCCCAAGAACGCGTTCGAATCAGGCAACGTCAGCAGCAACTACTCCTTCTGCTCGTATGTCTGGAATGGAATCAGCGACCCGTACACTAAGAAAGACTTGGAGACATTGGACGAAGACACGGATGGCTCTTGCAACGGCTGGATCTCGAATATGTGCATTGAGGATTTGAAGCAAGCAGCCAGAACAGCGCGATGCAACTCAACCAGCGGTGACCTGATCCACAAACCGGCCAGCTGCGGCAAGAAGATAGACCCTCTATCATACCTCATAAGTAAGACAGTCGCCCTGTTCTCGTATGAGCTACTATCTCACACCAAGTGCAGGGAACTTGACGAACCAGACAGAGGCAACAGCAAACAACGACACCGGACCGATTTACAGCCTGTACTCATGGGTGGCTGGTATTTTCAACGTTTCTGATGAGAAGGAAACCAACGATTCCTACGACGAAGCACTAACCAGAGTCTGGCCTGTCGTTTTGTCGTTCAACTATGACGATGGCGAAAACCAGACGGACTATCAAGTTTTTCGATGCGTCCGAGCAAACAACGTCGTGCAAGGGAGTCGTGAGCCTGACGGCTTTGGTGATAGACCCAACATTGCAGAAAGCCTCGGATGGTCCGCCTCTACTATGGCTCTAGGGTTAGGCATTTCACTGGGGATTTCTTCTGTGTTTTGAAACTTCTTATGACATGCTTTTTTCCCCCTGTCTTTCGTTTCAAATACCAGGAGCTCAACGGCGTAGATGAAAGATTTTAGTATTATATTCTAGGAATGGGAGCTTAAGGGGCACTTGTGCTGTTGATTCAATAAAGCTTCTGCATGCGTGTTTTCCATCGCTTTGCAATCAGAACATGTAAATTCGGGGCAAGACAGATGATTGTCTGGCCTTTGCGTGCAACGCCTTCGAGGGTGACCTGTAATAGTCATTTCATGACTGTACTACCAGCTAGGTAGAGAGGATTGATATTGAACATTTGCACACCAGTGAGACACTCGGTTCTGATAGAAGCGATCCTGGATGCTTATGTAGCCAAGCAGAAGAGGAACACTTTCCACCGCAAAAGCGAAGCGATGGCACCTCCCTGCATAAACGAGCATCTCGGTTAGCCGGAACCTTGCCTTCAAGCTGCGTTTTGCCCAAAGGTTTAGGTATTATACGTGATGAGTCTGCATAAGTTGCATCGTACTAAGATGAAGATTGCTTCTCATGGTGAAACTTCAATTTTTGGCCACGAATGAGGGCTCGCAATTGGCGCATTGCAGCGTTACCCTGCGGATGACTGCAGCTCGGTACAGATCAGCGATGCAGGCATGCAGATTCCGTCGCCCGAGTGGTCTGATCTTCAAATGCAGAATGTGATGCTGAGTATGCATTTTGTTATGCTTAAATTCAATCGGAAATCCTCTGATTTGGTGATTACCCACGCTATCGCATTCGTCCTCCATTTCTCTTCGTAGCTATGGTGTTCGACGCGGCGGATAGCCGGGGCAAGCCCTCGTCCTACGTCCGTGACGCGACAATGGCCGAAAAGAGTAGGTCGCACACGCTGCAACAATCTGCCCTGGTATCGTGGGCTGATGCTAGACTTTTCAGATGACTCGGCTGGAGTGAGCAGCGACGAAGATGCCGACTTGAAACGCCTTGGCCTCCAGTCTCCCACAAAACGGGACATTGGACTTCTCGAGATCATTGGCCTCGGATGGAACATCTGCAATAGCTGGTCGGCTATCGCGGTTACGCTGTCAATCTCAATTGCGTCGGGCGGTCCGGTAACTTTGTTATACGGCATCATTCTTATCTTCGTTCTCGGGGGTGCCTGTGCTCTAAGTATGGCTGAGATTGCCTCCGTCTATCCGACAGCCGGAGGACAGTATCACTGGACCAGCATTCTTGCACCAGAACGTTCTAGTCGTGTACTAGTAAGGTCCATACGCACAGTCATGATCGCAATAGCAATGCTGACAGTGGATGCCACAGAGCTACTGCTGTGGATCAGTCAACTTCCTGGGCTGGATAGCCAACGGAGCAGGCTTCGTCATACAGATGCCGGTCATGGTACTCTCACTGGCGTCTTACCTTGATCCTCAATACATCCCGGAAACGTGGCATATCTTCCTACTTTTCCAGGCCTTCAACTTTACATTCACCGCCTACAACATTTTCTTAATGAAACGCTCAGCCTGGATTCACGACTTGGGGTGTAAGCTAGGTTCCTTGGAAACATTCACCACACCTGACTCGGCCTCAGTCTGATCTGCTTCGTAGTTTTCATCTCCCTGACGGCCTTCTTTGTCATTACTATCACTTGCTTGGCACGTTCGACTCCTAAGCAAGACAGCTCTTTTGTGTGGACAACATTTATCAATGACAGCGGGTGGTCCTCAAAGGGCATTGTATTCTTCACTGGCTTGCTCAACCCTAACTTCATCTACTCCGGCTTGGATGGGGCCATTCACCTGGCTGAAGAGTGCAACCATGCAGCTACGAGCATTCCCAAAGCTCTGATTTCTACTGTCACAATTGGATTTGTGTCAAGTTTCGTGTTCAGCGTCGCGATGCTGTACAGCTTCCGCGACATTGAACCTGTTCTCCAGTCTCCGTAAGTGATGCATCGAGTTCGGGTTATTTGAGATTGAGATGACATGGACGATAACAATTTCCACCGTGAACACAGGTATCCGATATTGGAGATTTGGTCGCAAGCAACAGGATCCTCTGCTGCAGCCACAACCTTCGTTGTGACCATCGCAGTATGCGGCTGCTTCGCTTGTACAGGTGCATTACAAACAGCCAGCCGACTTACATGGTCCTTCGCTCGAGACGATGCGATAGTGTTTTCACCATTTCTCGGAAAAATTAGCCCTCGATTCGGCGTACCTGTCAACGCCCTCATGGTCAACTCGGCTCTCATCTTCGTCTTGGGTTGCATATTTCTCGGTTCTTCAACAGCGTTCAATGCGTTGGTCGCCACAGGTCTGATTCTTCAACAAGTCAGTTTCAGTTTCCCAGCGGCTTTGGCTCTGTATCACCGATTCAAAGGGGCGGCAGCATTTGAGAGGGTTCTACCAAGGTGCAAGTTTCGACTGCCACAGCCTGTCGGAGTTGTTGCCAATGTTTTGACAATCGCGCTGGGTCTCATTGCATTGATATTCTACGATTTTCCCGTGGTAATGCCCGTTACCGCTTCAAATATGAGTAGGTACATTGTGAGCCAATTTCTCAATGCTCTCAGCTGATTTGGGAAGACTACGCAAGTGTCGTCATAGGAGTAATGGGACTTTTCGCCATCGGTAACTGGTTTGGTTATGCGAATGGGAGATACAAGGGACCAAGGCTGGATTAGACTAATGGCATGGGACAGAAAAGGATCTAGCAAGTTTTGCTGAGAGCCGGCTCTGGGCTAAGTTGACTCCAGTCTGGAAATGCTTGGACACCAAAACAGCTCTTAGCTGGCGTATTAGAGGCATGTGCCACAGTATCGGTCGCCAAGCGACTGATGTGGCACAACCCGAGCATATCTCAGGGGTGCTCAATGGCTGTTGTAGCTGAAGATAATCCAAACTTCCCCCAATCTATATATTTTAGCACACTACAGATGCTTCCTGCATACCGGGCATCGCAACCGCGAGTTGGCCGGACGCACGAGAGACATTGACCCCGAAGGTGGAGTGATTCGATTCCAAAACCAAAGGCGATGCACGTGAACAAGACGATGTATCTATTTGCGGCATAAGTTTCAGTTCTTTCGATGCTCATTTGACATCACTAGCTAAGGATAAGAAGTCTCCTGATGCTTCGATCCAGAGATGAGTCACTACAATCTCAGCGCCATGGGAAGCTCAATCGCGGCACAGCGTCAACGCCCAACACGATGATTGGTTTCTTACCCTCAAGCCACCGCTAACTGTAGAATGCTTCCTGAGCTATCACACTAGGCATCACACATTTTCGTCAGCGCGGTGTGTTCCAGCGCTCCGGCGGCTTTTGCATTTGGTCCTTACTTCCGCTTTATCACGCCACTTTCAGCTTCGAGATGGCCACATAACGATCTACAATGGTCATGCTAAATCTGACAGTGTTCAAAAGTATAATGAGTCCATGGACGTCGTCTTGAAGTCGAAGTATTTTTAGTCTTCGGCAGTCAATATCAGCATGGCATCATCTACCCAGCTTCCTGCGACTATGCGCGCGGCGCAATGGCGCACCACCACCGGCAGCATCGAGAAGAACCTCAAGCTCGTCACCAACACACCGCTCCCCAAGACTGCGTCCTCACTTCCCAAGGGCTGCACCCTCGTGAAAGTGGCCTACGCCTCCATCAACCACGACTACAAGCTCGCCGGACTTCCCCTCGTCAACCGCATCTTCCCCAACCCAGCGATCCCCGGAGTAGACTACGCGGGCACCGTTGTCGCAACAACTCTTACCACACTGCAACCTGACCAGCGTGTCTTTGGGAGGACCGAGATGCACAAGTGCGGCACGCTGGCCGAGTACGTCGTGGTAGGAAAATCAGGCATCGCACCGGTCCCCGCCGGCGTACCGCTGAAGGATGCTGCGTGTGTCGGCATATGTGGCGTCACGGCACTGCAAGCACTTGCTCCCTTCGTGAAGAAAGGAGACACGGTCTTGATCAACGGAGGTAGCGGTGGCACAGGCATATTCGCTATCCAAGTTGCTAAGGCTCTAGGTTGCGCCCGGGTTGTTGCCGTCTGTTCGGGGCGGAATGCCGACTTCTGCCGGAGTCTTGGGGCCGATAATGTGATTGACTACAAGAAAGGGGATCTGGTAGACACGCTTAGGAGACGAGGGGAACAGTTTGATCACATACTGGATACGATGTTTCTGAATACCGAGCTATATTGGCAAAGTCACCATTATCTCGTCCCCAGCGGGACCTACGTGGCGATTGGTTTGCCTTTGACAGCCCATACATTCAAGACTTTGATTTCGATTTATTTGCTCCCAAGGCTCTTCGGCGGCGGAAAGAGAAGGTTCAAGTTCCATTCAGTATTCGCAAACCCGGAGCACTCCCTACAGGTTGCCAGATGGATTGAGGAAGGCAAAGTCAAGCCAGTGATCGAGGATGTCTTCGTCTTAGAGGATGCTGGCAAGGCTTATGTGAGGATCAAGAGGGGAAAAGCAGCTGGAAAGCTGGTTATCGCAGTTGGTGGCAACGGTGGCACTGCGGTGTGAGATAGGAAGACACATGCTGGGCTGTCAAGTTGTTGTGAACGAAGTATCGCTTCAATTCTTTGCGGTTGAGACTGAGATACAGAATCTTGTAGCGTAAATAAGTAGTAAATAGTGTATTGACATCCTATAGTCCCAACCCAGATTCCCAAGCGCCTATCCCATTCCCATTCTGTAACCCAAACGCCAGTCGTGAACATGATACAGAAAATCTAGTAGGTGAGCACTGCCGCGCCTATCCCAAAGGCGTCAGTTCCCCTCTAAATGGTCTTTGAACCGTATCCCGCTTGTCCTCATCAACCTTCCAAACACCCTTAGTGTGCTTATCATGAAGCTGCCAGTTGACAGGCTTGGCCAGCTGGTGGAAAATGTCGTGTTCCGACCCAGGAATGCTCTTGAAAAATAACGGCTCCCAGGTCTCTCCCTTCTTCTTCTCTTCCGCTCTCATGCGTCGTTGCGCCTGCTCTACCTCGCTCTTCGCGTTCACCGTCTCCCGGAAGTCGTTCTTCCCAAGGCCTTCGATGACGCCAGCCCACGCCTTGCGAGACTCCCAAGGATCTTGGCTGGCAATCGGCTCGATCTCCATCGGCGCAGGCAAGTTCTCCAACGCGTCGACTTCGTACTTCTCGATAATGTCGCCTGTCCTCCCGTCCTTCACAGTCCAGCCCTCGCTCCAGACACCCTCCAATGAATAAATCGTCGCCTTCTTGTCGTTCTTGTGGTACATCCTCGCCTGGAAGAAGTTCTTCTTTCCGCTGAACACGCCCGTTCCCGAAAACTTGATCTCCGATACGTACCCCGTGCTCGAGACGATGTAGTATGTGCCGATCACCTCGGGGTACAAGCATGCGTTCAGGAATCCGCGAACCTTTACATCGGGGAGCGGCACCAAGTAGTCCTCGTTGTACTTGTCAATGTGCACCACCGCATGTCCGATCTGGCGAATGTTGACGCTGCTCGAAAACGTCATCTCGACGCGCGCGTACCCATCCGCCCGGATGCCGTGCTCCTTGCTCGCGATGTGCATCGCCGTGATGGGCGGGTGGTGGCTGACCTGCTCAGCCACCAGCTTCGTCGACGCCTTGCCCTCATTCCAGGATGCCAGGAAAAGCTCGCCAAGAAATGCGTTGAGGGGCTTCTTGATGCTGACGTTGGGGGCGCCGGCGACGTAGAACTGGCTGCGCATCGCGATAAGGATCATGCGCAGCACCTTCAGGGAGCGCTTCTCTGGGTCCTGTTCGAGGGCCGGGGCGACGAAGACGCCTGGCCTCTGCGACCAGCAGTGGCCGACCTCGACGACTGACGAGGGCGCCAGGAAAGACGGCGGTGCGGTGACATTGGAGAGATCGCCTTGTACTGATGAGAGGAACTGTGGTGGGAATGTCAGCGCCGATGCTTGAATCATTCAGGCCCCGCTGGGCGACCCGTCAGCGATTGCTGTCGCTGAGAGGTAGCTTACCTTGACGAGGTCGCTGATGCGAGACGAAAATGACTTCGTATCCATGATTGTGACTTGTGTCTCTAACTGATTGAAGTTGTCGTATCCGTATTCTTCTTCCCAATCAAGATTCCACCCAAGATTTGTCTTCTATAAAGTGATGTCCTCTTCCCAAATAGAGTCGCTATTTCGTCAATCTGATGATAAGGTGTGTTGATAACGGCAGCAAAAAATAAGGGTCAAACGCCCTCTTCCAGGGAGCTGTCGTGCGGCCTGTGACTGGGGTTTCAGCTCTGTTTCAGCCAGCAACTGGGCGACGTCCAAAACGCAATTGTTCTGCAAATCAGTGGAGATGAATCGTGCTCCAGCAGCAGTACGGATATATAAATGGGCTGTTGCACCTTTGTGACCTCGGCTGGACAATATCGTCTATGAAGGTTCGATAGTAGACACGCCAAACAGATAGGATAGGTGTGACAGGAAAAAGGGGACCCTTATCATTCTTGAAGCGCAAGAGATGGGCTGGGTTGCTGCGTCCTGATATCATTCCCCTGTCTCATCAGCTGGCATGTGAAAGACGCACGACAACAGCACAGCGCGCGTCGTGGTACATGTCTGCTGTCTGTTGCTGCAGTGCATGCTAAGGGTCGCCCTTCAGAAAAGCACCGGTCGCAACCCGCTCCCAATGTTGCGCTGCGAAGAGCGTTGACCACCCAATGACACAAGAGACTCTGGACACGACACCAGACAAGACTCAACCCCGTCTGAAAACGCGGCCTCAAAGCTTGCCCCCTGCAACCTGCTGTAGCCGCTGTTGGCTTGTTCAGCTCCCAGCTCACCAAGAAACGCCGGCTGGGCCACCACCCGGGCGCGGACTGCTGCGCCTCCCGGGTGGAGGGGTTAAGAGAACGCTGCTGTTGCGTGACGGCTTGCCGCCGGCGCAACATCCTCCCGCCAGGGCAGTCCAGGTCATCGGATCGGATGAAATGCACCGCCAAGCGGCATGGTGAGTCTCGCCGACGATCCCCGGTTGGCCAGCGCTTTCGGGTGATTCATTGATTCGCATATCGGGGCCGGTTTGTTTCTTGGGTCTGCAAGCCACACGGCACCACATCCGGCTGGGGGTCGCTTCTTTTAGCACACATTTTCCGTCCCTTTTGTTTCCCGCCCACCCCATTTAATCGAGACAACTTGGAATGAAAATGGCACGGCGCTGAATGTTTCTTTTCATAGCCTAGCTAAGCTTAAAAAACGCGCGGTCCGCTGCTACACCAAACCATTCCAACACGCCGGCGCTAGGGCATAGGGCTGCGACCAGCGCTGCATGTTTTCTGACGGTTTCCCCCTCATGCGTCCAATCACTGAAACACACTTGGCCGACGGGCTTGATCTTGCTCTCCCGGCTGCTGGAGCTAGGAATCACCGTGGCAGCGTGCAGCGACTAAAGACTAGTCTTCTCAGTAGGGTTCACGCTCACAGCTCCTCGGAAACCTGCTGTTCGCCCTTCTCCGGACCCTGAATCGTCTGCGTAACCTCCCCATCGCCATCTTCTTCGATGGTCCCAACAACGTAGTAATCTCTCACCAACGCCGTACCGTTCTTCACCATCTCCCACACCTCAGGCGCGCAAGTGTTAGGCTTCAGCACGTAGCACGCGGGGTCAGGCTGCGCAGGCGGCACGTTCTTGATGTGCCAAATGTCCAGAGGGCCAACGGTCGCCAGCTCATCAGTCACTGGGATCAGCCCGGTCGCAATGTCGCGGTTGAAGGTCGCGCGCATGAAGATCTCGTACGCCGTCACGGGCTGGTATGACGGCACCTCGTGGCCGGCCTGGAACACCCGCGAGAAACTGTAGTTGCCGAACTGCCGCGTCATGCCCGTGATGCCGTCCGGCGTCACGAGCGGGGCGTACCCGGCCTTGGCGAAGTCTTCGGAGCGCTTGTAGGGGATCGTCAGGCTCACCCTCTCCCCGCCAACCCAGTTGCATGCATAATCGCGATCACCGTCTACAAGTATGTCAGAGACCCATTCGTACGTCGTACACTAATGCGCCTGGGAGTGGGACGGCAACTCACACATCATGTGAACCTTGACTCCGCTGTCGAGGAGATATCCAATCGACTCGCTGAACCCGCCCAGGATGATGTCTACGCACGGTATCAGCTCTACGTTCATCCAAAGTGGCAATCTCCGGGTGGAAGGTAAGGCTGCACACCAAAGTTATCATTGAAAGCCCTGCCCACGGCGCTTGAAGATTCCGAGTAGTTCACCGGGACTCCGAGAGAAGAAAGCACCTCTTCGTCGATGAGGTATCCGTACAGATGCGGGGCCGGGAAGGGGTCGTGCTTGGGATGGCCGATGTCGTACCACCCGTTACCGATTGACTGGTAAAGTTCAACAGCTTTATTTTCGCATTCGCTGGTTGAACCGCCACAAATCTCCGTGTAATTCTTCTTGCCGCTTGCTAGCAACGGGCCGTGCTCTTTCAGGGCGTCTTGGCAATCAGCCATCTGTTGACGGCAACCGTTGGGGCGGGTCCAGTTGTACATCAGCTCATCGTAGATGGACTGGTTGAAGACTTGGATGTCGTATGTCTTTCGTCTCGCGGCTTAGCATTCACTCAATCTCAAGACACGTAAACCCACGGGAAACATCACTCACATTATTGTATGGGAACGTAATCCATGTCTCGGCCTGGATGACGAAGTCAATGAGGCCGTTGACGATACCCAGACTATCGAGATGGATGTAGTGAGCATCCTTCTCAGGCGAGCTTCCGTTTTGGATCAGCTCATTCTGATTTTGGAAGTGCTTCAGGATACCAGGTCCGTAGTGCCCGCCATACGACTCAGCCCAAAGACTCACTTTGTCATCGATGGGCTTGTAGAATGGGAACTCAAAGAACCAGGTCTGGGCAAAGTGCCACAACGAATGAGCAGCATGCGCCGTGGTGTGGGCAGTCTGGGACGTGTTCTGGCTCGACGCAGTACCATATCGGTACGTCCAGTTGCCAGACTCCGGGATCCCGTCGCTGAAGTCGGCAGGGAACGACTCCATGAACCCTTCCTCATTGATGTGCGCGGTGAGATTCGTGAGAACATCGTAAGAGAAGCCCACTTGGTTCGGCTGATCGATGTAGAGAAGGTTCACCTCATTGTTCCAGCTCAACGGGTTGAGTCGCGTCGTCTTGGAGTCCTCGTTGACGAAGCACGGGCCGTTCTCCTCAAGCAGGCCCATGATGGAGGACGCGCCGGGCCCGCCATTCAGCCAGATGGCCAGCGGCGCATTCTCGGGCGCCTTTCGGGCCTCGAAGAACCAGAAGAACCTGCGCGTCGGAGGTGAGCCCCCATCGTCTGATCGCACTACGCGGGAAACTCACGTGTTGATTGGGTAGTCCTGCGCCTCTCCGTTGACATCGTCCAGAGTTCCGGGCGGCAGGTGGACGTAGCCCGCGTAGCTTCGGACGCCGGGCGTCGTCTCGCAGATTCCTGGCTATCGGCGCAACGTCAGTCCCGATCATCCCTAGGGCGTCGGGTCAATTGATTCGGAACAACTCATCTTACCTCTTTATACGAAATGGTCACATTTTCGTGGAATTTTGACTTCAGCACGGTGACACCCTCCGGCTTCGGTGGGAATTGGGCCCCGGCCAGGCCGATAATGCCCGCGAGCAATAATGAGGCGGGAATCATATCCGCCGATGGAGCGATTGAATGCCAAGATGGCTGAGCTGATGGATAACAAGTCGTGATGAGGTTTTGGGCCAGACTTTATGATGGCATCTATGGTGTCCTAGCACGTATGACGTGACGCGTTCTGCACACGTCCTGAAGGATTCCGAGACCGAGCAAATTGCGGGGAGATAACGGGTTGCCCTGAGCCATGATTCGGTCAGCTTTTTTGACCTTCCTCTTTGGACATCGCAGCGGCAAAACGGCAAAGGCAAGCTTACTGCGATCAGCAACCGCGAAAAGTTGGACCATCACAACAGCTCGAGAGGACGAAAAGCGTGACGTATGCAATTGGCATTCCTTACAGAATCTGACATGCAGAATCTTTTCTTGACATAGGCTGGTACATGGCGCACGATGGCCCTCTGGCTTGCTCACCAGTAACGATCACCATCACACCATTATGTAGACGACATGTAACGTCAGCAAGGAGTCGAGGAGTTTAGGACGCGTACTACGGCAACGACGATGACAATTTCGGAAGACGCGAGAATTGCAGGCAGCTTATCCGGTTTGGACGTTCTCAATGATGTTGCCTGCTCACGCTTCACAAAAGTACGGCACACGATACTGTGGTGCGAGTTTTCCGATGAAGAGAAAGACCGAGGAATCTATTGGGTATACCCGACATCAAACCATAAACGAACGCAAGCCCGTGTGCTTCCTGTGTGCCGCACCTAGGGGCTTTCAAAGTCGGTCTCGAACCCCCATGCATCGCTTGCTCCAAACCATGAGACTCCCGCTTCATGCAACAAAAAGAGGTAGAACATACAATGTAGACATCCACAAACACCACAACTTCGCCACAATTTTGTCGCACTTCTCGTCTCGTCTCGCGACCGTCAGAATAGCCATGATGGATCCAAACCCCATCGGCACCGCCCATCCAACCAGACTCAGGTTCCAAAAATATGGAGACACAGCCGACCACATCAGTACTGCAATAGCCAGTCCTGCGCGGGACGCCTTCTCCCCGTAGACCAGTGGGATGGTCTGTCGTCCTCTAGCCCGATCGCCTTCCATGTCAGGAAAGTCGAGAGCCTGTACCGTGGTTGCGATGGCGGCTCCTGTTAATCCAATCCAAATCCAAGCTTTGGGTAGGAGCTGGCCGCCTGAGATGACCTCCAACGACCCAGCGCTGAAGCACATGATTCCTCCAGTGTTGATCAGGTTGCGCGACCAGATATTGATACTGCTGCCGTCGAGATCGTTGTACGTCCATAATAGAGCCATCATCGTCACCGAGGGCGTGAAACCACCGATGAACAAACTCATACCCATCACCAAAGGGATGATAGTGAGCAACAGCTTCTGTGCTTGGTCCGGCGTCAGTCTCTTCGCCGCAATTGGCCGCCAGGGTTTGTTAAGTTCGTCCTCGAGGACGGATTCTGGGAGGCGCTGGTTGGAGATGCCGCAGACGATGAGGTTCACCCATATCCAGAACACCGAGAGGGGCAGCCTCCGTAACGCCTCGAAGGCTGTCGGCTTTTGCACCGTCGTCAGTGTTTCATGGCCTAGAACTGCGGCCACGAGAAACATGATTTGAGGCACTAAAACGGTTTTGATGTCGCTTCTGGTGAAGAGATAAAGTGTTTTCAGATGGAATCCTGCGCGTCGGCCCTTCATAGCGTTAGTGGAGATCACTGGCTCGTTGGCGGGAAGGATCCTACCCGGCACCCGCACGTGGATGAATCCGATGATTCTGACATTGGCACAGACTGGTCCAACGGCTTTTCCAGCAGCACACGATCCTCCTGAGCCGACATATTGACTGAAATCAACAAGAATGCGCAAAGAGGAAGATGATCAGTCAATTTGCATCGATTCTACAGCGTCCAACAATGCCGCGGTGCGTGGCCCGGGTCGCATTATGAGTATTTATGATTCAAGCCTTCTTACCGAGGGTTTGGGGAAGTCCGCATTAAAGCTACGAACGACATCGGCCAAAGAGACTGATATGGAAGTTGTGACGACATCGTCTGAACTTTCAAGCTTACTGAGCCGCATCGTTCGGAGTTCAAAAGCGGAATCTGGAGGACGGACTTTGGTTCTCAGCCGGTCATGTGGAGCGGACCCGAAACCCTAAGGGAAAGTCTAGATTATGGCCTTCTCCTTCGTGCTGAGCTTGCGAATGGTAGAAAGGCTCTTTCTGGTTACTTCTTTTGATCTTCCGACAGGTCATGACTGATTGGAAGGACCAACCCAAGTATTACGGACGACATCATTTTTGCTTGCATGGTCTAGACTTTGGGACTGTCTAGCTTGAACTGTGATAGCAAATGTCTGTCTTGGTATTCGGCAAGCTACCGCACACAAGATTCAACGGAGCCCCAAATGCCAGTTGTCTCCGTTGTGGGTAATTTCTGCCCATGAGTGCCGGCCGGCACACCCGGCGCTCCCCGTCTCTCAGACTACATCAACTCAACCACAATCGGACCGCTCGCACGAGCCACATCATCATCACCAGAGAACGTTGTAACTGAAAAGGTGTTTATTTCACTGCTATCCAGACATTACTAATACTATTCAGAGTCGTAAATCATGCGTCGTGATTCCCTCCACACAATACATTACGGAATTCTTACGCTTGCACAGGAGTGATGGTGGTGGAAGCCTTCAGGTCTCTGCTGCTCCAGCCAACGCTGAGGGTGAACTCGCCAGCGGGGATGACCCACTGCTGGGAGACGACGTCCCAGTAGCTGAGGTCACGGCGCATCAGCTCGAAGCCGATGGTCTTGCTCGCGCCGACGGCAAGGGGCACCTTCTCGAAGCCGCGGAGCTGCTTGGGAGGAGTGCCGGCGGGGGTGGTGTCGGCGGGGAAGCTGACGTAGAGCTGGGGCACGGCGGCGCCCTCGACGTCGCCGGAGTTGGAGACGGTGACGGTGGCGTTGAAGATGGTCTCCCAGAGGGCGGGGTTGCCACCGGGCTCGACGGGGCGCTCCTCGGGGGCGGAGGTGATGTTGTCGGCGACGGCCTCGGCGGCGAAGTCGGCGAGCTCGAAGGTGGTGTAGCTGAGACCGAAGCCGAACTCGTAGCGGACGGTGATGTTCTTGGCGTCGAAGTAGCGGTAGTCGATCTCGAGCTTCTCGTCGTACCAGCTCTGCCAGTCGTACTCTCCGGTGGTGTTGATGGCGGTGGTCGGGGGCGCGTTGTAGTCGGTGCCGTTCAGGGCGATGGTGTAAGGCAGACGACCAGAGGGGTTGACGTCGCCGTAGAGAACATCGATCAGAGAGTTGCCGCTCTCCTGGCCGGGGTAGTGGTTGGCGAGGATTGCAGTGACGTTGGGGTGGTCGGCCCAGGGAAGGGTGTTGATACCGGAAGAGTGGGTGATGACAATGGTGTTGTTGCAGTCCTTGGCGACGGCCTCAACGACATCGTTACCGTTCCAGTCAACGTCGAGGTGCTGGCGGTCAGCGGCCTCCTCAGCCCAGGTCTTGAGGAAGACGAGGCAGACCTCAGGGGTCTTGGGAATCCAGAGATCGCTCATGTTGGAGTTGATGATTAGGGTGTTGTTGAGCCACTGCTGGATAAGAGCACCATCCTGAGCCGCGCGAGCCTTGATGGCCTCAAGAGGGGAGACGAGGTAGGTAAGACGGCCAGTTCCGGAACCACCGCCGGCAACGAGGGTGCCGTACTCGAAGTCCTTCTGGTTGTAGAAGCCCTGGGTGTCCTCACCGGCGTCGTTTCCGAAGACGGCAATGGACTTGGGGGCCTTGAGAGGGAGGGCCTTGTTCTCGTTCTTGAGGAGAATGGAGGCAGCAGCACCGTGCTTGCGGATGATCTCGCCGTGGTTGTCACGGACGTCACGGCTGCGCTCGCCGGTCAGGTTGAACTCGCGAACCCAGGTGGACTTGGGGGAGAAGGTGTTGAGGTCACCGCTGGAGGGGTCGATGGAGGGGAAGTCCTTGTCCTGGCCGAGCCAGAAGTAGGGGGTCATGATACGGAGGATCATGTCGTCGACGCGGGCAACGTTGAGGGTGCCGTTGTTGACAGCCAGGGTAACGTTTCCGCCGAAGAAAGAGCCGGAAGCCCAGGCCTGGCCGTAGGATCCGAGACCACCGGGCATATCCATATCCAAACCGGCCTCAATGGCAGCAACACCAGTGTGAGTAGCACCCCAATCACTCATGACGTATCCCTCGAAGCCGAGCTCGGTCTTCAGGAGACCGTTCAGGGACTTGGAGTTCTGGCAGCCGTAGGAGCCGTTGATGCGCTGGTAAGAGCACATGAAGGAGGCAGCCTTGGCCTTGACGGCGTTGGCAAAGGGCCACATGTAGAGCTCATGGATGGTGCGGTCGTCGATGTTGGAAGACAGAGCCTGGACGGTGATGTCGGTGTCGGTGCCATTAGGGTCGAAGGTGGGGTTTCTCATAGTCTCCTGCTCGTTTCCGATCCAGTGCTTGGCAGTAGCCTGGACTCCGGCGTCCTGGTGACCAGTGATGGTCTGGTACATGGCAATACCGGTGAGGTAGGGGTCGGGGGAGAAGCCCTCCCAGTTTCTGCCGGAGTAGGCGGAGCGGCCGAGAGGTCCGGCGACGGGGGAAAGGGCGACGTGAGCACCCTTAGCCTTGAACTCCTTGCCCATGGCGTAACCTCTCTCGTAGAGAATGTCCTTGTCCCAGGTGGCTGCGGCAGAGACACCTGCGGAGAAGACACTGGCGTAGTCGGCCACACGGATGGAAAGGGGTCCATCCTGAAGGCAGAGACCGTTGAAGCCGAGGCGGGGGACAGCGACGATGTTACCGACGCAGGGTCCAGGCTGACCAGTGACCATGTCGGCCTTCTCCTCGATGGTCAACTCAGCGACGAAAGCCTTGGCCTTAGCCAAAGCATCCTCCCAGCCGTTACCGGTGGTGTTGGCTGAACATTATGTTAGCAGACGCTCTTGCGATGAGAGTCTGAGAGATACTCACGAGAGGGGTATACGGCCGGAGAGTGGCCATAGGGACCGAGAATGGTGGTGTTCAGAGGCTGAACGTATTCGAAGGCGTCTTCGCCGCGTTCGCCGGCGTCGTAGGCCTGGCCATTGACGGCCGGAGCCAGCAGAAGGCCGGAAAGGATGAGAGACAGAGCGGCGGTCATCTTGAAAACCCTTTGAGTTGAGGTCTGGCGCTTGTGCTGAAGATCCAAGAGCCTCATCTCACGGGGTTACATGACTCTCTTTATACATCCTCGTCTGCTCCCACGGCTCCCGACGTCAGTTCATCGTGATTTCCCAATTTTCCATCAGACCCGCGACCCGCGGGGGGCAGGGATCCGAACCATACCACCCTACGTTTGCCTGCCCTCGCACTATCCATCATCCGAGTTGAATATGGCCCCTCCGAGGACAAGGCCGACGACATGGACCTTCCTTCCCACATCACCGGGCCCCGCGCGGGGGACTGCAAAGGTCGGTGAAAGCAGCGTGATCGAGGCCTCATTGGTAATCCAAGTCGTCATGGCACGGAAGTCGGCCCCACACCGGTCGTCACCCGAAGGGCCAAGGTGGGATTCTAGATGAAGTTCGGAGAGTGTTTCTACCCGTGTATTACCCAGCAGACAGAGAAACGGAACAGACCGGCCAGCCTTCCCACACGTGGGGGAGGCGGAATGCTGCCGAGCCCCTGGTTCTCGATGCTGGTGACCACACATCGTCATATGGGGTGTGGAGATCCAATACCGGCCATGACTAGTGATCAAGGTGTAGCCTCAGCCGTAACGAGACAATATTGAGTCATTGGTCCTTCTAGAAAGAGATCTGCTCAAGAGGGCTTTGCTAGGCATGCACCGCTCGAGGCTGCGGCCAACAATCGGACTTCAGAACTGCGTTCCACGCCTGAACCCGCGGAATCGCAGTAGTTTGACATGCTGTCCGAGTAGTAGCAAGACCGCATCGGTGCTTGGCGCTGTCATGTCGGGGCTTCCATCGCAGCACTAGAAGTTGAAAATTCCGGAGAACTGCCGCTGCGAGTGACAGGGAACACGAGCCGTTGCTGTGGGGAAGGCGGATCGGGTGACAGCTTGGAAACCTGGAGATTTCAGCAAGCTTGTTTTTCGTGCGTGTGGCCATCGACCGGGTCCCGACCTTAAACCCAGCCTCCCCTCCCCGCCCCCGCCGTCGAAGAAAATTGAAGTGGGCAAGGCTTCGTGTGGAGGTCCGACATTGCGCCGGCACTAGTAGGACCGGAGTGCAGGACTCTTCACAGAAATTTTCTCGTGATGGCGGTTGGAGTAGCATGTTTTGGGGAACAAGACGGTGTCCGGGGCCAAAGCCGTGGAACTGGTCGACCCAAACCGGAGGAAAACAATATGCCCTCCCCAGTTTTCCCCGCACAAGTAATCGGCCCTGTTCTGTCGTCCTTGGGCCACCCGTCATGCTACTACCCCAATGTTTATGACCTGCGGAGTGCATTTCCGCATCTGATATGTAATGGAAAAGCTGAACTGCGCCTACAAACAGCCTGCCGGCGGCAGAACACCGGCACTTTGGGCAACGGATCGTCCGATTGGCGCAGGGAGCGGCCTTGGGTGCTCTTGTCCCTCCCTGCTTGCCTGTTTCCAGGAATCGGGAAATCGGGAAACGCGTGACGGGGACAGGTTGAGAAGGGTAATGCTTTCGCGGTGTGGCAGGTCTCGTGACGAGGATACGTCATGTTAATACCACGCGGAGAGAACACCGGCAATTAGAACCGTAAAGAGGAATTTGTGGGTTATTAGGCCCCCATCAAGCAGTTCAAGCAGACCACTCCCATGGGGAAGCAGTTGAGTTTTGTGGAGTTGACCCATGCAACAATTGGAGAGCTTTGGAGAACCCCATTTTGTTTTTAGCGGGGAGGGTTTGTCAGCCCTTTGAAGTTTTTCTTGAGCTCGTGAGCAAAACATGAGGTGAGGGCTCACGTTGTGGAAGTGGAAGATTTCGGCGCTGTGAAAATTCGGCCGGGTCTGTTAACCTCGGGTATTGGCGCTGGTCGCATGATGGAATTGTGGATTTGCCATTTCCACCCCAACGGCTCTTCAGCTGTTCGTGATCAATCGTCTGTTTATTCCCGGACTTTGGGAAAGACCCGACAATACAAGCCTGATTGCTTTCCCGGTTTGATCATGACTTCCCGCTTTTCAGCCGGCCTAAACTCGGCGGCATGGCAAGTGAGGTGCAGACGTCGAAAATGCGCTTCAAGTTGCCTTGGGATTATCATCAAGTACTACAGTCATGATGCTGGTCTAGTGCTATGAGGTATTAGTTGATTCCCCAGATATCGAGCCAAACGATCAAAAGCAGTCCTTCGTTCGGACTTCATTCTCGCCTTGCTCAATGTTGCGCAATTTTCGTACCAGACGCTAGCCCTGGGTGTTTCCCCCACATCGCGATGCCGGTTGCAACCTCGGCAATAGAGTCTGGCTTATTACCATGGGATGATGCTCTCACACGTTCAGCTTTCCGTTATCCAAAATATTCTTTTCTAAATTTCTAGCATGGTTCATTCAAACTGGAGTGGTTGACACGGATCTCTGAGGAAACTGTACTGTTGTATTCCGATCTTATGATCGGGGCTCGATGCACAGCACAGACAGTTTCCCATCGTTACAGTAGGAGTGCAGATTCGATCAACTCCGCTTTTTAAGCTTGACGTGTCTCAGACATAATAGCCAACATCCATCTAGCATTCGACACAGGTCCATATACTTGGTTGGCCATTGAAACATTGATTCTTCTTGTCATTGGTCTGGCGAACGGTGTGATCTCAGATCTCTAGAATCTGGATCTGCGTAGATGGTAAAGAGAGCCAATTAACATCGTGTCCTGTAGGTTCCCGTGTTTAGCTGCATAGCGGGTGCATGTCTGATCACCTGGTCACGAATCAACGAATAGCCTAACGGCGTCAGGTATATCTCATTAGCAATTGTCTTATTGTAATGGCAGTGCCTTTCAGGGCCTTTGTAATTGTTGTGCTCACACGTGATTCCTAAGTGTGACGTTCGCGGGGACCCCCGACCCATGGAGGTTGGGGACCTGGGCAGAATATTCAAAGGACCACTTCCTATCGACAACAATCCATGACTAAGTAGGTGAAGTATTGTAACATTGAATCAGATTGGCGAGATGTCACACTCCATGTATGATCAAAGGGAGCCGGGATGGCTTGTTCAGGGTATCAGAGCCAGGGGCGGCTGGTTGGAGTGCTACGTTGTTGATTTGATAGCTCTACATTAAAACTGATTGATCCTTTGCGTGTGAACTAATAGTGAACATTCTGCTAACGTAATCTACTTTTTCATTCTGAATGATATCAAGACCGCAATGACAAAGGTCTTGATACACACACTTTGAACATTGAAGAGCGTATTTTTCGAAATATCAATGGCGAAGAACAACGCGGCCCAAAATTCCGAATCCTGCGATTTATCTACGAAGAAACTGAACGACCCTTCAATACAACATTGAAGCAAAAAGTGTTTCACGGCTGGTGTTGACCTCATTGTCATCAGAAAATATTGGCTAAGGTCGGAGACCTCAAATATTTGATGTGAATTAATATGCATTTTCGGCAAGGTATTACTATGTAATCGCTCAAGAACAATCACGCTGGATCGCTGGATTGGACTATGAGGTAGCCCTTCAAGCAGAGCTCTGAGCGGCCTTGATGATGACCTCGCTGGCCTTTTCAGAGACAATGTACAGGGGCAAGGCAATGTAGAAACCAGGGATCTTGGGGAAGACACTGGCATCGACAACTCTCAGTCCCTCAGTGCCGCGAACCTGGAACTCAGAGTCGAGGACGGCATTGGGGTCGCTGTCAGGTCCGATGGGGCAGGTGCACGAGGCGTGGTGTCCCCATGTCTCATCCTTGAGGAACTGCTTAGTGGCATCCTCGCTGGTAACGTTAGTTCCAGGCCAGACCTCAGGAAAGCTTCCGTCAAGGGGAATCAGGTCAGAGAACGCGCGGCGACCGAACTCGAAGCCCTCGTAGGTGGCCTGGAGATCCTTGTCGGCCTCACCAGCACTGTTGACTCCCGAGTCGTAGTAGTTGAAGTTGATGAGGGGCATGTCACGGGGATCAGTCGACTTGAGAGTGACGGTTCCGGCGTTGTTGCGGCTGTGGGCCTTCAAGACGATCCAAGCCCAGTGCTGGGCGTCAGCGAGAGAGTCGGAGGCGTAGCCGGGGAAGTAGCCCTTGAACTTCGCGGGGGCACCAGAAACGAGCAGATCGGGCTCATCCTCGGCGACGGAAGACTTGAGAATGATGGCGATGGCGATACCGTTGGTGGCGTAGACTCCCTTGCTGATGGGCTCGAGACCCTTCTGGTACTGCTCGAGGCAAGGATCAGGAGACGTCTCTCCAAAGGTGCACTTAGAAGTGATGACGAAGTCGCTGGTGGTCTTGCCGATCACAGTAGCCTCATAGCGATCCTGCATGTTGGTTCCGACACCGGGAAGGTCGACGATAGTGGTGATGTTGAAAGACTCAAGCTCCTTCTTGGGACCAACACCGCTGAGCTTCAGAAGCTGAGGGGTGTTGAAGGCACCCGCAGAGATGATGACCTCCTTCTTAGCACTGACGCTACCGGTACCAGTTGAGGTGGCCGATCCGGAACGGGGGTCAGCACGGTACAGGCTCGCGCCCTCCATGAAGTCAACACCAGTCGCGCGGGGCTTGTCGCCACTCTGGTCGAAGTTGATCTTGGTAACCTGATGGAATATTAGCAACGCGAAAGCAGAGACCCGATCAGGGTACGCCACTTACCAGCGTGTTGAGCTTGACATCAAGATGATACTTGCGGGAGCCATCTGAGTTGACGGCGTTGGCAGTGTTCAAGATAAGATCGCGAGGACCGCCACGAACAGAGTCGGTCATGGCCAGAGGAACTTGGTAGAGACCAGTCTGGCTAGCCTGGCCGGGAGCGTTGATATCACGAAGCAACACCTGGCCAAGTCCAACAACGGTGCTGACAAGAGCGGTGAGGAGGGACTTGCCCATGGCGGTTCCGGCGGCAATGATCAAGGACAAGAGCTTCTGATCCTCAACGACAAGGGACAGCGAGGTCAGAGAAAGACCGAGCCAGCCAGAGAAGCCGTGGCCGACAACGCTGTTGGGCAAGTACTGAGCGTTCTCAATCTTCTTAAAGTGCTCTCTCATGTTCGTTGCGCTCCAGGAATCGTCACCGGTGAGAGTGGCGATGTTGTCCCAGTCAGAGTCGTGGGCTGCGATACTGATGAGAGCGTTGTGACGAGAGCAGCTGGAACTCGTTAGCCATCTTGGTTTTTCATCTCAAAGATCTCCTTTCAACATACCCGCCCAAGGTTCCTGTGCGAGGATACCAGACACCGAGAGGGTCAGCCTCAGCGGGGGGCTCGAGACCAACGTAGAAGCTGCCATCAGGCATCTGATACGTCATCTTCGAATCGCGCTTCTGCTGCTCGAGATCGGGGTAGTGGTTGACGAAGTAGTTCCACCTGGTGTCCTCAAATTCGGTCGACATGAGATGCATGGCTGGGACCTTCTCCGTCCAGCTATCGCCAGAGTCACCACCAGCATCGATCAGGAGCACCTTGTAGCCGGCAATGGCGAGGTTAGCAGCCACCGGGCCACCACCAGGGCCAGATCCAACGACGACATAGTCATAGTCATCGAGAGTGCCGTTGTCAGCACGCCTGCCGATGAAGGGATCATGGCGAGCCTGGTTCTTGGGTGCCCTCCAAGGAACCGCACTGCGTCACACAAAGTCAGCTATGAAATATCACCAACGCCAAGATAGCACTGCCTTACAAAGCAGAGGCCGAATCGGCCAGTAATGAAACGAATGTGAGAGCGAGTGTGGCGCGCATCGCGAGTTGCGTGTATAAATGAGTGACAATAGGTGGGCCTTGGAAAAAGAATGAATGACTCTCAACAAGTCATCTGCAGCTTGACTGACGATCGATGACTCGAGGAAACTAGACCGACAGCTACTTCAAGACTGCTTCGAGACGATCCGATGAAAAAACGAAGCAAACTCCTCGAAGCTTAAAGGAATCTGCCAAGCGGCATGCCGAGGTCCTTTCAGCCTTGCCCCTAAGATGTCCTGTTGCGCTAGGCGTGTTGGTGGTCGTTGCAACAGGCCGATACGACAATTCAAAAGGGGTAGTGGCCGCGAGTTCCATATTTCCTGCCAGGAGTGCAAGTCGATCTTTCCTGAGTTGCGGCTGTTGCGTGGACAGGGTTCTCCACCGCCATCTCTGGTCTGCGGGATTGCGGCATTCTCTGAGGTCGAGATTGCGTCTCGCCACGAGGCCACCTCCCCCGTTCACTCATTTTGGTGGACCCTTTCATAATGACACAGGGGTTTGTGAAAGGCGAGATGAGCGTTTCGTCGTCGCCGACGAAAGCGGCTTGCGCTAAAACAGACGGGATCCTGAGAAACAACTCTGTTCGGCACCCCAGTTGCTGTATTATGAGTTATCATCGGATAATATTATGCGCTAACCTTTGAACAGCCAACAGCGTGGTCTGATACTGACTTTCGGACGCGTCCAACAACCCGTTTAACCCGAAAACTGAAGTCAAGCCGATTATCTAAGGACTTTGTCTCACGATAATCGGCATAAGTCAGTCCATCCACATCCATAAGGGGCTGCGAAGTGCCGCTTGCTCGACGATACAGGGAGGTTGACTCATGCCGACTTGGGCAGAACTTCACTCCAGTCTGCATGCGAGCGGATGGCGTTGTAGCCGATCGCAATGACAGAGAAAATGACACAGACAGGGCCTGAAAAATGTGGTAGCACTGGACGTGGCCCCCACGACAGGCCAGTTGAACCTTCGAGAAATAATCGCAACTCTGCAAAAGGTAAGAGATAGAGGGTCTCACTCAGCTTTTGCCAGGGTTGATGAAAAGAGGTGAAGAGTCTGAGAGCCCAAGCGTCTAAGACAGTTAAGATCGGCACTTGTTGAGGAGACCCCTGACAGCATCCTTGCTAGGCTGATGCAACGGCTTTTCCCCCACTGGCCCAGTTGACAGGTCCCCACTTGATGGGCATCCTTCCAACGAGGCCTCACTGGACGACATCAAATCTCGAAGAACCCGATCCTGTCGGATGTTACCTGCCTTGCATCTCTTTGAGCAACCTGGCGTCCGCGGGCCTCATCGGACCTGCAGATGACGATGTGGGATACCGATCTAGATAGGCTTGGCTTGCAAGAGAGAGCAAGGGGTACGGATTCGGTGACGGGGGAGACTCCGATAATGTACTGCAGTGGAAGCGTGGATGATGTCGATAACGACTGATTACTATTCTACTATGTGGTATCTCAAAAGAACGCTCATGATGTCTATAATTACATTAACGGAAGTACTTTTTTTCGTGGGCTCTCTCCTTCCAGCCTGGAGCCATAATGATATGTGGCTAAAAAACAAAGGAACAAGAATCAAATCATCTACACAGATTCATGTGGTGTGGCCAACTTTCTGTCAGATGATGGGCGTGATGATGAGTGTTCGTTCGTGAATGGTGTGTGGTTGAGCTCGATGAATGACGCGTCGTCTCCACGTTTTGACCTGATGGTGAACTCCTTCTTGACTCGGATCGCCTTGAGAGAGGAGGCCTTCGAAGAAAGTTTGTTCGAACTTGACAGAGGCTTCTGGTTTGAACCCGAGAGATTGGCGTAGTTGGACTTTTGCTGCGTAGTACCGAACACCTTGGGGAAGACCAGACTGAACAACGAGCGAATGGCGGGCATGCATGCGCAGATGATGCCAACTGGGACCTCGATGGTACTCCAGTAACCGACCTCCACATAATCCTGGGTGACGTTGCTGGTGGTGGCATAGCTGGCCAGAGACTGCAGTCTGACAACACTGACAATGGTAACACTGCTTGATGTCAGATCTGGAATAGGCAAAGCTGCGAAGGAAGCAACTTACAAGAAACCGACGCTGAACATGAGCATGATCTGGATCTTTTTCTTCATGGACATGGAGAGCTTGTAAAGTTCACCCAGAGGGAGGATCATGGTACCGAGATCAAGAAGGATGTTGAAGACCGCCGCTGCCCATCCCTGGATGTTGATGTTGTTGCACTTGGCCTGGTACTCTCCGTCCCATGCCCTCCACGCACCATCGATAGGCCGGCATTGGAAGATCGAAATCAGCTCGAAGACAATAAAGTACGCCACATTGAGACCGATCATAACGTATGTCGCAATTCTGATCTCCCTGCGGGGAAAGATCTTCAGATAGAATAGCAAGATCGAGATCTTGGTGACTGGCAATGCTCCCAGGTAAAGCAACTCGTCCCAGTAAAACAGCTAGACTACATGTCAGTCATAAAATCGCAACGCAAACAGGAGATATGCTTACGTAGAGAAACTTCGTGACGTCATCAGGACTGACATTCCACATGTCTTTTCCAAGAGCAACTTGTGAAACTAAATGATTGTTAATGTTTGCTACAACCGCGTCTGTTTGCTGTTTGCAACTTACTGGGAATGGACAATGCGTTGAGGGGTATCATCATGCCCACAGCAATCAACATGACCCAGTCATCAGGTCCCCATGTCTGGGCACCGAGGCATAGTCTGGCCATCACTCTCAAACCGAAGCCCAAAAGCCCGAGTACGAGGAACACGACACCAATGACCCATACTTCTTTCGTTCGGTCTCTTGATGGCGCATTACATGTGTGTTTTGAGTAACTTTGCACAACTGGAAAATGTCAGTGATGCATGATCTTGATAAAAAGACTGGAAGTATGACTTACGCAGTGCCTCTCGTACCGTACAGCTCTCATGCACGCAGAGCGAGATCTTCGCATTCAACTCAACGTTGGTACAGATGCAGGTGGCATTCGTGAGTGAGCACGTCGATTGCAGTGTTTCTTGTTGGATGCATTTCAGCTAAGGCATATCAGTCAGTGCACGATCGACATCTTTCGCGAAGGAAACATACACCGCATAAGGGAGGTGTCTCCGTGGACGCTGCCGCCGAGGTGGTGGTGGTGGTCGCCCCCACTACCACCTGGACGCCGAATGAAACCAACGCAGCAAATGTGAGGAATCTCATCTTCACTTCTTCACCAAAGATAAGAACAGACAAGAATACGAAGAACAAGAAGAAAATGAAAGGAGGGAATGGTGATCAAAAAACCATGTGTTGGATACCAGGCGATGTCAGTTGTTTATTCAACTTCGCTCTTCCCGGAAGGAAATCCCCATCCGGGGCATCCTTTCTATCTGCCGACGAGGCGAGAGGCGTAAGGCCAAGCCATCCTAGCCCCCAAAGGCTTCCCGTTTCGACGAAGATTGGCCCAGGCTGGTTCCAGTATGTTGGTAGGGAACAGGGTTTGATCAAGGCAATTGCATGTTCATCCATATCGTTGGTTCGGCAGGCCTCCTCAGTGGGCGGAAAAGGCGGTGGAATCGGCCCCTCTGCGATTCTCTGTCGAAAATCACAATTCCGGCCTGTCTTATCCATGCAACTCCCTGTAAGTCGCCTGTATGCGCCGTAGTGGGTTTTTGAGAATGCAACTCTTTGGAAATCTCGAACGAATTTCAAAAGAAGGAATGGATCTCGCCAGAATTGTATTCCATGAGAGCAAGTTTCCCAAATCGAACAGCATTGCAACATGAGCAGCCAAGGGGCACCAGACTAGCGAGCTCATCATCAGTCAGATTGACCAGGCAGTGTTTCGGAGCCCTGCCGCCTAGCCACGTGCCCGCTTTGGGTACTGGAGCCAGCAACTGGTCAGGAGCCTCGTATCTCAAAGAGTCAAAAAAGTCCACAGAGGGCTGTCCGGATTGTGGGTTGTGCTCAATGAAAATGGGCGATGTCGCAAGCCCCAGAGCTGTGGATGTCGTCGAGACCCACCTCATCTGAATACCCCTTGTCGAACGAATCGCCGCTTTTCTTGGGCGACTGTCGCGTACGGCGGTCTCAGGGTTGAAAGAAATAACACGCCGTATTAATTGAACGTTGACAGAAATTAAGTCGCATAAACTCCGAGCCTTTTTATCAAACCCAAAGGTTATTCGCCATGCGGAAGTTTCAGCCCCGATGTTCACAGTTCATGAATCATTCCATGTTGTTTGCTCGAGCTTTCGTGTTCCGTGCCATGGTACTGGGACCAGGTTGGTTGGAGAGGCTGCATCCTGCAGGGGCTGCAGCGATGTGCCCTGTTTTGGGGAACGACCAGGACGGCCGGGAGGAAGACGCCGCTTCCGCCCTTGGATCAGCGCTTCTGCAGGTTGATCGACAGCTTCATAACGAACTTGTTTTTATCCTTTTACAACGGCTTGCGAAACTTTCTGACTGCACCGCCGGTGATACCGTCGAACTTTGGGGGCTACAGAGTTCGAAAATGGAGTCATCGGGGAATTTGATTGCAGATCGACGCTGAGCCAAGATTGTGACATTGGCATTGCCCGATAGGAAAAAGGAGGTTCGTTAGGTTATTGCAAGGTTACGTTGACAGGCTGACAGCTCTCTAGGGTCCTGGGGTTTTGTACCGGGGTATGTCTGAGCAACAGGCCTAGTGCATCTTTTGCACAGACTGAACAATGACTTGTGCCATGGGCTTGGAAATGACCAATCAAGAGGCCTGCGATTTGGGGATCTCTTGTGCTGGCGATCTTTACTTCCCACGAGAATGAGAGTGGGAAACACGGCCTCGTTCCTCGTCACTGTGTGTCGCTCTTTTCCTATCCTAGGAGAAACCTAGGTTCACAGATTCTGCACTTACCGGGAACCTCGGCATCTGAGCCGTCGATGCCGTTTCTAAAAGGAACGACCAAGAAGATTGTTTCGATTTCCAATCTTTTTACCTTTCCGGAGGGTTATGACATCTTGCGGATGCCATCATTATCATACGTCACTCGTTAACAAACCAACACTTTCGCTTCTCACGTTCCTTTCAAAGTCACGACACCATGAAGTCGCATTACTTCCTTTCTCTTTTGCCCTGCCTTAGCAGCGGCGTCCAAGCTTTCCCGGCTTACATGAACGGGCCCATCTCAGACGATGTTGCTTCAAGACTTTCCGACAAGTTGGCTGGCGCATTCCACGAAGTTCACAAGAAGAGATTATTGTTCGACCCTTTGACAGCTCCGATCGACGTTACTGGCGACCACGAATTCATTGCTCCCGATTTCGAGAATGGCGACCAACGAGGACCGTGTCCGGGTCTGAATGCCCTGGCGAACCACGGCTACATCGCACGCAACGGTGTTACGAGTTTGGTGGAGGTTACCGCGGGGATCAACACAATTTTCGGTATGGGTATCGATATCGCCTCCATTTTGGCAGTGATGGGCACTGTCTTTGTCGGAAATCCTCTGTCTCTGAACCCGGGCTTCTCAATCGGATATGAGTCTAGTGGTTCTCAAAACATTCTGGGCAACGTTCTTGGACTCTTGGGCACGCCTAGAGGTCTCAACGGCTCCCACAACATCATCGAGGGAGACTCTTCTCTGACCAGAGGTGACTTGTACATGACGGGCGATGCCACCACCATGGTCATGGACCAGTTCCAGACTTTCTACGACATGTCTTCAGGTGAGGGCGACTACAACTTCGACGTCTTCGGCGCTCGTGCTGCTGCGCGCTTCAACGAGACCATTGCGACCAACCCCAACTTCTACTACGGCCCCTTTACCGGCATGATTGCACGTAATGCCGGTTATCTCTTTGCATGCCGCATGTTTGCCAACCATTCAGCTGAGAACCCCACTGGATTGTTGAGTAAGTATCTTGGGAGCTCACGAAGTATGCAGTCCAAAAATGCTGACGTCGTTCAGACAAGGAAACTCTGAAGAGCTTCTTCGCTGTTCAGGGCGAAGAGGGTAACCTGACGTACAACAAGGGCTGGGAGAGGATTCCTGATAACTGGTACCGTACGCCTGTTGACTACGGTCTGGTTCAACTTAACCTTGACCTCGTTTCTTGGGTGCTGAAGTACCCCGAGCTCGGAAGGTATGCAATTCCGACAGACTTATACACCTGTCTGGAAGTAATCCGCTAATACGAGTATTGCAGCATCGGCGGCAACATGGGTGAAGTCAACAGCTTTGCTGGAGTCAACCTCGGCGACCTGACCGGCGGAGTGCTTAACCTCACGAAGCTGCTGGAGAACAACAACCTCTTGTGTTTCGTCTTCGAGATTCTCAAGACCGCATCGCCCAACTCCCTGTCTACTCTGTTCTCTATCATCGAAGTTCCCCTCAAGCTCGTGACGGACGCTGTTGGCGCGGCAGTGTTGAACCTTGCCTGCCCCGCTTTCAAGGACATGATGGTTGGCGGAAAGAGCTTCGAGGATGGCATCAAGGATCAGTACCCTGGTGCTAAGCTCTCAGGAAATGTACTCTGATTTTCAGAAGACGCAGTGTCACTGCTGAGTGAGTACTGGTCCTTGCGATTTCACGATGCCGGAGTTAGATGGAGAGACGGACTGATACCACAAATAATGATGGAGCGCCGACTTGCCACTTGTATTCTTAATTATCTAATTCTCACAGGCCTCAAAATTGGCTTTTTCTTTTCTTTTGCCCTGGTACTTCGGTGTTTTTGACTCATTTTCTGGTTTTGAAAATTTTGGTGAGCATCAAACAACATGGAAAGAATGAGGAGTAAGAGGAAACCATATTGTGGCCAGCGGTCAAACTTTTGCGATCGAGCGCAGCATTATTTACGAGACTCGGTAAAGCCACCACCGCATCTCTGGAACACCAGGCGGCCAAATACACCGAGAATATATGCAGGTTTTGTTCTTGGTGTCCTGTCTATTCAGGCCAGTGAATTGGTAAGTATCGTCTTAATCATCACAGGACCCGATTAAGAAAACAGGTCATTTGTAAGGTTCATGCAATCTAAATCCATTTCCAACAGAAAGATATATGAATAAGATGCCGTCTTGCTCAGTGCGAAGGCAAATGGCAAGGGGCGGAGAAATCAAAGCCACCCATCAGTCTCTCATAGCGCGGTCACCGTTCACCCCAGCTTCTGCTCATCGACTTCAAATAAGCCTCCTCGATTGCTGACGCAGGATAAGCCAGATTTGAGAACGTCCACGTTAGCGCTCAGCACCGTTGGCTCTCATCTCCGGTGTCGACACGTTGGACCATGACATTCCACTTGTCGGTTTTGTGAAAGGCTTGCCCGCTGGCCAAGTACTCGAAGTACGGCGGCCCAGTACACTTCCTGTAGGCAGCTTCCGCGCCATCGGCAATGTGGCGATAGGTGTCAAGAATCTTCTGCTTTGTCTGTGGCACAGGTGTTAGGGCTTCTACCTATAACATCAGACTGAGGGGGTATTTTTGATTCTTACATCATCGTTGCAGAACCAGATACCCATGTTCTGAGAAGGCTTTAGTGGACGAACATCCTTAACGGTCACAATCATTACTTACCCAGGAGCAACTGACACGGCCACTATCAATAGGAGTTAGTAAAGTTGAACGCCGTCTTAGATGAGACAGACTCACCAGCTTCCAGGGCCAGGACCTCCCACAGGTTTGCCGGGGACCCTGCGCAAGTACTTGATGCCATCCCACCATGCTGAGACACTTCCTTCTTTGAGTTTCTGACACTGGACTTCGAAGTCTCCCAAAGGCAACGGATCCGTCGGATCGTTGGCTAGCACGGAGGAATAGTTTGCCTCAAGGTGCAAAGCGTGTACCATCTCAGGCCTCATGGCCTCAAGCTGGCGAACAACTTCTTGGACGGAGCCATTGAAGTGTTCGCCATCAATTTCCCATTCAGGCTCCCAGACATCGTATCCTTCAATGGGGGCCTTGAGGGCTTGAGCCTGTGAATGATCAGTTTGGATTCCCACGCCGCCCATACAGGTATCCCTACCATGAACGCCAAGGGGGCGGAAAGAGCGATGAAGTTGGCAATGCGCATGTTGAAGGTGAACTGATTGTGCGAAGCGATTTCAATACTTTCAGTGTGGTAGAAAGAATGTTAGACTTTGATGAAGACGAAAATGTGAAGGTCATAGAGTGGATGGAGGAGAGGCTTCTCATTTATATTTCATTGTGTATCCAAGAAACAGTTCGTTGATACCTGATCGTGAGCAGGGGCAGTCCATCTCAAGCGCGCCAAGTGGTTGAGTTCAATACCCGATCTCTGCCTGATTGTCGAGTCCACTATCCGGACGTTTCTTAGAAATCAGCCGCTCCGTTGCCATGAACTCTCAGACCATGACCAGACTGCAGATACGATGGGGAAGGGCAACATTGTGGAGAAACAAACATTCCATCACGAGTAACCGGCCGACAGGTTTATGTGGTAGCACAGGTCCATCGAAATACGGTGGTGACAAACAAATGAAGCCAAACCAACAACATCACAGTTGAGCTCTATGGGGACGTGCAACTACATTTCGACTGCTCAATTGCAATTTTTTTGACGCCATGGTTTATCCACTTTCCAGATCAATACGCGATACGTCCTTACGGCCGGCATCTGGTAAGCATGACTGTACGTGACGGGCAAAGAGCCTGCTTGATACTTGTTCAAATCGGAAACCAAGCATAGCGCTCCATGCAGTCAATCTTCATCGAGGCGGCATTGTCTCTTAGAAATAAATCAGGAGATTCAGGTCATGTGTACCATTTTTCGGCTCGGCGCGAGATTCCATTTCACTCCGTTGGTCTTTGAAGATGATGCACAGCAGATCCCTTGACCACTTCCTGGTCTTGTTCTCTGGGCTTCAGGAAGTGGACTGCTCGTATCAGGACCAACATTGAACACACGGGGCGCGACATTACAGACTCGCACGGACTTTAGCCAACAATCTTGCAGTTGAGATGGGAGTCTGTCATGCATTAGTAGGCTGCAATCACTGACTAACAGTTTGTCTGTCCACCCCTGTTTATCACGGTGCCCTTATCAAAGTGAGAGTACAAACTTGATCACAAACGACATGCAGACTCAAGATGTTGCAATCAAATCAATTGAGAACAAAGAGATGAGATGCGTTTGTGAAACAAGCAAGCATTCAGTTATCTAAAGCCATCGTCGAAAATCCATTACCAGCCACTTGGCGCAGTGTTTGAATTGAACTCATGGATAGATTTGTGACAGAAAATACGAGGCGAAACTGTCATCGAAGTCCCACTGCCGCTTGTAGAGCCGTACATACCCCATATATTGGGAATTGTCCCATGTTGATTGGGTTTGTGCCAAGTGTCGTCAATATCCAATGTCGACAGGTGCCAACCCATCGGGACTAAATATGACCAGTTGGGTCAGCGGGGTAAGGTGAGATGAAAGAGTCCTTTTCGAATGCAGATAACAGTGTCTGTTTGTATCAAATTACTTTTTGTATCAAATTAAGGGACAAACGCAACCAAGTATGTTCAATACACATTCATCATTCGCTTTTCATCGTCTACTTCATCAATCTTCTTGTGCACAATACTTTACAACTTGGCGTGCTTCTCGTTAACGAGAACGTATCTGTAACGAGCGTGGCCAGCCTCCATGTCAACAATAGCCTGGTTTGCGTCCTTGAGCGGGCGCTTCTGAACCCAGGGCTTGACCTTCTTCTCGACGGCAAGATCCAACATCTCACGGATATCGGAAGGCGAACCAATACCACTGCCACCAACCTTGATGCCGCTGGCAAGCAGGGTAAAAGCGTTGATAGCGGGAAGGTTGCCTCCATCAGGGGCACTAAGATGGCAATTAGCATTCGTCCGAATGGAGGGCGCAAACAAGCATGACTTACCCAACCTGAATGAAGGTGCCGTAAACCTTGAGCAGCCTCAAGTACTGCTGGAGGGGCATCTTGTCGCTGGAAACAGTGCAGACAATCAGGTCGAGGCTGCGGGCATACTTCTTCGACCAGTCCGCATCATCGTCGGTGGCAATGTACTCATCGGCGCCAAGCTTAAGGACCTCGTCCTTCTTAGACGCCTTTCTGGAGATACCAACAACCTTGTCCGCACCCAAAGCCTTGGCGAAGAGAACACCGAAGTGACCCAGGCCACCAACACCTACAATGCCAACCGTCTTGCCGGGTCCGCAACCATTGTTCTTCAGCGGGGAAAAGACGGTGATACCACCGCACAGCATAGGCGCGGCATCCTCGGAGGGCAATCCCTCGGGGATCTTGATCACAAAGTGACCGTTTGTTCGGTTGTAATCGGCGTAGCCTCCGTAGGACTTGCCCTCGCCGTCAGGGTACACGGAGCCGTAGGTGCTAACGTTGGCACGACCGCAGTAGTTCTCGCGTCCGATTGAGCACTCGGGGCAGTCGGACTTCATGCAGGAGCGGGCCTGGGCACCGACACCGACGCGGTCGCCGATAGAGATGTCCTTGACGTTCTTGCCGACGCGGACAGCCTTGCCGACGATCTCGTGGCCGACGCAGCAGGCTGTTTGGCAGCAAGGTTAGTACGCGGCATTTTTCGAGAGAGAGGGGTCTGAGCAGGCGGGGTAAAACACGACGAGAAACTCACGATAAGGGGTCTCGGCCCAGCCCGAGCGCAGCATGTGAAGGTCGGAACCGCAGATACCGCAGTGGGAAATCTCGATATCGACATCGTCCTCAGTCCACTTCTTGGGCTCGAAAGCACCCCATTCCATCTTTCCGTTCACGCTGTCGGGGCTGTGACCCAACCATCCCTCAAACTTGATGTCGGACATGTTGATTGTTGTGTTTGGTTGTTCTGACTCGCGGAGCTGACGTGGTGAAGCTGTCTTCTTGCTTGATGGGTTTGCTGAGTTGTGAGCTTGTGGGTTCGTAGATGCGATTGGGATTAAGGATTCAAGACAGTCAATGGAGCGAGCATGGGACAAGCTATATACAGTTACAGCTCTCGGCCGGAATTAGGTTCAATGACGGCATCTTCACGGCTTCCGCGAGCCAGTGCCCCATTTTTGTTCATAATGTCATCAAGACGGCAGCAAGGCCGGAGTTAGGATTGCTGCTAGCTGGAATTAAGACGGCACTATGCCTCTTCGACACAGCTTCAGCGCCGGCACGGTTACGGGGGACACTGCCGCCGCATGGGGCGGCCGTCAATGCCGCAGCTTGGGTTCGAGTTTGACTCTGGTGCGCGGTTCTGGTGGGAAAAGTATCATGATCCAAGCTTCAAGCTAGGGGCCCGCCGTGCCAGCAACGCCGCTAGCTTCGTTCATTGGGTATGATGACGCAAAGGAGAAAGAGATTGAGTGTGGGCTGTCACCAGCGCTGCCATTGGAAGCTTCTCCCTTGTTGTTTCCCCGGCCTAGCTCCAAAAGTCCGCTTAACATTCCCCCAGCTTGCAGTATGCACGAGTCAGATAAGGTTCGGCATTTTTTTTTCTTGGAACAATTCAGCTGGCATGCTGGCTACAGCGGGACGAGCTGCAAGAACACGGCGCAGACGGACGTAGAGGGAGAGCTGCAGCGCCTCTTGCTGCGACTTGCTGACATAGAAGACGATGTTTCTGATGGGCTTCTAGCTTCGTTGCGTCCATGTAAGGTGCTTATTGCCGATCGTCCCGTGTGACGGCGCGACTTGTCATTCGATCTCATCGCCACATTTAGCATTTCCAGAGGAAACCAACCCCTCACTGTCTTACCTCGCTTCGGTGATTGTTACTAATCCTCTTTTGCATCGGCGATAGGCGAAGCCGATGGCTGACTTCGGGGATATGACCGCATGACTTTGTTGATCCGCATTCAATCAGCGGTGAGCCAGGTACCAGTCTAGAAATTCCAAAGTCTTCTGTCTCCTGGCACTATCCACCCAAAACGGCTTGGCGGCCCCGGAGATAGGATTCGCAAGTCTGCGTCTCGCAGCCGAGGCACTCAGATAAAGACAATGAGAAACTCCGCTCCGCTTGATGACAATTATCAGACGGACTGAGGGTCCGCTCCTTTGTTTGGTTCGTCTCCTTGGAGACTCCAAATACTGGGTGAACTGGAGTCCGGGGAATCGCGGTCTAGAACGCCAATGCCGTGGACCGTCTCCGTCCGCCGAAGCATTGACGGAGTCTGCTCCGATGCCATCACCGCTTGATCGGCAAACCGCTGGAAGCTAACGGACTATTTGTCAGGAACTACGACGTCACGTCTCGGCAGTTTTTGGTCAATTGAAGACTTTGCGACGTCGAAAAAACGCCGACCGGAGTAACTACTAGCGGGACAAAAGCTATGCGCAAGAAGGTTAGATATGTACAATTTTCGAAAGAGCATCGTCCTGCCCATTGAGACCAGCAGGTCTGTCATTGGAGTAAAGATTGCCAGTTCTCAACCATCGTCCAGCGTCGTTTTACAAGCACTGAGAGTACCAGTCGTTCACAAAGGTGCAAACATAGGGGCTGGCACACTTGGTAGGCCCAGTCCATCCGCTACCTCCGCACTGCCCCCAGCGGACCTGCTCCGAGCCGGATGCCGCCGTCGTCGTGGTCGCACGAGATGATGTCGTCGAGGTGACCAAGGTCGAGGTACGGGTCGTCGTGGTCGGGGGCACAGTCGTGCCAGCACCGCCGGTGGCAGCAGCAGCGAGGACCGAAGAGACGGACGTATACGCGGGCTTCTTGGCGTAGTTGGCGTCCCAAAGGAGAGCATCTCCCTGACCGCTGAAGGTGTCGGGAATCCAGCTGTACTTGTCTGTGAAGCCCCAGATCGTGACTCCGACACAGCCATCGACATCTACGCAAGAGCCGACAACGTTTGCAAAGTCGTTGCCCTGTGTCACAAGGGCGGCGCTGGAGGCCGGCAGGCTGGAATGACGGATGTCGAGCTCGGTGTATGCGACCTCGAGGCCAAGGGCGGTGAAGCGGCGGAGAGCGGTCGCGAGGGCGGAGCGGCCGGGCGTGCTGCCGACGATGAGATGACCTTGAAATCCGACGCCATCAATGGGAGCTCCGGCGTTCTGGACGATGGTGGCCGCCTCGTAGACGCGGTCCGTCTTGGCGCCGTTGTACTCGAGGTTGTAGTCGTTCAAGTACCTGTTGCGGGTCAGAAGAGCTTCACATGTCGCATCACTCAAGACAAGTACTCACAACTTGGTGTTGGGGTCGGCAGCCCGCGCAGCCCTGAAAGAGATCGGGAGGTAGTCGGTGCCCAAAGTGTTGTAGAAGACGCTCGCACGCCACGTGCCATCATCTGCAGCTGCCTCGTTGACGACATCCCAGGCGTAGCACTGTCCCAGGTAGTGCTTCATGACGTTAGAAATGTGCGTCTGGATGACTGCTGTGAGTGTTGCGGCTGTCCATGATCCACTTGACACCCAGTTGGGGAGCTGAGAGTGCCTAAAGCTGTTGTTAGTAGCAGCCAACGCCATACGTAGCTCGGGGACCGTACCAAGTAAGGGTGTGACATCTCAGGATTTGGCCATTGGCCTTGGCAATGTTCGGAACCTGTCAAGACGTTCTGGTCAGGCGAAATGGTTCTTTGGTCTTCCCATCAGTCCTGCTCAACTCACGATGTCGCCCGATGTGTACGAGAATGTGTTCTGGCTAGGCTCGGTGTATGCCCACTTCTGTCCATTTTCGGGTACCACGGAGCCGAACTCAGCCGTGTTGTTCACGATGGCCATATAAGTCGTATCCGTAACTCGTTGCTCGTTGACCGCCGTTCCGAAATACTTCAGGCCCGCTCTCACAGCCAGAGTGTTCAGCTGAGCAGAGGCAAGGCCGGAGCCCAGCAACAACGCAAGAAGAGTCTTGGCATACATGTCTGTGCCTATTGTCGAGATCAGGAGAAGACAGTCTGGTAAGCTGTTGGCTGCAGCATCGTTCCGGGATGATAGTGACACATGCGAAAGCCGTTCAACTTATAGACGATCATCACCAAGACCAGCTTTTCAGAAATGCGGGGGGAGGGTCGCATTTTCGACGGCTTCCATGAGCACTCCAGCCGGTGTGGTGGGCTAGATCTCCAAATCTACCACGTGGGGATGCGTCGACGGGCCGGTGGAATCGGTTCCCGTCAGTCAAAGACACATTGGACGATTGTCGTGACAGCTTCGCTTCTGCAGGCCAGATCTGCGCTAGTGTCATTTTACCCATTCATCCGGCTTGGTGATCCGCTTCATGGTACGCGCCATCACCAGATCTCTGCAGGTGTCTCTTGCCCGGGCCTTCGCAACTTAGAGATCATGCGGAGAAACAGCGTCGCGCGCCGTGGCCAAGTCTGGCCCCAACTGACTTGGCGCGCGGAGCGTCTTCCGAGAATTTCTGTGCCTGGATTAGCGCGTCAGGTACGGTGGGTAAGACCGGCGCCATCTGCGAAGCTTGCGCCATTAGCAACCAGTTTGATTTGAGTGCGAGGGAGGCAGAGGAAGAAGAAAGTTGCACAGAGGATGGTGGCGCGTCATCGCGTGTATGTTTGTACGTTGCAAACACGGCACCCAGGGTCGCGCGTATTTCCACCAGTCAATACAGCCCTAGAGCACCGCATTTCAGATTTTAGGGGTGCTTGGTTTAATGAGTTTTAATGTATCGGCACCCAGACAACAGGGCTCCGCGGTACTGGGTATCTGTCAGACTTCCAGGTTCCAACACATGCTCTTCCGATGGCCACAAAGCGGTTTTAGCCTAAACAACTTTTGTTGTCTACGCCGTCGATGTAGCACTGCAGTAGCTGGCCGAGACTTGCTGCCGGGACGCCGAGAAGGTTGCGCACCACTGCTTTCAAGGGCACGGAGACTAGCTGCGATGTACCGGCTGCCGGATATGGGTGTTCGGCCGATAGGAGTAGGCCTCTTCGTTTTTTTCTTCTTCTCGCTCTTCCCACCGGCCGTAGATCGTGGGACTCGGGAGATGGGAGATGTCTACTCAAAGTGGCATGCTGTAGATGCCTTGGGTCTGCGTTCTGACATGATTACGATTTCAATTTGACGTTGTTGGCTACAAAACTCATGCCGTCGTAAACAACAACCACTCACCTCAGCTCGAAGAAAAACCTTTCTCAATCACATAGCGGACCTTGAGGCCCACTTAACACGCTTTGCTGCGCTGATAACCACGAAAGTTGTGAGCTCATTATTGGAGAGAAGCAAGAATGCGACCGCTCACGATGTCTAGGTATCATACCGAAGATCAAAAGTTAGCTTAATCTTGCTGAAGAGCAAAAGACTTTGATCAGTGGGAGGCTTGAACTCCCGGCCTTGGCATTACTCAACACATCAGGTGATGTATTAGTACCACGCTCTAACCAACTGAGCTAACCGACCCGCTTTCGAGTTGTTGACATGGGTTCACCATGTCGCTCAAGATCCGCAGGTTCACGATCGCACTGGACAGAGAACATGGTCCACAAAGACACGTTGTTGAGAGGCGCATAAAGAAAGGGTGATGTCTGGTAACAACGAAATGGATCGCCTTAAAACCCCGTGTTCAAAGGGGCTTTCTTAAACGACCAGATCTATCCAGACATTGTTCCTGTTTTAAAGCCGAAGACAAATACGTGTGGATGGACTCAGACGATGCTTCAGAGGTCGTGTACCAACACAATTCATCGCGAAGCTACAGTGAATACACATGGGGCATAGTCTAGAAACAGCTGGATTAGTATCAGAGACTATATGATGAGTTTACTTATCATCGCTTGATCCATCCCTGCTCAGTCTTCGCATGCGTCGTAGGTGCCGCGAATCGTTACAAGCTCCTTCTAAGTTCACATTCACAAATATCTTCAGACACTTTCCGGCCCAAGGTCAACAATCTGTTGCAGATGCCACTCATAATGCCACCACCTAGACGAACCGCTCCGCAGGTTCCACGGCCTCGGAGTCAGCCAGCGTCTTCAGCCCGGCCGCCGTCCATTTCTTCCGATGTGTTTCAATCATGGACCAGCTCGTCGGGCTGTCTTTCTCTTACAGTGACGGTCGGCAACTCCCAGGACAACTCTCGGGCTCAGAGTAAGCCAGCAATCATCAGAGTTAGCAACTATGAGATGCTCCTTTCCGATGGCTCGATTGAAGTTCTTCGGAACGCGGATGGTCAGGTAGTCATCACCTCCAACTCCCCAGCCAGTAACGACCCTGGCCCTGTTGCTCAGAACCCAGAAGTGCAGCCCCCAAGCCCAACATCAGATTCGGACGGCTCGCAGGTGAGCCTGACTGAAATAATAGACACTGGAGCCATCAGACCTCTCGCCTACTATGCATACCCATCCACGCCTCCCGGCGCTCCCATGCGCCCGCAGCGCTCCCCGCGACGCACGCGACGTGTGGCTGTTAGGGCGCATTTGAGAAGAGAGACTTCCTCAGAACCGAGTTCGCCATCTCCCCTACCCAGAGCACCGGCTCCTCCTCCTTACTCTCCTGGGGGGTATTGGACGTCGACGACCGAAGAAATATCTATCATGGAGGAAATCGTCGATGAAAACGGCATTCTGATGATCTAGCCCCGTATTTGGCTCTTTATTGGAATCCAGTGAGTCGTGAAAGGCAGCAAATTGCCATGTTGTACATATGGAACCTTTTCGGCGTTTGGTGTTAGTTATCTTAGAATAAAGGCAAGGGAAATACTTAGACAAAACGGATTTCACAAATGCGCCTCTTTCTGCCTCGACTTTGCTCATGATTGCCTCATCAACAAGCTCCCTTGTGCTACCCCCAGTCTGGCTTAGGGACAAAAGCTCCGAGACACAGGCACGTGTCCAACGGTGGCTTGAAAGCTCCAATGATCAATGTCTCAATCGGGATAGATCCTCCCTCCCGACCCCAAGCCCAACATCCTCCCGTCTAAACGATCCAATCCAGGCCCTCCGAATCTCTTTTGCACCTCTGCGGGCGCGTGGCTGGAACCACGTTTGTGTGGCTTGTGACGTCACGATGAAGACGTCACGGGCGGTCCAAGCCGTACAGCTCTCACAGCTAACAGCCGCCTGGGTTAGCCAGGTCTCAGGCAATCGCGTCACCTGCCTTTTGGCCCGCGTGCACATAAAACCAAAAGGAAGACCGAGAGGTTCTCAAGCTGAAGCAACCTCAAAAGCTCTCGAAATCACAATTCCCCGGTCGCATTTTGTGGTGTCAATCTCTCGAAAAGCAACAACCAAAAAACAAACATCAACAGTCTAGTTCGCTACGCCCCTGTAAGCACGCTAAAATGTCGTTCACCAAAGCCTTCGAAGACCTCTTCAAGAGCTTCTACGAGCTCATCGCCTCCATCTTTTCGACATTCTACCACATCCTCCAAGCCTTCCTCAACGCGATCATCAACTTCTTCACCGGCATCGTTAACTTGACCGCCGACGTCTTCTCCGGAGTGGTGGATGTGGTCGGCGGAGTGGGCAAGTTCGTCTTGGGTAAGTTCCCCGCTGATCGCCGGGGCGCCGTTAGCGACGTAACGCCTCTACATACGCCTGGAGCTAACCACAGTCATTTTTGCAGGCAACATTGTCATCATCGGCATCATCGTGGGCGGCGGCTACGCTTACACCAGGTACACGACACATGGAAGACAGGTTGCGGCTGGAAAGAAGACGGCTTAAACATTTGCATCATCAGACGAACGTGTTTGGTGGGAGGGAGGGGACCAAGCTTTGGAGGGGTGCTGGGAATGACGCGCATGGGATTGACTGGCTGAACACAGGGGACTGCGATTTGACTTTCCAGGGACGATAGCACAATCGCGTTATGGGCTGAAACGAAACAGTTCAATAGCATAATACCAGACCATTTCTATTTCAGCAAAAGATGCAAAGACACAAAGACATAACAACGCAACTGTTCTCGGTTCAACACACGCTCGGTATCTCGCCGTCTTTCGGCGACGGACTCGGCTCCGCCGAACGGATGATCTGGCGGATCTTCACCCCGCTGAGCCCCAGGAGCGCTCACGAACCCCGGCACGTCTAGGGCTTCCGCATCATGGCAAGATGGCCGAGCGGTCTAAGGCGCCAGCTTCAGGTTAAGATCTGTCCTGCTGGTGTGGAAACACGCGCGAGTTCGAATCTCGTTCTTGTCATATTCCTTTTTGCTCCGGCGAAAGATGTCCTTTTTGGTGATCACTTCCTAGTTACAGGGTCAGTCGCTGACGCAGGTGCCTTGGCCAAGTGGGAACATGACACGATAAGTAGTATTTCACATTAACTATTCTGCCCACGCCAATTCATCCCCTATGGTTATCCAGCAGCGAGTAATGTGCTCTGGGCAGGCGGTGGAAGTTGCCGGCTCGGCAGGTCTTAATCGCAGACTTGCGTGCCGTATTCAGAAAATGTAAGCGACAGTCACCAAGGCGCGAAACAGGAACGCGTCTAGGCTTATCTTATTCTGCCGTGAGCAATAGGAGACATTCTAAGTAAATCCCCAGTACCTGCACTTAACGTGGAGTGCTGGGTTTTAGCTGGCTGTACGCACGCGACGCCTGACTCGGACGCCAAGACTAGCGCCCATCGCGTGCTGAAGATTCCTGATTAAGCCTATGAGGGAAACACTTTCGGCTGTACGAATGCTTCGGCTTGCCTGTAACCCCACACGACTCGCGACATGACCCTGCCTAGCGCTCTGCGTTCAAATCCTGGACCAGCACATTGTCCAAGACCTTAGGCTTGGTTTTATATCTAATCTTAAACGTCCCATCGGGTCAAAATGCGGTGGGATACCGATGAGCTTTTAGAATTCAGGAATCATGCGGTAAGCTCAGAGCCAGACAACTATTTGATCTGTGCTTCAAGATGTGCACCGCCAACGTAGTTGTTTAATGATGGAATACGAGCACAACGTGAGCGCAGAAACCTGAGCCGGGAAACGATTCGAAGTACACTGATGGATCTGACAGAAATCGTGATACACTTCTCGTCGGCTCAATTCGTGCGGGACAGTACCTTAGCCGCTTACAGCCCTATCCCACGATCTGGACAGGAGTTCCTTCGAGAAGGATGCCCTGCATTCCGCGCTCCGCCAGCTCCCCGCGCGCCCTATAGCGGACAGGGAATCGCAACACGTCAGTCTGTCACATGGCGGTGGTCCCTTTGGACAGTCCCGGGAGCAACATGGGCCCAGAGTGGGCTGTGCTCTATTTTAGAGTTGTACGTGAACGAGAACGAGGCCATTTCACTCGCTAAGACAAAAGCAAGGACGCATCGACGGCACCACTTTCTCTTGGCTGATCGGCTATGGACGAGTCGTGATTCCACCTGCCTCATCCATTGGATGACAGACACACATGCGATGATTTAGTGCTGTCAGCTGAATATGAGGCTTCTCCTCCATCAAGGTGCGATGACCAGGGCACATCTACTCTACTGGGCCTACTCACATGAATCCTGAGTATACTGAGTAGCTTAGTGTCTTGGCGATATGTATTCAGTTCGCTGGGCTTGAAGTTACTTCTGCCTCATGAAGATCGTTCAAAATGGAGAGACAGGCCAGCGGCAGATGTCTCTGGCCGAGCTTGTATCGTTTCAATTCCTCGGGATATTTCAAGCTCATGATAAACACTGCTTTGGCCATCTTGTGGTCACCATGACAGCCACTATCACTGGATTACCCTTGAAGACAATGGTTGCCTCTCTTCCTCTCAAGGAGGTGCCTAGCTGCAAGGTCACGAGTCGGTAATCAAATGCCCTGTTTAGGGAGTCTATATTGGAGCGAGTAAAGCAACTATCCTGGCCTGAGCTGGTAAGGAGAACGGCGAATTCGGGCAATCGCCGGGCGGACAGTCACTCCGATGATAGGCTCGCCTGTCGCACATCCGCGGCAGTTGACCAATGGGAACCCCAGCGCCCCTTTCGAGCGCCACAACTCTTCATCGGAACCTTGAACATGAGCGAACTGTGGGTAGCAGCCTACCCAGCCTCGTATGGGGTAGAGATTGGCTTGTCCAACTACAGATGACCCTATCCCTGCGAGCCGTTCATCTGTTCTCCACGGCCTCCTAGTGAATGGACCAACGGGGGACCGCAGCATGAACCACGCGGTCGAATGTATTTATCAGAGACTGCCTTGGCATGTAGGTAATTTATTTTATCTCAACTAAGGAAGGTGGAAGTCGAACCACTTGATATCAGTCCTGTAAGTCGTGATCGCAACGACATATAAGATCTGTTGGAAGAGAACATCACCAATGCCTGTACCGAAGTTGCGTATCACCACACTCACTTGTTCCAGCCAGCCATTCTCTTTGAGATAGCCTATTTGCGTTTCGTTTCGTCAGTCTTTTCAGCTTTATACCATGGTTTCCGCGATCTTCCTCACACGCTTGCTATCCGGGGTAGCCCTCCTGCCGGCCGTCGCTCTCTCCACACCACTCACTCTGTCAAACCTCAAGAGACAAGACGACCCTATTCCAAACAGATTCGTCACCGACACAACAGACGCCTTTTCATCCGGCGACTATGGCGACATCACCTTAACGAACTCTACATGCGAACTCGTCACGATTGAAGGTCCTTTTGGGAGCATCCAGTCGTATCAGACAGGATTCGAGGGTGCTCGAGTTATGAACTTGACTTCCGCTGGCGGAAACCGCACTTTACTTCACAACGTAAGTCTACTCACCAAAGACTGTAAAGGATTTAACCTGGAATTTGACGAAAACTGACCGAGTTGTTCCAGTCTGGCACTGATACCAGCGATCACTGGAGGGCCTTCCGCGGCAAGGATGCTGTCGTCTTCGGGAATAATGAGCGCGTCACAGAGTTTGCCTTCCAAGACAGAGGTGAAGGCCTCTATGCTGGCTTCAAGATCGTTACGGACACTGGCAGGACCCAGTACGACACGAACTACGCAGCCTCCGACCCGAGCATGTACCCGCCGTGGCTGAATGTCCCCGTTGGCTCCGGGATTCTCGCCCGCATCCGCGTCTACTACTGTGAAAACGGTATGGTGGGCCGCTTGGGTGTCGATTTCATCAACGATATCGAATCCGTTTCCATCAGCAAGATCGAGTTCAACGGATTCACGAATAATATTATGCCGGCCGGTAAAGGAGAGACAATTTCTGTCGGCTCTCAAATCCTCGATGCCCGCAACTCGAGCACTGAGCAGTGGACTACCCTCATGACAACCGATGCTGTCACCAAGTCTCACTCTATCAACGTCGGCAAGACATGGTTTGTGGGCGGTAAGGTTGGCCTTGAGGCCGAGGCAGGAATTCCTTTCATCGGAAAATCCAAGGTTTCGACCGAGTTCAACTGGCAAGTTGGCGGTACCAGCGTAAGTTCACTCCTTCTCGAACTAGGCAACCAAGTCATCTAACGAGCTGTCGCGGTATAGAACGAAGAAGATCTGGAATCCGAAACCATTACCAAGTCATCCACTGTCCATCTAAAGTGCCCCGGTGGCAAATACTGCGTTGGCACGTCCTTTTATACCAATTTCAAGATGAACGTTGACGTCGTGGCGACATTTCGGGCGAAGACGAAAGCCGGGGCGGAATACTTCTGGAAGCAGAAGGGTTCCTACAATGGCGCGGATTCCCTCGCACTGCAACTGACAGTCGACGAGACAGAGGAGCCCCCTGCTCCTGTCCGTCGGTCTGCGGTGGCGAGGAAGTCCTAGGCCACTTACCGTCTATCAGCGTCTGTCATCTGTACTTTGAGCCACTTGTTTCACCCTGCATTTCCAGCGTATAAGGCATTGGATACCCTCACGACAGTACTATTTCTATTTTGGACTTTGATTGGCCACTCGAGTCCTTGGCCAAAGATGAACAACGAAGGCTCTTAAATTCTGTATTTAGTTATATCAAACATGTACATATACAGACACAAAAACCCATAAACCCAGTCGTAAATAACCGAGACTGAGTTTCTTCCAGTCTTTGCAGCTTGTCTGAGTCGCTGCTTCGCCAACTACAAGGTCGTGAAAGCAGACGAATAATCTCACTGGACGCTGCAAATAGTCTTGATGCGCAGATGGGCACATGTCCGTTTGGACAGAAAACTCTGTGATCAATTTGAGTACACTGATTGTGGTACTAAAGACTTCGGCTGATTGAAGTTGAGGATAGCAGATTCTGGCCGGCGGGCAGACTCGCGACAACGGTTTCCAGCTTTCACCACCGGAGATACACAACTCCGTCTCCCTGTTCTTACGACTTGGCAGTCCCGCATGGTTGAACGCAAATGCAAATCTCGTAAAAACTCCACAGCGGCGCGCCGAGTCGCCGACTTTTGTCAGCCGGAGTCCGTAGTCCGACCGACCTTCTGCATTTACGATCGGTGATCGGCACTCGCCAGCTGGACTGCATGCCGCATTCTCAGCCTTCAACAGGCCGGCTGCATATTGCATCCATTCTTATGAGCTAAAATTTGAGAAGCTGCAGCATCCCACCGGCACGGAGCCAATCACTTTGTCAACGGCCACCCAAACCGTCCAGGCCGCCGTCTTGGGTCACCTCCGTCCCGTTTCCAATTAGCCGCCAAGGGACAGCCCGGAATCTGTTCCCACTGCAAACGCACAATGGGTACTGGTCCAGAAATTTACGTCGTCTCTCAACAGTTCAATCCGATATGGTGTAGTGGCCAACATGATGCCCTCTCATTAACATGCGAGGTTAGGCATAGCCCCGAGTTCGATTCTCGGTTTCGGAACAATTGTACACTCTTTTTCTCTTTTGACTTTTGGGTTCTGCTCTCGTACAGCAGACTACCGCCTGCGGATACGCTTGAGTAGTTGCTATGTACTCTAAAGGCTACAGAGGTTTCTCTACAGTGGTTAGTAAAGCGGGCCCATAGGCGATGGGCGGTAACATTCTGTGCGGAAGCAAAAATGAAAAGTTGGGAGGAGAGAAGGACTCGTGGTGCCCTCCCTTTTGCTATTTTTTTTCTTCGCCGTCAATATGTCTGTCGCTCCTTCTTCACCTACATTGATTAGCCGCTTACAAAGCGCCATAGAAACAAACCAAGTCGCACGATTTCTCCCGTGAATTTGCTACATATTTTGCGTGTTGGAGGCGTCGCCACACAGTAATAAGCTTAAGCCGATCGGTACCGCCGTTGGAGCTGCCAATCCTGCCGCCAAGCTGTCGATTGTGGTCAGAAAAGCTTGGTTCGTACTGAAGAAACAGGGGTTCATCTGATGGTGGACTGCACTCCGATCCTTCTGTCTTCACCACTTATCCGAATAGGTATGTTTGGCCGACGGATGTCGCCAGAGTTTGAGGGTTTCCAATATTCGGTCGAACGATCGCCGGCAATCCCCGCGGCTTGTTCGTATTCTTCTCTGTCCACTGTTGCTAGGCGCTGCTGGTAGAAGAAGTCTCTACCGCCGAGGTCCCATCATTTGGGCCTCCCACGAACCTGTTAACTGCAACGCTACGTACGTACTGCATTGCAGCTGGTCTGATAGGTGGACCATGAAGTGGAATTGGGATCGCCAAATGCCCGACTTCGAGGACACGATCCACCCCCGTCTGTCTGACCGTGTAGTGGGCAGACAAGCTCCGGCTTCGCATCTTGAGGAAGCGGAGGATGCCGTCAAGCACCACCGCACCATGCGAAAAGCAAGAGTCCCGCGGACATTTTTCACTTGCTGAAACAGATGCGTTCTACAGCGCTTCTTGAATAAATCATTGCAACCCCTCACGAGCTTCCGGATGATGATGCCGTCCTCTCGCACTCGCCCCTCGGTCACAGGCCGACCAGCATCCACCCACATTCCGTCCTAACTCCCCGCACCCCAAACGCCATGGTCAGCACCAAAAAAGTGCGAACAACGAGGAAGGAAGAAAACTCTTCAGAACCGGGACATCCCACTTTGGCGGGGAACTTCAAGTACCGGTGGGCGGACCGGACCGTTAAAGACGTCTTCAAGAGGCGTATTGTCGCCGGCGGCGCTGCACTACGCCGCGTCCGGAGGGGCTGGCGCGCTTCTGACCACCCCTTTCATCAGGATGAATCCGGGAACTGGCACATGCCGTTACTCATCTCCCACGCCCCCCCCTGGATGTCTCCGTCCAATCCGAGGTCGCTGATCTCAAGAATCATCTTATCTGATCATCTAATCCCATCTAATCTGATCCCTCGAGACCCCACCGTTCTGTTCATAGCGTCTTACACACGCCCCAAGATCCCAGCTAGCATGACGCTCGCCGGAGGGACTTTGATCGCATCCATGTCCCGCTTGTCACTCACACGGCTTAAACCGCGTTCTTCATTGGAAAAACTTTACATACCACCCTGTCTGGCTGGAGGGCTAAAAATTTGAGAGGTATTTTTTTTTTCACGCCCACGCTTCACGCCGATTGCGACATTACGTAGCTTTTGGTTTTGGGAAGGTGTGTAGATCGGTCCAGCTCTGCTTACCCTAATACCCCGCCATGCTTTTCTGGCACCATGTCGTTTTCTTCTGCTCGAGGGCGGAAATTTTCCATTTTCTGCTCCTTTCCTTTGTCGTAGTTCAGTACGGTCCGACTGCGTAGGCAACTGATTCACCATGTTTGGCGTGTCGAACTGGCTCATCGCGGCCACAGTAGCTCTGGCCACGGCCGTCTACTGGATCTTCAAGGCTTGCTACATGCGCCTTAGGTTCCGAGGTCTCGTAAGTACTCAGTCAATGACTCCGGTGTTTCGGTATCGTCAGCCTCTAACTTCGCATTCTCTCTCAAGCCTCAACCACCGAAGCACTCATGGATCTGGGCGCATACCCCCATCTGGGAGGAGGTAGCTGGAAAGTGAGTACACTCACCTCAGTTGCGCATTGCAATTGCTAAGCAACGTCAGGTTGCCTCTGTTCACACATCCTCAACATGTCTACACCTACATGGCGCAAAAGTACAACCTGGGCGGCATCTTCTACATCGACATGTGGCCCTTCTTCGACTCGCAGGTCGTCATCACCGATCCCGATGCCGCACAGCTCGTCCTGACGACGACCCCGTACCCCAAGCACCCGTCAATTGAGAAGTTCCTTCGCCCCTTCACCGGCGTCGACAGTATCGCCGCCTCCAACGGAGAGAGGTGGAAGTACAACCACCGCATGGTCGGCTCCGGCTTTACCCCGACCTACGTGAAGCCGATGGCCGGCATGATCGCCGAGCAGGTCCTGATCTTCCACGAGCGCCTTCGCGCATTCGCCGAGAAGGATGAGTCTTTCAACATGGAAGAGGAAGCGGCTAAGACCATTTTTGACGTCATTGGAAAGGTCGTTTTCGGTTTCTCTCTGGAGGCGCAACGGACCGGATCTCCACTTCTGGAGGATCTCAGAGCATCTATCAACCCCGCCACGACCTTCATCAGCACCAAGAACCCGTGGAAGAAGCGCAAGGCCGAACAGGGCCTGCAGAAGCTCAAGGATCGCGTCAGGAAGGTTCTCGCTGATGAGATGCACGAGCGTCTAAGAATCTTGCAAGATGAGAAGGAATTGCCCAGCAGACGACAGGTCAAGTCCGTCCTGGACCGCATCGTGCTCGACCGAATTCAGAGCGGCCCCGGTGCTACCCTTGACGACCCCTTCATCGATACCGCTGTTACCAAGTATGTTTCAAATCATTGATATCTATAATCAAATGCAATTTGCAGTATAGACATGTATACTAACGCCACGCAGCCTCAAGGCCCTCCTCCTCGGCGGCCACGGCACCACAACCGACACTTTCACCTGGGTTACCATGTTCCTCTCCATCTACCCCGACGTCGTCGAGCGCCTTCGCAATGAGCACAACGAGCACTTCGACCCCGACTTGGACAAGACCGTCGAGATGCTCGTCGCCAACCCGACCAAGACCAACGATATGGAGTTCACTAACGCTGTCATCAAGGAAACCCTCCGTTTCTTCCCTATCGGCTTCACTATTCGCCAAGCACCCAAGGGCGTCACCCACCTCGACTGGAACGGCCGCCGCTGGCCTGTCAAGAATCTCATGGTCATCCCCTGCGCTCACTCTACTCACATGGACCCTAAGGTGTGGGGCGAGGACTCCAAGAGCTTCAACCCCGACCGATTCCTCGGCGACGACGCGAAGGACATGCATCGCTTTGCATGGAGACCTTTTGAGCGTGGCCCGCGTGCGTGTATTGCTCAGGACCTGGCGATGGACGAGCTGCGCATCATGCTTCTTTTGACGGTCCGTTGGTTCGACTTTGAAACTCTGGTGAACGGCACTTCCGAGAGAGTTATGTACATGGATCTGGACAAGAAGGTTGGTGACTTGGCTTTCCAGATGGTTGGTATGGAGGCCAGGCCAAGGCATGACATGAAAATGAAGGTCAAGCTGAGGAGCTAAAGAGGGTGATAATTTATTACGAGACGCGTCAAAACGATAGTGGACCAAAGTTCCATGAATGGAACAAGCAAAGGGGCCGATTGTGGCCCCTCGTATTGATGCACAAGATGACGTAGCTGTAAAGCCGGTACTTGATGAGATGTCACTAAAACTTGATTGTAAAATCCACCTAGTAACATACTGTGTCATGTGTTCCCAAAATGATGCTCCTCCATCTGTGGGTCCCTATTCCCATTGTCTGTTTGTTAGTTTCATGTTGTATAGGAGCGTCACAATGGCGAAAGAGATATGATGCTCTTTGCTACTAGAAATCTACCTCCATACCCTAAGATCTTCGTACTCCTACCCAATATAGTGTGCCGATGTTGTTGTCAGAGAACGTAACCGCTGCCCATTATGAACAGGGGCCAACTGACTAGTGACTTCCACTTGTCACAACCATACGTCAACCGGTCTAATCAGCTTCCCAGCCCTTAGCCAAAGAGTCTGAGAATACCAATTGATCATCTGCGGGCTACGCCTGAATTGAATCAACGCGCTACATTGAGAATAGCTTACTTATTGATGGTCTTCCGAAAAGGTCGAGAAAAAGGCTACGAAAGTCTCCTGCAAGAGCAGGGAAGGCGGTTCAAGGCCTATGATGGTTATTCTTCAACGAAGGAGGCTGAGTATGAAGCAAGCAGCATCGTACCACAAAGCCACCTCGTAGCCTCAGGACAGACCCTGTGGCATAGGCGTACATACCGTCTCCGCCTCGAGTCCCTGTACCTGGATACGAGCCGGTTCTTTTATCTCACTGCGTGTCCTACTTTGTGATAGGCAGCTCCCTAGACGCCAAACCTCACATTTTCCTGCATAGCAATTTTTGAGTCAAGTAGATCACCCGAAGCTTGTTTCATTGCCTGTGGAGCCCCGCTTCCGGTGTACTTGACTATCACCGATTCATTGTCTGGATACTCATACTGCATATAAGCACGATATCACGACATCTTCTATAGGCAGGCGGTGTTCAGGCTGGCATCACCACATATTCACCAGCTTCTCACAAAAATGTACTTCTTCCAATTATGATTCGTCAACGATCAAGCGCTTCACGTCTCAGTCGATCTACGAAATTTGCTCAGTTTGGATTTTGTTCCTCAGCGCTGGACAACAAAAATACATCTGCGAGCGCGTGCGTAGTAACTTCACAGCAATTCAAATCTCCCAAAGTTTAGTTGCAAGGAAATGCTTCGATGACAAAAATCTCTTGTCCCTGTGTAAGTCAACACCAGACCGATTTCGTCCTATCAGAGACTCTCATGGCAGTTTCCAGCCTGCCGTCCACTACAATCCTCCACAGCACCCATTGACTTTAGAACATCGACTACGGCCATGTGTCCCTCGGCGGTAGCAATGCCGAGTGCCGTGTTCATATCTGTGGAGCTAATGCTGAAGTTGGGCCCAGTTTTGACGAGAAGCTCTACAACCGGTAAATGGCCGACTCTTGAAGCCCAGCAGAGAACTGTGTTCTGCACGAGTTCCCATTTTCGCGGGTCGTCTGATATTTCAGCAAGGATGTCCACACCTGAATTTAGAAGGAATGTGACTGCTGCCAGGCGCTCGTGTTTGAACGCCAAGAAAGCTGGTGTGTCCCCATCTCGATTTGGTCCCTTTATGTCTGCACCCATTTGAACGAAGAGCTCGGCCAAGTTCAGACGGTTGTTGATCAACGCGTAATGTAGGCTGCTATCACCCCAAGGCGAACGGCCAATTTTGACATCCGCGCCATGGTGAATCAGAAGTTCTGCAATCGCCTCGTGGTCCTCTCTCATGGCTATTGACAACGGGCTTCCGCCATTTTCGTCAGTAACATTAATGTTGCGCGCAACGTCGGTAACATTGCCAATGAGAGCGCGTATTCCAGTCTCATTTCCTTTTTGAGACATATAATGAAGAACCGTGCCCCCGTTGGCCATTCGGGCATCAGGATTTGCGCCTTTCTCTAAAAGGCACTTGGCTGCTCTCTCCGTGGCGGCCAAGAAAATGGGAAAGCACAAGCTCCCTGCCACCCACTCCGGGATATTGACGTCGGCGCCATGCTCAATCAAAGTTTCCATGATCTCATCTTCGCCGCTTTCTAATGCCCTTGACAACGACGTGCGGTCTTCTTGGTCCATCTCTGAGGCGGATGCTCCATTTCGAAGAAGAAGACTGACTATTCCAGTCCGCCCCTCTTGAGAGGCCCAGGAAAGAGGCGTTCTTTTGATAAATTTTCCTAAGCTTTTGATATGGCTCAGCCCGTCTGTGATGTCAACACCATTATGTACGGTTGTTGAAACATTCAGGAGAGCAGCAACTGAGGACTTATTCCCGTTCGCCAGAGCGGCAAATAGTGGGTATCGAAATCGGGCCTTCTTCTCAAGCACGTTTATTCTGTGGTTTCCGCTCAAAAGTCGTCGAATGAGGTTTGCGTGGCCTCTGTCTGCAAGAATGTACAGAAGGCTGGTGTGAACATTATACCTACGTGTATGGTGTTTCTGAAAGTGGTTCGAAATGGCAATCCATAAGACGGGGAATTGGGCGAGGAACTCTTGCTGCGAAATTGCTTCCTCAGCAATATCAGCATGATCTAGAATATGGTGGCTTGCATACTCCAAGAAAGGGCGTTGGTTCCATCCGTTGTCCTCCTCAAAGTTCACACTTGGAATTCCTGATGCATAAACCGGCTCGTATGCTGGAAGATGTTTCAAGTAGAAACTACAACATTCTTTCAACCTTTCATGTGCCTGAAGCTGCCAGTCGAATCCAAAATCAGGCCAGACTTCCCTCAAACCGCCGGATTTGAGTAAGAAGTCTCGGACAGACTCATGTATAAATTGAACTCTAGGCTCTTTGGTATTAGCCACTTCTGCTAGTCCTTTAGAAGAGCCAATTATAAGTCTGTCTGCAGCACTTGAATCGCCCAGACTCATTAAATTCGGAGGTTCGTCATCAGCCTGACCTTTTGGCAGCAGGCCAGACCAGAGTGCGTGACTGAATTCCGAGGGGTTCAATGGTCTCTTGGCGCAGAGTATCCACAAAATGCAGAGAAGGAGGCTTTCCTTGTTGTGTTCGTCGCGGCGCAGCATGTCCTTGAAAAGGTCGTGCAGATCGTCCGGCATTTCTTTGAGCCGCTTTCTCAAATCCATCCCACCCCGAGCATGCTGCTCATTTAAAATGTTGACCACTAGAGAAACCCAGAGAAAAACGCCTGAGGCCTTTTGAAGAATGTCTGGCTGCAGCTGCGAGCGGAGAGAAGGGTCCCGAATTCTGAGACGGCTGTCCACAAAAGCGGCCAGGTCTTCACTATGGCCTAGCTGGTTTTCCAACGTGAGATTGATGCTCTCCGGTACAAATATATATGGATAGTGTCTGCTTGAAAAGCATATCCTGAACTTGATACCTTTCTCGGTCGTTTGTGTTGCAAGGTCTTCAAAGAATCGAACCATGTCCATGACCTGTTGCTCGTCACACTCGTCAAGTGCGTCGATGAAACAAGTGAAAGAATGCTCTCCAAGCGCTAGAATTGCACTTGAGAAGATTTCCTTGAGATGGTCTAATTGTAGACACTCGCTCAGATCCTGGTATTCAAGATCGAGGTTGTCCGCAACTAGTTGAACATCTGAAGTACCTTGGAGCAGTTGCAAGAGTAAAGAACGGTACATTCCCGGGACAGATCTTTCGATATACTCTCCTCTGGCGTTGAAGAAGAAAGCTGCAGTCGTTCCATTTGTATGACGGGCTCTGCGCATTTTCCCATATACAAATTTCATGATTGTCGACTTGCCAGCGCCCGGCTTGCCTCGAATCCAGAGGAAACCATGATGTTCTCTAAGTCTCTCAGAATCTAACCACGCTTTGTAGTCGGGGTGTTTCAAAAGCCATTGACATGTGCTTGGATGGGCAGCTTTGATGAAAGACTGACGAGAATCTTTCTCGTCGAAATTGAGTAACTCTATTAGTCGTTGGCAACAATCGGTCGGTGGTGATTCTTCGCCTTTCTTTAGCATGGATGCCAGCAAAACGGGCCAATTCAGTTGCTCTTACCAGGATGAGGAGAATGATCCAAAGCTTCATGAGCTTTGCTTGAGGGAAGTATTGCAAGCAGCTCTGTTGCATACGCTGCTGCGGTAGCGGCAGCATATCTTTGCCATGCCTTGTTTTTGTGCGAGTCGGAATAATCGCAGATCCCCCGAATGGGCAGACAAGGAATGATGTCCATTAAACCAGCTGCCTCCATTTCGAAGCAAATGACATCCAGCTCCCGTCCAATGATATCACGCTGAAGAGCGCACCTCATGACTTGATTTCCGGAAGCAATAGCTCCATAATGGATAACTGGATGGCTTCGTTGTCTTCGTGGAACCACCTTCGTTCGATCGCACTGAGTGCAGTCCAAGTTCGAGGGTTCATGACCGTATGCTGGAGCGAACAGATCGTCTGGCTGGTCGGGGCGATCAAATCCAGAATGTGTCGCAAATTTCTGCTCTACGATCGACGTGATGGAAGTACCATTGCGTTCCTGTTTTGCTCGCAGGGCGTCACGGCTGTACAAAGCAGCTGGTGCGGAATTCTAGCAATTGCCGTTCGCTGAAGTTGTCCGCAATCAACTATCTTCCCCATGTCACATTGCATGACCCTTGTCCCTACGACAACATCGCCGAGGCGTAAATCTGCCCTGCTGGGAACCCCTCCGCCAATGCCGACCATCAAGCCAGCCCGAATTGACGGAAAAGACCGCTTGAGGTTGGAAATTACGGTTGCTGCGTTTATTGTTCCATAGTAACCTGCTGGGAGACACGAAATAACGACGTTGTGCTGCAGGATGCGTCCGAGGGTATACGTGTTGTTATCGTCTACGTGTGTGGGAAGGGTATCGTGGAGCTCATCCAGCATGACCTCAGCAGCTGTCATCTCGATGTGAAGCGCACAGATCCAGGCGACGGTGTACTTCTCGTGGGGTCTGGGAGGTGCATTGTGTGGCGTTTCGTGTCTGGTATCGGGGAAATGGTGGATTGTCTTCTGCCGTTTGATCTCGCGAGAGAAATCTTCCGGCTGGGATCGCCTACGGTTCATGTCGAAGCTCGCCCAGGAAGTATCGGTAGGTCGCAGGCAAAATGCCTTAACAGAGGTTAGATTCAGAGGTTCGAGCGAATGCGAGATTGGCAGTTGGGTGCATCGTGTGTCGCGACGCGACCGTCGTAGCATCTGCCTCCTGTCACTGAGGGGAAATGAAAGAAGGAAAAGGAAGAGCAGGCGTAGGGGGCTGTTCGGACCTCCCCGTCATACCCTTTTCTAGCAACGCATCATGATTGGACTAGTCAAGGACCATTCCAGCGGCAAGGCAGAAGCAGGCTGTGCTGGGCATAATTGGTAGTCAGACCCCGAACTGACGCTGTGCCATAAGCTACAGCCAAACCTGACCAATTAAGTCATAGGGCGTTTTTGTCTTTTCTTTTTTTCTTCTTCTTCCTGATTTGGGTCTATTCAAGGCAGACAATGGACATGAGTTCAACGTTGAGAGCAATCCAGATTTGCTATCCTCGAAATCCAACGCTCCTAGGGCGAGTGAACAAAACCTGCAGGCTCATGTTGCTAGGGCGCTTGGTAGATTACCAAGTATTGAGCTAAATTTGCGAGAGCTTCACCTTAGCAGGATCTGGTCCATAGAGGTTTAGTCACAAGCTCCGAGAATGAACACCCCAACTTCGGAAGGGGCGGGATTCAGTGCTTTTAGTAACACAATTGGACGTCCTGTCCCGCTCTTGTGTTCATTAATTTGGGCATAGATGTCGGCATTGTCGAACATCTGGTGCGTAATGATTATAGTTTGCAAACAGAAATTAAGAAATGGAAAAGGATGACAAAATAAAATCGCGCAAGGAACTATGAAAGAGGTTCGGGTCACACCAGAGGGAAGCAGTGTATGACATTGCTGACCACACACCTGCCGGAAAAATTCGTTTGCATTTTTCGAGTCGGACAGCTTGTAATCTGACCATGTTACACGATACTCTCGATTTTTATAGGAGACCAATTGACTCTTATGTCATATACACTCTCTTAGATCGCTTCTTTGCACATGGAAGCTCGATTCATGCGTTGACTCTATGCCTAGTGCCAGCGTTACTTCAATTTGAACGAGACACCGCCCCTCCGCCCTCTCTGCATCAAATCAGTGCCTTGGAATGGGTAGTTGGGCCATGGCGTTGTGTGCCTGTATCTTGTCTCTTATTTGCATGATACAGACAGCGCACGCACTCGGGGGCTTCATCGACACCTGCGCTGAGATTCGTTTCTGGGACCCAGATTCTATCTGGGGAAACAAATACAAAACCTCGCCATACCTGGTCACGAGGTGCACAAGCAGTGACGGCGATGACTATTGCACATGGCTGCCATTGACAATGTGCTACTCCAACATCGATGGCCAGCTTGTGGCTCGAAGTCAGTAAGTTCAAGCCGTTTCATCCATCTGCCGCATCCGTTGGTCGCAAGGCCGTCTCTCCACAGGCAAATATTACATACCAAAAGGGTGTCCCAACTCAAGCTCAAGCTAACGGTCTCGTGTCTCAAGTGGTGCCTTCCACAAAAGCTGCCAGAGATGCGAGTATAATGACACGACGACGGAATTGACATGCTTGTGTCACCACGGAGAATATCCAAAGCAGTGGTCAGAGCCGACTGTAAATCTGAGTATGTCGTTTGATGTGACCATGCTTTTGACCCGAAGACTGATCGACAATCATGGGTAGACAAAACCTTGAAGAACGACGACGGGAATCTGAGCTGTCATGATATCATTGGCTTCTCAATAGGATGCAATGAAGTGGAGTTCATGAAGCTTCGCGAGGTCAAGCTTATGGGTCCAGATGGGCCAATTGATACATGAAGTCGATATTGTTCATTCTCTGTTTGTCACGCATAAAGTCTAGGCCAAGAATTTGGTCAAAAGGAAGTCCCCACGTGTTGGGCATGTGATATCTTCAATTCCTTGGTAGCTCAAAAGTGCAGTCAAAGAAGTAACTTCATAGATTCCAACTATACAGAAGTTTGTAATGTCATCCAAATTTGACCACTATTTGTCATTTGGAAGCGTGACAAGGTTGGTACTCTTGAATTTTCGTGGAGGAACCTTCCGCGTCCACAGCTCGTCGATCTCGATGTAAGTGCGGTCTTTGGTCTCAGGAACCATGAAGAAAATGAAGACGCAGCATACGGCTAGAGTGGCACCGAATATGAACGCCACCTTTCCACCGAGATTACCTATTTCACTTCAATCCGAATGCTCATCGTCGAGGACAAGGAAAAGATATTACCTTGATCGGGATTAATGGCATAGGGCAGACTCAACGTCCAAATTGAGCTTGATAACCCATTGGCAGTGATTGCAAGGGCTTGAGTTGGAGCTCTTAGTCGGCTAGTTGCTGCCTCGGTAGCGATGGGCCATGCGACAGCGCCGAGGGTCCCTTGATAGGCTTGGCTTTGGTCAGTGAACTGTGATTGCATGCTCGCCGACTCCATCTGACGGAATCACTCACAGAAAGACCAAATGGCCATGAACACAACCTGCGCCCAGACTGCTCCTTGCGTCTTGACCAGCGAGGATGCACCGATAAGAAATAGCGTAATGGTGAGGATGACGGATCCATAGAGAGCTGTTCCTCGGCGACCGAAATAGTCCACAAAGAACCATCCGACAATGTTACCGATTGCCATCAGGCCGGCTAAGCCAACCGTCGTGTCGAAGGATGCAGCTGGCGCCATACCAGCTAACTGGAAGTAGTCTGTACACAGAAACAATTTAGAAGAGAGTCCCAAGAGAGACATTCACGACTTACAGCTCATGTAACCAACGACCCATCCAGGGCCGCTGGCATTTTGAATGAAGAACATGCCAATTGCGACCAGGGTTCTTTTTCGGGCAGTCTTTGAAAAGCATTCCAAATACGATCCTTGAGAGTCATTGTCTTGATTTTGTCGAGCGAGAGACTCGTGAATTTCGGCCATATGTCCATCATAATCGTACGTAGAATCGTGGAGTCGTTCCAAATTCTTCCTCGCCTTTTCAGCTCGGCCGTGTGCAACCAGCCAGTAGGGAGACTCTGGAAAAAAGGGCAGGAAGACAAGAGCTACCGCCGCGAAACCCCACTGTGTTGCAAAGAGGACTTTGTATGCTCGTGCATCACCATAATGACTTGCTTCCCGCATGACACCGTAGCCAATGAGTTGACCAAGAACGATGGAGAAGTTCATGCCCGCAGCAACTGATCCACGAATGGTGAGGGGTGCCATTTCAGAGGCATATGGTGGAGCTGCTGTCGTGAAAACTCCCAACGGCTACGCAAACAGTAAAGTCAGCTTTCTGAAGTCGAGCGACGACGAGAATACACATACGAGACCAGTCAAGATCTTTCCTCCTACAAATTCGGCAAGGTTCTTGCTGAAGAACTGTAGAAAGGTACCAGCAATTGAGAGAACAAATGCTGCGAGAACAACAGGTTGGCGGCCGTAGCGATTGATAGCAAAACCAGCCACAAATGCACCAAGTGTCATGGCTTAATAACACATATTGTAAGTTTGAGATCGGCAAAATCTAGAAGGGCAATGTGCCTCACCAAAGATAGTGGCTGCTTGGAAGCCAAGTTGCCAGGTAGCGCTGACAACGTAGTCATCCCCGTATGGCGTGCCAAAGTCTTTGCGGAACTCGGTGATCGACACCACAATGCCGCCTGCTAGACCATCGAAGCCCCATGTGATGCAAAGGAAGAACATGTAAAGACCTGCTCATTCAGTACAAAAGCGTTGCTTAAGGGGCGCTTCCACACAAGAACTTACACCACACGAGTGGCCATATGTTTTCTTTGATGGATTCCATCCTAGTCAGCGTATGTTGCCGATGCTCGAAGCGAGCCGCCAATGACGAAGTTGCGAGAACGGCCGGCTCATTTTCGGCCCCATCTTCGACATGGGTCGCGGTGGTCTCCTTCTCCTCTGACATCTTGTAAGTGACGTGTAATCGAGGTGGGAAACTGTCTTGGCACAGTAATGGACGCTGAAAGTGCTTGCTGTTAGAACTGAGCTGCCTAACCACAACAGCTGGATGCCAGCATAAATCCTGACATGAAGTTTGTCTCACACAAAGCGGCCGAAGCCCTACTTTTCAGCTACACTGGTATAGTTATTTCTCGATCAGCTTCCTGCCGAAGTAAACCCGTCAGTCACTTCGGACTCCATTTCTATGCCCGTATCTTGGGATATGATTTTCCGTCTCGTAGTCTGAACTTGCAATAGTTCTCAATAATGGCCATGTTGAAGTCCTTGGCGTTCCCATTTACCAGGATCGAGTCATTGCACCATGCCATCTTGAAACCCCATGGGGAAGGGGGTACCGCCGTAACCCCGAAAACGCGGGTCCGGTTTTCCGGCATGCTCCCACCCCCGGGCCATGGCCGCGTCTGGGTCTCAGCGTGACCACGAACTGGCGTAAATGGGATCGCCATAGCCACCACGGCAGAGCCTCGGCTCAAGGACTCCAATGGGATGGGTTGTGGTCTCATCCTTCCAATACTTCCATTGTCTGGCCAGCTCGGCGACTAGCCAAGAGCATGATAGTGTGCGTTCTGCAGCGGAGGATTATGTTGACTCCAACGCCCGATTGGAGAATCCGACCCCGCATGACAGGCATAGAACTCGATTTTGTGACCACTTGCATGAATTCGGCGTCGCAAGCCCGTAGATGAGCCGAGGATTTACCCTTGGAATGGCAATCTTAACCACTGTCGCGTCCGAGTTCCGCAATATGAGGAACATATGGTTGCCATCCTCACCTGGAATCTGAGCCTAGGACGATGCACTGACCTCTCCCTCACCCGTCATTATCTTTTTGAATTACATTCACTATCATGACTGCTGCACCTTCCGACAATGAGCTCCTAGCTCTTCTGTCCCAACTCACAACAGCCGAGAAAGTGTTACTTCTTTCAGGGAAAAACACATGGGAGACTCCTGAAATCGAGCGTCTTCATGTTCCTTCACTCAAGGTAAGCGTCCAAAGTTGCATTCCACCAGCACCGTCAACTTCCTGGTACTAATATTCACCAGGTTTCAGACGGCCCGAATGGCGCGAGAGGAGCCCAATTCACGGACGGTACCACCGCAGCATGCTTCCCAGCTTGTGTCTCTTTGGCAGCTACGTTCAACCGTAGCCTTGCCAGGCAGGTCGGCGTCGCTCTCGGGGAGGAAACCCAAACCAAAGGCGCATATGTGCTTCTTGGCCCAACCGTCTGCCCTCATCGGTCGCCTTTAGGTGGTCGGAATTTCGAATCATTCTCCGAGGATCCGTTTCTTACTGGAGAACTCGCCTCTGAGTATGTGTTGGGACTGCAAAGTCAGCGTGTTGCGGCGACTGTGAAGCACTTCGCCATCAATGAGCAAGACACTCGGCGATTCACCGTCAACGAGACGGTATCAGAGCGAGCAATGAGGTGAAATATCTTTATTCTTGCCTCGGTGTAATCGTCACGGCTAATCTTGAGACTAGAGAGATTTATCTCCGCCCCTTCGAGATCGTTGTCAAAAAGGCTGATCCATGGTGTATCATGACGAGCTACCCCAAGGTCAACGGTGCCTACGTCGACGACCAGACCACATTTCTGAAAGACATCCTCCGCGATGAGTGGAAATTCAAAGGGCTGGTCATGACCGACTGGGGTGCCGCCTCGGCTGCTATAGCGAACGGTGTTCGAAATGGGTGAGTAGCAACTTGCGAAAACTACATCCCTCCCGACTAACTGCTTAAGTCTCGATCTTGAAATGCCGGGACCACCGCATCGAAGACAGCCTGCTGTGGTACACAAGCTCATTGAGGATGGAAAGGTTGGTGTTAAAGACGTTGACGAGCGTGTGCTACCTCTTCTCAAGCTTCTACGCCAGACTGGCAAATTCACTGACAGGAGAGAACCCGTCCCGGAGCGCGCCATCAGCCGTCCGGAGCATGAGAAGCTTATTCGTGAAGCTGGGGGAGAAGGCGTAGTCCTGCTGAAGAACTCTGGAAGCGCTCTCCCTCTTAAGCCATCTCATCTCAAAAACATCGCTGTGCTTGGGCCTCTTGCAAAACATGCAGCTGCCCACGGAGGTGGTAGTGCATCGTTGAACTGTCATTACAAGATCAGCCCATTTGATGCTATCAAATCACGCCTCCCTGATAGTAAACTATCATACTCAAAGGGTGGGTTTATGATTTCGCGCTTCAAGCTCGGGACAGTGCTGACCAATTCTCTGCTGCAGGAGCCCACGTCTTTCGTGCGTACCCTGATTTTGTTGCCGGAACAAGAAACCGATTGGGCAATTCTGGCTTCGCTGCGGACTTTTACGAGAATTTGGATCTCACTGGAGAGCCGTTTAATACCGAGGAATACCCTAGAGGAAGCTTCATGACTCTCATGAATGACAATGTTGTCAGCGCAAAGTCCGCGAGACTTAGCACCGAGTACAGTCCAGACGTAAGCGGAAAGCACTACCTCAGCTTCTCGGGTATGGGGCCTGCCCGACTTTTCATCAATGGCGAGTTTCAAGGCGAGATCAAAGAAACAGCGGAAGCAATGTCCTTCCTTCTAGGCGTGCAGGAGGAGCAACATCTCCAGTATGACTTCGTGGCTGGAAAGACTTACAGCCTTGTCGTTGAATCAACAATTTCGCCAGTTCCGAACGCAGAGCTGTATCTTGCGGATGATCAAATCGCGGTGCATCTTGGATTCGTGAGTCAACAGGAGATGGAAGCCGATCTACTGTCTGAAGCGGTGAGCTTCGCAAAAGACGCTGACGTTGCCCTCATCTTTGTCGGAAACACTCCACAATGGGAAACCGAAGGCCAGGACATGGCCACTATGACCCTCCCAGCTGATGGCTCCCAAGACAAGCTGATCGCTGAGGTCGCCAAAGTCAACCCCAACACCATAGTGGTTATTACCACGGGAGTGCCAGTAGAACTGCCATGGCTTGACAACGTCGCAGCTGTCGTCCAGGCTTGGTATGGTGGCCAAGAAACTGGGAACTCAATCCTTGATGTGCTTCTTGGCGAGGTCAATCCGAGCGGGAGGCTTCCCATGTCTTGGCCCAAAAAGAATGAACACACAGCGTGCTACGGCCACTTTGGCCTCGACAGTTGGGACAGCAGAGAGGTGGAGTATGTCGAAGGTGTCAACGTTGGCTACAGGCACTTCGATTCTCAGTATGGCACAGAGCAAGAAGTCCTGTTCCCATTCGGTTATGGCCTGAGCTACTCCACATTTGAGCACTCGGCCTGCGCTTTGTCGGGCACCCTTGACGCAAATGATGAGCATGCCAAGATTACTGTCGCTGTCACAGTCCATAACACCAGCGACGTCGCAGGGTCTGAGGTGGTGCAAGTCTACGTGACGCCCCCGAAATCACGGACCGGAGTCGAGAGACCACCGAAGGCTCTTGTGGCGTTCGACAAGATTCATTTGAATCCAGGTGCACAGAAAGATATACAACTGAGTTTCAAGCGAGATGGCGCTGCGTTCTGGTCCGAGGCTGAGAGACTGTGGGAAATAGAGGCGGGTGAGCATGAGGTGCACGTCTCAACAAGCTCTTGCCCAAAGGATATTAAGTCAACTCTTGTGCTAGATGTTACGGAAGGCTTTACTTTCCGCCCCTGAATATTTGCCGGATGAGGGCGGTTATACCAATACAGATTGTATGCCATTAAAGGATAAGTTGCCAGGCAACTCGTGGTGTTTAGGATCCCACGTCCCGGTGAAATTGATGAAAGTGTCTGCGTCTATAGAGAAACAGTGGCTGTAGTGATGATGTAAACTACGATTGACATAACGCTGAAGCCAAGACTGAGTTAATGGTCACGCGGCTGTGGGGGAAGTGCGAATACCATGGGCGAGGGAATAAAGTTTTGTTAGTAACTGCATCTAGATGAAATTCGACTCATGAAACACAGTCTTTGACGTTGAGACGAACCTGCCAAGACTCATTTCCCGGGGTTACTGTAAGGAGCGGTATGTGCCTGTGCCAAAGTTGTGGGACTACCGCGATGGCCTTCCCCGAAATAGATCCTTCAACGGCGATGAACAGCTTCAGGCGAGTCATGGTGTAAGCGAGCTACCCGAGCAATACGCGCAACGATTTCATTATTAAAGCTGCGAAGTCATCCGTGATGGAAATGACTTTTGATTTCTCTGCAGAAACATTCGAGAATAATTCACGCTTTCATTATGAAGTTCAGCAGCCTTGCCTGGATTGTCGCTGCGATCCACATCACAACGGCAGCTGCAGCCGTCAGAGACGTTAACTGCTTTAAGTCCCACCCAGCTGAAGTAATAATACGAGTGAAGTTACCAGAAGTAAAGTCACTAACAGTTGACCAGTGGGAGAGCAACTGTGGTGAAGCTGATAGAGCAGCTTGCAGTAGTCGTTGTGAAGGAACAGTAAGTGACCAAGACTCGTTCTTATTTGCTTCACTAACAAAATGCAGTGTCAGACAGCGAACTCCATTTCCATGGCGACTCCCGAGGGTAGCTGCGACTGCTGGTGCCACGGCTAATATGGAAACCATGACTCTCAATATCCGTTATAGGTTTTCAATACAGAATTACGATGATCTAAGCCTTACAATCAAGTGTCAGGAAGATGGCTTCTCATGCCAAAATGGTCCCATGGCACGATTGCTTGGGGAACAAGAATGTTCGTCGGCACATCACAATCAACTACTGAATGAAATGCAACGAAGGTGGGCTACATCAATGGGATACGGGTCAGAGATGGCAATAATTGTCAGTAGACTAAATTTGTGGGGGCTTTCAGTAACGGTAAGATCGGGCTGGCTGAGGCGTTGCAACCTTTCATGACCTGTGCACAAGTCGTAGATATTTCGCATGGGTTTCTATGTCTTGGATACCTAGGCAGTTGCGAGAGCGCTGATACAGCATATCTACCTCTTATTGCTCGTGGCAGCTTAAGTACGGCATGCAGCATGTCCATCCTACTTAGGCGTGTAGAGTGGAGGTCAGTAAGATTGTCATCGATCATACGCTACATACACAGTTTTCTAAGTTGAGCGGAGTTAATGCAGAAACACTTTATCCCCGCGATTGACGGAGTTTCATAGAGTTGTCGACCCCCGTGAATCTGCCTCGGTCTCATGAGTCAGTCCACAATATTACGTAGCTCTACTAGACTTCTGGGTCAACTTTTTGGATTACTGAACAATCCGCCCATTGCGAAGAGCAAAAGCCCAGGGCTATGATTGATATTGTGACCTACAACTCTGGTCACAGTCCAGCTTTCTCGGATTTAACGGTACTCAATCCGTCCGTCTGGGTGAAATGCGCCAATTCTACCCGCACTCGTACTACGCATTCAAGTGAATGAAGCTCTTGTCCGCGAAATCCGTTACAGCTTTGATGCACCGAGGTCAAAGACAATACGATGGTATTCCCATCCCGGGAAGTTCGTATTCTAGTATGGGTAGGTTATGCCAGTGAGAAGTAGTGGAATTATGCGCTCGGGGGCACGAAGTATTTGAACTCTCCCGATCCCACTTCCTGAGTATGGCCAAATCCTCCGATCTGACAATTATCTCTCTTTGATCTATCACTGTCATTCATATCACGTAAAAAATCATCATGGCACCAGTTCTCGACAACACGACCAGGGCCAGCGATCTAGTCAGCCATTATGCTTCGGACGTCGCCGGGAAAACCATTCTCATTACCGGGCCGTCCCCAGGCAGCCTTGGTGACAGTTTTGTCCGGCAAATCGCGGCTGGAAAGCCGGCCATGTTCATTCTTGCTAGCAGATCCATTGCTAAGCTCGATAACCTAGTAGATGATCTCAAATCCTCTCATCCGGAAGTCAAGGTGAAAACTCTTCCGTTGAACCTTCTCTCGTTCGCCGACGTGCGCAAAGCCGCCGAAGACCTCAACTCGTGGGAAGATGTCCCGCACGTTGACATACTAGTCAACAACGCTGGCATTATGGCAGTTCCGTATGCCCTGACCGACGACGGTTTTGAAAGCCAATTCCAGACCAATCACTTGAGCCACTTCCTCTTCACCAATCTCGTTATGGACAAGCTCCTGGCCTCGCCATCAGGGGCCCCAAGGGTGGTTTGTGTCAGCAGCGGGGCTCACGGCGTTGGTCATATCCGTTGGACAGACTACAACTTCAATGATGGGAAGCACTACAAGAGGTGGTTTGCATATGGACAGTCTAAGACGGCAAACGCCCTGATGGCCCTTGGCCTTGCACAGCGACTGGGCAGTAAAGGACTTCTGGCTTTCTCGCTATGCCCTGGCCGAATCACCACCAACCTTGCAAGTCATGAGGCTGACAACATGGCGGCATTCGTCGAAGATCTCATGGAGGCCCAGAAAATCTACGGAAATAAGAGTATGTGGGGATTCGACGGCGTCAGAAGGAAGGATCTAGACCAAGGGGTCTCAACCCACGTCTTGGCTGCATTCAACACGACTGTTTGCAGTTCGGCTAGCAACGGCGCCTTTCTGACTGACTGTCACATTGCGGATCCGTACAAAGAAGAAGTTTACCCTTGGGCTACCAGCAAGGTAGAGGCTGACAAACTATGGAAGTTGAGTGAGGAGCTTGTTCAGCAGGAGTTTTCTTACTGAATGTGGCGCTGGGAAGAGCCTTAGTATGGATTAGCCTCAATACCAACAGAACCACACTTTATCCTACTTTGTCTCATATGTCCACCGATCCAAAGTCTCAGCCCCGGTTCTTCAAGCGCCGTCATGAGTGAAAGCGTCCATTTCAGGTCGTCCCCAGAAGCAGCATCCAGCTACCACGTACTGCTGTATTTCGAAGTTTGTGTTCGTACGTATTATATGTCATCACGCTGTGTGCGGTCCAGCGGAACCTCTCAGTCCAATTTTCGAGGGCCAGAGCAACAAACTCACCGGCCGACTCCCGGGTGGGTCCGGTCCGGGGACCCCACTTTGTACACCGGCCCGGGTGATCATAGCAGGCCGGGCCGGGAAAAGTCGTGAAAATTCCCGCAACTCGTCACGGAAGCCATGCACGATGTGGTTACACTCACCAATCATTGTTTAGATCTCCATATTGGCTGAGTTCGAGGTTCCTATGGATCCCGGTTGGGGCCAATCAGCTTCTCACGTCCTCCTAGAGATCGGGTCGGTCCGTGGGATGCCCAAAGAGAATTGAATGTGCCCTGATTTTCTACCCTTTTGAGCGGGTTGTCACCCTACTTATTACGTTCGCTTAGATGTCAAATCGGGCAAGAAGTTTCACGATCCGGGCCACCCGGCTGCCGGTGATCTTAGCCCCCGCATTTCCCCGGGCCTCGGCTGAGGTCCCTGCAAGAATCGGGTGATGCGAAATTGAACGCAACGCAGTCACTTTGGGAGAAAATGCGGGAGAAGACAAAGAGTCTAGAAGCACTATTTAAGAGAGCAATCTTCGCACATCGTGGCCCTCAGACGTGAACACTTGGCTGAGCCTGCTTGCATCGCATCTTGATACCCTACATCCAATAGCGAAACAGCCCCACAACAACTCAACAAGATGGCCGACGTCTTCGCTAAGCTTCAGGACAAGTCCCTCCTGATATCATCTGGTCTCGTGGCCGGTGACTGGAAGAACGGCCAGGATGGAAAGACTTTCCCAGTTTACGAGCCATCCAGCGCGACAGTCCTTCAAGAGATCGCCAACCTCGGCAGACAAGACTTTGTTGACGCCATTGAGAGTGCCAAGACGGGAACGGCGAGGTTCTACGAGTCAACGACGGCAAAGGAGCGCGGTGTCCTTCTGCGAAAATGGTACGATCTTGTGATGGCTAATGCCGATGATTGTAAGTGCTTCTTCAAGTTGTCGTCAACACTGCCTATGAAGCGAGACTGACTTGTCTTCAGTGGCCTTAATCCTGTCTCTTGAGAACGGAAAGACCTTTGCCGAGGCTAGAGGCGAGGTTGTCTACGCCGCATCTTTCATCTCCTGGTTCGCCGAGGAGGCGACTCGCTCTTACGGCGATACCATCCCTTCTCCCTACGCCAACACTACCGTCCTGACATTTAAGGAACCCGTCGGCGTCTGCGGCATCATCACCCCGTGGAACTTCCCCGCCGCTATGATCACTAGGAAGATTGCACCTGCATTTGCAGCAGGATGCTCCGTGATTATCAAGCCCCCAAGTGAGACTCCCTTCAGCGCCCTGGCGCTTGCTAAGCTGGCATTGGCTGCTGGCATCCCGTCAGACTGCCTCCATGTGGTCCCAACTAAAGACCGAGAGGCTTCGATGGAGCTCGCAAACAACCCCATCGTGAAGAAGCTCAGCTTTACCGGCTCTACCGGAGTCGGAAAGATGCTTACCAAGGCTGCTGCGGGAACCATGAAGCGTGTGAGCATGGAGTTGGGAGGCAACGCTCCCTTTATCGTCTTTGACGATGCGGACATTGATCAAGCCGTCGAGGGTGCTTTGATCTGCAAGTTCCGTTGCTCGGGCCAGACCTGCGTGGTAAGATATTCTGAGTGGTCCATCCTCGCATGAAAATGCTAATTGAATGCCATAGTGCGCCAACAGACTGCTTGTCCATGAGAAGGTTCAAGAGGAGTTCATCAACAAGCTCGTTGCCAGAGTGCAGCAATTCAAGCTCGGCCGTGGCATCGACGACGGCACCACGCAAGGTCCTCTCGTGAACGCTGCTGCTGTGAAGAAGGTCGATGCCCACGTTCAGGATGCTCTCAAGAAAGGTGCCAAGCTTCACACGGGTGGTAAGGCTCCCGAGGGCCTGAAGGGCTACTTCTACGAACCCACAGTCATCAGCAACGTCACAACCGATATGGAAGTTGCACACGACGAGACCTTCGGCCCTCTGGCAGCCATCTTCTCTTTCAAGACGGAAGCTGAGGCTGTGGAGCTGGCCAACGCGACGGAGTATGGCCTTGCTGGATACTTCTTCAGCAAGGACATCTCCCGCGTGATGCGTGTTGCCAGACGTCTGGAGTGCGGTATGCTGGGCGTCAACACCGGCCTCATCAGCGCCGCTGAGGCCCCCTTCGGTGGCGTGAAGGAGAGCGGCTTGGGCCGGGAGGGCAGCAAGTACGGACTTGCCGAATACCAAAACATCAAGTCCGTCACCATCGGCAACCTTGGCTTCAACTGAACGTTGAAGATCTTCTCCTCATCTGGGCCAGCGGGCAACGAGATCTTGCCATGCGTGGGAGCTCACGACTAAGGAATTTGGGGTAAAAAAGTTATTTGTATCTATATAGCGTTACGTATCATGAGATTTTGCTTTCATCCGGTCGTCGGATCTTGATTATGTCGTTCAGATCGCGTTCGCATTGAAGTGGGATGCTCGAGCACGATTAACCCACGAGCTATGACTGACATGCATGCCTGCCACACAGACGTCACCGTTCCACCTCATAGGCTGATAGATCGCATCTCGTTGAAACAGGTTTCGTCATTCAGATGCACGATAGGCTTTGACTGATCTCTTTCATCTGATTATCCTTACTCGAGCCATTAAATCGAACCACCATGCCAATCTAACCTTCATGATTACTCCGTACAAGCTTTCCATTGGTATGCCTTTTCTCTCCAAACTCCAGATGCACCCCGAAACGCAATGACCGAAACCAAGATTTTTCCATGCCGATCGCCAGAAACTCTACCCGGACATGACAACTCCAGTTTTGCAAGCTTGCTTTTGAAGGTATTCCCGTTGCTCCGGTTGAAGAACGACCAACTCTGTTTTCGCAATAGCCGCCGACGTTGCGCCCTTTGCCAACTCCTCTTCTATGCGCTTCAGACACTGATTTGCCGGGGAGGGGCGGTGGACTGTCAACAGCTTGACAGTGCTCGTTGCCCGCTCCAGCGCTTCAATATTCCCTCTGTAGGCCTCGCAAGGGCCTGGCACGGTGATGTCTACCTTGCCCTTCGCAAGGCATCTGACCAGAGAACCCAGAAGCATGCTATTGCACTCTTCCGCGTCCGGTGAACTGTGATAGTACCCCTTCATGTATCGGCAGCCTTCCTTAAGGCATCTGTACAGGATGACGAACGGTTCGAGGTTGGCGGAGATCAACGCTTGGCGGTGCTTGATGATGTTTTCTGCAAACAGATATGAATTAGCTCTTGTCATCTAGTTGTGGTATCCAAGGGTGACTTACCAAAGACTTCAGGAGGCCTGAGATACACGATCCTCTCGAGAGGAAAGTTGTAGCCTTCCGTTCCTTGCTTCCAAATCCGGCCAGAGTGTCCGAAGACCAACCGACCCTTCAAGTCGACGATGGACTCAAAGGTGATCTTCTTGTACATTTCCTCGAAAGTCTCCATGTCACCAAGTTCCCATGCAACACACAGCAGGTGCGCGTTGTCTTTCTGGTGCTTGACACCCTGCATCCAAGAACGTGCCCATGGTCGCGTGATCACGGTCATGTCGTACTTCTCGGTGATGGTCAGGACGTCGTAGAGTCGCATCAGGGTAAGCTTCTCGGGAACCAGATTGAATCGGCCATGGACTATGTTCAGAACAATCTCCATAGCTTCCGTCGCATCTTCGGGAAGCTCAACACGCCATTCTCCACCATTCTCTTCAGGGCGCGACTCCATGAATCCACCGAATAACATCGTCTTCAAAACCGGGGAACTCCGGCCGAGCGCCCTTGAGCAAACAACAAAATCTTGGGGGCTCTCGTCAATCTCGCTGCCAACATGCAGCCTAAGATCGCCCTTATCGTCAAGGTAGATGGTTGGTGAAGAGATGAGCCCCGTGAGGGGCTCGGTAAGCACCATAGTGCAAGTGGACATGATGAACCTGTCGTCTGAGGATTTGATAGTATTGATGGGCTTCCGAGGAGAAAAGAGACAAGGTGATCAGCAAGATCAGCAAGCGAGGCGTATTAGATGCAGCCGAACCGCCAGATATCGTATCTCATCTGAGGTTCGTCCTAAAGTCTCAATTCTGCCCGTCGGAGGGCCGTCCGGCTTGGGGGCGCACGCGGTTGGGTAAATATGGCCGTCGCGCAGACAGTCGCGCAATGCGGCGTGCGGGCCAGGATGTTGCCTCTGCGGCAGGAGGCATAAAGGGGACCGCAGATCACAACGTGATGACCCGATGACATGACTAGTCCATTGTCGGGAATCTGACCCTTTCTAACTTTGGAAAATGGGGACCACGATGATTGGGACGAGATGTATTGTGTCTTAGACTATGCGTTATACCTGTTGGTCTCAAGCCGCCCAATTGCACTGCCGCCGTTTGTGCCCAACAACGCGGGAACCCGCCGGTTGTCAGAGTACAAAGGGGGAGGGAAAGGCTAGCGACCGTTACAAACGGAGAGGGGTGTGCTCCAGCCCGGGTGCTACCCTGGGCCTTGGAAATCTCATGTTTTCCCCCTCAAGAATCCGGGTTTTTGGACAAAGCCAAACAAGGAACGTGGTGGAACGGCGGTCGGAATAATAAAAGAAAGCAGGGCAGAAAAAATTTAATGGGAACAAATTCAGGGCCCGTTCGGACCTGACGAACGGGGAACATCGGGGCCCCTTGTCCACCGTTACCCAGTGAGGCTGGAAGTCGCACTTGGTACAACAAACAAAACATGTGTTACGCATTCTGACTCGGGGGGTCATATCAATTGCAACGGCTCTTCTGATACAAAGCTGGATGTGGAACCACCAGCCGAATTGCTTTGTGAGACTTTAAGCTTGGGCTTGCGACATACAAAACGTGGTTTCGTCATTGCTGGTTTCTCCCGTAAACCTACCGGTCGAATATCTTTCCTGGATTCCTTGGGACATGAATCGTTGTTAGCGCATGGCACACTCTCAGTATCTGTGCCGACTCGTGCGGGTCAACCACTTACAAGATCCAGTTGGGGTCCAGGGTGCCCTTGATCAGCTTCTGCATGGCGGGAAAAGCAAAGGTCAGCCCGATCGCCGAGAGGGATGTCCCCAGCAACCCCCGCCTTCAGGGTCCAACACACCATAAAGGTAATCGTATCATTTCCTACTTCGGACAACAGGGCGTCCTTCTTGCCCAAACCTATTCCATGCTCGCCCGTCGAGGTGCCGTCCATCTCCAACGCGCGCGCGACCATGTTTTTGACCGCAAGTTTGGCCTTGGCGGCTTCTTCAGGTATGGTCTTGTTGTAGGTGATATTTTCGTGGAAATTACTGTCGCCAATGTGACCTTTGATACAGGCGTTGAGGCCAAGTTTTTGCGCTTCGTCCTTGCTGGCCTCGACGATGTCGGCCAGCCGGCTGAGAGGGACGGCAACATCAGTGTTCCCTGCAATGTTGTTCTCGTGTCAGCCAACGCAGCATGAGCGGCAGCTATTAGCCCCCACAGGCATGCACGACAGTTTTTGTTTCTGGATGATTTTGATGCTATGCAATTATGGCAAGTGGAGTGTGCGGAGTAAGTTTTGGGCAGCACGGAAAGGGGGCCAGGGGGAGGCACTTACACATCTCCTCACCCTCCTTTCGCATAGCTAGCAGAGAGTAGAGCGACTCCTTCCTGGCCGACCACAGAAGCTTCTGCTCACGCTCATCTTTAGCAAACTCGAAGACGTCAGGGTTGTAAGGCTCCACGATTCGCTGAACACTGCTGATGTTGTCGTTAACGGAAGTTTGTGTACCGGAGAATTTGAAGAATAGGGTTGGCTTTTCTTGCCAGACCCGTGGCCTCGTGGCACCGCCTTGGTTGACGATGCGCATCTGAGCTTCATCCATAAGCTCCAGAGCCGCGACTGGCACCCCGGCGCGTATGACGTCTGCTGCAGCTGAGACGGCCTGTCTGATGGTCGGGAAGGGAACGACTGCGACGGAGAAGTGGTGTGGGACAACGGCAAGCTTTAGAGTTGCCTCCGTGACGATCCCAAGGGTGCCTTCTGAGCCAACGAAGATGCCATTAAGATTGTACCCCGCAGAGCACTTTCTCGGGCGCCGCCGAGTCTTGATGACGGATCCATCTGCAAGGACGACCGTCAGGTTGATGACCCAGTCTCGCATCGTGCCGTAGCGTACAGCGTTTGTGCCAGAGCAGTTTGTGCCTATCATGCCTCCGATCTTGGCGCTTGGGGCTGAGGAGAGTCAAGGTGTCAGTCGCATTGCCGCCATTGATGTTACCGTTACCTTGAGAATGGACTCTTACCGGGGTCGATGGGGAAGAACAGGCCGCTGTGTTGCTCGGCAAGCTGTTGATTGAGATCCGTCCAACAAACGCTCGGTTGCACTACGATGTCCATGTCATCCTTGTTGAACTTCACGATCTTGTCCATGTGTGCAAAATCAATGCTTACGCCGGCAAAGGGCGCAGTGATATGACCCTCGACACTGCTGCCACCACTGAAGGGGATGATTGGCACCCGCCACTTGTGGCAGATACGAGCGATAACACTGACTTGCTCCGTGCTTCGAGGGTAAGCCACAGCAACTGGTAAAATGTCTAGGTTGACGGAAGACCACTCTGAGTAACCATGAGCGAGGAGGTCTTCAGAGTCGGTTGAGATGACGTCTTCTGTGTCACTCAGCTCCCGTCGGATTTCATCAATGGCCTTGTATGGGTCAGGTGTGACTGTATCACGATACTCAGAAACAAAGACTTACTTTGCCCATGTCGTTGAACGTTGCATAGTTAACCGCCGGCAACCTGTCGTCGTGTAAAATCGCGTTTGATGTTGGTGACTTGTTGACACTCTTCGCAAGCGCGTACCCCAGGGTCGCTGTGGCTGTGGCTAGCAAGAGAGACGCTGGGTTCAACCAGCTTGTGCCACGGTTGTCATGGTTCGCGCTGCTAGATCTCTCCGTCTTATGGGGTTTGGATCTGAAGGGATTATTACTCAGTAACCTTGTAGTCAGGAACCCGTTGTATGGGGCCCGTCTTGGGATGGGTCGAACGCAAGACCTGAGCAAGGACATGGCCCTTAAGTTGCAGCATTTATTCAACGGCGTTATTTGCTTGCGATAGCAGGTGTATTCACTCTGTTGGTAGTCGTCCATTTAAGGAGTGCTGTCAGGACGGGTCAGGGTGCCGGAATGCGGAGGCTGACCGGGCCAACTGCGGAGTGATGCGGGGGAGACTCGGCAGAACCTCATGATAACCAACTAACCCCTCAGGCTCGGTTTGGGAAACCGCTGCAACGGATCTTTCATCCGGGGCTGACATGCAAGCCAAGAATTGGGTTTGATTTCCCCAACGACAACATACGCGGGCAACGACCTCTCAGCTTACGCACAATCGGAGTCTCCATTCGGTAACCGTCACAACAAGCAGATCATTGCAGTATCGGCAATCTCACAGAGCTGGAATACTCCTGCGAAAGAGCGGGATGTAGAGCCGAAAATGATTATTCCCATCTAAAGCCGTCGCATAGGAGACCCGTGGATATTGAATATCTCGGCTTTCGATTCCATATTTCCTTTTCCCCGGGTGCAGGACGGGTGTGAGGTCAGGTAATTGTATTAAATTCACAGACTGGCAGCCAAGCCTTGAGGCCATGAGCGAGAGCGGGTTAGGGTACTTAAATAGCCCCAGGGATATCTTATCTCCACAGCTGCCATACTGGTCGATCAACAGTTTCTCTAATTGATCTTGACGACTCAGCCTTCCATTTCAAATTTCGCCATGTCAAGAAGATCCTCCAATGTGACATCGGAAAAGATGGGAAACGAAATTGACGCCGGAGCTGAAGAGGTTGAAAACCGACCACAAACTTTCAGCATTGGCCTAGATGAAGAGAGAAACGTTGTCCGAAAGCTCGACGCCGTCATCATGCCCCTGATGGCCGTCGTGTACTTCTTTCAGTGTAGAATTCCATCGTCCTTGAATCGCTTTATCGGATACTAATCTCTTCAGATAGATCTCGATAAGCAGTCGATCAATCAGGCTGCCATTTTCGGGCTTCGGGAGGATCTCCGCCTCACAGGAGCGCAGTTTTCTTGGGCCGTATCGTTGTTCTATCTCGGCCAGCTGTGTTCGGAGTATCCTGCAGCTTTCTTACTATCAAGGCTGCCAATCGCTCTCTATGTTGGCATCACCATCGTTATTCGGGGTGGAGTAAACATGTGCCTCGCAGCTGTGCACGACTTCGCCGGGCTTGCAGCTACGAGATTCTTCTTGGGCTTCACTGAAGGTGAGATAATAATTGTTTCGGCCTTTGACAACATCCATCTGACATGTTGCAGGCACTGTTTCGCCAGCTTTCATAATAATCACCAGCATCTGGTACAAGCGGAATGAGCACCCCATTAGAGTCGCGACCTGGGTCTCTATAAACGGAGTCTCGCAGATTATTGGCGCTCTCCTGATGTATGGTATTGGACATGGGAACCTACATCTCGCTGCTTGGCGCGCTCTCTTTCTCATTTGCGGTGCTTTGACATCCGCCGTGGGGATCCTCTTCATCTTCATGATGCCTCGAGACACCACGACAGCGTGGTTTCTCAGCCCTCGCGAACGAGAATCCGCAACACAGAGACTGGCTATCGATAGAGCCACACGAGATCGTGCTGAATTCAACAAAGCTCAAGTTCGAGAGGCACTCATGTCGCCGATGACTTGGATTTACTGCTTGATTGCCCTATGCATCACATTGACAACCCCAATCATCAAGGTGGGAACGACCTTTTGCCACCCCAACAAAGCCTATTCAAGGACATGTACTGACCAAAAGGTTTCTTCTTAGTTCAATGCTACGGTCATCAACGGCTTCGGCTACTCGAAATTTCAGACCATGTTGGTGGGCATGCCTGCGGGGGCAGTTAACACCACAACAGTGTGGGCCAGTGCCCTCATTCCACGCTGGCTTCCAGGAACGAGGGTATATACTGGGATTGGGTTGTGCATCGTGCCCTTGCTTGGTGCAATTCTCTTGATGACTCTACCAGCCGAAGGTGCTGAGTGGGGTATTGTCGTCTCAACTTGGCTTGGTGGGTGCAGCTCAGCCCTGCTGAGTACTGGAGCCAGCATCATTGCAAGCAACGTCAAAGGAAATACTAAGAAAAGCATTGTGTCAGCAGCCTTTTTCGTGTCGTACTGCGTGGGCTGTATCGTGAGCCCACAAGCATGGACGCAGGACGATGCGCCACGATACCGGAAGGGTTGTATTTTGAGCATTGCGGCGATGGTGTGTCTCATCTTGACGTTTGCCGGATACGTTGTCATTGTGAAAGCGAAGAACAAGAGTCGAGATGCCAAGGCCGATGCAGGAAAGTCTGGGTATTCAGCAGGTATTTCATGGAATAGTGAGCAGGCTGGAGTAGACGTGGACTCCGACTTGACGGATGTTCAGGACAAAGGTTTCCGGTATACCATTTGAATTATGTCTTAGAGGAGGTGTTTCAACCTACATGTCGATGGCTATCCCTCGTAGTCTGATCGAGTCGATAGCAATAGATGCCAATGTCGTCTCAAATTGACCATCGCCCGCCTCTTAACTGGTCCTACCGAGATTTCACGAACACCAGTTTGCAGCCCTAACCCTACAGGAGGAACCTCTTTGGTCATACGCTGGTTTCAAGGTTCAGTTTTGATTCTTTTTTTTACGATGTGAGAACCTCTATGGGTCTGTCTATACTTACGCACAAAACCATTTCTGATGTCCATCCCCCTCCATCCATTCCTCGTCATCAAAATACCATCGGATCATTTGTGCTCAGTCGCACATTATTCGCGCCGCAGAGTATTTCTCGCCAACTCACTGTCGTCTTTTGGAAAGATGGATTTACTCGCAACGATAAAGACGCTGATGCTGATCCGCAAGATCAAGCCCAAGAACGAGAGGCGCCGCAGCATTCCAGAAACGAAGGCCACGCATAGATATGTCGACCCTCCGAGTGACGTACCACAGAGATATCCCGCTCATACAATCGTCAAGACTACCAAGTATGCGGAGGATCGTCATGTCTCTACCGTCTATTCATTGGCCGGCCATACTCCGATAAGAATGGGCAAGAGGTGGGATCAAGGCAAATTTCTGCCCGCCGTCGATGTTTTAATGGTCGAGGATAAAGACAAGGCAGCGATTAACGAAAAAGCTCCATTTACTTGTCAAAAGATTACAATACAGCATCCCGCCTTGATAGAGATCTTGGGACTGATACTGGAGAACGAAGGCTTCCATCTTGACGACAATGGCCCTATCGTTTTTTATTCACCCTTCCGCCCATTGTACTTCTGCTACGAGGAGATAGTTGGGCTGTGCGAAAGTACGAATGATGACTCGTTGAAGGTGTATCTGGAAAACCTACTTACTACGCTTAACGACATACTAGGAGAGACGAGGAAGCAATCACACCAACTCAAAGCCAGAGGGCTAGTCAACTTCGATCTCGCATGGACCTATTTCCCCAACGGGACCATGGTACGCAGCAGCGACTGCAACACCAAAATGGTCTTCAGGGTTGTGGGTACTTCGTACAAGAAGTCGGAATCTGGCACAGACCTTGTCATCTACGGTGAAGCGCTCAGATTCGATGGAGAGTCCTTCGTCTGGATGGTCCACGAGATTTCCATCCATGAGTTCTCCGGGAACAAGCCAATTCGTGGACTGGAATGTTATCCGACCGAATATGATCACGACCCGAAAATGTGCGCCGACGTTTGCTGGAGAGGGCCAAAAAGGGGCTGGGCCTCGGCGTGGAGTGCTGCACATACAAAGGCAACGCGATTGCTGACATGGACGAGGTGAAGCGCAATGTCGATGGGCGCATTCTGATGGATGTCGATGGATTCAATAAGCATCAGATAAAGTCGAGGCAACGACAGTGAATGTAAGCGATTCGCGAATCGACCAATGAAACCGCACACAAATGAGCAAGACAACAAGGACAGTACACCTTAGGAAGAAGGAGCAGAACAATAACAAAAGAGGGCCATGATTGAGGGCTTTGCTTCGAGGAATGAGTTATCGCGGCTAAAACGAAGAGAGATCAAGAACGTCGGCAGAATGACCAGGACAAATTTCGAATACGATACTGAGGTGATAGACCTGGAGAGACTCGAGACAAGCATCCGAGCAACTATTTTGGAAGTCACAAAGCTTGACGACTCCTTGGATGTTGATAAAATGAACGATGAAAGGATGGATGAACACTCCACATTTGGCATACGGAGTAGGAGTATTAGTTTGAGTGGTCCGCAATTGCTCCTTATTTGCGTTACCAGATTTGAAAAAAAAAAATAGAACTTAGAGATTCATGGCAAATATGCATCCTTTGCTGTGTGAGTCTCTCTAGCGAAGGCTCATGACGTCGCGCATCTTCCCAGAGGGGGAATTTCCCAAAGCTCGTAGCCCCTACCAGCCCCAATTTTTAGCGCCTCTAAGCTTTCCGCCCCACTGCTCGCGACTTTCCGACATCGTCCCATCGACAACAGTCCCACGGATGCGTCTCCCTTTCACACAAAAACAAACCACAACACCCGCTTCCCCAGACTGATCTGAACTGCAATCGCTCCTTGGCGCGGCGGAGCTTGAGAAAGCCTACCAAACATGGACGTCGACTCGGAACCGACGCCCCGACGAGGAACCCGCAAACCGTCCAGCCCGCCCGCCAGTGCCCCGGCCGCGAGACGCTTTCGTTCGGCTTCTCAAGCCGAGGCTGCTCGCACGTCCAATGCGTGCCAAATTTGCCGCGACAAGAAGGTCAAGTGCTCGGGGCAACGGCCATGCAAGTATTGTGCGAAGCGCGGGCTGAATTGTGTGTTTGCGGCGTCCGAGAAGAGGAAGCTGTATTCCGTCTCGTAGGTCCCTTTCTCCTACTCCCATACCCGACCAAACATGAGGCGCTTCGATGAGAGACTTGGCTGATTTGAAACTTGGATGAATTAGACAAGTCAGGGAGCTTGAAGACAAAGTCGCCTTCTATGAACGACAAACCCGAGAAAAGTCCGCCCCGGGAACGGCATCACCACAGCCAGCATCGCCTGGGTGGCATATGCCTCCAGACGAAGCGGCGGAAACGCCTCATGTCCCGCGTGGGGGTCCGCAAGAGGAGTCTTGCATCTCAGTGAGCCTGCTTTCTCCAGAAGATCTCCGCCCTCCAATGTCTCAGCCCACGTTCTCCCCCACGTTTGAGAGGATACGCGCCGTGGAGGTCTTGCCCGCGTCTACGTCCTCACCAGTGCGAACTGCAAGGGGTAAGTGGGCCTATCACAAATGTCCATTTTCACAACTCGTCGACCCTCGGATACTGACTCCGACAGCCATTGCTCCGGAATCAGCGCTCTCCTCGTCCGAGACATTCGGCTCCGAAATCAAGACACTTCTGGTCTCCCGCTCGAACCCTGGCTCCGCTGCCAGCCCATCGACGAACAACGGCGTGACTCCACTTCCGCACATTGACCGTCGCGGCTTACTTGAGGCTATTGGTCCCTGGCCCACGGAAGAGGAGGCGCATGCAATGTTGGACACTGTCGTCTTCAATGTTGGCATCTCGCAGCAATTATTTGATGTCCGAGCATTCTCGGATAACCTTGCCGTGCTGTACCAAGAAACCAGCGCAAATGTGAGGCTTACTGAGATCTGGATTGTGGAAGCCCTTTTGGTATTTGCTGTGGGTAGGCTACTCCAAAGTAGGGATGATGAAAATGGGGATCTTCCAGGGACGAGGTTCTTTCAGGAGGCAGTCAAGCGGACTCCTTTGCTGAGTGATTTGAGGAAGCATGGCATTGTTGGAGTCGAGGTGATGGCTTTGACAGCTCTTTACCTCCAAATTGCGGACCGGAAAGATGATGCCTACTTGCATGTGAGTTGATGAAGTATTGAGCTTCACAGATACAATCGCTAACGATGGGTCGTCGTAGTCTAATACTGCGCTGAGGCTCGCCATCAGCCATGGCATGCACAGGGCAAACTCAGCGCCATGTCTAAGGCGGTCAGATAACGTGCATCGTAATAGGCTTTGGTGGTCTATCTACATGCAGGAAAGGTATGTCCCACCTGTAAGTTGAGCGGAGATCAGTTGGCTGAGAATGCCTCAGGAGACTATGTGCAGCTGGCGGATATCCCATGTCCATCGAAGACTACGCTATCACCACAGCCCCGCCATACGAAGTCCTCGGCTTTCCATCGGCAACAGCATTGGGAGTCAACGTCAAGACAGCGAGACTGACTGGGAAAATCACGTCAAGTATGTCCCTCTGAAGCCAGGCAGAATTCAGGGACTCAGTGCTAATGAGCTGGTAGCCATCTACTCTCAAAAAGACGATCCCGAGACTACTTTTATCAACAACGTACAGAATATCCTTCACTCCCTCTACGAGGTCGAGAAGACGATGCCATCTGAGTACTTTATGGAGATCAGGCCAGCAGGTGTACTCGTCGCTGGGCGTCCGTTCATGGACGCACCAACCACAACATCAAGGACTAGTTCGAGTCTGTATACATCTGTTTACATGGTGAGAGACCTTGACGCCAATGGCTAAGTACCTATCCGACTGACTCTTCCAGGCGGTCATACATACTGTAAGACCCATTCTGCTGTACATGGCCCGTAACAGTCGGGATCCAGAACGCGAAGACGCTCGAAACGAAGTCAGCCCCGCTCTAGTACGACTCGCTGAGATATGTGTCGAGACAGCCAGTAAGACTCTCGTCATTCTCCAAGAACTCCGAAAGAAAGAGATTCTAGCAAAGAACGCTTTCCATGATCTGGATGCTACCTTCTCAGTGGGGTACATCTTTGTGCTAGTCGAGGCTATTAATCCGGGGAAGAATCTCGGTTTCAAGGGAATCGATGGGTCCAGATCTATTCTCAGATATCTAGTCGGTCTGGGGAACCGCGCAGCGGCAAATCGGCTAGCAGAGCTGGACCAGATGTGTGTGCACCTAGCGTTACCTGTGCAGCAAGGGACTGGGCAAACACCCCAGCAGTCATTGACGGACATTTTGGCAAAGCCGTTCTCGTTCGAGAGCGGCTATGGGGTTGTTGAGCAGACCACAGCTTCACTCAATGCCATGGAGAGGCCGCGTTCGCGATCAAGAGATGTCGGCGGGGCTGAAGCCTGTGTTGAGCAGGATCAGCAGAGCTTCGGATTCAGCGGGGCGGATTTGGCGAGCATTCCATTGGAAGGGGAGAATAGCCTATACTGGGTATATCATACCCCTGGATTCTCGTTCACGGGGGTTGAGCAGACGGATTGGGAGGCATTGGAGAACCAGATTCCGTGGGGGAATCAACCATGAGTGTGGCTTTTAGGGCTTTTTACTCGAGACTCATGTTTGAGCAGGACTGGAGCGTTATGGTAGCGGTAATGAAGAAAAAAGCCTCTTTTCAACTTCGAGTGGAATAACTGTTGACACATGATAGAGATCTGCTGTTATTGGAAGCATCTCGAAGCACGCTTTGACTTGACCATTAATACCATAGAAGGTCAACTTTTGTTGTGGGTTACTGCATGTCATGGCAAGCGACAAGAGACACCACGCGTTGATATGATGCCAAAGATGACGGCCGTGACTGCTGGATACTCGAGCCGCCAAAACAATGAAAGACAGGGCAGGTATTTGTGTACAAACAGCATGGATAACGTTGGTCAAATAGTACACCTTTAAACTGCGAAGAAAAAAAGTTAGAAGGGAAGAAAGAATCAACGTGCAACAGCTTCCAATAGGCCTTTTACATCGACTTTCGATGTTCCTGTGCCGTTATTAAATCAAAACAGTCTGTTTGATATTCCCGTTCAGTTATTCTGTCACAGCAATTAGCTCTCGTACAGCCTAACCTCATCCCCACGCTTCTCTCGGAGCAAGTCTAGGATACTGCTTCCCACATGAGTGTTACTCACGGCGGCTGCAAAGACCTCTCGCGTAATTTCAACCCCGGCCCCGCAGTTCTTGAGGAGGAAAGCCATTGGTCCCATGTACTCGTTCGAAGCTGCAGCTATAACAACCTCTTCCGTAACCTGAACGTCGCTCTCACATCTGGTCAGTAATACAGCCAAACTATCTTCCGAACACCAGTACCTCGCTGCAGTTGTAATAGTAGATTGTGTAATGCTGAACCCTGCCCCATACTTATCGAGCAAGACACTCATAACCTTTTTTCCATTGAACACATTCATGGCTGCAGATATACTGAGGTGCGCTATCAGTCGAACTTTGTCCTCATGCTTGTCAATGAGGAGCTTCATCATGTCAGCCGACCCCTTCTGAGCCGCAGCCATGATAACCTCCGGTGTGAGATTGAAATGGCTGTCATACTTTTCCAGGAGTAGAGCGACAATCTTATCCCCCCATCTGGTATTAGCAATCGACATCTTCAATACCTCCTCCGAAATTGCAAACTTTCCCCTGCACCTCTCCAGGAGAAAAGCCATAACCTTGTCCCCACAGCCAAAATTGCCAGCTGCAGACTGCAGCAAGTTTTCTGTAATACCAAATCCGTCCCCGCAACTCTGTAGCAGAAGGGCCAAACAGGTGTCTCCATAATACCAGTTCAAAGCCGCAGTCAACAGCAAGCTTTCTGTGATATTGATTTCATCCCCACACGTATCTAACAGAAAGGCGATGATATCCTGTGCGCCGCTCTTATTCCTAGCGGCAGCGAGAACTATGTCCTCCGTGATGTCAACCTGGGAACGATTCATCTCCATCAAAAGGGCTATACATTGCCTATCATCGCAGTACTCGACGGCGGCCATGACAGTCTCTTTCGTAATTGGATGGTCTTTTCTTAGAAGAAGCTCCGCCACCTCTAGATGACTTTGACGAATCGCAGCCTCAAGAGCTGTGCCATACTGTTCACCCTCGAGATCTGGCCCCCCGCCATGCTGAATCAGGCATTCGATAACCTCGAGATGGCCTCCTGCGGCTGCAGCTTGGGTAGCTGTACCGAAATATCCCCCATCTGAGTTGACATCAGCACCCTCGCGCTCGAGTAAATACTCTACTACCTTGAGCAAGCCAAAGTAGCTTGCAAGTGTCAGATCTGTGCAGTTGCACACATGATCTCCGTGAAATTCCTGTCTTTGTGAGAAACAAGCCCATGTGGGTGCTTCTTTCAGTGTTGTGGTGCAACAAAGACCACGGGCAGCTTTCAAAAACTCATTTTGTTTAGCATCGCTCTGCGAGTTGTAGTGCAACACCCAATTGTGGGCAGCGTATGCCATGAAAAGGTTCTCCTGGCCGTACAACATATCTTCCAAAATGTCGTCAGCGCCCGGCAGTGACAAGACACGGACGCACGAAGTGAGGATTTTCTCGTTTGCCGAAGGGATCTCAAAACTACCTTTCCACGTATTGGATGGTCCAGATGTGGCCGTAAGGAACTCCCGGGCCGTTTGGTGAATGAAATAAACCTTTTCGTCGACAACAATAACAAACAGACCACAAAGATTTCTTACTGTGATTTGCAAATTGTTGAGAGGCCACAATTCGTCCGCCAGTTCATCTTGATCTCTCAGTTCTTGTGCCTGTAATGCCACGGCCCAATTGACTTCGTCCAGTGTCAAAGGCTGTGTGGCGGCGAGGATCATGTTGAGAACGCATCTCGCTTGCTCTTCATTCTGGCTACGACTCAGGATCTTTTCATAGGCATCAAAGACGGAAGATGGAAGATTAGAAAGCAGCGCGTGGATACTCGAGGGCCTGCGGTATGCGCTCCTCTTCTCGTTGATGATGCTGAGTGTCAGGTGAAGCCACAGATAAGTGCGATTCTCCATAGATTTCAGACGTTCTGAAATTGCTAGGCGATGATCTTCGCGAAAATCTTTGCCGAACTCGTTGACCTTGTGGTCAATGACGAGGTCAATCTCTCGACGAATCTGTTCGGATTTGTCGTCACCGTCTAATCGGATATATGCCTCCGCAGTCGCCATTCTTTCGAAGGACGCCTCCAGATCATCATAGGGCCGACTTGTGATGAGGAACTTGAGTCTTGCTGAGGTAGCATGTGCCTGGTCGCCATAATAAAATGACTCTAGCACTTGGAAAATGTCTTGGCGACCTTCTTTCCTGCACTCGTCCAAAGCATCGAGCACACAGACAATCTCTCCGCATTCGGGATGAGTAGCACAATCTACCAGGATTTTCCAAAGCTGGTGAAAATTGTTTCGCAGCTTCTCACCGTAAGACTTATAAGCACCAGTTGCATAGCTGATCAAGGACCCAGCTTGATCTTGAGCAAACAGCTGATGCAACATTGCAGAAAGTGCGTCATAACTATTCATGCGGCGCTCGTCACCGTCCTTGAAAAAGAAGTAGCAGACTTTCGTGTTTGCGGGGTATTTCGAGAGCAGCCCGTCGTCAATCAGAGCCCGCGTCAGCACGGATTTTCCACAGCCGGGACCTGCAGAGACCCAGGTGATACTTGAAGCGCTGCTTTCAAGCCATTTGCGATACCTTTGGTCTTGAAGAAACCACTCGCAGGTGCCCGGAACTCTTTTGGGATTGAAGTTCTTGTCGGCTTCATGGTCTGCTGCGAACAACTGAAGCAACTTCCTGTCATTCTCGGCATACTCTTTGACGCGCTCAGGCACTTTCCGACCATGGGTTTCAGCTCCGGTCCGCGATACAAGGTCAAAACTTCTGACATGCTTCGTGTGAACTTCATCTGTCAGCTCCTGTCGTGGACTTGGTCTAGGTTACTCACATTCTGCTGACCCGTCTGTGATGGGGAAAGCTTCCAAGATTGCCTTAGTTGCGGAGGCAGCTCTCGCTGCGGCAAAGGGTTGGTATTTCTTGTTCTTATGGCTGTCGGCGTAATCACACACCGCTTTGACAACCACGCACGAAAATTGATCCCATATGCCGGCTCCTTCCATCTCAAAGGCCACCAGGCCTTGCTCTCCAGCGATGCGATCGCGATCTAGTCCGGACTTCATTACAGTATCACCAGATCCTAGACGGCCAACTACAACGCGGAGTTCGTGGGCCGCCATGGCATCGCATTCTATGTCCTGAAGTTTCCGCTTTTTAAGGCGACCTCTCGACATAAGACGCGAGAAATCGCACTGAAGTTCGTCGCATGAAGCCTGCCGTGCTGTCTCGCAAGCTCCCTGATCGCTGCATTCGCAGGGTCGAGAATCGTGGTGCCTGTGCAGGTATTGCGGTTCAAAAAGGCAGTCGTCCGTCGTGGCAGGACGTCTGTATGTGTCCCTTTCGTTGCTTGCCTTCCGTTGAATGTTTTGTAGTATCTCAGTGGTTCGCCGCTCCAATTTATCGCGCCCAGAGTTTGTCTCGAACACGGCGGTAACTGATCGAACACTTTCATGAGGTCTACCGAAGATGTCTTCGATGGTGTCTTTAATGACGAACCCGTCGTCATACTGTCGTCCCAGGTCGTACTGCACGATGCACCTGCTTATAACCACATCCCCCAGCATGAGCTCTTTATCGGTTCCGATTCCTGGTACCCCTCCACAAATCCCAGTCAATATCGCCAGTTCGATCTCAGTGTAGCTCGATCGGAGTCTCGTCGCTGCGCTTGCTGCATTGACTTTCCCCATGCCAGAGAGAAGAAGTAGAACGACATTGCGCTTCGCAATTCGGCCTATCGTGTATTTGTTAGAGTCTCCGGGCGCATTTCCAAGCTCAAGCTCAGCCCCATCCCAAATCTCGTCGAAGGCGAGAATGACGGCATCATACTCGCAGCTGACGGCGCAGATGATTGCGATCCGGAAATCCTCACGTCTGAGACCTTGCGGTGGTATAGCCATGGTGAATCGCAAGCTCGTCACGACAGGACGCCTTTCGCGGTGGGTTCGATGGGCAGGGGCGTCGAGAACGAGGGGGAAAAAGAGGTTCTGTGATAGTCTGTGGTTCGCGAGGGGGGCTATCTTGGCTTGCAGCCTGATCTTACGCATGTCTGACACAAAATGAGGCTGGCGGCTCACCAGGGGTTCCTATTGGCCATGTAGACCGTTGGCCTTGTTATCCCATACACATCCTAGTAGTCAAATAGTCTGGCGATACGGTCTGTTGTTTTTCCGGTTCTTACTGCGTTAAGAGTGGATTAGGTCACCTTCTACCTAAGTTTTGCTGTCAGGGGTTTCCCGCTAATATCTTCCGGATCATACCACGAAAGATCAAGTAATGATGTGAATTTCATTCAGTGAAACAAGTTCATATTCCTCAAGGAAACAGGAGCGTAAATTAGCATATGGCAAAATTCGTGCGTACTAGTTAAGGTGGAGGCCAGTGAAACTCATACCAGGAAGGCGTCCTCCGATTAAAGACCCCACTACAACCAGTTGTTGGTCAGATAATACCAATGGATGTTGTTTTTTGCACCATTCGTACCTTTTTTAAGTTAAAGAATGTCAGCCACGAGTCGTGTTCCCGTTATCGGTGGTAGTGGCTTGTTGGCTCACCTCTTGCCTCCTCGGATATTGCCACCGAAAACGACCACACGCCAGGGATCAGCTTCGGCTTCAACAAGCGACACACGTCTCGAACTATCCCACTGACTTATCCCAGAACGACCAAGAAACTAAGACTCGTGCCAATTCTTGGCTAGCTCCGTGGACGTGGCTACTTCCCTGGATGTGCGGAGAGACTTGGGGCAACCCCCCGCGTTGCACAGATCCGGGGTTTAGGGGTCTCTGAACTCACCAAGGTACCAAGGTGCCGTTTTGTCTATGGCCCGCCCGAAAACTCCGCTTAGGTATATAATATCTTCAGCTCTTCCAATTTCTGACTTCTGGTTGTCACACCTCCTAGGTTTCGTTGGTGAGGACGTCGTTGAAACCTTCCCGAAGCCGCGCACCCTGGAGTCCCTATTCAACCGAATCAATCAACCCTTTGAAACGACACAACTTGGAACCTTCAGCTCCAACAACACCATGGCAACCAAGGCGGATGATGCACAGCTCGCCGCAACGGCCGAGGAGCTCGAGATGACGAAGAACCAAGATGAAGAGCACGTCGCGTTTGAGCAAATCAGCCCTGAAGAGGAGCGTGCTCTGGTCAGGAAACTCGACAGAGTTCTGATGCCTCTCATGGCGTTCGTCTACTTCTTCCAATGTACCGCGCCTTTCTGCAACTACCTCATCTGTCACTTTTGCTAATAACGAGTTTCAACAGACCTCGACAAACAATCCATCAACTACGCCTCCGTCTTCGGCCTCCGCAAAGACCTCCGCCTCACAGGCCAAGACTTCTCCTGGGTCATCTCCCTCTTCTACTTCGGCCAGCTCTGCTCCGAGTACCCCGCCGCGTACCTCATGTCCCGGCTCCCCATCACCCTCTTCGTCGGCGTGACAATTATCATCTGGGGCGGCGTCGAAATGACCCTCGGCGCCACCCGCGACTTCCACACCCTCGCCGCCGCGCGCTTCTTCCTCGGCTTCGCGGAGGGCGCCGTCTCCCCGGCTTTCATCATCATCACGTCCAACTGGTACCGCCGCCGCGAGCACCCGATCCGCGTGGCGACGTGGGTGTCCATGTCGGGCGTGAGCCAGATCCTCGGTGCGCTGATGATGTACGGCATCGGTGGCGCGAAGGAGATGGTTATTGAGAAGTGGCGGGCGATGTTTTTGCTTAGCGGAGGACTGACGGCGGCGTGTGGTGTGGTGTTTTGCGTGTTGATGCCGCGAGATACGACGACGGCGTGGTTTTTGAATGAGAGGGAGAGGAAGGTGGCGACGTTGCGGTTGGCGGTGGATCGTGGGACGAGGGATCGGGCGGAGTTTAATTCGAAGCAGATGACGGAGGCGCTGAAGCAGCCGATGGTGTGGATGTATTTCATGATGGCGCTTTGCATCACGTTGACGACTCCGATTCTGAAGGTACGTTTTGTAGGGTTTGGACGGAGACTTGAGGCTGACTTTGGGTAGTTCTCATCGCTTGTCGTCAACGGATTTGGATACTCGCCCTTCCAGACCATGCTGGTTGGCCTCCCTGGCGGTGCCATCAGCTTCGTCACGATCTGGGTGGCCGCTCTTGTGCCAAGGTTCTTTCCCGGCACCCGAGTCTACACCTCGATGGGTCTGTGTCTGGTCCCTTTGCTAGGTTCTACGATGCTGCTCGCGCTTCCAGCGAAGGGCTACGAATGGGGCATCGTGGCGAGCACTTGGCTCGCCGCCTGCTGCAGCTCGCTCCTTAGCTCATCGGCGGCTATGATGGCGTCCAACGTCAAGGGCAACACCAAGAAGAGCGTGGTTAGTGCGGGCTTCTTCATCGTGTACTGCATCGGATGCATCGTCTCCCCGCAGGCGTGGACCGATTCGGACGCGCCAAGGTACACCAAGGGCTGTATCCTCAGTATCGCCAGCTGGGTCGCGTTGATCGTGACGTACGCGGTGTACGGGTTCGCGATCAAGAAGGAGAATGCCAAGAGGGACAGGCTTTCTGGTGAGGGTCGCTATGAGTACATGGTTGGCGGGCATGATGGAGGCGAACAGGCGGTGCAGATGGGTGTTGCTGTTGATTCAGACTTGACGGATGTGCAGGACAAGGCGTTCAGGTACAACTTGTAGACTCCTTGAGGGACCCTCTAGTGAGGATATTGAGATTCCGCGGTAAGTCAGTTTCTATATAGGAGAGACCGACTCGTAATGATTCCGTGACAGTTTTTCAATCCAACTTGTTGCGTCAATTGAAGCTATTGTCCAGAAATTCTAGTGTGGCTTTTTCACAAAACTTTGACCGTGATCCTCAGCGAAGGCATGGTCTCCTGTTTTATTTGATCACACCTCAGCAGAATATTGTATCGACCAGACAGTGGAAGATGTGTCAAACTGCCCTTATATATATATATATATAAAAAAAGGAACTTAACGATTAGAAAATATGCCTGAATCACGCCTTGGCGCAGAAGTGACGAACATCTTTAGTGTCGTGGTCAAGTTCGTGTTGATCACAACAATTCGTCAAATCGGATGCATCCGATGAAGGCACGAAAAAGTAAGCGTCGGATGTTGCGGCCGAAACCCATTTTTGACCAAAAACGTGCTGAGACCCCGCTGATGATTGATGACTAAGATGCAAAAACCCCACCGCGTACAAACGATTTACCGAAGATAAACAACAAACGGCCCCCCTGAAAGTCGATGGTCGGAGGGTAAGAAGCCGTCTGGCCGGGTAAGGGATGAGTAAGAGAAGCCGAAAACCCCTGCAGGTCGGCGGGCATGAAGACGGGGCGGTACGTACCCTGCTTCCGGCCGCTGTCAAAATATCGGAAGCGAAAGGGCGATTGGCCAATGACGCAACGTCTTTTGAAAGCAGGGACCAGCCGGCGCCACGGAGCTTCCGATTTCTTCCCACAACGGCGGGCTGCTTTAAGGAAATTCGACCTTGTTGAAGTAAACAGAGAGAGAGAATAGTAGAAGAAGAAGAAGCAAATGGTATCTATGGATGATGATGTTTAATGTTGGAAAAATCGTAGAGTTAGTTCATGAATTGATAGAGGCTGCATTTGTGATCACAAGGACCTTCTAAGCTTGGCACTGCTATGTTTAGCAGGGTCACCAGGCCGCAAAACAGTTCAGGTAGGAAGGAGCTACCCCCAGTAAAGCGGCGGCGCATTCTGTCACCCGTCACGGCAGAGCTCTTTGCCCAATTTTGCCTCGCCAATTTTGCTTCGTTTCCGGACCCTCTCGTTCGCAACACAGTCATCAACACGTTCAACACCTCTCCCAACCCGCCCTTCGATGCACCCCTGATCTTGAGGAGTCGCTCATTCAACCTTCAACCTCCAAGATGATGCGCTCCCAGCTCCAGACCGCCGGCCGCCTGGCCAGGCCCTCCACGACGTCCAGAATCGCCGGCGCAGCCCGCCTTCACATCTCCCCCAACGTCGCCTCAAAAACGACCGCCGTCCGATCCATCGCCACGAAAACGATACCCCGAGCTTCCTACCCTGCGCTGACCTCGTCGCAATATCGCTCCTTCTCCTCCACCCGCATCCAGCATGGCGAGATGACCATCGTCGTCCCTCCCATGGCCGAGTCCATCACCGAGGGCACAATTGCCTCTCTGTCAAAGCAGGTCGGTGACCGTGTCGAGGTCGATGAGGAGGTCGCTAGCATCGAGACCGACAAGATCGACGTTGCCGTCAACGCCTCCGAGGAGGGAACCATTGTCGAGCTCTTCGTCGCTGAGGGCGACACCGTCGAGGTTGGACAGAAGCTTGCGCGCGTCGAGACCGGCGCCGCCCCTGAGGGCGAGAAGCCTGCGCCCAAGAAGGAGGAGCCCAAGCCTGAAGCCAGCAAGCCTGCCGAGTCCTCTGAGGCCGCTCCCGCTCCCGCTCAGGAGCAGAAGAAGGAGCCCGAGGCTCCCAAGAAGGAGGAGAGCAAGCCTGCCCCCGCTCCCAAGCAGGAGAAGAAGCCTGCCGAGTCTGCTCCCGCGCCCCAGGCTGCCCCCTTCGGCGCCGCTGGCCTCTTCTCCCGCGGCGAGCGTGTCGAGAAGATGACGCGCATGCGCAAGACCATCGCCGCCAAGCTCAAGCAGTCCCAGAACATGACCGCTTCCCTGACCACCATCAACGAGGTCGACATGTCCGCCTTGATGGAGTGGCGTGCGCGCAACAAGGAGGACGTCATGAAGCGCCACGGTGTTAGGCTCGGATACATGGGTGCCTTCACCAAGGCCACCTGCCTGGCTGCCCAGCAGGTCCCCCAGCTCAACGCCTCCATCGACACTGATAAGGAGGTCATCACCTACCGTGACTACGTCGACATCAGCATCGCCGTGTCTGCCCCCAAGGGTCTCATCACTCCCGTACTGCGCAACGTCGAGAGCCTCGACATTATCGGCATTGAGCGCGGCGTTGCTGAGCTCGCTGCCAAGGTAAGATCCCTGCACTTACACATCAAAAGCATATGAAAAGAAGCTAACAACATGATTACAGGCTCGCGATGGCAAGCTCACCATGCCCGACCTCGAGGGCGGCAACTTCTCCATCTCCAACCCCGGCATCTTCGGCTCCCTCTTCGGCACCCCCGTAATCAACTACCCCCAGGCCGCCGTCTTCAACATGAACGGAATCAAGGAGCGCCCCGTCGTCGTCAACGGCAAGCTCGAGATCCGCCCCATGATGTACATCACCGTCACCTACGACCACCGCCTCATCGATGGCCGCGAGGCCGTCACCTTCCTGAACGTCGTCAAGAGCTACATCGAGGACCCCGCCAGACTCCTCCTGGCCTAATCTGCTGTGTATAGAAGCCAGACGAGTTGGTACATAGCACAACAGCCGGCGAGGGGAGGCTGGCTGGCTGGCTGGCTGCGCGTCCCGTGTTATATCTGTAAACTTTTCTTTGTACCTGGGCGGGATAGCATTGCCTGGCATTGGCATCGGAGAGGCGTACACTGCTGCATCATAGAAGGTCTGGTCGTAGATAATTGGAAGAATCCAATGCCCAGCGTTGTCCTGGTCCAGACCCATTTCCCCCTGTTTCCCCAAGACACTGGCACAGTTGAGCTGTTGTACAAGTTCGGTTTCCAAACTGCAACACCCACATGCCCCTGCTGTTCAAGATGTGCTGCCCCCTCCAAAACCCCACCGTGAATGCCAAGTAAAGATTGGGCCCATCCTTCAATGCGGGGAGGCTTTACGCCTCAACTTGACTTGCCCCCTCCGCCTCCAAGCCGGCCATCGTCCTGGTGTGGCGGGAACTGGTCCCGGTGGACCGCCAGTCTCGGCTCCTACATCCGGGGACCACATCTTACAGCCGCATCAGCCAGCCGACCAGTCTTTCAGCGATTGATAACGCCTGCCGATTAAAGGTGTGTAGGGAAGTATGAGAGCCGGAGAGTTATGACGAACCCATCAAATTCGCATTCAATGCCGGTCACTCACATTCCAAGTAGCCGACCTCGGTCCGATTATGCGTAGTCCCTTGAAATGTCACTGGCGAGTCCTCGGGGCTAGATCTTTTGCGGGGAGCAGCAGAATCTCCCAATCTCGGTGTTGAAGCTTGCGAATGCTTTCTCGTCCATCTATGGGACGACCATACTCCTGATATCTGTTTGACTTGGAGATCAAGCCTGAATTCCCCATGATAGCGGGCAAAAGAAAACCCCAAAACGCTCTAGGAACCCTGACAGATTTCCTGACTTACACAATTTGAGCATCCTTGATCATGCTCCGGTCACTCAGAGCTGCCTCGCGATGCGAGGCCGTCAAGGCGCTCGCAGCGCCTCAAAGTACAACCTCGACCCGCGCCAGGCGCCATCACCCGTTACGAATGAGCCTCGTTCCCAAGTTTCAACAAGCATGCTTCTCCAGCGGAGTACGCGCCCTTTCGCCGGTGAAGGGCAGGTCATACGCCACGGCAGCAGAAGCTGTCGACCTCAGAGCGCCTCCTGTAAGAATATCTTCCAGGCACTGATCATTTTCTCACGTTTTACTGACGGGACCTTGTTTCTCAGAGCCCAATCGATTCTTTCCTCCAAGGCGGGGCGGCAAACTACGTCGACGAGATGTACCTGGCATGGAAGGCCAACCCCAAAGATGTTCACGTCTCCTGGCAGACTTACTTCCGCAACATGGAGGACCCCACGGTGCCGTCCACACAAGCTTTCAGACCCCCGCCAGGCTTGATGTCAAGTCGGTACACAGAAGACGTGACTGCAGTCAGCATGACAGGAACGAGCGATGGCGTGAACTACCTCAAAGCCCAAAACATCGTACGCGCGTTCCAAGAATACGGCCACACCAAAGCAAAGATCAACCCCCTGGAAGACGTCGGCAACTCCACAGTCCGCGCTCATCCTGACCTCCCCAGCTCCTCGAATCTCAGCAAGTACGGCTTCACCACAGCCGACCTCGACCGCGAGATCCCCCTTGGCCCAGACCTTTTTCCCCACCTCGCCAGCACCACCAAATCCATGTCTCTCCGCGAGATCATCGCCACCTGCGAGAAGATCTACTCCGGCTCCTTCGGCGTCAAGTACCACCACATCTCCGACCCCTCCAAACGCGACTGGATCCGCCACAGGGTCGAGACATACCAGGCCTCCGCCCCCTCACCCGCCGAGAAGCAGCGCATTCTCGACACTCTCATCTGGGCGACCTCCCTTGAGCGCTTCCTTGCGACCAAGTTCCCCAACGAGAAGCGGTTCGGCCTCGACGGCGCGGAGGGCCTAGCCCCGGGCCTTGCGGCGCTGATGGACCGCTGCGCCGACGTCCACGGCGTGCGGGACATCGTCATCGGGAGCTGCCACCGCGGACGGATGAACGTGATGAGCACCGTCTACGGGAAGGACTTCGAGACACTGTTTCGGCAGTTTGCGGGCACGGAGAAGTTTGATGTGGAGGGCGGGCAGACGGGTGATGTGAAGTACCACTTCGGCATGGAGGGCGAGAGGACGACGGCGGGCGGGAGTGTGGTGGGGGTGGAGATGCTGCCTAACCCGTCGCATCTCGAGGCCGTTGATCCGGTTGCGCAGGGCAAGGCAAGGGCTGTGCAGGAGATCAAGGGGGACGTGGACCAGTCCAAGGTCATGTTCATGGCGCTGCACGGGGACGCAGCTTTCTCCGGGCAGGGACCGGTGTACGAGACTCTGAATCTGTCAGCGTTGAAGGGGTACGAAGTCGGCGGGACGGTGCGGCTCATGGTCAACAACCAGATCGGCTTCACGACAGATTCTCCCGACTCTCGGTCCACGCCATACTGCTCCGACCTGGCCAAGTACATCGAAGCCCCAATCTTCCACGTCAACGCCGACGACCCGGAGGCGGTCGTGTTCCTGTGTAAGCTCGCCGCCGACTGGCGGGCCGAGTTCCGTTCTGACATCGTCATCGACGTCAACTGCTACCGGCGCTTCGGGCACAACGAGATCGACCAGGCGAGCTTCACGCAGCCAGAGATGTACAAGAGGATTGCGGCGCAGCCGGCATTGCTGGAGAAGTACATTGAGAAGCTGGTTGGTGAGGGGACGATGCAGGCGGAGGTGGTGGAGGAGCAGAAGAGGTGGGTTTGGGAGCAGTTGGAGGAGAAGCTAGCGACGAGTAAGCTGCCTGTTGAAGATCCGGAGACGAGACATGACACTTCCTCTGAACCTTTGTCAACATCGACGGCAGTTGAAGAGACAACTTTATCAACCATCGCGGAGGCAATCACCAGCGTGCCAGAAGGCTTCAACCTCCACCGCAACCTCCAACGCATCCTCGCCGCCAAGAAGCAAGCCTTCGACGCCGGCGTCGTCGACTGGTCCACCGCAGAAGCCCTCGCCTTCGGATCCCTCGTCCTGGAAGGCAAGCCAGTGCGCATCAGCGGCCAAGACGTCGAGCGCGGGACCTTCTCCCAGCGCCACTCGGTCCTGCACGACCAAACCACGCACGCAGAGTACACACCCCTGAACGACCTCCAGGAAGGCCAGCCCGCGCGGTACACCGCCGTCAACTCGCCGCTGAGCGAGTTCGGCGTGCTCGGCTTCGACTACGGGTACTCCCTCGCGGCGCGGGAGTCGCTGGTCGTGTGGGAGGCGCAGTTTGGCGACTTTGCGAATAATGCGCAGGTTGTGATTGACCAGTTCATCGCTTCGGGCGAGGCGAAGTGGTTGTTGAAGAGCGGGCTTGTGATGTCGCTGCCGCATGGGTATGATGGGCAGGGCCCGGAGCATTCGTCGGCGAGGCTGGGTAGGTTTCTGGAGCTGGGGAGCGAGGATCCGAGAGTGTGGCCTGAGGATCTGGAGAGGGCGAGGAGGGAGTGTAATGTGCGGATTGTGTACATGACGACGCCGGCGAATCTGTTTCATGCGTTGAGGCGGCAGATTTACTCGCCTTATAAGAAGCGTAAGTTCAAGACACCCATGAGAGGAAGATCGCTTGCTAACATCTGCAGCCCTCATCATCTTCTTCTCCAAATCCCTCCTACGCCACCCCTTGGCACGATCGTCTGTGCAAGACCTCACCGGCACATCGACCTTCCAGCCAGTCCTCTCCGACCCAGAGCACGGCAACAGTATCTTACCCCAAGAAGAAATCAGCCGTGTCATCCTCTGCAGCGGCCAAGTCTACGCCTCGCTCCATAAATACCGCGAAGCAAAGGGCATCAAGAACACAGCCATCACGCGCGTCGAGGAACTACATCCCTTCCCGTGGGCTGAGGTCAAGGAGAACCTTGACTCGTACCCGAACGCGCAGACAATCGTGTGGTGTCAGGAGGAACCATACAACGGGGGTGCTTGGCAGTACATGCGCGATAGGCTGGAGACGGTAGCGTCGGAGTCGGAGAATCACAACTTCTGTCGGATTGTGTATGTTGGGAGGGGGACTGGGGCTGCGGCGGCGACAGGGTCGAAGAAGGTGCATCAGGCGGAGGAAGAAAGACTGTTAGCGGATGCTTTTGGTGACTTACAAGGTTAAAGATAGGAATTTGGTCTTGTTTCAAAAATCTCACAAACTCCTGATCACTACCTATCTTTGCTTCGGGGGTGGCTAGGGAACACACTCGAGTTCCACGGGCTGCTATATCAACCGATTTTAGTTGCCTACTTGAGCATAGGGCGGCTCGAAAACAACTTGATAAGCATATCTATGTGTACTTAGTGTAGACAGGACGGTGGCAAGCGTCAAGGCTGGGCGCAGCTTCTAGTGGTAACTATGTTGTTTGGTGCGAGGTGACTGAGCTTTTTCTTTTGAGATGGTTTGATGCGAAGCAAGTCCTCTTTCTAAACCGATTAATCATGAGACGCACTATTTGGCGGAAAGCAAATACGAAATCATGTTTTAATCAGATCCAACACTGGACGTATCGTACGATGGTGTACATCAACTGCATGGGGTTGGGCTGTGATCGAGGTAGGTTTGATTCCCTGAATCGATCCAAAGGCTATGATGGGTACAGTGGAAGCACAATTGCAAAGCAAGAAATGTGCCTCAGCAGGCGGTGCGAGTGGACTGCTGTCTATGCCGTGCCGGGGGTGTGTCTGACTGCATCGCATGAAAGATGGGCGCTTCTTTCTAATGGGAGCAAGTTTTATAGTCAAAGTTGATTATAGGAAAACCGAAGTTTTGTGTCGATCTCCAAGCACGACTTATCTACTAGAGGTAGTGAGAAACAGAGGGGACCGATGATAAGAATATTGCATAGCCAGCCGACGGATGCTGATGATGCACCCCAAGAAACGCACATGCAGAAAAGTAGGCAACCGAATGCGCAATTTTCCACGTGGGCCAATCGTCCGCATCTTTTGCAGCCTGGGAGGATCATGCGGGCTGCCTGAAGCGGTTCATAGCCTGCAGCTGCCACACCCACTGGGTAATGAGACTTCTTCCGAATTCCATTTCTTCAGCTCAGCCTGCTACACTGCGGCACGTCTCTACTTTAATTGGTAATCTCATGCGATAATAATGGGATTTTCCTGGTGAGTCAACGTAGTCTCCGTTGGCCTCTCTGCTATGCCGGTGCCATCTGGCTTGGAGTCCTTCCTGATGCCCTTCGGAACATCCACGACTACATTGGCGACTTCATCGACGGCCAAAACAACTCCAGACACACTCACCACGTCGTTCCAGGATCCCAGTAAAAGTTCAATTTAATTCCTACTTGCGAGACAATAAGGTACTTTTTCTGACGTGGCTATCGTTGCGTCGCTGCTTATAGCATGCGTCTCGCGGCAGCGGATTTCACAGCCTGATCCATCAAATACCTCACCATGGATCCCCTCTCCATCACCCTCGGCGTGATAACGCTTATAGGCACGAGCTCAAAGATCATTACGTCGCTGAAGGATGTGAAAGACTCGGCGCAAAGTATTGATGGAAGGCTGCGCGTGCTTATCAATGATGTGGGAATGTTCAAGGCCATGCTAGAGTCTATGAAGGGGACTCTGGAGTCAGACGAAGTGCGGCCACTTTTCCATGCGACGGCTCATTTGACCAGTCACTGGAACACCATAGCAATATGCATTCAAGACGGCGGGAAGATGATGTCTGAATTTGCTGTCATGTTGGAGAAAATTGATAAATCCGCGGATTTCATGGATTCGACGAGAAAGGCTCTCAGGCTCAAGTCACGCTGGGAAGATGTTTTGGTCTTCCAAGCCCAGCTATCTTGTTATCGGCAAACAATTTCTGTCTCTCTTCAGGCGGTATTCATGTAAGTACCCAAAGACTTTACGCAAGTACGGCGCATTCTCACTGGACTCCTAGATGGAATCAGGGTCTGACTAAGGATCAAAATGTGTTCGGCGGGCCGCTATTCTTGCAGGGCCTTTCGGACTTGAACACGACGATCCGTCGCGCAGCAGAAGGTGTGTCTCAGCGCATTATGGCTCTGGAGAATCGCGTCGATTCTCGTGATACTGAAAGCCAAATGACGACGCTCAATAATATGAAGCACTGTGTTCAATCTTCAGCCAAAATCGCATCGAGCGCATCTTCGTGGTCTCTCTCCACAGATGTCGCGGAGTCAGTCGCAGCCTCGGACTTACACGATATTTGGCCCGTCGAGCCTGACCCGAGCACACTTGCCTGGGTCGCCAGCACGTCAGACCAAAACCAGATCCGGGCCAATTCTATGCATTCTATTTCGATCGTTTCAGTTTCAACAGCAGACCAGTCAGACTCAGACGATGACATGGAAGCCGAACTTATCAATCTTCATATGAAGCGAGGACATGAAGAGCTGCAATTGGGAAACTTTGCAACCGCCGAGCGACTACTTCAAAAAGGGATGCGACTATTGGTAGCCTCTAAGAGCCAGCGGCAGCATCTGTCCGTACATGCCAACGGTCTGGAGGACTTGATCACCCTGTATCGGCAACAAGGGAGATGGGAAGAGAGCAAGGACACAATCATTGAGAGGGTTGCGCTTCTCTCTAGGACTGCTACGGCTGATTCAACGGAAATTTTGAAGGAAAAGCTCGCCCTTGCCGACGTACTCATGAAGCTCCATGATCCAGTACAAGCTCGTCTACACGCTAGAACTTGCATCAAAGCCTATCGAAAGCTGGGTCCACAAGGTCACGAAGGGCTCAAGAGAGCACTTAGTACAATGATCGGAATTTGCGCTTGGGAAGACGATATCGACGGAGAAGAAGAGTATCGCCTCCTTCTTTCCAATATTTCAGGATCGCTGGATGCAAACGCTTCATCATTTTCGTCCCAGACTGAGGTGGCGGCAAGCACACGTAGTGGCTCTGGTTCTTTTCCCAAACTCACAAGGAATAATCAAAGGTTTTCTGACTCCTTGCGAATTCCGACGGAGCATTTTCTGTCGCAGTCGAAGACTGCTACTGCAGGCGAAGGACAGCCGACACTAAAGACGGTGCAAGGAAGTTGGATAACGGAGACTTCCCTCGGAACACAACTTTCTCAACCATTGTCAGATCCTAGCGGGATTCACGCGAACTCTCCACTTGCAAGGTTACAGACGCAGATGATGGAAAAACAGGCCAACCTTTCGGCTACCCACTTAGACTCCTCGAGTCAAATGGAAACCTCAAATGGCCCAGGCGTCGAGATTGTGGAAACCGCCACCCGGTCTCGTCACTTTTCGGTGAGCGTTGCTGCTTGATCTAAGAGGAACTATGAAAAACTCACGTATTCGCAGGCTCCAAATACAGGAACACATCTACAGGCCCCATTGCCAATGAAACGGGGGCAGAGGCATAGCAGCCAACAAATCAGACTCACAGTAGAGCCTCCTCAAGAAAACGCAGCATGGGATACTTCCGAGATAGACAGATTGCAAAGCAGCGCATACCGGAATCCGATTCGCAATCATGTTCAATCAACCAATGACTATGAGGAAACCTCTGTTCGAATTGGGACAAACATCTCAACAACACCGGTGTCAAGAGTTACAGCAATATTTGTTGGGAACACTTGGAGTAGCAAGACCTCTCTCATTAGGTGCGTAAATTTCGCTTGGTAGTGGACATTGCGCAGTTCTATCCAAGTTCAATCTTGTACGTGCTACTGACAACATCGTTTCAGTCGTTGCTTCCGTGGCGGCAATACTCTGACTAATATAGTAACATCCCACACCCACTTCCAGACCACCCCCACATCCAGACCACCCCAAAATACCTTATTAAAAATACATACTACTACTTCTAAACTTAAATAACTTCACTAATTTTTACTTAATTATTACTAAACTTTTTATAAAGTATAATAACTATATAATAGTTAATTATACTAAAAATAAACTTTCTTAAGTACTTAAAGCTATTATAACTAGTATTAGTTTATAAAAAGCTTTATTATAATATAATATATTAAAAACTACTCTACTATATTAAATTTAAAAAGCTTAATTATAAGATATTACTTTTTCTAATCTATAAAAGCTTTCTCTAACCTAAGAAAGTTATTTAGCTAAATAGGTTTAAATCTAAGCTATTTTAAACTTTCTTCTAACTTATTAGTAACTTAAAAACTTTACTAAATATATTTTATAGATCTATAGAGACTTTTAGTTTCTTAGAAAGAACTAAATATAATCTTTTATTAAGAGAAACTTATTTATAAAAGTCTAAAGAAATAGAGTAATTAATTCTTAGTATATTAATAAAACTTTAATTAATATAATTAAATAATAGTTTAAATACTTTATTATACTTAAGATTATAGCTATTAAAGCTTTTAATTAATATAATATAAATAAAACTAATATTCTAAAAAATAGAAAATTAAATAAGCTTATTCTTAGATTATTAAAAACTTATTCTATTTATAAAAAATAGCTTAAATTATATATTTAAATATCTCTAATTAAGTATATCTCTATAATTAATAAAGTATTACTTTTATTTATTATATATAAAAATAAAAATATTTAATAGTAATAATTCCCTCTAGATTTAATATTATATAAATCTTAGAAGTTTATAGCTATAAAAAATAAGTAAACTTTAGACTTTATAGCTATTAAGTAGTTAATAGAGGTTTTTATTCCTTTAATTTAGTTAAAAAACCTCTTAGAAGTTAGATTATTAATTTTAAATAGTTATAAAAGCTATAAAATTATTATTTTTATATATATATACTTTAAGAATAAGATATACTTATTATTCTTATTAATATATATATTATATATCTTTTAGCTACTTAATTAGTTAGTTTTTAAGCTTTTTAAAGTAATATATAAAAAGAAACTTAGATTATTAACTAAATAAGATATTAATATAGTTATAAATAAGAGAAACTTTATTTTATACTATAATAAGATATATAAAATAGCTTTAATAAATAAGAATATTATTAGTAACTAGAAATAAATTAATTTATAACTTATTAATATAGCTAAACTTTTTATAAGTTCTTTACTATTTAAAAATATATTAACCCTTATTAAACTAACTAGTTAGGTTTATAAAAAGCTTTTTAATAATAAAATAAATAAAAAATAAGTAGTAGATATATTAATAATCTTTTAGTTAACCTTTAAAAAGAGGGATAAGTTTTAAGATTAGTTTAGCTTATTTAGTAAGCTAAATAATAATAAGTATATATAGTACTTACTTTTTTAGAAAGTTTAAAAAAGCTTTAATAAAGAAATATATTAATTAGTAGTAGCTTAGTAAAAGATTAAAATACTATAAATAGAAGTTAATACTAATAAAGCTAAGAAATAAAAGAAGGTTAAAATAAACCTAAATTTAAAGTTTACTAATATTAAAACTATTTAGAAAGCTTAAATTAAGGTAAATAAACTTAAAAGTAGTATAAATAAATCTAATAAGTTTAAAAACCTTAGTAATAGTAAAAGTTATATTATTATAGTATCATAATATATATAAATATTAGTTAAAGTTAATATATATAAATATGAGGGTATTAAAAGTAGGTGGTCTGGATATAGGGGTGGTCTGGAAGTAGGTGTGGGACGTTAAGAAACAAATGGCTTTATTCTCTGCATCTGATGCAAAGCGTCTAAGATCACAGGTGGCTATTCTTGCTCTTGCGAGCTAATTTGAATCTTTCACAGGGTGGCTCTACTCAAGCACTCACCTCGCAATCTAAGATGTGTTCCATTGAGCTCGAATCACACATGTTGTCGGTTGAATTTGTGCTGTGGGACAGTCCTGGACCACTAAGCGAAACACTGTTTCCTGACACAATCCACAACATTGTCGACAGTATAAACTGCATCGTCCTCTGCTTTGCAGTCGACGAGCCTGGTCTCGTTACAGACATCGACGCTATGGTAGGTGAATAAAGTGAGCGTTTTGAATGAACCCGAACGTCACGAAGTTTTGAGTTGTAGGCGTCATGGTTGACTTCGAGTAGTGGGCGCCACGACTTCGGGCCCTGTTTCCAGACAAACCGGTGGTACTGGCGGGCACGAAGACAGACCTTCGCCAACACAGAGATGTTAATGGAGAAAATCAGTCGTGTAATTACCTGAAGGTGAAGAAAAAAAGAGGCGTCTATCTGCACATCGATAGCTGATCACTTCTTCATAGGGAGTTCAGATCCAGGAAAGGATTGGAGCAGTCAGCTATGTTGACTGCTCAGCCAAAACTGGACATGGCGTTGATGAGCTCATGAGAGAAATATTTATTCATGGCATGATACATCAAAAACACACCGCTGAGTTTGGGAGGGTGAAGAGTAGTATGTGGCGGAGGAGCATGGGGTGGTTGAGGAGTAAGACTTGAGACGCCCAAGCCCGTGTAAAAACTTGACATCCAAAAACTCTGCCATGTACCGATGCATAGATTTCAATCCCACCAATTGATTTCGTGTCTGCTTCGTCTTTCTGTCTTTGTCGTTCTAGACTTCGCCTATTTCGGCCTCGCTTTCGGTAATCGTGGACGTTGACGGCAAGCTGAGTTGCCAGTAGCCGTCTGTCCACTACGCGATCCCTTTATGGTCGGCTAAGCAGGTGGTGCTCCGAACAAGTACAGCAGAACAAGTTCAATGCCAGTAATCAATGATCGTAGTTTGAATTCAGAAGTCGGCCACCTGTTGTGCATCTCCACTGGGGCTAGAGTAAATCAATCGGCTTCGCCGAAGTGAGGCAGAATAAATATGAGGGCGATGAAGTGTTCGTCCAGACACAGGCGTCAGTCAATCTGACAGGAACTCTATTCCTTCAGTAAGGCAGGATCATCCCCTCAAGCAAGCCGGGCGGCTCGGCGCCAGGGCACTTTTGAAGTTGCCAGCCTCGCTTCAAGGCCGAGGACATCCCCTGAGCACCAGCGGGTAGACGCTAGCGCAAAGCTTGTAACCGGCGCTAGAAGCCCTGGAAATAAGATCGACCCGCCTGCGAATATGTATGCTTATCAGCAGTATTGATTGATCTCAAGATTCGGATCTTTTTTCCGCACTAAACCGAAGACCTGACGATTCAAGTAAACAGGGTACGCCCTAGATGATTTGTCTGCCAAAAATCAGAAGTTTGTTTGATTGCCTTATTTTCTAGCCCGCACGTCAAAGTTTGGAATTATACGAATGAGCTGCACGGTAATTCTCATGCAGATATGATAATGGCTGGTCTAATGATTGACTGGCTTTCGAAATATCAAATCGTATCATGACTTCATGTATTATGTGCCTTAGCTACAGTCTTCGTTTATAAAATCATTCGAGTTGTTAGTATGTACGACTTCTCAAATGCTTAACTGCAGAGTGGCGGCTCTAAAAAGGTGACGACGATATTTGTCTTCGGTGCGTGATTTCATCAGTAATCAACTCCGAATGAAGAATCCGGAGAGTTCGGCAGAGCCTTGAATCATGGCAGAGATTCCAGGACCAATTGGGCTTGAGCCAGAGATGCATTAACAGTAGCACTGAACATTCAACAGATCTTGACTCGAGGTTGACATAGTACTGAGATTTGCCCAGGCAGAAGAAACCCCAGTTGGCAGACTATCTGCACCCGAAGATGAGAATGACATTTGAGGTTGAGTAAACAGTGACTCGACAGTGAGGTGTGAACAAGATTTCCCTAGGCAGAAGAAAAGATGGTCAGACTATCTACATCCGGCCGATGCTAAGATTTCCAGGACACACTGATCATCGTCAAGAGATAGCCTACCATGGGACGTATAAGAACATCCGCTGTCGTCCTCCTTTGGGCGTCTAAGAAATCTCTCCTCAGCCGCAGTTCCACGCTTCAATCACCACACCCATTTACTTCCTACAAGACACATTCTCTGCTCTACGTTCAGTCCAACACACGACTCTACCGCAAAGATGCACTTCAACCCTACTCACATTCTTTTCCTGGCTGCTCTTGCGAGCGCCGTTCCCACTGAGATGGGTAGCATGGAGCCACGCAGGTATGTCTGCAACTGAGTAGGATTGATGAGCAATTTCTGATCAAAAACGCGAATGTAGCCCGGCAGGTTCTGAACTCGATGCTCGTGCAGCTGGCAAATGGGAAGCCCACGCCAAGTACTATGCCCTCGGAGGCAAAGTCGGCAGTGAGATCTACATCTCCGGAACCTGGACCGACCCGATCAAGAACCCTGGCCAGCCCTCCGGTACCTGCACTGCCCGTATCGGTGGAATAAGCGGTGGTACGCCCAACGTGGTCGGCTGCAACTGCGAGATCTCGGCCACTGGCCCCTTGAAGTTCGAGTCCACTTGTTTCCTTGACTTCGCTGAGGAGGCGTCCAACGGGAATTGGGCTGCTGGCTTTTCCGTGGCCTTCAAGTGCTCGGCCTTCTTCTCTTGCACTGGTTCGAACGCCTACTCCATTGCCAGCGCCAACTCGGCCTGCAAAAACACCAGCGGAACGCCCTGTGCTGGTTTCCACGTTACTCCTTGAGCTCCCGTACGTGAGCAATGGCCTCCTTTCGAGAGGGCTTCCTCTGGAATAAGGGGTGATAATTGTTTGGAAAGCTGGGGAATCCACACCTTTGTGAGATACAAATATTATAGACAAATGAAATGAGCCTGGTATTCCCGAGAATTGTTCTCCGCATCGTCTATCGGTGAAGGGTTTGATCTGTATGAGTGTTGATGTGATGATTGGAGTGTATTCTTTTGCCTCGAAAAACTGATGTTATCGATGCACAGAAGCAGGCGTCCGCGTTGTGAATAAGTGATCAATCGATATGAGTTGGTAAAAGGCTAAAACATTATGGATAAAAGTATATGATCATACCGGATGCCATACCGCTTTGCAGCCGGGCAATGATTTCCCTGGGCCCCTATTGCAGCAGTTCAGCCCTTCGATGTACCTGGGGTGAGACATATTGTCTTCGGAATTTCTGTTAAGCCGTCTGATTGACTCTAGAAAAGTTTCTTCAACGTAGGAAAGTCTCAAATGGAAGGGTAATACCAAATCAACGGACAGAGTTTGCGTGTAGAAATGCTTCATGCGCGGATAGGCTGGATATGGAACTGCAGAATGTGCAGCTTCAAGCGACACCCCCCAATTGGTCAAGCGGCGATCCAGTCATGGAAGTTCAGCGTATCTTTTTTTCACCGAGGTCAGATGGTCTGGGTGATATGTATCTTTATACACGACGCGCTACCATCCACCCCATCTTAACAAATAGCCGAGCGTCATAGGTGCATTTTCTGTACCGGAGGCGAGTCTGGACACGGCATAGAGCCGCTATCCCCAACGCTTGACTCGAGTTACAACCAGTAACTTAACGTCAATAAACTCCCGTGACGGTAAAAATACATCGGATTGACTGGGGTGGGTCTGCCTGCGGACGCCTCAGAGACAAGTTGAGACGGTGAGATCTGAACATTGAAGCTTTCGATTGAAGTTCTTGGCACTATAGTCGTAACCTGCTTGGAGCAAGACGCTAGCTTACATCCGGTAAACCTTTCACGAGCAGCCGCTTCAGAAATACATTGCCTCGGCGATAGTAGCCTTCATTTGGAATTCAGATGCCGAGCTTAATTTGACTACCCACGCACGCGGCACTCAATCTCTCCCGAAACACCTATGGCGGCACGTCAGTCCTCTAACAACTGAATCGCGAATGCCTATTCCAAGTATCTTCCTTCCTAATAACCATCTTTGAAATTTTTGTATCGGACGAGTCACGCAGGATGAACCAGCAGGATGCATCTCACTTGAGGAAGAACTCGATCAGTACCGATGGCTCGGATCGCGCTAGAGGCGGCAGGTAGGTCTCATTGACTATGATTGTCTTCGCCTCTGCTCTCGGACTATTGAGAGAATTTCAGTAGCCGGTCGAAGCTACCTTGACTCTTGAGTCAAGCCTACAGCGTCTGTCGGGCACAGGCAGTGCCATACGTACAGTTGTGTTCACGAGGCCCACCGCAGATCAGACTCAAATGGGCTCATCAAATTCAATCCGATTTATGCCACTTGCATCGTCTCACTTCAATCTATCCAGATAACTCGAAATATGACCGGTTCGGGTGACACTCGAGACTAGAGAGAGTTGAGTTAAGGTAGCTCAAGGACCTCAACCACGGGGTACAAAGTTCATTTTGCCAAGGATAATTAATTTGCTACGCGATTCGAGTCATTCTAAAGCTTGGGTCAAGATGAGAAAAGGGGTCCTGACTTTGGAACATATAAGGCCGGCCATTTCGAACACTCATAGACTGATGCATGCCCCAGGAACATTGGAATACGATTGCAAAACACCACAATGAAGCTGATTTTCGTGGCCACAACATTCATGCTGCATGGCATTGCATCAGCCAAGATCGCCCAAATGCTGTGCAACAACAAGCCGCCTTTGAGCCAATGGGGAGTGTGTTGTATTTCACGAAAGTAGACTCGTGTGCTGAACTAACATTGAACAAGCCTGCGAATTGTTCTGAAAACGATCACTGGACGTGCTACTCACGCTGTCAGAAGGAGGTTGGTCGAACTGAGTTATCGCCTTTCGGACCTCACTGACACTAATTAGTGCCCCGTCGAGAGACAACCTTCAGTAGCCTCTATTGGATATGTGTAAGTCCACTGATTCAATCGCAGTAGACTGAGGCTAATTAGGCCATAGGCGATCTGACGGACAGTGCGACTGCTACTGTTGGGTGTAAAGGGGCGGCACCCACGGGGACACCGTTTGAGTATGATATCTGTCATGTTATCGACGCATCGAAGTCCAAATCATGCTGCGACGGAAATGCCGAAGTCTGTATGGGATCTGGCTGCACAGAAACGAGCAGATTAGATATTCTTCGATGGGAATCTCTGTCACAATTGAGATGGTATTCAAATCGAAGAGCGTTTGAAAGTCTACTGCCCGGGCGAAAGAAAATGCATTCATCAAGCTGGCCAGCGTTGTCAAACTCGACGCATATTCGCCAAGGCAAGTTTGTGTGTGTCCAAAGATCATCTAGGTGGTTTAGGTCTGTTTCGTACTCCTTCCTATCAGAGTGGGTTGATCTCCGTGCTCCTCCTGCAGAAATGTGAACACAACATGGAGCATTTGCCTTTCTCAGCAAGAATCTCTGGGCAACGTGGAGCTTTATGTGATTTTTCCACGCCGGAAGCAGGGAATAGACACGCGGTGTGTACTCATTGGTTGGAAACAGCAAGATCCATGTCGATTGCATGCAATGCTGGGCCTCTTCCAACGCCTCGCACCAACGCCAGCCTGGTCCGACGTTCCAGACAAAACACCCATAAACCCCTCATGTCTACAATTCGGAGACTTGTCCTCAATCAATTGTTCACACCCTTCTTCCTCTTTGATTGATCACCATCTGTCCGAACTAGATAGCATTGGCCGATATCATGACCGACTTGACCGGAGGTACAGCCGAGCTGCAACCGAACGTTGCCTCCGCTGCTGGAACGACCACAGCCCCGCCTACAGGCCCCCCGCGGGTTACGCCGAATGGGAATGATCATGACGAGCAACCGCCTCTGGAAGTCGACGATGCGGCCGTGGTATAACATTACCTCTTCGAACTTCGGCAGACCATAATTTTGCTAACATGAGTAATAGCCCGCAGACGATGATTCTGCAAATGAGGATCAGCTGTAGGCCCCCTTGGATGCCGTGTACGATGGGAAACATTCCACTGACAAATTGAACAGCTCATCGTACACTGCATCATTGACGTCAAGCGTCATTGACTACCCTATTGAGAATGGTCGCCGCTACCACGCATATCGAGCGGGGTGTATGTCATGTTCAACCCATTATTTGAGCAATTTTGTATTTCAAGTCCCCTGCTAACGCCACATCATAGCGTACTTCATGCCCAATGATCAAGTGAGAGTTTCTTGTTTGACTCTATGACTTCAAATGTTGACTTTGACAGAACGAAATGGATCGACTTGATTACGCACATCTTGTCACAACGAAGATACTCGGGGACAAATTGTATATTGCGCCCATCGAAGAGAAAAACATCCACCAAGTTTTGGACATTGGTACCGGTACTGGACTCTGTAAGTTCTTTTCCAGAACACCTCTAGATTCAAACAGGCCTAGGATGCTAAACTTCGATAGGGGCAATCGACTTTGCAGATCGTTTCCCAGCCGCAGAGGTGAACTTTCCCAGTTTCCTTTGATATTTCACCTTTCATTACAAATTTTGTGTAGGATGCCAGTTTTAATTATGACTAACCGGTGTTTAAGGTCCACGGTATTGATCTCAGCGCTATTCAGCCAGAATGGTGGGTCTTCTCAAAATGAAATTGGCATGCTGACTCACACTATCGAACAGGGCTCCCCCCAATGTCAAGTTCGAGATTGACGACGTCGAGAGCCCTTGGGTTGACAGGACGTATGACTTCATCAACTGCCACTGGATGATGGGCTCCATTCAAGATTGGCCAAAGCTGATCAGCAACTGTTACAAGTGCGTATCTCATGAAAGAACCCCTTGTGAATGACCCATCTCATACTGATCCTTTCTGAAGGAACTTGAACCCAGGAGGCTGGGCAGAATTCCTCGAAATGGGTGGGGAGTACAGTTCAGACGACGGAAGCTTCACCCACGACCACGCCACGTACAAGTGGATCAAAACCCTTTTCGACGGCATTGCGTCGACAGGTCGTGATAGCCGGCCCGGTACCAAGCTCAAAGGTTGGGCAGAGAATGCGGGGTTCGAGAACATAACATACAAGAAGGTTAAAGTACCGCTTGGCGTGTGGCCAAAGGACCCTTATTACAAGGAAATGGGCTTCTTGAACCTGACAAACCTCTTGGATGGTCTGGAAGCCTTCACCTTGAGAATCTTTTGCGGCGTACTTGGGTTTACCAAGGAGGAAACAATGCTGCAACTCGCCGAGGTTCGGAAGGAGCTGAAAGACAAACGCAGCTTCAATGCGTACTACGAGGTGTAAGTGGGCTTCTCAGTACTACATATGAATGCCAAAGCTGACGAAAAGTAATCAGGCACATCGTATGTGGACAAAAGCCTGCTGGGAATGCGGAATAATGCTGAGATTTGCCTCTCACTTGACCACTGGGCAATATTCTTATTTCTTTGCAATAGCTGGTAGTTCATGTTCAAATCCATAGCGCACAAATATACTCGACCTAGAAAACGCTTCCCAGCGACTGAAAATACATCCTTAGAGTGGAGGCATCTTCATTATGCTTATCCTAAGGTCCCGAGGTGGAGTCGGCGAGCCCGTATTAAATCCTGGTCCACGCCTAGCGTTCATCTCGTATTCCCACATGGGGAGATTAAATCACTATACATAGAACCTCCAGGCACTGTGGCTCGGATCAGCCCCAAAGCCATGAATAGACATTGAAAGGATGTTAGATCTTTGATAAATTTTAAGCACCGTCCTCCAGGCCAAAGGAATCTGCTTCCATCTTCCTACTGTCTTTCGTTTGTCCGAGACGACTGTTCGGAGTTCCACTACAACCATGAAGATCCCGACAGCATCTGCATTTTACGGGGCAGCGCTCCTCTCGACCGCGGCATCCGCGGCGGACCTGCCATCGATTGCCCGGAGGGCCGACAGCTCATCCTGCAAACTCGCAGCGAACCAAAGCGTGTATTTTAGTTCGGGGTTCGGCTACAACTACGATTGCGCGCCTAGCGCAGGCACTTTGAATGCCCTGATGCTCTTCATCGACTTTCCCGACCAGACCTCATCCGAAGCCTCACCCAAGGAAGCCTACGATGTCTTCTTCCCACAGACAGCAGAATGGTTCGACAAATCCTCGTATGGAAAGCTGACATTGAACGTCACCGCCGATACGACGCGATTCTACCGCATGCCGAAAAACGCGACCGATTACCAATTCCAGAGAGGCCTGTCTCAGCAGATGCACCAAGTCTACATCAAGGATGCCCTAGACGAATGGCTGAAGATCACCAACACACCAGTGCCAGGCGTGAACAGCACCGACGGCCCAATTACGGATGTGCTCTACATCATCCCGACGAGAAACGCGATGGCTATCAGTTTCTCTGCCACTCTTACTTCTTCTGTGTATACCTACGATATCAACTACGTCGCCAGGAAGGCTGTCACCATAGGCTTTGACACCTACGACGTGTGGGGTTACAAAGCTCTCAACCATGAAACGGGGCACGCCTTCTGCCTTCCAGATCTATACCCGCTACCATCGGGCTACACTGGCCTGTACACTGGAAACTGGGATATGATGGCCAATGTTGGTGGTCACAGTCCGGATTACTTCGCGTGGAACAAGTGGAGGTTGGGCTGGCTTGCAGACGACCAGATTGAGTGCGTAGTCCCAGCGGCCGGGAGCAGCGCTGGGAATGCATTGGCGTCGACTACCCATAAGCTGTCTCCACTGGAGACCGAGGGTGGCGTGAAGGCTGTCGTCGTTAAGCAGAACGAAAGAGAAGCATTAGTAGCCGAGGTCCGGTCAAAGAATGGCAACGACGAGAATGCTTGTGCCGCAGGCGTGTTGCTGTACACAATTGCAACCGATGTTGCCACGGGAGAGGGACCAATTCGCGTACTAGATGGAAACCAAGGCTGGGGCTCGGCTAGCTGCGCCAATGACGAGCTTGACAACGCGCCGTTGACCTTCAATGGGGGCGGGGCGAGCACATACACTGTGCAGGATTGGGGTGTTACCGTAACTATTGTCGCACAGGAAGGCGACGACTACACTATTCGTATAGATATGGTTTGATCGTAGTAGTAGATTACCAATGATACCCACCCGGTTTTTGAACGAAGTCAACAACTTTAGACTTTCTTTACACATGAGATCTTTCTATTCCGGCCGAACTCGAGAACGCGGCATTCCCCACTGCCGCCAAGTGTCAGAGGTTGCCAATGTGAAGTGAAATGCGCAGGGAATAGTTGCCATTTTCAGATGGCGGACACTTGGCGTTTCTCACGAATCATACACGTCATGGGGCATGAACGGCAGTTCATCACACGGTTGATGAAGAACAGCGTTTCGTGTGCTCACAAGGCGTCGAATAGGATGACATTCTCATGAGTGGGGAACAAAGTTGCGTATGTTGGCGGAACCCAATGCCATCTTGTCGGTCAACGGTCGGAGGCTTTCAATCAGACAAAATGCTCGAAAAATGGAGTCAGCATGAGACGAGCCGCTCATGCATCGTAATGTGGCGGATGACAAACTCTGATGATCTGCTTCTGAGAGTGTGTGATCTCTCAAGCAACAGTCATGAATGCGGAGGTGGAATGAGCCCAGACCAAAGTGGACACTTCACTCGTTGACCCCGCGGCCTGCTATCACCATCAGCAGCTGGTTCTGGAGTCTAACACCTGAGATTTCATCCCAGTGCTGCCGGTGGCTATGGGGAAAGGAAAAAGCCACATTAATAGGGTCGACTCCCACGCGCCAAAATATGCTTGAGGCGCATGGTCTTGCCGAGTCAGTGGAGCATGACAAGTGATGAACTGCATCTCATCTCAGACTGAGGATGATTATCAGGACCTCTTAAGGGTCATAACAAATCGCGCAACCGTCTTATGAGGCCGAGTTCAGACGCTGAATCGTCTGGTCGCCGGCTCGTCCGATTGAACAGTTCGCGGTGGTGGATGACAAAGCTCGAGTCATATCATAATTCATCCCAGGCCGAATTCCGAAGGCGCGAGGCAGATCATACCACGAGTGAAGAGGAATGGAGGCGGACGAGTGCCTGTCAATAAGTGAATCAACCCCGCTACGATGGATGCATGGCTGGGATGACAGCCTGCCAGTCGCACATGACGCACGAGGGTGGCTAGGGCCGCATGGTGATAGCGTCTGAGATATTGCCCCTTGGCACTGATGCGTCTGAAGTCTGCGATCGTCTGAAACAGTAGATCTTATGGCGGTCGACGGCAGCGTGGCCCACTTTCGCTGCCGCATGAGCCTGGCGAGCATCTTTCTCGGCAGACTCGATCAGAGTTCTGGGCTGATGGACGAAGGATGTCGAATGTTGGTTGTCATTTAGGAGAGGACACAACCTCAACGAGAAAGGTAGTGTGCTATCAACTCAAAGGATGGTACTTTGACTTCGTGACACTCAAATGTGAACGTTAGTTTCCAAAGACTGATGTAAACATCCCAGTTCAAGCCTCAATAAGCTCAGGCGCTAGCCTCCACGAAGTTTAGTCGTCCCGTCAATTTTTGATGGGGGGCAATCTATCTAACCGTCCACGTTAATTCTTTGGTTGCCACGCCCGACCAGGTAAACCGGCCAGAAGACCCGTTCAATCATAGATCTTGTTCGGTGCGACATGCCGAAAAGGGTGCCCCAGTCCACACCCCCGAGGGGTCTAGATGTCTTCATTTCAGGTTTGTCAGCCGCCAGCTTACTGGCTTCCAGGAACTTCAACCGAGTTCAGCAAGAAAGGGCGACGGTGGGGTGCATTTCGCCTACGAAAGCACGGCACAGCTTCTTCAACAGAGAGGACCAGACCCCTACACTAAGCCCTAAGCAGATTGCGGCAGAGACCCCTTACCCACCAGCCACCGCCGGCGACTTCGCCATCCGGACCTCGCGGGACGCGATCATTGGCGGGAAGACTGAATCAAGCATTTTTGCCGTGGGGGGCGGGGCCCAGTGGGCGAGCGATGTGACGCATGGGGGAGAAGCGAGCGACCCAAAACATTACCGCCCACACCCCGGTCGAAACTCGCTCTATGACATCCTGCGGCTCGGTTTGTCTGATCTTCCGCCTCATCTTGCCGTACACATTGCTGTCTTGAGTCTGAACTCTTTGCCGCCTTGCAGTTTGTCCCCTCCCACCCGTCGCAACGCTATCCGAAAACTCTGCCCATATCGCGACCCTTGTCGCAATAGTTTAGCGGCCTGGTCACAACAACAACACACGCGTATCTTTAGCTACAGCCAATTTTGCAGTGAGCGGTTTCGTCCCCGGTCGACACAATGGCGGCCTTGTCGTGAAATCCCCACTCTGCTGCCTCATTCGCGGTTGACTTGGCCATCATGACACTCAGACGTTGACGTTTGTTGCGTCTTGTCACTCTTCCTCCACCCCCAGGTAACCCTCCCCTGCACATGCCAGACCAAGGCTTCGGGCCCAACAGCTTCCTGGACCTGGCAATCTTTTCTGGTCCGTCCTAACCGACTCACTTCGTCTCGTATCGTATCACACCCTTCGATGTCGTCCCCGGGGTGGTCCATTCGAGTGACCTCCTTGAGTCTCATCCCTCCGCTTTGCCGGCATACGCTGGCCAAGGATGCGGCTCATGCTCTCGACCGTCTGAATTCGATGATGTGCCAGGGATGTGCTCTGATCATCTTTTCCATCCAATCTTTTCCTTATAAACCTGAGTGATCTCCTTCTCGGCACCAGATCTCTTCTTCTTGGCTATAGCTTCTCATCTTCGTACGACATTCTCTTCGCCGTTTCGATTCATTCTTTCACCACGAGTTCTGAGAACTCATTCCATTCTTTGCATCGGCTTTGATTGCTCTACGTTAACGTTTTACCATATTCTCTTTACCACCCTTTTTTCAATACTACTTCAGTCGAAAACTGTAGGCAGAAGGCCGGTCTTTTCTGTTCGAACTTCAATCGACGTCGATAATCATCAATTTCGGTCAACATGAAGTACCAAGCTGTTGCATTCGCCGCTTCTTCCCTTCTGGCTCTCGCCGAGGCTGGGTCTTACCACCGCCACCACCATGTCCGCCGCATGGCCAAGCGTGAGGTTCCCCAGGAGCACTCTCACGAGATCTTCCTGAACATCACCCGCGAGTTCCTCAACAAGCAGAACCCCAAGGCGATCGCCGACCCCGTCTTCGGTCTTCTCGGCGATGGCGCTGCCAAGGCCGGAGCTGGACAGGTTACCAACCTCGCCTGCCTGCACCAGGAGACTGCCGACCAGGCCTTCACCAACGCCAAGGCTGAGAAGGATATACGTGGCATGTCTGGCGCTCTTGTCTACGCTTCCCTCGAGCGCAACACTGCCGGTATTGGTGTGGCTTCCGCTGCCTGCACCGACACCGCTGTCAACCCCGAGATCGCTGCCATCAAGGCTCACCAGGATCCCGCTACCGACAACGCCGCTGCCGACAACAAGGCCGTCACTCTGGAGCTCGCCAAGCAGCTCGCCTCCATCGGTGGTGACCCCATGCTTGCTCTTGAGAGCGGTACCTTCGCCCCCGGCGAGAAGACCGACACCACCTTCAAGGGTAACTCTTGCGACGACCAGAACGACCCCACCGGATGCATCTTCACCACCAAGACTCTTGTCCTCGACGCCACTCCTGACGAGATCAACGCCGCTGTTGCCGGCATCAAGTCCACCATTACTGGCGGCACTGGTGAGCTGAAGGCTACCCACATTGACATCAACGGCCTGAAGGTTGCCGGCGGCGGTACTGCTACCGGAGCCACTAACGGTGCTGCCAACACAACCTCTGGAACTGGAAGCAGCAGCAGCAACAGTGGCAGCTCCAACACCGGCAACAACAAGGCCAAGAACGCCGCTGCTTGCGCTGCTCGCTCCACCAACAGCAACGCCCAGGCTTCTGCCAACAACTCTACCGGCAACGGCAACACTGGTAACACCGGCAACAGCGGCAACGCCGCCGGAGGCACCAACGTCCAGACCTTCACCGGCTCTCTCGGCGGCGCCCCTCCCCCGGTCATCCAGACCTCCGGCACCCGTCCCTTCTCCGTCAACGGCGACACCTTCGTCGGTAAGAACGCCGCTCTCGGCCGCTCTTGCGATGTTCAGCACAACGCCTGCGCCAACGCCGCCAACAGCGGAAAGCTCACCGGTGGCGTCCAGCAGTGTGAGGACCAGAACACTCAGTGCCACGCTGCCATCGGCAAGCGCAGACGTTCTCTCAAGATGCGCCAGGCCTCCGACTTCGGCTCTTGCAGCGACCCCAGCATCGAGTTCTCTAACGCCCTCAAGGACCGTCAGGGCCCTGGCTTCATCGCTACCAACCAGCAGGACTTCAACCACGGCTCTGCCCAGAAGATTGGAATCATTGCCGGCTTCATCTGCCAGCGCCTCCAGGACAGCTGCAAGGCCCCCCAGGCTACCATTGATAGCTGCAAGGCCGCTGAGACTGCGGCTACCGCGGCCACTCAGGACCAGGCTGCTGCCGATGCCTTCAACAGCAAGCTTGTTGGCGGCTCTGCCGGTGGCTCCAACTCCACTGCTCGCTTTTAGACGATGAGTATAGTTGTACCATTCAGGGTCAAATGAGACGGATGGGAGAGGGATGTATCCTATGATTGGGTTTACATTCGCAAGATCGTGGTTGAAGGGCGGCATCAATTGTAACAAGATATCCTATGTATGAGTCAATGTCATGGATTGGTACCGATGGTTTCTCGGTCCGGAGTCTCGGTGATAGTTCAATATGAGTTTCAATTATTTAAACTGAGTCCATAGTCTTTTGTGGCCATGTCGACTGCAATGAAAAGAGACTGTAAACATGCTTGCTGCGAGATCCTGAGTTCCATCGACCTTCCCAAGAGCGCTGGACACCACATGCATCACATTGTGGTTGGTATTCGAGTCATTGACTGCATGCCGAGTACATACAACATCACTCGCATGGGGGTAAAGCACTCTAGCGATTCTCTTCGTGCGACTGTAACTGAGTACGAACAAGCTAAGTCATGGTAAAGTTGTATGTAGACATGCAGTCCCAAGAAACATACTCAGTACTAGTACGTAACCGGTGCCCCAAGATGCAATAATGCAAGGATGTCCGGTTAGGACTCTCTGGCTCTTATTTCATTCACCAAAGTGATATTGCGTTTACTCTCAGCCCACTGGACCAAGTGAACCTGACGGCACTACGCCAATTACCTTAACCGTGGGGCCCTTTCATTCTGCATTTCTCCCGACCCAGACCTCAGCCTGCTTGGAACCGGGTTCAAACCTCCCAAGGTTGCATCCTTAGCCCCGCAACGAGGACCGATTGAGCTTCGTGCCCCCAACTCTCCACTTATGAAGAATTACGGCAACTTATCATTGAATCATCATCATGTTTGGATCAAGCAAGGTGCGTTGATTCGTCCTCCTCCCCCTCCCTCTACACTTAGCGCCCACTTTAGCAGTCGATACGTGGCAACGTTGCCTAGAACAGTGAGGCTTTGAACGCTACCCATCTACCAATTATCGACGGATTGTGATTGAGGCTTGACAGACGATAATACTTTCTACAACCTAGCAGTCATAAAATGTTGTCAACGATGAAGATACGGCAATCATCTCTCCTTCGCGCTCTTCAGGGCGTAGCAACTGCCACCAAGACCGGAGAATCCGAAGTAGAGTCGATCAAGCGGTGGATCTCATCCGCTTCGACTGCTGGGGATTCGGACGGCGAAGGTGGAGTGAAAGGTCTTTCGTTCGATGAATGGCAGCGTAGCCTAGAAGTCGGTCTTCTAGACGAAGGCGAAGATTTGCAACAACTGGCCAATCTCACCCTCGCCATCGCATTTCTTAGAGAGACATGCCGGCAGGATCGGCCGGCCCACGCGGACAAGCTATCGCGATGCTGGGATCTAGTGCACGGCGCCCTTACCTGCAAAGCCCTCACCCGCGATTTATTTACGGCATCCCGGAGCGCCCAAGGGTTCTTAGCTGTGCCCCTCTGTAGCCTTCTAGAAGACGGCAATATCGACGAGCTATTCCGTCTCCACGTCTGGCTACCGGATGGCATGCGTGGCAATGCGGAGTTCGCGGTTCACTCTCACCAGCCCTTTGCTCAGAGCTGGATATTGGCGGGAGAAGGGAAAGACCACTCATATGGAGTCGGGCCCGTCGGCGAGGCCGAGCAAGCAACGCATGCTGAGTACGCGCTTGCGTGGAACGATGCTAATAGCAAGAGTCATAGCGCCGCATACAAGACGCACCAGGCATATTCGATTGTCCAGAACACCGGAAGGCTAGTGCGAGCAACGGAGACGGCAGAAGCGGTCCATACGCGAAACAGTAGTTATACGATCCCGGCCAAATCGTTCCATCGTACCGAAGTAGCCCCGGATGTTTTACACGCTACTCTTTTCTTCTTTGACTCTCATCGGGGATTCTTCAAAGACGCCGGCGTTCTCGGGCCCAAGAATGGCAACTCATTCGCGCAGCTCCGCGACCCGGCGGGCATCACCCCGCTTGCCTTGGCAGAGAAGGTTGAGGCGGTCCGCTCATGGGAGTTTCACATGAACGAGGGTAGACAACATGCTCAACGTACCGAGTGGGAACATGCCCTGCGTTCCTTCAACAATGCAATCGAGCTCTGCAAGTCTGACAAGTCCTTCCCGAATGCCAGCAGATATAGGTACTTGGTTCTCGGCGAGTCGGGCAACACCAACAGACGGTTCGGGAGATACGAGACGGCTAAGAACATCCTGGAAAGCTCCATCACGGAGATGAAACCGAGCATGCAGAGAGTCGAGTTCAGCGGCGAGCTGGGCGTTACGTACCGGCACATGGACCGTCTGGAGGATGCGAAGCGGGCTTTCGAGATGCAATACAATACCGCTAGGGGACTCGGCCTCGAGCAGGAGATGTGCAGAGCCATCGGAAACTTGGGCATGGTAAACTACCAGTTGTCTCATCAATGCAAGGACGACGGGCTTTTAGATTTGGCGATCAAGCAACTCGCCGAGCGAGTTAAAAGTGCGCGTCGCCTGAAGGGGGAAATCGAGAAACGCAGTGGCCCGAATGTCAGAATTACACACTTGGATATGCTGAATACATGGGAGACAATTGGCTTAGCACGGCTCTCGATCTGTCACTACGCCCGGGGAAACATCCAAGAGGCCGTCAGATCCGCTCTGGCGTCCCTGCAGATGACGGAAAACTCTCCCGACACGACGGTGAGGGCGATTTCGCGCTTCTTCTATGGCCGAGCCCTGCTTCTCGAGGGCCGGAGAAAAGAGGCACTTGGTCTGTTCAACACTCCCGGGACGTGCACGCCGGCTATCGCGTTCGCCAAAGAGCCGTCCGAGGAACACCGCGGCTACCTACGAGAGCTGGTCGGCGTCGGCGCAGACATGGAAATCGTCGACGAGCACGGGTACACAGCGCTGGATCACGCCGTGTTCAACGGCGACAGGGAGACCGAGGCGGTCGTTCTCGACGGTCTCGGGAAGAAAGGAGCGGCGAACATAGCGCAGCGGCAGGCCGAGGCCCGTCTGAGGAAGGGTTACCGCGAGCTGTTCCAGGAGCACATGCGGCCCACGCTACTCGGCGGGGGCGGGGACAAGGTGCGCGATGTCAGACGGGCGTATGCCAACGCGCTCGCCACGGATGGCGAAAAGGGGAAGATGTTCGACGTGTTCAAATTTATGCGTTGGGAGGACTTTAGAAAGTTTGGCAGGCTGCCGAGGTCTAGTGACGGGCTGGTGCGGGAGCTTTTGTCGCGCCCGGCAGAGACCGTGGAGGCCGATGCCGAGTTTGTGATATTCTTCTCGTACCGGTGGATCAACAAGGAGCCGGGCGCCAATTCGCCAGACGATGCGGTCCACACGCAGTATCGGCGGATGCAGACCGCGGTCGAGCAGTTCCTGTCTCTTTATCCTATGGTCGACCCGAACAAGCTAGGAATTTGGATGGTGAGTTGTACTATCCCTGCTCTGATTATGACGCAACGGAAATGAGGCTCACTTTCCCAGGACTTTGCATGCGTTGATCAAGATAAGCCGAGTACCGGTGTCTCGGCACTACCCATGGTCATTGCACAGTGCGACGCAATGATCAGTCTCGTGGATGACCAGTACTTCGATCGGGGCTGGTGCTCTGTGGAGGTGATGATGGCGCAGACGCTGAGAAACGCATATGGAATCTCGTGGCTCGAACATGTCCACCAGGACGAACACGAGTATGGCTCTGGGTGGCGTCTAGGAGAAGCGGAGAACCGTGAGATCGTTATGAAAGACAAGCTGCTGACATACGAGGAAGACCGCTCAAAGGTTTTGTTTTTAGAGAGACAAAGCAAGCTTTTGGGATGAGAGTCGTGGATCGCACACTAGCTTCAGAGTTCAACGCGGCGCAATACTGTACCTTCTACCAGTCATCTCATTCCATTATCCCCATAGATATTGACGATGAAGACGCACCGCGGAACCCCAATATGAAGCGTAAAACGTGGTCCCAATCGTTTTCATGCGTCCTTAACAAACTCGATCGTCACATTATCTAGCCAGGCTGCTTGGTAGTTGCCATCTACACTCATGCCAACGTTCCACGCACACCTCCCGAGCGACCCTGTTGCTAAACCAAGCAACAGCCCAAGTTATAACATTCACGCTGAAGGATGAGTTTTAATTTTCATGTAGACACCAAGTATGTTAGAAAAATGAATCACATTATGATGGCTCCATCATGTATCTCTGTATCTCAATATCTCCATGTATCTTCCATTTTTTTCATCCTGCGCCTTATTCCTTCTCCATATTGCAAATGCACCCGCCACTTCACTTTCTTGCTATGCTCCATCATCAACTTTGAAAGCCCAGCAAGTCGTTGCAACTGACACGCAATGATAGTCGCAAACACTGCTCGGTGCTCTTCGGCAGTATCGATCTGGTATCTTCCCATTGTAATCCAAGGCTGTCGTTGAAAATCTTTCGAGCCAGATAACTTTTGCTGTTTGTGCTGTTTTTGCTGCTGCTGTTGTTGCTGCTGATACTGACGTCTTTCTGTCTGGCTACGATCAGAGCTTTGGACATCTTGCGCCCGACCGTGCTTGCCCCACCATTGAGCGACCTCCTAAAACCTAGCCGTGAGCTTCTCATATGTGATTAGCGTCAGCATACCTATTTTTGAATCTTGTCGACATCCTCGGCATTGGGACAGCACCAGACACCTCGAGATGTTGTTCTTCAGAAGGAATATCGTGTTCTCTGCCATAGCCCAGTCGGCGCCTACGGGAGGTATAACGACTTCTTGGAGAATGTCTAGGAACCCCTCCGAGCACTCGCAGTCTCCATCGTCATAGCTGTTGTTAGAATCATCGTATGAGTCCGTGTCGATGTCCATGCCGTTGCGTGATGAGCTTGAGGATGGTGCTCGAGTTGAGTCCGATGGCTTTGATCTAGAGTTGGAGACGCTACTGGATTTGGAAGACGATGTCCGCATGGCTTGGTCCGAGGGGGTAAACGATTGCTGTTTACTTGATTCGTGGCTGAAAGGGCGAATAAAGCCGCCTGGGCTTCTTTTCTTGCCGCTGAACTCGCTGATCTGCGTCAATGCTGAGTTGGAAGAACTGTTGCTAACTAGTGTAATACCCGAGTAAATATCGATGCAACCAGCGCATCTCTGACGACGCAAGCATTTCAGATGTGGCTTACCTGGCATGTGGGTGTGCGAGAAGAGAGCATCGGCGTCGAACGGATCAAGCAATTTGGCAAAGCTCTCATGTGGATTGTCCAAATATTCCTCCGTGAAGTCAAAGAACAGCCCGGGGTCAGGGTCCTCAGAACATGGTGCAACAACAGGCTGGATACCTGTCCCCGCCACATCTTGACAAGCATCCTGGTGAGAACTTTCCTGCTGGTATGGAGGCCGATTCGGAGGTGCAAAATTGCTATTGGTACGGTTGGTGCCACTGCTGCGTGATCCGTCGTCCGAGCCGGATGACGCCTGTTGATCACGAGTATGCTGCCTAGGTGCCGCTGCTGTGCTGGGAATTGCGACTTCGATGGTAGATAAACCATCATCGTCCCCAGGACGCATGCTCCCACGAGGAACCGATTCGGGCTGCTGATCGCTACTCTCATGCCCGCTTGGTGTCTCTGGACGATCGGACTCAGCTGAACCCCCTTCTTGCTGCTTGCTGTTACCGCCTCCTCGACTTCTCTGGGCATCGTATACACATCGTATGCCGCGCTGCTGACACCGACGACATCCTACTTTCTCGCGGCTGCATCGAAGCTGTGGTAAAGTGTTAGAAATTCTGGGAAGATCACTTCATTCGCATTGCTGTCGGGGACTGGGAACTCACCTTCTTCTTGCGGCAGGAATTGCAAGCTACATGGGACGTGTTGTTGGGCCGACCCATACGATCTGTCGCATGAAGATTCTGCATTTCGCTTGCGTCCTCATGGCTACTGCATTTCAACGTCATGAACATGTTGATCAGCAATCATCGAGCGATCAACACTCCCAACTCCAAATGTAGCAGTGACAAGGTCGCTCAGGGGTTTGCTGTGTTTGGGCGGGGAATCGAGTGGCGAAAGACTTCTTTTTATGGCCAGGCTTATCGTCATCTCGTTCTCTGACTCTTTCTTGTCGCACTAAGAACAACCTCGCACGCAATTGAGCCGGCCAGTCGAGTCTCATCACGGCCATCTCGTGAGAAAAGAGGCTCGGTCACCGAGGCGAGCTGGCAGGATTCGATACCCTGAACTTGCACTAGACAGATCATTTGGTTGAGGCATGCTCGTTGGATACTATGCGCCCGGCATGAGCGTCGCCCGTGGTGAGTTGAGAGAACAAAAGCACCGTACAGATACTACCCTCTCTCTCCAATAAGAAACGTCAGGCGCAGCGGTAAGGTGTCCGTCTCCAAACCCGTGCCCTCACTCGACCCCGTTAACGCCAGACTAAGAAACTCCTTGCAGCTCGAGGGCCCGCCAAGTGGAACGGGCCGTAGAGTTCTAAGCTGATACAGGAAGTCGTTCGTAGGGCGGGAAACCACAAAAGATCGCGTCTTTTCCCCGACCCATGCAACAGTTGGGAAAGCCTCTAAGCCGCAGCTAGTAGCTCCTCCCTCAATGAGACGTCGGCTGGGCAAGGCCGGCCAGGCTGTCTAGGCTGGCCACTTGGAAGTGCAGCGAATTGGCTGACTAGTCAGTTGGACGAAGATGCCTACGCCAGGAATCGAGACCCTGCATGTGAGAATGGGCCCGCCGCCTCAATGCTCCAGTCCTCCTGCATGTATCGAAGCAGTCAGCCCACAGGAACGCACATTGCCTATAGATAAGACTTACGGCGCCGATCTTTGCCGTTTGACCCTTGTTGCAGGGGTTCGATGTTTGGGGTGCGGCAGCAAAAACAACGGCAGGATCTGAGGCTTGCGGCATTGGTGTGTTCACCCAAGACAAGCTTTTTCGAGCTTCAGAATGGAGGGCTGTGGCTGATCAACCTCACCTGTGAATTTCTGAAAAAGGCTGTTGTTGTAACATAATCCGCGATGGTGCTCCCGTAATCGTGGCAACACTTTTGGGACATCTGTCTCTATGTTCTGCCTTGGAAGAACTGTGGCATTATTGCAAGGGAAAAGAAACAACATAGTGAACTTACTGCCTGCTGGGAAGGCCTGATTGACCACTGTCGTTGGGTAGTATTCTAGGCTACTTTAGGTGGAGTGACCAGGGGTTGTGGGATTGGATTTAGACGAGATTCTACGGAACGTCAAATCGTTGCCTAGAACATGATGAGACGGAGAAATCTATCCGGACATGGTTTGCTTGAGCTAGATATCGGCTGGAATAGCACCTTGATGGCGGCGGTTTAAGAGACATTTGATGCGTATGTTCCTACACTCGTCGCTCGTTATAAGTACAAAGATGGCGGGGGTAGGGATGTTGAGTATCATCAAACGCAGATGCGCCGACCGATCCCGACATTTACATAGAACCAGGTCCAATTGACTCTCCAGACTCTAAGATAGTCAATCCCAGTCCATCCATTTTTTGTTTGGACGAAAATTTGAGAAACTACTGTGAGGCCTCAATAGCCTCGTCCGGAATGGCCTCAAGCCCCCGACGGATATCATTCATAATATCGTTTACGTCTTCCGTTCCCACGGAAAGTCGGATAAGGTCCTAGAAGCAGGTCAAACGGGGGTCAGATATCGGCTTTTGAATAGTCGCATTTGCAGCAATCGGAAGCGGTCCAGACCTACCTCGGTGATGCCCGCATTCAACCTATCCTGCTCGGTCATGATGGCGTGCGTTGAGCTCCAGGGGTGTGTTGCCATAGTTTTGCAGTCGCCAACGCTGTAGCCCCCTACTAGTTAGCCCCAGGACCCTTGACCCTCTTCCCCGGCCTCGTAAATCCTGATGTGGACGAACGTACTTTGTCATGTTTGATACCAAACGAAGCGCATCCACAAAGGCCTTACTGCCTACTGTCCCACCCTTAACACCAAAAGACAACACACCTCCGAACCCCCGTCGTAGATACTTCTTCGCCCTCTCGTGATATTTGTCCGTGGGAAGCCCTAGCCGTGCCGCATTGTCAGCTGCCTTTCTCGTCTAAGTGTCCCTGTACTCGCCACAACTGATGCAGGGATTCGCCCAATGGCCTTTCAGTGGCCTGAAATCTACTCACCCGGGTAGCTGATCCACTTAGTCCGGTCGTGTTCGGCTAGGAAACGCGCAATCTGCAACGCGTTGGCGGCTATCCGATCGCAACGAAGGCTCAGTGTCTCCATGCCTAGGAGGATTTGCTGCGCCGCGAAGGGGTTCAGCACGCTGCCCACCTCCATGACAACCTCGATGCGCAGCGCCATAGCGAAGGCCACGTTTCCAAAGTTGCCCGCGAAAGAAAAGGCCATGGGTCCGTCGCTCGTCTGCGTGAGGTGCGGAAAGCGGGCGCCCGCTTTTGTCCAGTCAAAGCGTCCCGAGTCGACAATTACACCGCCGACCGTCGTTCCGTGGCCGCCGAGCCACTTTGTCGCCGAGTGGACGACGATGTCGGCGCCGAAAGACACAACGGGACACCAGAAACCACCTGCTCCGAACGTGTTATCGACCTAGAGAATCATGTTGGTAAGTCCCATTTGGCTCAAGAGCCGATGCCTTCACAAGGTTTGTGTATGTGTAATAGGCTCTCCACTTACCACAAATGGCACATGATGCTCATGTGCAATGTCAGCAATGGCTTGAAGATCCGGGATGCTGACACGAGGATTCCCAACTGTCTCAACGAAGACCAACTTCGTTCTATCATCGATCAACGGACGATAGGCCTCGGCATCGTCGGTAGGCACCCATCGGACAGACACTCCCATGCGCGGCAGCAAGGTCTTGAACAGACTGTAACTGCCTCCGTAAAGGGCGGTAGACGCAACGATGTTGTCCCCGGTATGAGCTAGACACATGATGGTCTGAAACACTGCTGACTGCCCGGAGGCGCAGGCAACAGCAGCTGTGCCACCCTCGAGGGCTGCAATACGCTTTTCCAGGACTTCTACCGTAGGCTATCGAGTCATGAGAGACGATCACCCCATGTCAGCGAAGGATTCACCCGGTAAGTCTTTCAAGTGCCGGAACGAATGCCGGAGGATTATACGCACATTTGCTATCCTGGAATACACGTACCCCGCCTCTTCGTTACTACATACCCGACGGGCATGCTCGCTGTCGGTGAAAACATATGACTATTCGGGGTTGTCAGTAGATCAATTCGATTGGGACTTCAACCTGGTACAACGGAAGGCCTCACCGCCGTGGCATAGATCGGCACTGCTCTTGCTTTCGTCGCCGGGTCCGGCTTGGCTCCGGCGTGAATCTGTCGGGTGTCGAAGGCGCGCTCCGACTCCAAGCCAACGTCCACCTTGAAAGGAGCGAATGCGTCCGTCATTTCCGATTGTTTTCGGAAAGGTAAAAAGGAAGTCGGAAGCGAAAATGTGAGTCTGCTCCGAAATCTGGGCCGGAACTTCCCTTCGGCATCGGCATGCTGGCGATACTTCTATTCGAAACCTTAGACATATGTTTCCAGCATTGAATCAATATCCTGCAGTTTCCGTTCAACTACGTGGAAGTTGGGAAGAGTTTGGTGGACATTCGGAAACTTTCTCTTTCGTGCGACATTGCTCGGAAGATGGTCCATGTACGCTTACCACATCGAGCACTGTTCGAGATACATGGCCCAGTGACATGGATTCTCGGACATCGACGAATTTGGGAAGTTCCGAATTTGCCCGATGACGGACTTTTGAATCTTTATATCCATTATTGTAGTTGAGTCGACTTTGTTGACGTCGGCATCGAACTTCGGTATTGTTGATAGCAGAGCAACAGAATGTCTTCATTTCAGTCTCCGGCCTATTCGCTGGAATTCATTGCACAGCAAGTTGCCTCAGCGAAAAGCGTCTATCATGATGCCAAAACCACAACGTTGATCGGTCTTGTAGGAGTGACCATTGTTTTGGTTTACTGGCTATTGAACCATTCTAGGCAAACCTACGTCAAAGGCGTCCCTTTTGTTGGTGGAAGCGATGACGATGCGATCAAGAAGAACCGGATTCGGTTCGTGAACGATAGCAAGAACATGTTACTAGAGGGCTATAAGCAGGTATGTGATAGTACTCTCAGACCAACTTAATCTGAAATTTCCTCGCAACGTCGATCGGAGTAATGCTGATGTGACTTGCTTGTGTACCAGGCCAACCGCGGGCTGTACTATGTTCCTAGCAAATTGGGAGAGCGTCTGATGATTCCGGTTAAATACCTAGAAGACCTGAAGTCAGCACCTGTAAATGAGGTCGACTTCGTCGCCACATTCATTGAGGTTAGTGGCCCTGCCGTATGGTATGCTTGGGTCTCAACTAATTTAACGGCAGATGTTTGAAGGCAAGTACACCACGATGGGCAGCCGCTTCACTCTTCATCCCCGCGTCGTTAGGGGGCAGCTTAATCGAAACCTATGTGAGTCGTCGACGGGAGTCGGAACTGTGGTCTTTTGGCCAATGCGAGCACACAGGGACCGTCATGGACCACATCCAGGAAGAGATCAGGGATGCTTTTGAGGACTCGTTTCCTCCCTGTGATGGTATGAATGTACCTGTTCTCCCTTTTAGTGCATCCAACTTCAGTGATATCTCTTCTTACAATCTTTCACAGACTGGACCGAGGTGGACGTGGTGGACCGAATTACACAGATTGTAGCCCGCGTGTCCAGCCGCATGTTCGGCGGCACGACCCTTAGCCGAAACAAAGAATGGATTCAATCCTCTATCGACTTTGCAACCGACGGCTTCATCGGCGCCCAGGCCTTGAAGAAGTACCCGGAATTCCTGAAACCCATTGTCGCCCGCTTTATCCCAGCTATCCAGAACATCAAGAACCACTACGCCGCCGCGGAGAGAGCCGCGATCCCCCTTCTCAATGAGCGTGCAGCTAATGGTACTGTTGCTCCCGACTTGTTGTACTGGATGGCCGAGGACGCTAAGGGGGACGAAAAGGACCTGGCCTTCCTCGCCGGTATCCTTCTGAAAGTTAGCTTTGCTGCGATCCATACGAGCGCAGCGGCACCTACTCAGCTGTTGTATGATCTCTGTGATATGCCTGAATACATCGAGCCACTCAGGAGGGAAATCGAGGAGAATATGGATGGAACTGGATTCCTCGGTCGCCGGGGATTTCAAGGATTGACCAAGTTGGACAGTATCATGAAGGAAAGCCAAAGATTCAACCCCTTGCTTCTTAGTAAGTTTGAAATTCTCAACACACAACGCTGATGAAATCTGTGTGTGCTGACTACCTGCAGTCACATTTGAGAGAGTTGTCACGGTCGACTACACTCTTCCCGACGGCCTGATGATTCCTGCCAATACTACCATTGGCGTACCCGCTCATGCCATCTCGATGGACCCAGAGATCTTCCCCGAGCCCCAAACGTTCAAAGGCTTCCGTTTTGACGAGACGGCTTCAAAGGTGTATACAGACTATTCGAATGAAAGGGGAAAGTCTTCGGTCGCCTTTGCTGCCGCCCACCCTGCGAGCATGGCCTTCGGGTATGGGCGACACGCGTGCCCTGGTCGTTTCTTCGCTTCGGCCGAAATCAAGGCAATCATGGTCTATCTCCTGAGGAACTACGACTTCAAGTTTCCAGAGAGTCAGACGGAGAGACCTTCCAGCTTGATTTTCGAAACGCAAAACTTGCCTAACCCTGCTGGCCGTATAATGTTCAAGAAGAGGTGATCGGCATACAAGATCGAATGATGGGCTTGATAGCTCATATTGAGTAGACCCTGAGAGTACTTTAGTGCAACTTACTTTACACGCAACATTAAAAGGGGAGAAGGAATAAATCTTTCAAGACTTGAAGGCTGGACCAGACTATGAATGCTGTTGTTACGTGTGCGTCTAATGGCTCAACTGTACCTTCTGAAAAGAATAAACGAAAAAGAAAAGGGACATGATCTGAACTAATGGATTGTTAAGCACACCATTTAGCTTCTGCGCACTTACGGGAGCACAATTAAACGAAAAACAGTGGCAAAATGATTCAATACATACTTAATTTGCAAGGAAGTATTTCTAGGGAACCCGCGGCAGCAATAAAGGATCCTCCAGCAAGCGCTCCATATCCTTGGTGCAAATGTGAACAGAGATATCGACTCCACTGTCAGTCCAAGATGGCCGAGATCCAGACAAGAACTCGCCGGAAGACGGAGGTGCTTCTTTGATGAGAATGTTGCCATCTAGGTTTGGGACAACGCCGTCCGCGTATCGTATGTGCGAGCCAAGACCGAAGTCAACATCGTAGATGCCGGCGCGCGCCCACGTCGTCACCAGGATATGGCGCCGGCCAAGGAATGCTTGCCATATACGCTGAGGAGACTTTTCATACGCAGCGCTGTGAAGATGATCTGCGATACTTGCCGGGCTGTTGACCTCGGAAATCGTGTTTCGAACTTTTCGAGCGACTGTTCCTATCGCTCCCGTGGCGTTGCCTGGCTGTTCGTAGCAAACCTCGGAGCCGGGCATCTCAATATTCATCATGATGATCGGAGAACCCATGAAGTCCGTACCCAGCTTGAAAGCGGAGCGAACGCCGAGAACAAGATCGCAATGAACGGGGCCTTCCTCCTTCCCGAGTTGACGCGCACGCATGATGCAAGACCAAACGTGTGCCAATACGGCATCGTGCTTACTGATTCTCTCCCCATCAACCTCAGACTTGCGGACCTCAGTTCCTTTGGTAGCCTCCTTCCAGAGGAAATCGACTTGCTTGGTGTTGAGGTGAACGGTGTAGTCAGAAACAGGCGCCTTCAGATCCCACTCAGCCCATGGCATTGGTTTGCCTGCTGGGGACACCAGCTTGTCCGCCTCGAGGAAAGGTGCGGGAGGCTTCCCAGGCGCAGCCCACCAGTCATACCGGTGCAGGGGCAAGCGATCCGTTCGTCTGATGATGGCCGGATCCGGCTCGTCGGCGTTGATGTCTCCCGCGGCAAACTTGTCCAACCGCGCCGGCTCAAACACGGGAGTGAGGATTGGGGCCTCCATGCCTTTGACTACGGCAGTGCTCACACTCGCCCAGTCCTTGACGAAGCGGATAAGGCCCGCGATATCCGCAAGAGGGTGCGCCGTCTTGACAGCGAGGACAAAGCCACCATCGGATAATGTGGTGCATTGGACGGCCATGACCGGCTTTCGCAATCCCGTCTCAGCATCGGGCTCGTTGGATTGAAGAGCATGCGCAATATGGGTAGCAGGCACAAATTTACCAAGAGCGTCGTCTTTGCGGTCCCAGAGCGGTTCCGTCTTGACGCGCTCGGTAGGGTAGAGCGAGTTCGTGGTGGCAGAGCTAGTTGCTGAGATGAAATCCACGCCAACATCCGCGGAGGCCCCGAAGTGCGTGTACACGCGGCCGAAGCGACGGGCGTGAGCTGGGAAATCCTTCACCTCGCCCGGGACCGACGTATCGTCGACAACATTAATGGACTTCAACTGGCCGGCCCATTGTGGGTAAGAATTAAGCGCAGTGCCGAGTGTCTGGCGAAGGTGCTCTGCGACTTCCGACACATCCTTGCTCTTTAGGGGCTCGAAGAGCCAGATAGCGTTTGTGAGAGCAAAGTTGGCGGTGGTTGCGTCCAGCAACGACAGGGGGATTGCCTGTTCATGCTGCGCGGGCGATTGAGGAAATACGCGCTCCGTCTTGGTCACGTTGATCTCCACCTCGGGTGGCATGGTCGCGGATGGCATGATGGAGTCGAATCGCAGCTTTCGGATGCTGCTAACAAGATGTTTTGACGATGTGATTCACTCAGGGGTAAGTGAGCGATGCGACAGACAAGAAATACTCACCATCAGCGTCTAACCCCCAGCGAGAAATCCAACAACACAGTCGCAATCGAATCGTCAGGAGGACACCTACCAGACATGGGTTGAAAGTGGGGCTTCGGCGTGTACCGACTAGGGAATTCTCCGAATCACCATGATGGGTTGAGCCCGGTTGAACCAACTTGGAATGATAAGGTAGCGATTAATTGTCACCAAAGTCCACGTGCGGGGGGCGTCTGCAAAGTTCCTGATTATCTTTTCAGACATTGATCGATTGAAATGAAGCTCCAAATAGTTGGTCTAGTGAGTTTCCCAATTCTTAACCTCTGCACAGCGACATAATGAGATATTGACTCAATCCAGGCGCTAGCCCTTAGGCTGCTGTACAAGCTCGCACTTTGGTGGATTCATCCATTGAGGAAATTTCCGGGCCCTACTTCAGCGTCCTTCAGCAATGTAAGTCTTTCACCCTCGGCATCAAGTGATATACAACTTAGCAGAAGGGTTTTTGACAAGAGTGGCAGATTCTCTACTCGTGGAACTTCATGAGAGGCAGGCAGCCCTATCGCCAACTAGAGCTCCATGAGAAATACGGTAATTGAATTTCCGATTGCTTTGTAGAGCTCGTCTCATCACTAGCAGGACCCGTTGTTCGCGTTGCACCGAACGAACTAAGCTTCAGCACCTCTTCGTCATGGCGCGACATCTACGGCCCCCGCAAGGGCGTGGAGCCTTTTGTCAAAAGCGAGTTCTACGATGGAGGCAACTTTGCCGCAGAGTCGCTCTCCATTGTGAGCGAGCGGGATCCCAGGAAGCACGCTGAGATGCGGCGTTATCTCAGCAGCGCTTTCTCCGATCGTTCCCTTAAGTCGCAGGAGCCTCTCATCGCAGAGTCTGTGGACAGGCTGGTTGACAAGCTCGAGGAGGCGGGCCGTGACGCGCATGGTACGAATATGGTTATGTGGTTCAATCTAGTAACCTTCGACATTATCGGCAGTCTCGCGTTCGGAAAAGACTTTGGTGGCGTTGAAGCGGGCAAGGAACACTTTTGGGTCTCCATCGTGACGAAAAGCCTGCGGCTAGGTGCCCTTGCCGATTGCTTTCGCAGGTTTCCGGCAGTGTCTGTCGTTGTGCAGAAAGTATTTTCTCCGCTCATCGACAAGTTGATGACGGAAAACCGTAAGCATCAGAAGTACACCATGGACTTGGTACAAAGGTGAGGCGTCAATCTCTGTTACCAAATGATTTCGCGTATGGCATCAACTCATTCGCGACTAGTCGATTAGCTACTCATTCAGATCGCGAAGACTTCCTCACCAAGATGATTGAAGCACGGAAAGAGGCATCCATCTCCGACTCCCAGATTGCCGCACACTCTTCCGATTTCGTGTACGTCGTACAAACTCTAGACACCGCGTTTATGATTCTTACACAAACATCACAGTATTGCAGGCAGTGAAACCACAGCCACAACCCTTTCTTGCATGACTTACTACCTGCTGAAGAACCCTTCCATCTTGACGCAGTTGCAGGATGAAATACGGTCGTCATTCACTCGATATGAGGATATCAATGCAGCTACGGCTGTTCCTCTCAGGTACCTCAAGGCTGTTGCACAGGAAGCGATGCGCGTGTACCCTCCCCTTCCTTTCGCACTTCCTCGCGTTGTTCCCGAGGGCGGGTGTATAGTCGACGGCCATCTTCTACCAGGTGGAGTATGTTTAGCCCTTAACGACTTGAGTCTGTCCCGTAAGATTTTCAGCTCACGCGAAAATGCAGACTGTTGTTTCTACAAGCACATTTGCTGCGAGCATGTCGACGGCTAATTTCGACGAGCCCTGGAACTTCAAGCCAGAGAGATGGATTGGTGAGAACCATACCGATGATCTCGACGCAAGCCAGCCATTTTCGTACGGAACTCGGTCGTGCATGGGGCGGAGGTACGGTCTTGCTATGAGATTGTCTTGTGACCGGGTGCTAACATCAGTAGTCTTGGTTGGATGGAGCTTCAGACCATAATGGCGAAGATCATTTACCGGTACGACATGGAGCCAGTTGATGACACTGTTGACTGGCATCGCGATTCGAGGATGCACACTCTGTGGGAGAAACCCGCTCTTATGGTGAGATTCAAGAAGCGCGAGTAATTATTCACAATGTAGACAAGCCTCAGTGGCTGAAGGGTAGGCAAATGGCAGAAAGGGTGGACTTGGTTACTACCATAGTGTCTAAAGATAACACAAGAAGTCACAATCACAGACGGTCACATCGTGCTAGTGGAACATGGCCAGTGAACGTTAGATTCGATGAATGAGCTAGTATGCAGATCAACGGAACAAGGGCTTTCCGGGCCTTTCTTCAAATTCTTACATAGTCTGAAACGGTTGAACCCAATTTTTACTTGACTTATTAGGTGAGACCTCCTTCATACACACGCGAACTACTCAATTTGACGTCGCTCCAATAAGCCCTCATTTGTTTTACAAAATGACAACAACCGGGCTAAGTACATGAAGACAACCAACGAAGATCCAGAAAGGTTAGACAACAAGTCCCTCCTGCCACCAGTCGCATCTCGATGATTTGATCGCGGCATCTAAAACAGGCCCAACCAAGGTGCTATTCAGACTTTGCACAATCAACCCCTCACCAGACGTGAAATCAGGAAGGAGTCCTCCGGTAACTGGGTTAGGCGATCCTGAAGTAACAAAGCTTGCAAAGTAACGCTGCATAATGACGGCTAAAGTCACGTTAACTCCCGAACTCGGAATGCTTGGATCCAAGAATGTGTAGGTTAGGTCATTAGCGTGCCACGCTGGCGGTACAGAAAATTCATAGGCGAACCTAGCTTTGAGGGGCTCGAAGACTCTGCCTATGAAATAGTTGTTGCAGATAATGGTGGCATCTGCAATAACTCGGGCTATGCGGCCCAGCTGGTCCACGTAACCGAATGTTCCGTTGAAATTGGCTGGGTAAAGCGTTTGCGTGATTGCCGATAGCGCAGACCCGGGAGCTTCAGGAAACAACAGTGCAATGTTGGAGTCGAATTGTTTGTTGTTGTGGATGAAAGGTGACGCGAACAGGAGGCCTTCGTTTGTGTTGTGGCCTGCCATCACTTGAACTGAGTGGTCAAATTGTGCTTGACGCAATAGCAGGGGAGGATAACCGGTGTAAAGGTCATCGTCTATTACGGGACCTGTTGTGATTACTTCGTTAAGTCTGGAACTCCAAACGAGACGCCATATGATACTTACCGAATCCAAACGTGCCGTACGGCCGAGAGTTACCCACAACAATGCCGTTGGCAGTCTGCAGAACCTCAGTAGGCAGATTACGAAGTTCGGCCAACGAAGACGCATTAGAGGCTAGCAGAACCTGGCGGAATGTTTCTTTCTGCTGTGACTCTGGGATGTAGTATGTGTACGGGCTCTGGATAATGGCTCTTGTGAACAATGAAAGCGATGAAACGTCAGGTGAAGTCAGATGGTAAAGGATGGATCCCGCTCCAGCTGACTCTCCAACGACAGCCACCGCACTGCTGTTTCCACCAAAGAGGTGTATGTGCTGCTGCACCCATTGAATGGCGAACGTCTGGTCTAGGAGGCCGAGATTTGGGGCAACATCCGATGGGTTAGAGCCAGAAAGAAAGCCCTTGATGAATTAGTATTTATATATCAACAGTGGGAAGTCGTTATACAGCACTCACGAATAATCCTAGTCGATAGTTTATAGACACGTATATCAGGTCTTGGCCGTTCTGGGCTGCAGCATTCAAAAGTCCGACACCAGATCCATATTCTGTCTTTGAGCCCTGCACATAGCCGCCTCCGTGAATGAACAGGAGAACTGGCACTTTTGAGGTGTTTCGCACATTAAAAACATGCTCTGGAACCAAAACGTCTAGAAAAAGGCAGTCTTCGCTTGAACCCGGCTTTGGCGGGTAGACGTCAGCCTCAGTAAAAGAGGGCATCTCCGTCTGGTTTCCAACATCTGACCCTATGTAGTTGAACCATCCAGGCTGGGCTTGAGGGCACTCTATTCCGTAAGAACCTGCTGTCTGAGTAGTTCGGTTTTCCGCAGGTGGTCCTGGAGGCTGAAATCGCCCAGAACCAGTCGGCGGGGCCGCGTAGCGTACGTTAGTGAAGTTGAGATAGGGCACATTTCCGTGGTTTGTCTATCGCGTAGTTAGAAACCGTTATCTGGAAGTGAAAACATTGACGAAGCCCCATGGAGCAGCCTCACCTCGAGCAAGCCTTCTTGGATGGTATAGCCCAAGTCCACCGTGAAGCTCGTTTGGGTTGTCACGGGCGCTGCGCCAACGAGGCGAAGTACCCCAATTAGTAAAGGTGCGAGGCGCAAGAACATCTTGATTCTGGGCCGTCTAGTGCAAAAGTCAACTTTACTGAAGTCAAGAATGAATACTATGATGTCTCCGCAGCCAGGATGCTTCCGCTGATGTGTGACGCAACGTACTATGTAGATCTCCAGCAATTAGTCACCAACATGGCTGGTCACACCAATAAGTCACATATGTACTTTAGACGGCTGCATGCAGTGGGGGAATCAATATTGACATCGGTCACATAGCTATTGGTGCTAGTGTCTGACACTCCCAATGGGAGTTTGTGTGGCCTGCGAACGAAGACGAGCGGACTTGTCCGTATATGGCTATTTCCGCACTCTACGTCTCAATACTTCCAATTGGCCCAATGAGAAAGACGAGAGTTTTCCATGATGATGATAAACTGGTTTAATACAGCAGTGCGCATCCGTAAATATGCATGGTAATATATGCAGAGCCGAGGTTTGTGTTCCACGGATCGAGCGCTGCTTTCCTTTCATCGACAGCAACCAAAAATCGCAATGCAAGACTCTAAATCAGTGGATACCGGTGCCCCAGGCAATCCGAAATACAACACATTCATGTCAACCACCGACTTAGATGTTTCTTCTGACAATACTTCCACGACTGCGAATGTTCCAGATGGAACCCTCAGCACTTCCATGACCGATGACCGCAAAGGAGAGCTTTTTGAGGCAGGCCAAGAATACTTCCTCTCAAAGAATTATATCGGGTCTCTCACGGCCATCGGTTTAGCCGGGATGGCGGGCATTGGAGCTTTCTCCCTCATTGCGCCGATTTTGACTTCCGTCAACGAGTCTATCGGCCCCGATTCCAACATCGTCTGGGTGTCTCTCGCCAGTAATCTCGCCCAGGCAGTTATGTTGACTATGACCGGCCGGCTTTCCGATATGTTCGGCCGGCGATATTTTCAGGTTGCGGGCACGGCGCTGGCCCTCATTGGTTGCATCATCGGCGCAACCTCGAAGACGGTCAACATTCTGATCGGCGCAAACGTCCTCATCGGCCTGGGATCGGCGACTCAGGTCTCCTTCCCCTATCTCATTTCGGAAATCGTGCCAATGAAGTACCGCTACTTTGCCTCAAGCTACATTTATGCACTACTGATACCTGTATCAGGCGTTGCGCCAGTTGTGGCTACTTCTCTTCTCGCTAACGCCCCTGGTGGTTGGAGATCATGTTACTACATCCTCATCGCCATCAATGTTGTAGCGTTGCTGTGCTGGGCAGCGTTCTACCACCCGCCATCCTGGGGTGAGCTAGCAGCCAAGGAATTTGACAAGACCAGTGGCAAGAAGACCACGCTCCGAGACATCGACTACGGCGGTCTCTTCCTTCTCTCATCCGGACTTCTCTTGTTTTTATTAGGAATCTCCTGGGGTGGATCATTTTACCCGTGGAAGTCCGCAGAAGTGCTATGCACAATCATTTTGGGCGGTGTGATACTAGTCGGCTTTGTCTTCTACGAGTGGCATTGCCCAACACCGCAGCCTCTTGTGCCCCTGGGAATGTTCAAAAACACGGGATGGGTGGCGGTCCTACTCACACTGAGTATGGCGGCAAGCATGTACTACGCCTTCAGCATTGTCTTTCCTACACAGGTTGCGATCCTCTACTCTTCAGAAAGCGAGGTGAACCAGGGCTGGCTCAAATGCGTCATTACGGCACCTCCGTTAGTCGGGCAGATCATCGCGAGTTTGCTGGCTACCAGGATCGGGAATATCAAATGGCAGCTCGTTACTACCGCCACTGTTGGGGCAGCACTCTATGCCGGTAAGATATTTCACCTCAGCATCACCAGCTGGCTTAGATGTATGGCGAAATGCGAAATGCTCACAAGACTGGCGAATGTCCAACAGCAACGGCATGTGTCAACACCCACAATCGCGATACTGTTGTTGCTCTCCTCGTCACCGGAGGCTTTGCCCTCGGATGGGTCGATGCTCTTTGTCTCGCTTCACTCTCGGTCACCTTGGAAGACCAGAGCGTGATCGGCACAGGTGTCGGCATTGCTACTTCGCTGCGGACGTTCATATCCACCTGCTCGGCAGCCATCTTTACCACCGTTCTCAACAACCGTCTCGCATCCACAGTACCCCAGCTGGTGCCTCCGGCGTTGATGGAGGCTGGTCTACCTGCCGCATCCGTGCTTGAGTTTGTGCGGCTCCTAGGTGCAGACCGAAGTATGCTTGCTTCCGTTCCTGGGACCAACTCAACGATCATTGAGATTGGCGTAGATATGTTCAAGGTGGCCAATGCGCGCGCTTACTCGACGGTTTTCCTCACAACTCTCGCTTTCAGTGGGCTAGGAGTTATTGCTAGTCTTCTGACCCCCGAGATTGAGTCAAAGTTGCATGAAAAAGTCAGCTGCAAATTGCAAACCTGAGGCTGACGAACGGAAGTCAGTGACGACATGTTCACGTACCGCATACATTGAGCTCTTGAGATCCTCATAGAAACAAGTGACTCATCAGTTGTTCGGTGAATCCTAGCGGAAGGCTTGTCCAAAATAAACTTGGTCAATTTATGAGTAGGAGCTTTGAAAATATGTATTGACCAGTGTTAAATGTAGTGAGATCTTTTGTTGCTTAGAATCTTTGGCCTGCAATTCCGCCTTCTCAATGTGACGTCTTCGGGCCTGGTGAATGAACTCATTGAAATGGTGTAAACCGCACATTTTTTGAAGGCTCAAATCTTTTAGCTCAGACTACCTACCCAAATTAAAACATTTCAAACTCAGCTCCATGAGGTTGATGTTAAACGGCTTGTTTGCCGTCCATCGCAAAGACGAAACATATAGAGGAGTGTGTAAGCTAAATATGATGTAATAGAGTGGTTTACAAATGCATGTCTAACGAGCTTGATGGATTTGAGATCTATTTTCATTTACTTAAAGAGCACTTGACGACATGCATGGCACGTCGCACGAGTCCACATCTGCTTGCCCGTTCTGGATTTGTCTGCGTCGTACAGCAAGTGCAATGAGCACTATGCTCTTCTGCGGAAACGGAGCTCATATGTGACATCCTGCGCAGCCATAACCTCCACAAAGCGGTTGAGAGGTCGATCCTTGTTGTAGTCGCCGCACAGTTCAATATCGTAGTCTCGGAGAACGTGGATCAGGACAATCTTCAGCTCCGCTGAAGCGAAAAAGCGCCCCGGGCAGGCGTGACGGCCATGACCTAGCTATGTGTAAGCGTTGTCTGACATCGCCAATCATAAAGAAAACTTTGAGTATGACTTACCAAAGCTCAGAGCGTCCTCATTGACGGTGGCGAATTGATACTTCTCCTCTCCCTCTGTCTCCCGGAGCTTGAAGAACCGAAGCCCATCAAACTCATCTGGATCCTTCCAGATGGTAGGATCTCTGCTCACACAAGCTGGGGAAGCAGCCAGCGATGTGCCAGCGGGAATGATCACACCGTTAGAGAGTTTCAGAGGCTTCAGGGCTTTGCGATTTGTGGACACCATCGATGGAGGGCTCAGCCGCTGCACTTCACGTAGAAAGCTATCCATCTTCTTCAGGCGAAAGAGACCCTGCTTGGTAATGCTGCCGTCCTGACACAAAACCGAAGCGATCTCTTCACGAAGTTGAGGGACATACTCAGGATGTCGCGCAAGATCATACAAAGAATGTGCAAGCTGACCGCCGGTTGTGTGGATGGCGGCGACGTTCATCACTATGTGCTCGTTGGCTTGAAATGCAAGGTCATCGCCACGGCCATTAGAGTTGTCAATCAGCCACTGAACCATATCCGAAGGCTTCTTCCGGTCAGACCCTTTCTTCGCATCTTCGAGCCTGTTCCTGATGATTGGCTTGAGCATTTCTGCAACTCTGCGCCGGTAGTATCGAACTCGCTTTGTCTGAGGGACGATCCATTGCATAATGGGCCAAGACCAGGAAGGGTACTGCCACATCATAGCCGCTCCGACGAAGGAGTCGATGGTAGAATGAATCGCGGTATGAATCCTATCGAAAAATCAGCGAAAGTCCATTGTCCTCTATTGAATTTTGGGAAAGGTACCATTCCTCGTTTCGCGACAGTGGCAAGCCAACAAAAACTCTGCCAGACACCAGCGCAATAACACGCGTGGATAAGGCGTAAACCGGTACCCTGGTCCAGCCTCCCACCTCAGACGTGTGCCCACACATGAAATTTTCCATAGCGTAGCTGATTTCCTCTTGCATCAAAGGAATGAGATTTTCAATGTTTTTAGTCAGATCAAACTTGACCGAGTGGATCATGGCACTGCTGTTAGACGCGACGGATGTGTACTGCCCCAAGTACCGGTCGTACATTTCCCGGCGAAAACTGATCGAGTCCTCAGGGTACGCCTTGAGATCGTCCAGCAAGTGAGTCGGTACAATTACCATCGGCTGATTAGATGTTGGAATCTTGAACAGGTGGTCGCGGTACTAGAGCATTTTGTCAGCAGGGCCTCGATAAGCTCGATTGAGCTGAGAACCCGACAAGTTAAACACTAACCTCTGTATAGCCTTTCTTCATGATTCGCAGGAAGTCTCCAGAATCGTCCACCAAAAGTGGCGCTTCCAACTCGGATGGCCTCTTCGCAAAACGCCAGACGAGTAGGAAAAAGAAAATCAAGCCGACGCCCAAACAATAGACTGGGCGAAAGCCCAGAAGGAGGATGTTGTATTCCATCACAGAGCTGGTTCTGCCAACGTGGTGTAGATCAAATTGAAATTCAGGCAGGAGCCTACCAAAACCGCAACTCAGAGGGGTTCAGGGCACGCCCGAGATAAAATCATACTAAGATATATACAACCTGTCTTCCCTTCTGACTTTTCTTCTTCGCAGTTTGCCGCCTGGTAAGGTATATACAGATACGCTGCGAAGCTTAGAAAGAAGGAAGCGCAGCGTTGCGAGGGTGTGGATGATACCCGCATCGTTCTGCGTTTACCTGAAATGGAAAAACCCGATGCGCATTTGAGGCGGCTAGCGCAGCTTTGGGGGTATCCCGGGCGCGATGGAGCGATGTCAGCCTAACAAATAGTTTCACAGTCATCAAGTCGTATGTTTGAGTGCAAGATAATAAAATTGGGCTTTATCAATTTCCCCACCAACTTGATCCATCAAAATGCATTTCGAACATGACTCGTCAATTGATCTTCTCGTCCCAAAGATCGTCGTGGCCCAGACGGCCAGTGAGAGCGAGGTTGCTAGCCTGAGACTCCAAGTCGTCGGCAAACAGACGGTTCTTCATGTTGTGCCAGTCCACACTTCTCCACTCCTTTCCCTCGCGGTCAACAAATACCGTATCTGTCTCAGGTCTCATTAGATACACCACAGTCAGCTTGCTCTTGCCCTTCTCTGCTGGGTGCGGGATGACGCGATGCAGAGACGACCGCAACACATTCTTGGACAAGAACTCGGCTGAGTCACCAATGTTGCATACGGTATGACCTTGCTTGGTTGGGATGAACATCCAAGCCTTTTTTCCAGGATGATACACCTGAAGCCCACCCACGTCAGAAAATACCATGGAAAGACTTCCAATATCAGTGTGGGAAACATGGCCGACTTCCTCGCTTTGTGGTTCGTAAGGCAGATACTTGAGAAGTCCAAGTGCGGTAGGAGAGGCTTGGCCCTTGCGATGGTGCTCGGAAAGGTTCTGTTTGCCTTGCAGGTTCAGGGACCTTGACAGACTGTCCAGCAGGACCCTTCCAATATCTCCGAGTGTCTCATTCGTAGCTTCAAGCACTTCACGTCGCCCCTGGAATTCCTTCGGAAGGTTTGCGGGCTTGTCACGAGCAGCATTCATAAGAGCGTGCTCGAAGATCTGCATCAAAAGCTGGATTAGTACCCCAAACTGGCGTCATCCTGGGAAGGCGTAGTAGAACCTACCAGGAAGCCTTCAAATCCATCACCTTTGCCTGCGACAGAACCAGTTTGAATCCCGGCAGGCTTATATCTATGCAATAACTTTGTTAATCTTGTTGATCTTATCACGGCGTAGGTTTCCTTTTCTTACCCGCCAATAATCTCTTCCCCAGAAACGTGGTCCTTGTTGACCTCCCATGTGGACTTCTGGCTTTGAGGTAGGTCGTAGAATTGCAGCGCTGTCGACGCGGCGATTTCGATCTGTTTCATCACCTCACGAGAAGGATGATCTCTCACGTCGAGGTAAAAGAATCCTAGATCTTTCGAGGCATTCAGCAGACTCTCCTCGGCTGTTTTATCGCATTCCATGATTTTCCCGATCGAGATGGTGACTAAGTCTGCATCTTGACTGTGCACCTCCGAGTTTCGGACCACATGGTCGACGTCAATCTCGGCGTGAGGTGCCATCGTAAGGGAATTGAATGTAATTTGAGAACTGTCGGAAGACCTTTCTAACTTAACCAGAGGTATGCAAAGCAGACAACCCGTTGAGACCAGGAGGTTTAGTCAGTTAGAGCGTCAATGGCGAACGAGATCTTTGTTACTACAAAGCTAGCATTCGTGATGCGAAATTTAGGAGTCCTTCTGAGCTTGATTTATACCCTTCGTCCACTGTATTCAAACTTAGAGCTGCATAAATAATAACAGCATGTCATTTGTCCAGAAGCGACTCTCTCTAGAGGCCAGCAGCTCACACCCGCTCACGGAGTTTCCTAGATAGGCGTTTCCCGACTCTAATCAGACCGAGCAACGAGTAACATTGATACCGTTCAGTAAAAAAGGGCGCTCATGGTAAGTTCGATTCACAAGGGTGCCCCAAACGCTTTCGCAATTGAATGCGTGGTTTCAATTCAGCCTGTTCTGGGCCTAGGTTTGTGCTATATCCGATGAAGCTTCGCGTGCCTGAAACCGTTCCATCCTTGCTACCTTGAGACGTGATGTGATGCAGATATCACGAACTTGAAATGACCAAAAGTTTTACTGGGCAGCTTCAGGCAGGATAACGACTCGAATTCCCTTGTTTCCGTCTTTCGGGGTCGGGACAAACCTGTCATAGTGGATCTCGACGTCGTCCCTGCCCGTTTCGAAGAGGTGCATGTTGGAGCCCATACGGCGGATTAGGAGTCCAAAGACCATGTATAGTTCGGCGTACGCGAGACTGCATGAATAAATCAGCAAATTGGATATCAATTTTCATGCCAAAGAGGGTATAACTTACTTGATTCCGATGCACTGTCGACTGCCACGAGAAAATGACAGAACGTACTTGTCAAGATGGTGATGGCGTCGGCCTCGCTCATCCAGCCAGCGCTCTGGCATAAACTGCCCAGGATTCGGGAATAAGTCCGGATGATTGTGAATAAGAGTCGCTGTCATTCCCACGGGTGTACCTGCCGGTATTTCGTACTCGGCCATGATGCGGTTCTCCCCCTTCTCAGGAGAGACGCCGGTCTTCAGAATAAGGGGCCCGACCGGATTGATGCGTTGAAGCCGTGTGCTTACACCGTAGGAAAGGCGCAACCCCTCACAGACAACGGCGCTGAGATACGGTAGCTGTTCCAAACGATTCCAGCTCACCCTTTCATCGGCATCGGGAATGGCCTCCTCCAATTCACCGCATAGCCTTCTCAGGATCTCGGAGTTCTCGAGCACGTAGAACAGCATCGCCGAGAGGGCCCATGCTGTGGTCTCAGTCCCGGCACCGATCACGATCTGCCCCTCTTGCCACAGACGCTCCAATCTCTTTTCCTGCTCTGGGAGATCGCCCGTTAGAAGCTCATGGAATATTGTTTTCCCCGATTGATTGTCGACTTTTCCGAAAGCAATGTCGTTTTGGGTTTGTCGAATTTGACGCCTGATATCCTCCTGGAACCGCACGTAAATTGCAGCTTCAGGATTGATCCGCATGACAAGACTCTGAGGGAGTCTGTTCATCAGAGTAATAAGCCACGGGAACTGCTTGAACCATGGTCCCATGTCCGTTCCGGCGATGATGGCGCGGTGGAAGTTTGGCTCAAAAGTTGAAGATCCCAAGAAGTTGTAACTCTTCGCAAATGCATACTCCGTAACAACGTCTGTCGTCACGCAGCTGAACGCCATGTTGATAGCGACGGGCTTTCCACTCCTTGTGTATGTTCGGAGTTGCGAAACCAACTTTTCGATGGCATTGTGGACGACTGGTTCCAATTTGTTGACCGATGACTTGGAGAAGAAGCGATTGAGCGCACCGCGTCGAAGACGATGAAGGTCATGGCTAGCTGTCCCGAACACACTGTCCGGAATCCCGAACTGGGCGCTGAAGTATGGATATTTGTCTCGCCTTTTACCACCTCCAGCGTAAAGCTCGTCGATGAAGGAGGGTTCATTGACATGGAGCTCGTTAGGACTGATCCGGATGACGGGACCGTACTTTTCATGCATGCGTTGGATCTCAAAGGTATAACGTCCACGCTTGACACCATCGAAGTAAAACTCGTAGAAAACCGTGAGTGCTGCGATTTTGGGACCGGGAAACCTTGCTAATGGGTGGAAGTACAGCCTGTAGACAGCGAGACCAATCAGGTACAGCGTCAGCCCAACGGCTGCGGTTAAGAAGGGATACATGGCTGCAAGGTGGAGAACATTTCCAGTAAAAGCGGTTGCCATTGCAAGATGAATAGGATTTTGGTGTGAGTTGAGGACCTTGAAAGAGTGCAGACTGACGATGAGACAAGAATCTGAAGTACCAGTGAAATTTGTCCCCTCGATTCAAATTGTACCATTCTCTACCATCTTCGAGATGGATATCCGGCTAAGCCTAGTGAGGCAAATGCCGAGTTCCAAATTCTGAGGACTGGGCCTATGGACCACATGCAATCCACGACGAAGTTGTGAGCACGGAGCACGACTTTCTCTCTCTATCCCTTTCTCATTATGCGCGGTTGCAAAGGTGTATGTTCATGTATTTTTGCTATCGATCTGAGCAGGTAATGCAGGCGACGCAGAGTTTATGTTCCCAAACATTGCGTTTAGTCTTAGCCGTGACCTAGATCCCCGATTGTCCTGTTGAGAGGAGAGTCGACTAACCGAGTCAATTTGTCGATGAATCTTCTGCCCATGCCCTCGACACTATCATTTGCATAACGACTGCCATCGTATCGCAAGCGCATGTTGAACATGTCGGACCCTTGAATGACACCAAGCCAGATGGGGGCTGTCGGCTTCTGCACCTCGAAAATGCCCCAATGACTTGTGTCAACGGGCATATCCAACAAGACAACTACTTGGGAATCAAACCAGTATGTTTCGTCACCAAAGACCCGAACAACATGACCTTTCAGTTCTGGGTAAGTCCACTGGTAGTCATTGACGCGGAGAAAGGTACTCTGTAGTGATCTCATTGTTTCCCCAATCGTTGCGTCCTTCCTGGTCTGGACTAGCAGCGGGCAACGGCCATTGAGAGATCCCACTACGCGCTCGACAGCTGGATGGTCGATATTTCGCCCGGAGACACTGATCTTCATGCCAACAGTATCGGATTTGGTGTACTCTGTGAGGACCAAAGCCCAGGCAGTGTAGATCACTATGGCCGAAGAAACTCCATGCTGGCGAGCAAATACTCCAAGGCTCTCCACCTTCAAAGGGATGTCGGACTCCCACCTGTCCCATGGCTGGCTACTGGGCTCCCTGGGGGCTGAAAGTTGGACCGGCCTCAAATATGTCCACGGCCGTGTGTAGGTGCTCCAGAAATCCCTTATCATTGTCGCTTGTAACTTGGCTTCTCTGTTCAGGTGCTGGGCTAACACTTCGTAGCTTGGTGCCATTGGGAGTACGGCAGCATCGCCGTTGATGATAATTTCGAGCTCTCCCAAAAGGATTGCAAGAGACCACGCATCAGTGTAGACGTGATGAACAAGCCAATTCATTTGAATAGCATTTCCAGGCACTTCAACAATCCAGAAATGAGGCTTCAAGATGCGTGTCGGCGACTTTTGGGAACTTAGTATTGTCCACAACACCTCTCTCTCGCGTTTGGAAATAGCCTTCATCTCTTCATGGTCCAGTGCCGTAAACTCCCGCCAGTCAATGTCTGTTGCGGTGTGCACGGTTTGGGCTTTGGTGTCCAGGTCGAATGTGGTTCGGTAGATGGCGTGACGGGTGAACATCATCTCCCATGCCTCTCGCAAGCGTTCAGGGGTGATCGAGCTGTGAGCGATGGTTCTGGTGAGGCAATAGAAGTTGTAGTTGCTCGATGGGTCAATCTCAGTCTCCCTCAAGAGCTCGAGTTGATGCGGTGTAAGTGGTGTAGTTGATGGTTTCCCGTCAGTAGAGCCGATGTGGTCAGCGTTGTAGTTAATTGAAACTGCCGCCCGAGCTATTGCTGCTGCCGTATCCAACTCAAAGACCTTGCTCAACATCAAACTGAGATTTGCGCGGCGAAGATGAGACTGAAGTTTCACAGCCGTGAGGGAGTTGCCGCCGAGGCCTCTGAAAGACGCCGTAGATGGTATCTGGCTCACTGGTCGGTTGAAGATAGATGCGAAGGCCTTCAGAACAACGTCCAAGGCAGGGCATTTGTCGCCATCAATCCCTTGAGAGTTCTGTAGTCGGTAATCAACTTCATTCGTGGCCATTTCCTGCAAGGCTCTTGTATCGACCTTGCCGTTATATGTCAACGGGAAGTCGTCGATGGCGAAAATGAGGTCTGGTATGATGAAAGCGTCGAATCTTTGCGCGAGGTGCCCGTGTAATGTCTTTACCGGTGTCTTAGAAGGCGTCACAAAACCCACCAGCTGCTTCTGTAGAAGAAATGCCGCGGCTTTCTCGACACCTGGGAAATCGCGAAGAGCCGGTTCGACTTCCGCTTCCAAGTTGATCAAGAATCCTCGATTTTTGACTACGCGGTCGACCCGAGCCACAAAATGCAGGCCTTCCTCGTCGCGGCGAGCAAGATCTCCTGTACGATAATGGCGGACGCCGTCTCTAAAGAAGAACTTCTGCTGTGTCAGAGCCTCCATGTTGAGGTATCCAACCGCCAAGCATGGTCCTCTGATGCAGATCTCTCCCTGCGGAACTTCATTCTCTAGGTTCTCGTCGAGCAACACGATTTCAACGTCCGAGACTAGATGCCCGAGAACAATTGGCCCGCCAGGAACCATCTCCACGGTAGAGACTGCTGTGGTACACTCAGTGGGTCCATAGCAGTTGTAAACCTTTCTTGTCGGACTGGTCCAGACTCTGACCAGAGTTTCGGTGGGAGCTTCACCTCCCATGTAAATGCTGTGCACGCAGTCGAACTCAGGTGTGGGTTCCAAACTGGCCAGCATTGAAGGCGTCAGAATGAGAGTGCTGCATGAAGAAGCCGTGTTGATGACGTCGGACGGTTGAGCCATCGCAAGAGTTCCGCCATGGCAAATGGTCGAAAAAATGACTCCTGCGCACCCTATAGTCATTGAAAGTGTTAGAAAAGTGACTTTCCTGCTCCGAGAGCTTCAATCGAAGAAGTGAAAATTGACTGACCATCAAAGGCAACTGAGAAGAACAACAAAACCTTCTCCCCCGGGCTTCCTCTCATCGCCCCAGGGAAGCTTTGCTGTACAAGGTGAGCAGCACTGCTGTGCGGGACCATCACTCCCTTCGGTTTTCCTGTAGTGCCAGAAGTAAAGATGATGTAAATGAGATCAGATTGCCTCATATCACTTCTGATCAGTCGGAGTTCTTCCATTGCTCCCTCTGTGACTGGGTCGTGCTTCCCAAGCATTTCAGGCACACGAACCAGCTCGTAGCCAGCTATTGTCGTGTCCACGGTGCTGAGTACTAGGCGCGATCCCACGGCTTTCAGAGTGGCGATGACTCGTTCTAAGCTCCAAGCCTTGAAGTCTATAGGACAGTAAGAAGCCCCCAACCGCAGAATTCCCAAGACCGAGGCGACCATCTCCAAGCCCATGCTGGTCACTAAGGGAACGCGATCACGAGGACGGAAGCCTCGATTACGCAGTTCCAGAGCGACTAGGATGGAGGCATTGTACAATCCACCATACGTGACGGCCTGGCCATGAAACTCTGCGGCGATGCCATTCGGACTGCGCGTTGCATGCTGATCGAAAAGGTCAAGAACATTGGTCTTCAGCAGAGGTTCGCTGTTCTCGTTGTCGGTTCGACGGAGATCTTTCGCACCCGTAATAGCCATTCCCACAGCTGCGTCAAAACAGGATGATTTAAAACGGCGAGTAGTTACTCAGAACACGTGAAGTCGAGCATTTGCAGCAGTGCAGCAAGTATTTGACGGATCGTCGCACCTAAGTATGGGGGTTGTTGGGTGGAGTCTTCCCAATTGGTCCAACCCCGAGGGCACCGGACAAAAGATGTTCAAGTATGAGGACGGCTCGTTGGTTCATAGTCAAACAATTGAACTACCAAAACTTTTTGATGTTCGAGTGTTCCTATGTATGTTCGACGATATTTACCTTGAAACCTCGAAAGCAGCCGACACCGCCTTGCCGTTGAAGCATCATGGCTGCCATCACTGCGACAGATCCTACCTTTCGGGCGTACAAAGGCACTCAAGCCAAGCGATATGACGAAGGCCGCCCCGCGTACACACCGGCGCTGTACGAGGCCATATTGAAATATCACGATGAGAGTAACGGCTGTCGGGGCACCGTCGTCGATGTTGGGTGCGGTCCTGGCAGAGCAACGCGGGAATTGGCACGTTTCTTCGACAATGCGATCGGCGTTGACCCCAGTGAAAATATGATTGACACTGCCAAGCAAGTTGGCGGAGTAGGGAATACTTGCAACCCTATTGAGTACTACATTTCCCCCGCTGAGAGAGTTGCGGACCTGGAAGAATTGCCAGATGGCAAAGTTGATCTCTTGACAGCCGCCGCAGCGGTGGGTGCGCCTTGTAATCCAAAATCCAACTCCTGGGAATCACTAACCCTCTTAACAGGTGCACTGGTTCGACATGCCTCAGTTCTGGAGCCAAGCTGCCCGTCTTTTGAAGCCAGGAGGATCACTAGCTTTATGGACGACTGGTTGTTTCTATGTTCGTACGTCGTGCCTCAATGAGAGTGACCCTCGTTATGATGCAGCAGTGGGAAAAATCAATCGCTAACTGGATGTATTCCGAGCAGATCCTTCGTCTCACAACGCAGCAGAATTGAATCGAATCATGCGCCAGCTGGAAACAGACGATCTCGCGCAATTTGAGCTGGCTCCGAATGTGCTGTCTCGCACCCTCTACGACGATCTAGCCCTTCCATGGAAACTGGAGTCTGCTCATCCCGATTTTGAGGAGTCGTCCTATGTTAGGCGAGAGTGGGATCGCGACGGTGTTCTTACCGACGGGGAGGACTTTTTCGGAGACTCTTTAGAAATCTCGTTAGACATATTGGAGAAGGGGTACGACACGGCCAGCACTGTTACTCGCTGGCGCGCAGCGAACCCGGAGCTAGCTCATGGCCCTGATGATTGTGTTAAGAAGACTATTGCGCAGCTCCGCAAGGCCGCTGGTCCTCAATCGAACGGATCAATTCGAGGAAGCACTTCGACAGTTCTTCTCCTGTTGAAGCGTCGCTGAAGTTGTTTATAACTCTTAGATTGAACTCATACTTTCAGTGAAACAGCTGCGAATTTCGCCTGTGTTATACATCCCTGAGATCACTGCGCGTTCGGGCGCTCATTGACAACGTGTACATAGATAACACAGCGGGTAAACGTCGTCGCCAGCCTGATGAACAGAAGTGCTCCCAGGAAATATCCTAAAGTCTCCTGCACAACAGGACGATGGAAACCAGACGCAGCACCTTCTAGAGTAAGGTTCATATTACTTAAGCACGAAAGAAAGGCTATCTATGACTGCGTAACTTACAACTCGTTTCACACATTGTGCACCAGCGCCGGCAATCTAACCAAATAATTCTGGAAGAAGACTTGCAAGTCGAACAACAGTCTACAGTGTGTTTCGAAGAATGACTACAAGTGTCTAATAATTTATTTGATTAGATCTAAGCTGCCACCCAAGGCGGAGCATGAGGTACAAATGCACAACGAGGAATGAGAGCACTTTCTCAACTTCTACACGTTCTATGCACCGAAATCCTGCAGTTTAACCAGTTCGCTGTATCTACCCTTCGCCTCTATCAAGTCTAGATGGGTTCCTTGCTCAATAACCCGGCCATGTTCAAGTACTGGCGGCAGTTAGCAAGCATAAAACAAGGGATGTGCCGAATGCCTTTGTCAATAATGGTAAACTCACCATAAATACAATCCGCATGTTTGACGGTGCTGATACGATGAGCCACAGCGATCGTTGTTCGGCCACGGGCAGCCGCATCTAACGCCTCTTGCACGACCTTCTCAGACTCTGAGTCTAACGCTGACGTCGCCTCGTCGAGGAGTAAAACTTTCGGGTTTCGAAGCAACGCTCGTGCGATTGTAATTCTCTGTTTCTGGCCACCTGAGAGCATTACACCTCGCGCCCCAACGATTGTGTCGAGTCCGTCTCTTACATAGAAGTTTGTTTAGCTCATGGAAATTCGACATTCAGCACAGAAAGGGACTTACGGCAGAGAAGAGATGAAGTCATAAATGTTGGCGTCTTTGCAAACCTGTGTGACAGCTTCCTCGCCGCCACTCTGGCCCTCCACGCCAAATACAACGTTGTCACGTATCGTACCGTCGAACAATGTTGGTGATTGACTTACTAGAGCCAGCTGACTGCGGTACTCCTTCAAATTCAAATCTTGGATGTTTTCTGAGCCAAATTTGACTTCACCATTGTCGGGATCGAAGAAGCGTTCCAGAAGTGAAATGACAGTACTCTTGCCGCTACCGCTGCCACCTACCAAAGCAATGTATTGCCCAGGCTGGGCGACAATGGTGACATCTTCTAGGACTATTCGGTCCGGACGACTTGGATAGCGGAAGCAAACGTTCCGAAGCTCGACAGATCCCTCGGCGCTGGAGGAGATAGACCCATCACTTGCCCTTGCATCAATGCTGACAGGCTGTCTAAACAACGCCTGCATCCGATCGGCAGAGTCTCTCGCTTTGCCGACATCGGGAGCAAATGAGAAGATGGCACCAGCAGAGTAGGCACCAGCGATGACAGCGGTATAGCAAACAAAGAACTGGAATAGAGTGTAGTTCTCAGTCGCTACTAGCCTACTGCCGTACCAGAATGCCAGAGACGCGCATAGGAAGTTCAGCGACTGTGACGCGGCGTACAGCAGCGAGGATTGACTGACTGACATTAATGACTTCTTCCGTTGTTCTTCGAGAAGTCGGTGGTAGTCACTCAGAATCTTGGCCTCTAGATTAAGCGCCGCAACAGTGCGCATGTTGGAGCTGTACTCGCAGGCATAAGTCGCGGAGGACTCGTAAACCCGACGTGAGTGGCCTTCGAGCAGCGCAATGCACTTCAATCGCAGTATGCCACAGGCAAGCTGGATCGGGGTCGTTGTTGCACAGACAAGGGCAAGCTTCCACCCAATGGCTGTTGCTAGAACAAAGCCGGCGATGAGAGTCGTGAGAACAACAAGAAGGGTTCCTAGGACAGCACCTGATAGACCTTGGAGACTGGCTGCACTGCTGGAGAGAACGCTAATAATGGATGGGGTGGAATGGTCGTCGCGCAAGAATGTACCAATGTCATGGTACAGGATGGTCTCTAGACATTTTACACGGGCGTTGTGCGTCAGGCGTTGCGAATAGAAGGCGAAACAGACTCCCTGACCTAGCCAGCCGAAGACAGTTGTAAAACCAATCATGAGATACATCCAGCTCCAGAAGTTTACCTGGTCACGAACGGTGCTGTAATCTGAAGATTTCAAAGACATTGCGGCGATGATCTTCGCAAGAAAGATCGATTGCCTGAGACTGAAGTTAACATCTTCTCGAGAAAAGCTGGCTGATCTGCTTTTTCATGTAGTGACTCACACAGGATGACTCGCTCCAGCAATCAGAGAGAACACAAGGCCGAGATTGACCTGGAGACGGCCCTTGCGGTGAAGATTGTGGACAAAGAGTGCTGAATTCCAGGTTGAGCTTGGTCCCTGCGGATCTTGCGGCATCGTGGTGGTGGGCTGTGGGTATTTGGCGTCCAACTCCAAAAGCAGCTTGCCTGAGCCGGTGGTCTCGTCGGGACCACTTTGAACTGATATTCCATCGGAAATCTGCTTAGCTGTATTGTCTCGGACGCTCTGCTGCTGGACCATGTCAAAGTAGGTTGCTCTCAGTTCCATCAACTCCGCATGCGTCCCTTCTTCAATAATGCGCCCCTTGCACATGACAATGATATTGTCTGCGTTAAAGATTGTGGAAAGTCTATGCTATAATTAGTCTTTGAGTTTTCAATTCAAACATTTTCGTCGAGAGTCATCTTACCTGTGGGCGATGGCAATGGTAGTTCGGCCTTGGGATGCTGTCTGCAGAGCCTGCTGAACGTATCGCTCCGCAACGGCGTCGAGAGCTGATGTGGCTTCATCTAATATCAGAATCTTTGGGTCTCCAATGATGGCTCGGGCAATGGCGATACGTTGTCTCTGACCCCCAGAGAGCAGCGATCCAGAGTTGCCAACATTAGTTGAGAAGCCGTCAGGCAAAGCCATGATGAAGTCGTGGGCATCAGCTATCTTTGCCGCATTCTCGACCATCTCTTTGACCAGCTGTTCATCTATGGTTTCATGAACAGAGCCGAGAAGCCCGAACCTGATGTTCTCGAAGATGGTGGTAGAGAAGAGCGTGGGGTCTTGTCCAACAAGACCGATCTGCTTACGCAGCCATGAGACATCAATCGACGAGATGTCGACACCATCCAAGTCTAGTTTTCAATTAGCAGCAGCGTTCTAAGATGACGCAGGTGTACCTACAGATATTGCCGCTGACCGGCTGGTAGAACCTCTCAAGAAGCCCGACAATTGTACTCTTGCCACAACCTGATGAGCCTACAATAGCAGTCATTTTCCCTGGCGGGAAGAAGTGACTCAAATTGTCCAGAACTAAGGTCTCCTGTCGTGAGGGATAAATATGACGCACGTTTCGCAGCTCAATTGCCCCCGTGAATGTTTTCAGTTTCGTTCCCGTGGGGGCGCTGGAGTCTATCGGCGACTGACGACAGCACGCTTGCGAAATCTTATCTGTCGCCGTAATGCCGCTAACAAATGCTTGAGTGTGAGGACTTATATTACCCAGCGCGAACGCTCCCGTGATGTTGGCGAACAAGATCGTCAAGATAGCCGAAAGTGAGACCCTGCCCTGGACGAGAAAGCGCGAGCCTTGCCAGAACGCAAGGCCGTAGCTCCAGAAGATAATGCCGTTCATCGCCGCAATCATACAAGCCAGAGCGATGCCACTCTTTGACCCAGCTTTGCGCGCCTTCTCAGCGTGCTCTTCGTAGCGGCGGACCAAGGCTTCCTGCATACCGTACGCCGTCACGGCCTGAACAGAGCTGATGGCTTCTTCTGCTATGCTCGCCGCTGGAGCGTAGGCTCCGAGGGACTGCACCGTGTACTTGATCATGTACTTCGCACCTACACTCATGGTGCCAACGATCAATACCTGAGCAGGGAACAAGACTATTGTCAGAATCCAGCTCTTGACGAAGCTGATAATCAAGGCCGATACGAATGTGGCGATTGCGGAGAGCGTGGCTGACGCTTTGCCCGTGATGGCATCCTGAATGAGGCTGATATCTGCTGTAAGGCGAGAATTGACTTCGCCGACTTCAAGGCCGTCGAAGTAGGCAATGTTCTGGCGCAGGATGGCTGCGAGGTATCTCTCGCGGATACGTTGTGCGATGCGTTCTCCTGCTATGCTGAGACCGACAGTCGCGCCATAGATTGACGCGAATTCAATAATCGCTAGGTAGACGTAGAAAAGACTGAGTTGGTTGACCTCGCGGTTGAACTCCTCCAAAGCGGTATCGCCAACAAAAAAGCCGCGGAAAGATTGGCCCATGTTTCCCAGAAGAAGCTAAAGTTTTCTCTGTCAGTTTATACCAACATTTGAATGGTATTAGGGCGGGACTCGCCATCGCAAAAGGGTTTGCGGCCCCCCCAATTATGGCAGAAATTGCGCTCAAAGTGAGGATGGCCCTGTCGAGATTGCTGGTGCAACTTAACAAAAAGCAAACTGAATTGTGCCACGAAGTCGGGCCATCGATCTGTCTCTGTAGTATAGCCTTCTCATTTTGCCCAAGGATCGCTTCAGATCGCTCGGGAGATGACTTTTCCTGAGGTTGGGTGTTTGCTGCATCCACGGTGCCACTGGCGATGATCCGCTGGCGCATCTCGCCAGCCATGTCTTTTGGCAGAATTCAATATGATACGGCACCAAGCGATGGGCCTTATTTCGAGAGGTAAGAGGGTACTGTGATTTTGAGGATGGGAACACTTTGCGTTCATGTTTTGCATGTATCATCTACCCGGTGGGGTTGGGGATGTCATCATTTTCGCGAACACCTCCTTTTGGCAGACTCCGATGCAAGAACAAGGCTGACAAAACACATTCAAAAGAACGAAAATGCCACCCCACAATTATGCTTGTGTATTCGTTGTATCTTGTCACACATGGTCGATGGAAGTCGGCATCTTAAGATGGCCATTGCAACCGCGTTCAAGCCATCGTGCTCAAGTTTCCGTATATATCAGAAACGCGCGTTCAGCACTCCTTAAATGAGTCCCATAAATCTTGAACTTCTTGAACCGATTGAAGAATATGCTGCGGTTCGCTCATGTAGACCTTCTCTCCTTGAACTGAACCATCAATGCGGGTTTCCACCACATCACGTGCAGATGACTCTCGCGCTCCCAGTCCAGATTCTTGTTCACGAGCTCCAGATCATACTTCCAAAGCATCTTGGACAGGATCAAGTTGATCTCCATGTAGGCAAAGCTGGGTACATGTCAGTTCCGAAACTCGTGTCGTGAAGCAGAGGCTAAGTGCGCGATTCGCCAGAACTTACTTCTGGCCTAAGCAACCTCTTGGTCCCATGGAGAACGGTTGGCTAGCTTCCTTTACATCGGTGGACTCGGGGTCAATCCAGCGTTCGGGTTTAAACTCTTTCGGATCTGAGAAGTACTTCTCACTGTGAGTCAATGTCCAGGCGTGTGTGAACACCTCGGCCTGGAATTGGCATCAGTACAATAGGATGGGCATGCTCAGAGGATTTGTGCTTACACCAGCTGGGACAAAGACATCTCCCACGTTCATGCCTGTGGACAATCTGGGGAACCCTTGGCTGCCGGGTGCGTACATCCTGAGCCCTTCGCTGATTACGGCCTGCAAGTAAGGGAGTTGTCTGGCCGCTGTGGCGTTGATAGACTCGAATGAAGAAAATTTGGCCCTAATTTCTTCCTGGACATATATGAGACAAGAAGGGTTCCGCAACAGATAATATGTTGCCGCAGCTAGGAAAGTCGCCGTAGTCTCTCCGCCAGCAATGCTGCAAGTGAGTTAGCACACTAAGGGCTTCTCTCTAATTACAACTTTCAGGTTGGTATACATACGTTAGCGTAGAGACATGGGCCGTCATTTCCTCTTTGCTCACGGTCCCTTCCTCATAGCTCTTTACAACAGTGGAGAGAAAGTCGTTCCGAGTGGACTTCCTAGACAAACGCCTGCCCCATTTGATTAGTGTGACTGAGTGTAGAGGTCTGTCGCTTTAAACCCACTGTTCGACTTTTCTGCGGCTGTACTGAGAATTTTGATTTTGCACCGCCAGTGTTGACGGAAACAGCAGCCTGGCCAGTCTCGCGACGAAAGGGAGACGGCGGAGATTGTCAATCAAGGTAATGAAGTAGAGATGGCTGACTATGATCTCAGACCAGCTGTGTGGTTTACCTAGGGCAAGGGAAAGGTTAGTAGAACAACTAGAACAGCTTTACTGTCAGAAACCCACCAGCCTGAACGCTGTGAAATGACTCTCCAAAAGCCATCTCGCCCAAGGAATCAAAAGCAACCATTTCGTACCACTTGGTCATGTTGAGACCATTCACCTGCGCTCCATCTGTACCAAGTCGAACAACGAACTGGTCGACTGTTTTGGTGATGATGTCCTCTTGTTCGGTCAAAACCCTCGTGGAGAAGGCGGCGGAAAGCATCTTGCGCATCTGACCATGCTTATGCGGATCGCGCTCGCTTCCGATGCACAAGGACTTGAAGCCAGCCCCATATATGTCGTAGAACTCGCTCTTGATGGGTGTGGGGGCGCCGCCAGCGCGATGCCCGTAGATGGCTTTCCACGACTCAACGGTCGCAAAAGACAGTTCGTTGGGCGACACCCGGACGACGGGTCCTATATGGCTTCAGCACTTTGTTTGATTGAAGGAGTTTTCCAAGGGCTTACCGTATTTTCGGTGCTGCGCCTCAACAGCATAATGATAGCGACCAGTCTGCGAATGGTAGATGCGCCATATCTATCTCTAAGTCAGTCTCGATATCGCTGAAAGCGCAGAGCTGAGAGGTCTCTCACCAAGCTGCACCTTGCCAAAAACGGCCCAGGAAACGCAGATAGTTTGTGGAAATAAGCATTGTAGACCCCAATAGTCAAGATGGAGAAACATAGCTGGTGCCTAGGTAAGCCGCTGCGCTATGCTACATCAGTGGCAGTCAACCAACTCACCAGGAGCGAGGCAGGAACGAGAAAATCTGAAGATGACGCCCTTGCCATAGCCGCTAAAAGACGAGAGGCATTCTCCTTGTGAGATACCATTTGGTCAATCATGACGCCGTTATGAAAAAGACCTCCCGTGTTACTGACACAATGCGGGCCAGACTGTTGTCGTTAGGATGGGGGGTTTGCCCAGGACTTTGGGTTGTTCAAGCTGAACTTCCACTCTTTTTTACTGGGGAGTGGTGGAACGCAGGTCGTCGCTGTGCTGGCGCTAACTGACTTGAGCATCAAGCGAGGCGACACAAACAGTGGAAGTGGAGCGCGACATAAGCTGCACATACGCTGGGGCATGACTCGCAAAAGGCCTAGAACAGTATGGTTTGCCAGGTCGGAGATTTGCTAAATCAAGACAAGTGCCTCCAGAACTGTGCTGGCGTCCTCGAAAGACAAACATCCAGGCGAACTGAATCCCGGCAATGATACAAGCCCGGTATGCAGCTGAGAATTTCGGCGGAGCAATAACAACCAGGCAAGTTTAACTGCGAAAAGTATCTAGGAGTTGAGGTTCATCCCATTTTGACATTCCAATCGTAGTAGGCTAAGATCCTAAGAGACGCCCTTCACATTTTCCGCTGGACAAATTTTGTTTACATTATGTAAATCAAGTTCAATTGCTATCAATTTGGTTCGATACTAACGCCAAACAAATCTTCGACCTGAAATAAGCCTTTGACCTCATCCTTTACCTAGTGGTGTACTCTGCTGGCAGAATGATGTGTTCAAGCGGTGGTGGGTGCGTTGTACCTCAGCGTAGTCTTGCTCCAAATCTCGTTTCCGCTGATTTGGTACTCCAGCCCCTTGATGTATTGCATTAAGTTGTCGCTAGGTGGGAACTCCTTGTCTTGCCTTCGCCTCTGGACGAGATAGTCGTGCTCATACTCCCACTCGCGGCACATAACCCAGAGCACTCTCTTCGCCGCTGCGTACGTGAGAGACGTCTCGTCTGCCAAAACCTGCACCGCCGAGCAAAGTGCGGATCCTTCGGGGTGGCCAGTCTGCGCAGCCAGAAACTCCTTGTCCCAGCTCAAAATGTCATTGAGGACAGAGAGATGCTTGGCGACGTTTTGTTCGATGGGTTGGGCCGAGGCGAGCTCTTCGGGTGACACGCGGAGACCCATTGAAAACCTCATCAGAGAGCAGAGCAGTCTGTTCCGGGGATGGTTAATGTCATAACTCCATGTCGTTGCACATAGGCTTTGTACTCACGCCTTTCCGACATCCTTCTCTCTGTAGATCAGGTAGGGGCCCATGCCACGAATCGACAATCTAGCCTTATCGGTCTGAGCACGCATGAAAGTGAATGTCGGCTCCAAGACATCGTCGGCCAATTGCCTATCATGAGATCTCATCATTTCCCACAGGTCATACATGATCCACTCTACAGGAACATTGCGGTCCGGCTGGACATCACCCCTAGCGATGGGCATAAGCTTCTCGTTATAAGCACATCCATCTTCCAAAGACATGTCCTCCAGTATATCTACAGAAGCCTCTTGTCAGATATTGAATCAACGAATCGTTCAGGAGTAAACGTACCATCAATCAAGAACAAGATTGTCAAGAGTCTACAGGCCAGGTGGATACGATCATCCAGGCCCAAAGGAAAGTAAAGGCATGTGACACGCGAGAAGCCTGCGGCGACAAACTTCTTCCTGTCCTTGGCTGTCTTGAAAGGCCAGTGGGTGAGAAAGTAGCCATCAACTTCAGCTGTAATCTGCTTCTCCAAAGGATGGCATTTCGCAATGAAGCGAGACGGCGGCGGGGTGAACTGCGGGGCGGAGGGGAGAGACACTGCCGGTGCCGTGCTTGCAGGGTGATCCTGAATGTCGGCTGTTTTGCCTATGAAGACGGAAGTCTCATCATAATCGTTCAAAATGGATGGGGGCATTGTTCTGTTGGCTATTGTAGGTAAAGGTGTTAGGCTAGCAGAAAAGAATTGAAGGAAGAGTTTAGAAGATGGGATAATGATTGCAAAGCCCGCAAATATCGTACGAGGCCTTGGCTGAACTCAAGATATAATAAAACATAAGTACAGCCTTGAATTCATTGATGTCGACTACACTTTCATTGTGTACATCGATTGTAACCGTCGACATGGGGCCTAGCGTCACTCGGGGATGCCCTGTTTAGGACATCTCCGTCCTCTCGCCGCTCGTACGTGGATGTATCGCGCAACGCCGATAATCAAAACCCAGTACATTTGCAGCTGCGACAGCAGAGACTCGAATGACAGACAGTCAATACTTCGTTCCGTACCCAAAGCCCCGTTTCTCAGCCAATCTTTGCCTAAAATATGACAACCCTCCACTTCGCTCTGAGCGATATCCCGAGCTTGCACGGCAAGCGGGTTATCATCACCGGCGCGTCGTCAGGCATCGGACTTGCTGCAGCCCGCATATTCGCAGAGAAAGGAGCATGGGTCCTTAACCTGGATATTAACCCTCCGCCAAGCGATCAGCCAGAAGATGTCGAGTTTCGCCAGTGCGATGTTTCAAGCTGGTCAAGCCTTCTAGATGCCTTTCGGTATGCCGGTGATATTGACATCGCCGTTTCCAACGCCGGTGTCTCAGAAGAGGTTGACTATTTCGCCGACACATTTGACGAAGTGACCGGAGACCTGATCGAGCCCGAGTATCGGGTGTTGGACGTCAACCTCCGCGCAGTTGCAAACTTCGTCAAACTCTCCGTCAGTCATTTCCGTCGCCGGAAGTGCCCAGGAAGCATTGTGATCACATCCAGTGCCACGGCATATGCGCCTGAGCAGTCACTCCCCGTATATAGCGGATCTAAGTTAGCTGTAGGCTTGACTCTTCCCCGCATCGTTTTACGCTCGCGTCCACTAATACACTCGTCTTCAACACATGTAGCTTGTAGGAATGATGCGCGCTTTAAGATCTTCCTTGGCCAATGATAACATCACGGTCAACTGTGTTGCACCAGCCGCCACTATCACGAGCTTGCTACCTCAACATCTGGCTGCGCCCATCATAGCTGCCGGCCTGCCTGTAAGCTCGGCTGGCTTCGTTGGACTTGCTGTGGTTTACTCTGCAGTTGCGACTCAACAGCAGAAAGTCGAACTATACGGCAAAGACACTGTTGACCTGGCGAAAAAGCTATCCCGTTGGAATGGACGAACCATCTTAACCTTAGGAGATCGATACACAGAGCTTGAGGGCCCTATAGCGTCGCTGAGACCTAAGTGGTTTGGGCCAGAGAATACCGAACTCACCCGCTTGCAACAAGCAGCGACTGATTTCCGGTTTGATGTTTAACAAGTACACCAGCGACCTCTTTACTTTACATTTTGAGCCAATTATACTTCCAAATTCCCTGTCTCCGTTTTGTGCATACAAAGGCGAGCATGGGGATTTGCACATGCAAAGATGCTTTCATCAGCATCTCAACAAAATTTCACAAGGCATGACAATTGATGTTAATGAATCTGGTGTTAATAGCATGGACATGGTGAAGTGTAGTCGTTGCTTTGTGAAATCCTAGTCATGCGCCAAATTCAGGAAAAGTCTTGCACCCACGCCATAGCAAGGTTGTTACGTATTTTGGATCCAATGATGAGGATCATGAGCCGCTTCCTCTGCTGCTATTTGAGTAAGCAAGAATCTGCGCAATCCAAAGAAACTGAGGAGAATCACGCAGCTGATACTGACGCCATGGGCGACTTCTTGATGGCGGAAAACTATATGCTAGTCGCTACGGCTTAGCACCTTTCAGCGTTTGTTTCTAGGTGGATTCAACATCTGACATATTAGAAAGCCACACAGAGGCTTTATTTACTGTTTCGGAGTCGGACAAATAACTAGCAGTACGGCTTCACAGCATCTCAATGAGTTCACTACAACGTCATGTTTACCTTTGTGAACTGTGGTCATATTCAGACTTCGAGGCCAGACGTGAACAATGCTTAGATGTACGTATAGTTGTGTATAATTATTTGAACTGCAGGATATTCTCTCACTCAACATATAACTACTGTCCCTCGATCTCCTTGACAACTCTCTTGGTGGTCTCGTCGAGATCCTCGGCTTCAAGACCAATCTTGGTCAGGTCAGTGACCTTGTCGTTGTAGTCGCCTCCCCAGCCAGCTCTCATGTGGTTAACATAGAAGGAAATCAGACCAGCGACATGGTCACCTTTCTTAGCGGCCTCCTCAGCCTGAGCAACAACAGTGGCGGCGTCAGGCTCCTCGATCTTCCAGTCCTTGTCGGTGGTACCAGTAGCCCGCTGAATGCTGTCGAGCATGTCGCGCTGGCTGATGTAGAAAGACTTAAGATAGAAAGGCTTGTTGCGGTACTTCTGAAGCTCGGCGTCGGGCAGGCTCAGAACACCAGCGGTACCCTTGCCGGTGACGCCAATGTTGGTTGTAATAAACTTGGTCTTTCCACCGTCGTACAGCTTGGCGGTGCGGTTCTTAATGTCGATGCCCCAGAAACCGGCGCCCATGGACCAGTCGTACCAGGGGTTGTTGACAATAGCGATCCAGCTGGAGCCGAGCTCCTCAATCAACTTGCGGATCTGAATCTTGCCCTGGAGAATAGGGCTGGAATCGAGAAGCTTAGAGGGGTCCGGGGCGGAGCCGTACTCGGTGGGCAGGATCCACTTCACACCAGCCTTAGCGGCGGCGCGAATCAGAGGCTCTTGGCCTGTTGCGTAGCTGGAGAAGCCGAGGGCGAGCTGGACGACATCCTGGCCTTGGAATGCGGAGACGAGGAAGGACTCGTTTTCGTAGCTTCCCTTCTTCACGATCACGCCCTCGGGGAACGTGGCAGTTGACTCGGTGCGGGTGACCGCGGTGATAGTGTGAATGCCCTTGGCGAGGAGAGCCTTGAGGGTGCCCCCACCCACGTTGCCGCTGGCACCAACAATGGCGATCTTGCGTCCCTGTTGTCCAGACATTTTATAATGACTAAAAGTTTGATAGTTTGTATAGTTGATGTTGATGTAAGACGTCGGTTAGGCGATGGATTTAAGTACACTGCTTCGTCCGTTTGCGGTGATTGGGGTGATGGAATGCTAAGCTTTGGCGGCTGAAGTATATTGGTTTAGGGGGGGTGTTGATGTTGTTGAGTGCTGATGCAGAGTAGTGAACCGGTTTGGGGGGAAGAAATGAGGTCTCTTTAATATTCCGGTCACGCCTTTCAACTTCAACCCCATCTCAATGTCGACATCGACAGATCGATAATCCATGGCTAGTATGAGGATTTGCTTCCGAGATGCGTCAGCGGATCCAGATCAGTTCAGGCTTGACCCTGTGGCGTCTAGCAAACCAACAAAGAGGACGCGCGCGGTTTCGTCGTGGGGTTTCGGCCTCCCGCTCTGCCCTGCACTTCACTAAAAGACACAGGTGGCCCACTGACTAATGGAATGCAAGATTTCTAAGCCCACTATTTGGACCTACCAATTACAGGGCATTTTGGCATTGTTGGCCGGGATGCGGCCCTTTCGGGTACGATGGCAGTCCGAGCCGGAGGTAAATTAGCCTGTTCAGGCCTAAACCAAAATCCTTCCGGAGTTTGCACTCATCTTTTTGGGGGTCAATTAGTCCCCGATAGCTCTCGAATGTTCGCGGTGAATAAGCTCGCACCAGCCCCATTGACAATTGCATCCATGATTGAGTCTCATAGTATGCTCTTACCGTTGAAGCCCAAAACATCTGGAGTCTTCGCAATGCACACCCTCGAGCGGGGCCTGATACTGCTCGTTAATTGTCTACAGAGAATGTGTTCTTTGCAATTTAGACCAGGAGAGCGGCTCAAATTGGAGTTACGATCTTGGGAGACCGTATTTTGAGATGCATTCGTGGCTAAGTACAGCCACCCGGCCCCAGCTGGCACGCGGACGGATGCATTTTGAGCCCGCCGTCGGCTTTTCGCCGACAATTGCTGCGTCCAACACTGAAAGGTGAAAGTTCGTGATTGACATGACAGGTCGAATGTGCCGTGCATGGTCTCGTTTGGTCGGGAAACTTGAAGGCAACGTATGCTACCTACGATGTCAACGAATGTGCACGGCCCAAATCTTTTCAGTGACCACGATAGCGGAATCATCGATCGACCTAGACCTACAGGCCTGCGGTTCTTGTGCCACGGCGATAGTGAAGAGAAAAAAGAGCATTTGAGACCGAACCCGGAAGTGAGATAAGGAGAGGCTATCAAAAGAATCACGACAGCCACGCACCCGAGGAACAGCGGAGACACGGCGTGAACTCGGCCGGTTCATCGCCGTCAGTGGATCATCTGGTGTGGGACGGCTTCCGCAGCCACCATACCCAATCAGGCAATAAATCTCTGATTGGTCAAGGTGGGAATTGTGTTGGAAGCCTCTTGTCAGATGCGTCGTCTTGGTACCACAAGTGAAAGACTTGAATGCATATGAAACTTGAGATTCCAGGTAGACACCGGAGATTATGTTGTACGGAGTCCGAAAAACAGGAAAATGATGGTATCCCCGAGACGGAGGAGGGTGGCCATAGTCCAGCAACAGCCATAAAAGGATAAGAGTCGCTCGAGGTACTGGAGATGTAAAAGTGGCAGACATAGCAAACCTACATTTCAACTACTCCTGCCTTGAACTCTGTTCGGAATCTTTCCCAAAGACGCCATGGATACCATAGGCTTCATTCGCGCTCAGCGACAAAATCTTCCCATCGTCCCAACAAAGGAGACGTGTGCCGGCAAAACCTACATCATTACAGGATCAAACTCTGGCATTGGCTTTGAAGCTGTCAAGCACCTTGTCAACCTTGGATCAGCTCGTGTGATTATCGCCGTCAGATCCATTGAGAGAGGTCAAGATGCAAAGGCTCGCATCGATGCCTCCACCGGCAGACCGGATGTCACCGAGGTTTGGCAGCTCGACATGTCATCTTATGACTCCATCCGAGCCTTTGCGAAGAAAGCATCTTCGGAGCTCGGCCGTCTTGACGGATTGGTTGAGAACGCCACTGCAGCCCTGGATGAGTGGACAGTAGCTGAAGGCATGGAGACAAGCATCACTGTTAACGTCATCGGCACAGTCATGCTGGCTTTGCTGCTTCATCCAAAGTTGATGGAGACTGCCAAGACTTCAGACTCGCGACCCCATATCGTGGTTGTTACATCTGGACTTGGTTTCACGCAGCCGGACTTCCTAAAATACGCAGACAAGGATGTCTTTGATGTCTTGAATACCCAAGGGGAGTCTCCCATGGAAAGAAGGTACGTCACAAGTCTTCTAGCTACTCTTCACTCATCAAAGCAAGATGTGACATGCAAACGACTTACTTACTGAACGACTGTAGATACTCCGTCACCAAGCTGGTTCAGATACTTGCCATCCGACAACTCGCGACCATCCTGCCAGCGTCTGGCACCGGCGTCGTCTTGAACCTCCTCAATCCCGGGCTTTGCAACACCGGCCTGGCGAAATATGGCAGAATGGCGCTACGACTTCAGGTTTTGATGATGAACGCGGTGATTGGAAGAACTCCGGAAATGGGGAGCCGCACGATCTTGCATAGCATGTTTGCTGGGGCCGAAAGCCACGGGCAATATATCTCAGATTGCCAGATAAAAGAGTAAGTCTACGTCCATTGAATACGAAGTATACCTTGACGCATATGCTAATTCATCCACAGCCACTGGGTGCCCGATTGGGTGAAGAATGGGAGCGGGCAAAAGTTTCAGAACATGGTCTGGTCTCAACTGGCAACCAGACTAGAACAGATTGAGCCAAGATGTGTGAAGAAATTGGTCGTTTGATATCTACATATGTTTGATTCCTCTTTTTCGCCTCCTGAGAGCTCAATACAAGAGCCAAATTCCGAAATATTTCTATGAGCGGGTAATTGAAAGATTCTGAACCTTTGTCCATATTGCTTTGCCTTGAGGGCAATGTAAAGAACTTATCCAAGGAAAACGTCGCATTTCTGTTTCAACCTGCATCCAGTCCTGTAGTCCCGAAGTTTTAATTTCCAGATGCAGAAGAGGAAGGAGCCATGAATTATCCTCCAGTTCAAATACAGATATGCTTCCGAGCAGTAGAAGCCAAAGTCTGACTTTAGCGGAGCATGAGACATCGCCTAGCACCTCTTCCATGACGCGTTTGAGCTCATCCCGTAGTAGGTCGCAGCGCAAGTGCCGTTGACGACCAAATTGAAGCATCAGGCTGCTGATGTAACACGCCAAACCTGAAAGACATGCTTTCTGCACCGTGCTGAATGTAGAATTATCTGCCAGCCGTATTCGGACCAGTCGATGACAAAGGGATACTAGCGTGCCCTGAAAATCGTACGAGGCAAGTGTCGGTCTCCGTTTTTCACAGATATCGTTGAACATGAAACAGCATCTTTCGATGTCGCTGACAAGTTGACAAACCACAGATGATGCACCTTGAAAGATGACCGATAGAGCTCCGGGCACGCACCCCTGTGTAGTTACCAATTCTTCCACCACGCGTTTGGGTATCTCCATGTATGGATACCTCGGCCAGGAGTTCGTATGCAGAGCATATTGCACATCAGTCCTAACCCTAAAGTCAGTATTTTGCCACAGCCGTTGGCCATGTTCACAGCTCACCGACATATCTTCTGCAACACCTCCAAATTGTCCTCGAAAACGCGGATACCTCCACGAATTTCAATCATCTGGTAAAGCCCTCTGAGGTGCACGTTGTACTTTTCGAGATCACCCCTCACAGATTCTTGGACACTAAACATGCATGCAAGGCCTATGGTTGTGTCCGACAAAGCCTCAGCCCCAGACAATCTCTCGTTGATCATGTTGAAGGCTTGGTTGGTATGCAGTATTGCTTGCTCCGAGTCTTTCTCTGATCGTTGAAAGAAGTCGAGGCATGTTGCAACCGTAGCAAGTGAAACGTGGAAAACTATTTGGTGTTAGAGAACTTGTCTCAAAACCCAATTCATTCCACGAACAGGCTTTATCACTAATGATGTATTGGAGCCATGCAGACTTGAGGGGGTCAGGTGCGTGGCAGATCTCTGGAGGATAGATAGCATCACCGACGACACTGAAGACTGTGATAGTGCCATTAGCCAAGCTTCGTGTCTCATCGCGGCCCATACGTACACTGATGAAGCAACAGCCGTGTATGTGGTAATAATTCTGACCCTGGCGAGAAATTTGAGATGTCGTTTCCAACCATGCGTCGCAATGATCCTATCACTCCCGTGGGCTCGACTGTCGATCTCTGTGGCTGCTTAGCGCCGGGGCCGCTCTTTCGAACGCGTGTTGATAACGTCTTTCCGGCATTTTTTCCCTTCATAACATGACTTCTGGCAGCCTTTCGGCTGCTCCGGGTATCATTTCCAGCTTCAACGAAATGGAATTGCATCTTTGCATAGGTCGATCGACGCCCACAATTGATTTTTCCCGTCGTTATTGGTGCGAAGCAGGAGGGGTTCGGCTGCAGGCAGGCAGAAGAGAGAGAGGGTGAAGACGACTGGCAGACAGTTTAGAAGCCTGGAGGCTGACGTGCGAATGAGTTGAAGACGGCAACAAGCCGGGGTTAATTCAATTAAACCCGACCACTAAGCCAGCAGCCATCGTCACGAATTTGAAGCGGCGCAGCAAGGGCATTGGGACTTCAGTCACCGAATATCCCCCAATCATTCATATTCTCCTGGATAAGCAAGAACATCCAGGATTAACAAGTGGACCCCTAAAAGGACCAACAGTACTTATGCCAACCGTGACAAGTGTAGGCTCTTCACTTGAGGTAGTTGTAACATGCCGAGCCTGGGCTCATTCGTCCTCCCGAGCAAGACCCCTTAAAAGAATTGTGAACCTTCGTCTAGCTAGCAGATCGTTGCGTTGCCAACACTAATGAGCAAGAGATGGACGATGAATTTGTCGCCCATGCATGGATCGTAGCTAACCTCCACGGAATTTCCCCGCACATCCACCCCGGACACCAGTACGCCAGTCACCGCCGAAAATGCTGGCTCGGGTTCTCGGGCCCTCAACATGCTGGAGTTCCCCCGCAGCCAAGGAACACAAAATAGTAACGCGCTAATGAAGGGGTTACCCCAACAAGTAACCACTGACACGTCTCCATGACCTCGGCAGACACGATCTCAGTCGATGCAAGGGAGCGCAGGGCGCCGGCTTGTCACGGCCTTCGCGGGTGAAGAGACCCATAACGCAGCCAGCCCCCAATCTTGATAAGAATAATGCGGGGAAGCGAGTCGGAGGCTGCGATTCACCAACACTCTCATTTCTCGGTCAGACCCCCTTCAACTTAACTTACTTCACGTCACATCCCCAAGCTCTCTTCATTCCGCGTGCACTGGCCCCTCTCCGAACGCCGCCAATTGCCAGTTCCGCGCACTTTATTTTGTCTTTCCACGTTTCCCATTCAGCCGGATTGGGCCTCGCCAAAACATCACCCCCCACGATTCCTCATCAAGTCCTCGTTCATGAACGCAACGCAGCTTACATGATACAGCTTTGCTCATAGTGGAGACCACAATAATAAGGAACGGAAACATATCCACAGCATATTTCAAAATGGCAACAATTGTTGAGAAGCGGGGTGGCCAGACCATCTACCGATCTCCCGATACAATTGACCTCCCAAAAGTCGATTTGCTAACGTTTTTGTTTGGTATGTGTGACCATCTACAACTTCCACGTGCCTTACTGTAGATATTTTAGCCTTTGATACTGAACGCGGTCTCAGATTATCCCAATGAGAGACTCAACGAAAACACCATCCTCCATGCAGAGGCCGCAGACCCGAGCAAGGCTATCACCAAGGGGCGTTTGGTAGCCACCCTGAAACAACTTGCTCATACCCTCCGCCATAAATATGGCATTCAAAAAGGAGATGTCGTTCAAGTCATCTTCACTGGCCACTACATGGCTCCGACCGTCTTCTACGGCATCATGGCCGCCGGCGGGTCCGTTGCAGCGTCAACTCCCTCTTCGTCGCCGCCTGAAGTCGCCCGCCAGATCAACCTGACCGAGAGCAAGATGGTCATCTGCAGCCCAGATCTGAAAGCTCTAGCAGCCGCTGGAGGAACGGCAGCCGGCCTGCCTGCAGACCGCATTCTCTACATTGGCGACACACACGAGTTCAAGCTCTTTGAAGCTAAAACAGACAAGGAAGTGCCGCTATCAAAGGAACAGCTCGACTGGGAACGCGTCACGGACCAGAAGACTTTGGAGAACACTGTTGGTTGCTACATCTACAGTAGTGGTACCACAGGCGTCCCCAAGGCCGTCAAAATTTCGCACGCGAATATGATCGCCCAAACAATGTTCATCTCCACGCCCACGATTGAATACTACAAGAAGCGTCCCGGTCCTGGAATGAAGTACATCACCCTGGCTCATCTTCCCGCAGCCCATATCTCAGGCCTGCAGGCATACATCGTGAACCAGACATTCATGGGAGGCGTCGTCTACTGGATGAAAAAGTTCAACTTCCCAGAATTTCTCGATTACATGAAGAAGTACAAGGTCACAACTTTCTTCAGCGTACCCCCAATCTACCTCATGATCGCCAAGTCTCCTCTCGTCACAGACCAATTTGACTCTGTTGAATTTGCCCTCACTGGAGCAGCGGCGCTCGGAAGGGAAACGCAAATAGAGGCGCAGAAAAAGATCGGAAAGGGCAAGGGAATTCTCGGTCAGACTTGGGGCCTCAGCGAAACAACAGGCGGCTTTACTATTCTTCCTCGACATATGACCGACGATACTGGCAGCGTTTCCCCGATTGTCGCGAACTGTGAGGCTCGGCTGGTGGACGAGGAAGGCAAAGACGTGGAGGTTGGAGAACCTGGCGAGATGTGGTGCCGTGGACCCATCGTGACGAAGGGTTATTACAAGAACGAGCAGGCGAATAAGGAGGCCTTCGTCGATGGCTGGTTCTGCACTGGCGACAGACTCTCTTTTAAGGATGGCAAATTCTATTTCGTTGATCGCAAGAAGGCAAGTCATCATCCGGTATATCAGAACTCTCATCGGCATCGAATATTGACCAAAATGAAATTTAGGAACTCATCAAGTACAAGGGATTCCAAGTCGCTCCGGCGGAGCTAGAGGCCTTGTTGGTGACCCACCCAAAGATTCAGGACGCAGCAGTCATTGGCGTGGATGGAGAAGGGACGGAGCTTCCAAGGTCGGTAGCGGCCGAACTTTTACTTGACAGATAACCTTGCTGACAGCTTCCGCAGGGCATATGTGGTGGCGGATAAGAAACAAATCTCTGCAGAAGAGATTGCTAAATGGGTCGAGGGACAGGTTGCCAGCTACAAGAAGCTGCGGGGCGGCGTCATTTTCATAGACGCCATTCCCAAAAGTCCTTCTGGCAAGATTCTGCGAAAGGACTTGAGGGCTTTGGTCAAACGCGAGACTTCTGCGAAGCTCTAAGGCTTATCCGGAAAGCTCTGCGTCACAAAATCTTCATGGTAGTCAGACTAAGAAATATCTGTGATGTTTTGGTTAATGGCCATCACGGTATTATCATGGACATTTAAGTTAGCAGAAATGGGAAGCGGCTACGAAGGGTTGTCTGAGCTTGTCCACCTTGTGCGTCGAACGACGTTAAGGAGAAAGGATACAATTTGTTTCAACCCATTTTGTGAATTGGGACCTGGGTATATTTCTTTCTCTTGAAGAGCAAATGCACTTTTCTCTCTTCTGACTATTTATCCCACACAGTTCTCTGTTGCATACCATTGTCACCGCTCACAGCCTTCATCGCAAATACCACGCACCCTATTCTATCAACATGGGTCTTCGAACGGTGCTCGGTCATGCCATTGCAGGTATCAAGAGTGATTTCGAAACCGCCGCCTTCTTTCTGTTCAACTGCAAAATCCCACGACGACATCGCAGGCATTGTGTCGAGTGCGGCCGGACTGAGGTTGGCTATCAAACCAACCCGGATGTCATTACCATTGATGCGCCGCCGCCATACTCTCCGTCGCCATACTCTCCGCCTTCATATTCACCATATTCCTTGCCTTCATATCCATCATACTCTCCGCCGCCGTATCACGGTACCAGAGGCCGATTAGATACATTCCTTGACGACTTCTCCTACTACTCCCCCGAGTACTAAGACGACGGCACGATCCAATCAATTGATATGTGTTGTTCCCACAACCTCCTGCGTCAACTCCGTCGGCCGTGGCATGATGAACTCGGTTTCATAAGGAGCCTAGGACCTCTCGCAAACAGACCGCCAAGTACGTCTCTGGAAAGAAAAGCCGGCCAACCCCCCGTTAGACTGGTCAGCATGGCTATATTAGGGATCTCAATCAAGTCAGCTTCATCTGGACATGTTCGAAGGCCTCATTACAGCCCAGCTAATGCTCCATAGCAATCCCTTAGGACTTATCACATCAGTCTATTCGGACCTCTCCATTTCGACTACTGAATACAGGGGTCGCAGCGAGACAGCATCGTTACAAGCGTCATAATTTGGATGTCCTTTCGAGGCACTTGCTACGCCGAGTGCCGTCACATCTCCGATGCTTGTATATAGACTTTCACCTCGATCAAAATCTACCAATGGTAGTGCCGAGGTCATCAATTATCATAGGCCATAAACGATAACGGATTTGCCTTCGATGGTTCTTGCCCACCTGGCACCTTGTCGACTAGCAAATATTGCCAAAACTCCCAATCAATATCCATGCCTTTGCGCCCCATTCCAAGTGAGCCATCGTTGACATCTTGTGGTCGCTGCTGCCAGTCGGTCATCACAGCGTTGTTGTCGCCATCAATGCTAGCGTTGGATGGGAGGCTGTACGGAGTGTGCGGGCCACCGTCGCCTGACACCGTCGTGGAATTGCATGTGGGATTCTGTTCATGAAAACCCGGACTCGATTCCCTCTGGAGGCTTGACATGAAGGGCGGTTCTGCTAGCGGTGGGAAGCCGCGTTGTTGCCCATTGGCTTGTGCCTTTTTCCAAGACCTGCATGTGAGATTTCCAAGAGCTCGGTACAAAGGCTCATTTCGATTCGAAATGAATGACGGGTGGTGCTCATAGACTTGGTTGATCACATCCCATGCTCGCTCTGCGAGCTGACTATTTGCGCAGCTGGGAAGGGTTCCGACCAGTAAGACAAACGTTTCGAAGGGAAAGAAGTTGGAAACGTGCCATAAGAAGTGTTGAAGCGAAGGTGTTGTATGGGCCACAATGTCGTATTGAATGACCTCCATGCTATTTTCCAGGAGCATCTCTATTTGATCTGGTCTCAATTCGGTGTCTTTGTCCTGGCGCCGCATGGGATGGCAAGTCGATATCTTGAGCTGGCATATAGCGGATCGAGCCATGCTCAGCGCTAGTTGGTTCAGGGGAATACCTTTGTCGATGTTTCTCAGATACCTGTGCTCAATCGTGGTTTCAAGGTCGTCAACAGCTTTCAGGAACTTGGCTCGCCCGTCACTTGATGTTCCGAAACCAGGGAGTGTCTTTTGGTGTATCATCCACGCTCCAATCTCAATTCGGACGGAGCAGAAAGCCATCTCCGTGGAAATTGGCGATGGAGGGGGCGACAGTCCCATAGACGGTACGAGATCGCCATCGTTAACGTTCACAGGCTTATTGGTGTCACCAAGGAGGTAGGCTGACGGGTTCATAGAAGCCCCAGTCACCTGAGCGGCTCGGCCATCCAGGATAATAATCTGCCACCAAACCCGTCGTCGCATCTCCGCTTCGAAGGGAGAGAGACCCTTTAGGGACGATTCGCGGTGTAGGCCCATTCTCTGGCCCATCCGGGTGGCTAGGCCAGTCATGAGCCAAAGTATATCGTTGTCGCAAAGATACCGGAGAGCGAGCTTCACCAAGCCGGTCAGTCATGTGTACAGATAGAAAAAGGAATTCAACGCAGACCTACCAAGTAAATCGTGAATGCTTGAAGCACTCTAAGGTTCGTAGACCTGAGGAAGTCGACTCTACTCAATGCCACCTCGGTAGCATACCGGTACCTCGCAAGGTGCTTTTCTCTCGGCTCGTCGAGAAGATTTCGACACTCTTCGTCTGTCAAAGAGACAACTGCGATAAGATAAATGGAGAATATGAGAGCTTCCGTTGAGCGATCGGTTGCTGTTGAATTTGAGAGCATTCTAAGAACCTCTTCCTGCATAGACGGACCATGGATGATCTTCGTCAGAGGATGGACGTTGCTCAGGAAGACCTGCCACAACTTGAATGATTGGATGGGCGATGGGTGTAGTAGCTCTGGGGACTGCATCTGTTGGTGGCCGAAAATGAGATTGATTTGCGGTGGAGACGAGTGTCTTGCTGAAGATCTCTCGTCCTCTGAGCTTGCGCTTCTGGGCCCTAGCTATGATGTATCGTTAGTCGGGCAAGGACTACCATCGCCAAGGGGACTCGACGTGTCTTACCTCGCCGCCGAGGCTCGTCCACAGCTTGTTGCTTTGGAACAATAACATCAGCTCATACACTACAAATAGTAAATTCGGTCAACCTACTCCTCAACATAGCGTCGCTCGTCGCCGTTTGCAACGACTTGCCCGGTGCTGCCGGACGGGCCACCAGATGTTGGCCTCGGTCGGCTCTGGCTTCCGCGAGCAGATTTGACGCAGTCCTTGCCTGTTTTAATACAATATGTGCATGGAGTACGCCCATTGCATCTAATCTTGCGGTTCTGGCATGGGACGCACGAGTGCCCCCTGGTGATCTTCAATTCGGCCATATCGGAGGTTTGAATGACGGCCCGCTTCGTGGCAAGAGAGGTTCGCGGAAAGCTCGTATGATTCGAAGGCGGACGGCCCCAGAGAACATGAAAGAGGGATGCTTTTCAAGAAATCAGGTGCTCGCCAGATCTTCTCTTTTCGCCGGATACGTTTGCTTGCCGAGAAGTCGATGTAAGATATGGATCCCCGTCGAAGGTCTTTCCGTTGGCTTTTGCGTCTGCGCCACAGAATTGCGTACGAAGATCAAGCGAGACATTTTATCAGTGTTGGAGTGCGGACGGTGTCGATCGAACGATTAGTGTATGCCGCGTGGTGCCGTTGGCGTGCTTTGCGGGACCGCAAGCCGGCGTGATTGAGGCGGCAGAGGAGCTTCGGTCCCGAACTAGTACCCGAGCTAACACAAAGTCCGCGGCCGCTTACGTTTCCTTCTCGGGATGACAGCCCAGGTGCCCCGGGAATTCTGAACTAGGGTTAGCGTGGCGACCCATGCGGAGATTGCGCACGCGTGCCACGACCCTCGGTGGCTTGTTGTTTTCATCCTCCGAGCCAGAATTCAAGGACGCAAGACCGTGTCGGTCCCTTCAGCGCGGGACCGCTCCATCGGCCCCACATCTGAAATCTTGCGTGCCCGGCGCCGAGTCCCGTTCCGCGATGACGGTCATGTCTTCATCGGCTCCATTTTGCAAGAATCCTCAATCATGTTAAGTAGGATGACTTAAAAATAAAGATGCTACAAAATCATTTGAAGTGCCTCTTTTAAAATATTCAATCCATCAAGTATTTCAACGCATCAACGCACAAACAAAGCCATCTACTACATCTTCTGCTGTCTCAGTACCTAACAGCCCTGCTCGATACCTCGCATCATGTCGGACATTCATGACCATGAGGGAAGTAGTTTCCCCGACGAAAAGTTGGCTATGGAACCTCCCTCTGAATCGAGTGAGGAAGGAAATGTTGAGTCTCAATACCCCAAGGGGCTGGAACTAGCCGTCATCATCCTCTCCAACATGATCGCCATGTTCCTTGTTGCCTTGGACCGAACCATCATCACCACGGCGATTCCCCGCATTACAGACGACTTCCATTCACTAAACGATGTGAGCTGGTATGCAAGCGCGTATTTGATTACCAGCTGCGCAACGCAACTCCTTTGGGGCCGTATATTCACCTTCTACTCAACGAAAGCAATTTATCTTATCGCAATCTTTCTCTTCGAACTGGGCTCGCTCCTCTGCGGTGTCGCCCCCAACTCAGTCGCCTTCATCATCGGCCGTGCCATCGCTGGTGCGGGCTCAGCAGGCATCTACTCCGGCAGCACTATTCTCATTACGAGTGTCACTCCTTTGCACAAGCGAGCTGGGTATGTTGGTATGATGGGCGGTGTTTTTGGCATCGCATCAGTCATTGCACCTCTCATTGGAGGTGCCTTCACTGATCGTGTAACTTGGAAATGGTGTTTCCTTGTTAAGTATGGTAACCCCTCTCTATTACATCAAGTCAATCTGCTAACAGTGTCATGATAGTCTCCCTGTTGGAGGCGTCGCAGTTGCTGCCCTCATTGCTCTCTTCCCGAAACTTTCCCCAAAAGAGTCAACTCCGCTCAAGCAACAAATCAGACAACTTGATCCCCTTGGCAATCTTGTCTTCTTGCCTGGCGTCATTTGTTTGATTCTCGCACTACAATGGGGCGGAGAAAAATACCCCTGGAACAGCGGACGCATCATCGCTCTCTTGGTTCTTGCTGGTGTTCTCCTCATAATGTTTGTCAGTATTCAGATCTGGCAGCGGGAGAATGCCACAGTGCCGCCTCGTCTATTCGCGGTCCGTAACATCTGGCTCGGAGCAGTCTTCTCGTTTTGCCTCGGAGCTGTCCTCATTGTTTTCTTGGTCGCTTTGCCGATATGGTTCCAGGGCATCAGAGGCACCGACGCCGTCACCTCTGGCATCGACACCCTTCCTCTCGTCCTTGCTCTCGTCTTCGGGGCAATGGTATCCGGTGCCATGATCAACAGAATTGGATGGTTCAACCCCGTGTTCTTCTCCTCGGTAATCTTCATGTCTGTAGGCGGAGGACTGATTTCAACATTTGGTGTTCACACACCAACGCACACCTGGATTGGATACCAGATCATTCTTGGTCTCGGTATTGGCCAGGGTATGCAACTCGCAAGTCTTGGGGCGCAAGTCTCACTGGAGCAGAAGGACGTGCCCACAGGCGTTTCACTGATGTTCTTTGCTCAGTCGCTAGGTGGCTCGGTACTGGTGTGTGTTGGTCAGGCTGTCTTCGATGAGTCATTAACTTCCCGACTCAGCCAGTTTCCTGACTTGGATGTTTCCAGACTTGCTGGTCAGGGTGTCACACATTTGCGGAATATCATCCCCAAGGATATTCTGGAAGCTGTCCTTGATGAATATAACGCAGCGCTCAGAAACTACTTCTATGTTGGGCTGGCGGTAGCATGCTTTGCTGTGGTGCCTTCTTTGGGTATTGAGTGGAGGAGTGTCAAGAGGAAGACTGGTCATTGAGTCGCTGGAACGGCCTTGCAATAGACGCAAGGTCTTATTGGGAATTGTAGATATCTCTCGCCTTTAGTTCAATTTATAAACAAGGCTTTAGCCTGACGACTTCCAAGTGCAGTGAAGTGCATCATCTAGTAGTCCCACGAGCCACAGGAAAGGAATCATCTGTGATTTATGGATGACATAGAAGATTGACATACCTCGGTGTTTTCATTCAGCCCGCGTATCCTTTAGCGAATAAGCCATCGCTGATGCCTAATTGCTACGCCGTATATCAGTCACATGATCGCCTTTGCCTCTCGCGTAACAGTGTGAATCTCAAACGAACACCTGCTCCCTGAGATCGCAATACGTTCCTTCCCTTTCAATGAAGTTTTGTTCTCTCGTCATTCCTCTCCATCCGCACCATGACTAGAACAAACAGAACCATGTCTGAACCAATCGAGACAAATCCAGACGAGGACATGGTATACCTTACTTCCCCTCCCGCAGAGGGAATTGATCCCGACGCTTCGCGTGAGTTCCTTGACCTTTCCCGTACGGAAAATGGGCGGCATATTCCCCTCGCGTCCTATTACATTGATAACCTTTCCCACGACCTCAACTTCGAGGACTTGATGCGCTGGGTCACCGATCCCGACACAGGTGATACCGCCATGCACGTCGCAGCCCCTGTTGGAAATATCAAAGCCTTCGATGCCACTGCACAAAGCTGTGGGAGGGAACGGAGTCGCAACAGCTGGTTCATGACATGCTTCAGAGCCGTCTTCTTCCTTCGCAACAAGGCCGGAGATACCATCTTCCACATCGCAGCCCGCATGGGCCGTCTGGACATCATCAATGCGGCCTGGCAACACTTTTGGCAGGTCATAGACTGGGACAGAGTCCCTGACAAGCCCGGCTCTGAAGTCTACGCCCCCATTGATCACGATCTACCCGAGTTCGAAACCGATATCGACCCTCTGTGGATGCCTGACTACATGGTGGCTACTGTTCTTCTTGCCAGGAAGAACGCTGCTGGGCACACGGCCGCCGATGAGGCTACTGTTGCTGGCTATCCGGATGTCGCGGATTGGTTTGAAACAAGTGCTGGATCGCGTTACTCTTGGCGGTAAAAGAGCTATAGAAAGTAGGATGGCTAGAATGGAGGAGCTAGTCGACGGTCGCTACGATATCGATGGACATCATCTCACCTGGGATCAAATCCCACGGGTAGGGCTATACTATCCTCCTAAGTACAGATCCTAGCGGCTGTATTACTCGTTCGCCATTTTGACGAAGGGCATCATTACTTTTACATCCTTTGCTTGTATTTAGACACTGCAGATAGTGTGTTTCAATTCTCAATGTGAACTCCGTTTCCTGCATATGATCTGGTATGGGGAACGTAACACCGAAAGAACATGAAATGGATAGCAGAACGACGTGAGCTTCCCCTGTCACCAGCATTCGATGCCTGCATTCTCTCTCCCCCGCACGCGTTGTCTATTTCTGAATCCCACAATCGATTGAGGCGAAATAACGCAACCAGAACACCATAGGCTACAGTACTTCATTTGTCCAACCCCATCCTACAATCCTTGGCATCACTCTGGCCAAGCTCTCGCACTCCGGGGAAATTTCCACCTCTCTCATCTTCTCAAATGCGGCCGATGCAGTGCAAACCTGGGGTCGAGCCGCTCTGTCGGGATAGATGTGCAAGTTGCGTACTCGGCCAACAGCTTGGGCTGGGCCTTGGGCGACAGCGCCAAGCACTTGCCAAGGGACTTGCATGCTCATCCTCGACCATTGATTCACGGAAACCAGAAACTCAATTTTCCGCTGCATGCTTACAGCTATTTAGCCATGTGTAGCTAGCAGTCAAGCCCTGAACGCCATTTGGAGAGCTTCGTTAGCTACGTAATCAAGAAATGACATAGCTTCGCGAGCTCAATGCCCACGGAAGCTTGCCTGATCAACGTCTGCCGTCTACAAGTATATAAACGCTTGATTTTTCCATGGCCATGAAGGCGTCCGAAATATTGTTAATATTGTCCAGAAGTATCAATTGACCCCAAACATCTTTCTGCGGCTTCTTTGACCAGGATCTACATCCAGCCCACACACCACACTGAGAAACCCTCGAAATGAAGATCGCTTCTACCTCCCTCTTCTCACTTTTGCCTGCTTTGGTGAGGGCTGGGGTCATTGACCGGCGCCAAACCGGGGACGGGCCTGGTGGCTCAGCCGACAGCACCCAGGGCGACCTGGGTGAACGCCCTCCTCCGCGTTTTCCATTCCCAGTCACCAAGTTCCCTGTAGCCAAGGAGACCGTTGTCCTGGAACAGACAATGTACATTCTTCCCGGTCAGGTGTTTGACGGTGGTATGAAGCGATATGAGCGTGTTGAGGGCAGCTGTAACGAACAAGCAGGCAAGTCAACATGAACACCTGACAAGGGTCAAAACTAGGCTAACGAATACTGTGTCTTCCAGAGGGCACCGATGCCGATGCTGTTTTCAACCTCCTGCCTGGCTCGACCATTCGCAATGTCATCATCGGCAAGCATCAGGCTGAAGGCATCCATGCACTGGGTGACGCTTGGGTCGAGAACGGTATGACACCAAATGTGGCGCATTGAATTCATCTGACATGTCTATAGTTTGGTGGGAAGACGTCTGCGAAGATGCACTTACATCCAAGGGTCTTAATACACAACTACGAGTCATCGGCGGTGGAGCTCGGAACGCAACAGATAAGGTAAAAATTCTCTTTGGGTTGTTCGAAAGCCTTCTTTGTCTTCGATAAACATTTTACGGGCCGTTTGCTGACATCTTGTTCACCCAGATCTTCCAAGGCAAGTCAGCTTCGAAATTGTTCTAGGGGCCAAGCCTAACCTAACAAACAAAAGACAACTCCCTGGGTGGCAAGTACAACATCACCGGCTTCTATGCTGAGAATTTTGGGGTGAGCAAATAAACTATGATACTAGCGCGACTTTACTGATGATGCCTTTTGTTAGACTTTCTACCAGTCCTGTGGCAACTGTCTCAATCAAGCAAAGAGAAATGCGACAATCCAAAACGTCGTGGCCGTGAATGGCATCAGGATGGGCATCGTACGTATTCCGTGGCAATCCTGAGTCATTGCCATTTGAAAGTTTCTTTCTAACAAAAACCAAAGATCAATCCAAACTACGGCGACGAGTTCCGCCTCAAGAATGCGCAGCTTCAAGACCTGGAAGTCATCGTGGACAAGGAAATCGCCAACAATGTCCAGACAGTTCCTTATACAATCGGCAACGGTCCAGACCTCAAGTACGCCTTGTATAATGAGACCAGAGACGCGATCACGGATTATGATGGAGAGGTCTTGAATGCTTACGAGCCTGAAGAACCTTATGAGTGGCTCGAGGATTTCTGGCCCGAGGGCTTTAACTAGTGATGACAACGGCTTGGCTCGGTGCCAGAAGAGCCGCGTGGCATGAAAAGAATGCATGTTGGTTGATGCTTTATTGTCAATCAAGAGGAAGAGTGAGCGTTGGAGCCCCTGCAATACCATGTGGTCATGCATGTCTGGCGAACAGTGGATAGCCCGGGTCCCGAAAAATGGCCGGCCCCACATCACAACGGGCGATGGAATTTGCTTCGCCGGAACCAGGTCGACACGAATGCGGAAATCGTGTCTCTGAATATCTGCATGCAACCAGAACACCGAGTAGATAATGTTGAATGATACTCACCGTCGCTGATATTGAAAGCAGAAGCTTTGTGACTCCTCGCTAGTCATGAGGCCCAGCCTAAATGAGGGAGCTTTTCCCCTCGGCCTCCCTCAGTGTCAGAAAGTCGCTGCCGTTGCAAAATGTCTCGCTACGGCCGTGTTTACCAAGCCACTGCGGCAATGGCGTGGCAGGGGAACCGTCACATTCTATCAAAGACGTAAACTTGTAAGACACGTCGGACAAGGCCTCGTCTGATTCGTGTCGCTTAGCTGCGGAGAATATTTGGCTTCCATTGAAAAGCATCGACCCCAGCCACAGAAACAAACAACGACCGCCTCGCGAGGCGAAGCACGTACAAAGACCAGAATAGCTGCAGGGTAGATCAGCATGTACCCGTACGCAGCAAACACGAGAAACGGGCCGTTTACTCTGCCAGAAATATCACTGGCCGTCGATTAGATGGCAAAGGAGCAAAGTTCCTAGTTGTTCCCTCCATCGCAAACAAAGGTGACATCATGGTTGGAATGCCAAAGGATGCCACTTGTCGGAATGTAGACATCGCCTTGGGACTAAGACGCTGGTTACTCCCAGCCAAGCTCGTATCCTGGGATTGCAACGTGACGACTCCCCAGACGAAAGGAATACCACGCGAATCAGTTCCGCATCGGTCTGATGCAGACAATTCCACTTTTCGGGATCGGATGCGGGTGCCAATGTGGCTCGCACCGGCGACTTGGCGATGTCCCCTTGCAAACGACCTCAGACATCATTTGGCCCGCGCTTCTCTGGTTCGTTGCAAGGGATAGCACTTTAACCAGTGCATCCCGCCTGCGATTCTCCGCCCCTCCTTCACATCTACCAACCTCCCTCCCTGATGTCACTCGTTCAACAGTGGTAGCTTGCCGTTACCAAACCTCATCGCAGACACAACACCGCATAATTCGCTTCACTTAGCAAACCTCAAAACCGACGGCATTTCGATGGACCACGAGCGACCATGACCGAGCTGAACGCCTTCATCTCTAACGGCACATGTTACCATGCGTCCGGCAAGAAGGTGGACGAATGGCTGCCGTGCGGCAACACTGCCTTTGGCCAATTCACATGTTGCCAACGATCTGATATGTGCTTGTCAAGCCGGGCTTGCTACAACGCACGATTTGGCGTTACTTATCTTGGCGGCTGCAGCGATCCAGAATACAAGGATGCGAGCTGCCCAGATAAGGGTGCATTGAGCAGTAAGTCGATCGTTTGGGGTCCGCCTTGGGATGGACGAGTGACTGACGAGGTGTCAACTCCAGGTCAACCTTGGGCAGGCCTCGTGTACTGCAACGGCACATCGGAGCAATGGGTAGCCTGCGAGCAAAAGGCACGACCGACGACACTCACATCAGCAGACGCGTGCTGGTGCCCCCAAACATCACGAACAGTTGCTTTCACCGATTCCTCGATCCTCGAAAATGTCGTCCAGCTACCTACCGCCCTGGGAGGGAGTGTCATCTGGCAACCTGGCCACGTTCCACTTCCAACACAGCCTAACACGACACCGACGGGCACAGCTACTGAAACAACTGCTTCAATAACAAGCACGAGCTCAGCATCACAGCCGACAGCTACAAATACGAACGAAGAAGATGACGGAACAACCATGACGGCGGGATCCAAGGTTGGCATCGGCGTTGGCGTCGGATTAGGTTGCACCGTTCTTCTCGCAGTGCTGATTTACCTGTTCTTCGCCCGCCGGAAATGGCAGAGGGGCGATATGGCTGAGCTGGACAACACAAAGTCAGAAGGCGGGAATGGCTGGGGCCGCAGTCCAATGACACCGGGGACTGCTGTTTCGGAACTGGACTCGAACACGCATCAGTGGTCTGACAGAATGGAGCTCGACGCGACCCCGAGAGGCTCCACGGCAGATGGACTGGATGGATATGGAAGCAAGGTCCACTATCAAGGTCAGGCTTATTCATTTGGCAAATCGCTAAGCGTAAGCAAGGTGGGGAAGGGAAAGAGGTCGCCGAGCCCGATAGCAGAACTCCCGGGATGATTACATGATGTGAGGGGCTTCGCTTGAGATACCACCTGTTTTCTTTGGCATGGAACTATCTGTCTACATTATGGCATAGCTTAGGAACGGCATATTTCCACATACAAATACCACATGCTAATGGGATTCTTTACTTCAAACTCAAGTTGATTGATGAAAACATGTCCATTTTCCAGCGAGTCGTCCTGCTTACCTCTGATTCGGGTCGAAGTGTACTCGATCAGTTCACATGCAGATTAGAACTTCAGCTGGACTTCAAACGACAGTTCGAAGCGATCTTTCCCTTTTAAACTGGGCCGAATCTGACACATTCCTCGTGGCGCACTTCATTTGGTATCTGCGGCTTGACCGACATCGGGAACTCCTTCAATTGGGTTAAAGGTCTCAGCCTTCGCGTCGTGAACATGCCGGAATAATTGTTGCTGGTGGAAATACCGAAACATTCAATTTACACTTCATTAATACAAGAAATCATGTGGTTATGTCTCGTGTCAGCAAGTCGAGCTGCGTATGTTTTTGTGTTTCTATAAAGTCCTGGCTTTTTGGTCCTTCAGGTTGATAACCTCGGATTTTCTTTCAGACAGTATTATTCAATCCCATGGGCCTCGATTTTGTTACTTAAGCATGTCGTTTGCCACCGATACCGACCCATACGGGTTTTGGGAGTCGTTCGTCGAACCTACGCCTGTAAAAGCCACCACTTCTGCGCCAGCACCAGCAGATTTTGACAGCTCTGATAATGTTGAAATCTGCTCGTTAGAAGAACCAGTCGTCTATTCATATCAAACGGCAACTCACATCGCTGAATCAGCCCCAGTCAAAATCCTGCCTAATGTTGCTCCTAAGCGGATTGTCATCTGCTGCGATGGAACTTGGCAATCATCTACGACTGGAGAGAAGAACATTCCTTCCAACGTGACCCGACTGGCCCGTTCCATATCCAGAACTGGCGAGGGCCCAGATGGTAGAGTCTTCCAACAGCTCGTGTACTACAGCTCTGGAATTGGCACTGGAGACCTGAGCTTCTTGGAAAAAGAACGGCAAGGAGGCTTCGGCGTTGGTCTCTCTGGTGACGTTGTTGAAGCGTACAACTTCATTGTCAACAATTATGCCCCTGAAGACGAGATATTCTGCTTTGGATTCTCTCGGGGGGCATACACGGCTCGTTCTGTGGCTGGCCTCATCACCGACATTGGCATCATTCAGCCTCAGGAGATGCAAGATTTCCCGGAGCTCTACGCCCTATACCGAAAACACCATGACAGCTATAAATTCCGCCAGTCTCGAGAGTATCGCCAATGGATAACCGGAGTTCCAGCAAAGGATGGTGATTCTTGGAAATACGAATACAACGATGCCTACTGGGATGTACTTCCGCACAGGATTCCTGCCGAGAGGACCAGGGTCGTTCAGGTTGTCGGGGTCTTCGACACGGTGGGGAGCTTGGGAATACCCGACATCACTTACACACAGTGGGGGAAGCAGCTACTTCGACAACTTGCGCCTTTCTTGGGCGTTGACGACGGAGGATTCCACAATCCATGTTTGAGCCCATGTAAGATTTTGCAATCACTCACTGCCTCTTTGACCTTTTTCTCCTGCACCTAACTCTGCCTGCTTCTCCTACCAATGGAACTCGAAAGGGAGGATCTAGGAAGAGTGTGTAGGATGTTGGAATTGTGCTAATTTGAATCCAGTCATCAAACATGCGTTCCATGCGCTGGCTATCGATGAGCACCGCAAACCGTTTTCCCCGACCCTTTGGCACCGCTCTCCACAGAACCTGAGTGATCTCCAGGAGCCCGACCAAGACATAATGGAGCTAAAGGAAGGATTTGTCAGGGTTTTGAAAAAGGGGGCTGATGAGGCTGAGAAGTCGAAGGCATGGAAAGACTTCATAGCTCGCGCGGTTTACGATGAGTTGAAGGAAAGCAACTCAGAGCTCGTCCAAGTTTGGTTCCCCGGGGTCCACATTAACGTTGGTGGTGGTAATCCGAACATTCTCGCTGGTGACGAGTCCGACTTCGAACGTAAGTCTGATCTGCTCTCAAAAGTAGTTGCGTGGCCAATAACACATGCAGAACTTGCTCTCATATCCTTCGCTTGGATGTGTGACCAAATCAAGCTTTATCTTCAACTCGACAATGACGAAGTGTACAATACACTCTCTACCCTGGCCGATCGTGAAGTTGAGCAGCGAAAGAGAATGATCCAAGACCTCAGAAGTGGCAAAGATTACGGATCCAATTGGGTTACCCAGCCTTTTTGGAAGGTTCTGGACTTCACTGGGGTTTATAAGGCTTCCAAGAAAGGAGTTACCGAGGATGGATGGGCTTTGGGCACAATCGTTGATAGCTTCACTGGTATGATGAAGATGTCAGGGTCAAAGTATCGTACTCCTGGACGATATAAGGAAGACAACGCCGACAAGGACATGAGTGAGACGAAAGAGGAGATTCATCCCTCAGTCTTCTTGCGCTATGAAAGCCTCTCAGGCTATCGGCCCAAGTCCCTTACCGGCTTCAAGAGATTTGAGGAACGATCAAAGAAAGGTAGCCTCACTAAGGTCACGCGAGGGTGGCGGAACGGCAACCTCGTGATACCAGAATATGTGATCAAGCCCGACGATAAGATCTCGCGACGATTGGCCGAGTGGTTCGCCGGCGGAAGGGAGTTTGTTGCCAGGCTTGATGATGCAGGAAATGGGGTTTATCGCTATAACTGACGAGCCACTGAAAATCAAATTATCCTTTAATGTCCTAGTAGTGTAATATAGATTGACCAACCAAAGTGTTTCCGTTGCCCCTCCAGATGCCTCAAAGGCTACCTTCGCCGTGATCAATCCGCAACCGAAGCTACGGATGAGGCTCTTTGGACCTCTTGCCCGGGAAAATTAGACCACGCCGGTGGAAAGCCGTTGGTAATATGGCACATGTCGCTACACTCACCGCGGAGCGCATTGACTCAATCCATGGTAATGCGAGGCGGCGAACATCTGGGGAACTTGAAGACGAACTTCACAGTGGGTATCAGCTCTGGAAGTCCAGACTGTCTGATGGAGTCCAGAGATGGTAACCTTCCTGTTCGGCCGTGGAGTGTTTTGTCCACAACTCCAAGGCCTTCATCATTGTCATCGCCTCCCTGGCTTGCGAGTAACCATGAACCAGGACCATTTTGGGCCAATGGAAGCCGTTTACCACACCTATTCCAGCTCCAAATCCGTAGCGGATGCCTAAGTCTAGGTCTTGCTTCTTTCTTGACGAACCAATATGTTCTGCGCGTGGATATCATGTTCGTTGTTGCCTGTCTTCTCTTTCTGAAAGAAAATACGTAGTGTATTTTGCCCATCACCGACACACCAGCTGCTCGCTATATGGATCATCTGATAGTGTAGACTTACGCTAAATCTAGGCTCAATTGAAGGAGTGGTCCATTGAATCCCGCCGTGCGGGCAGATCCAAGCAACCTTTGTTATTCGCGATGGGAGTGGAAATAGTTGGCATGCATTCACAGAAGGTACCACGAAGCCTGTTTGTACATTGTCTTTATTCTGTATGTACTGAGAATATGAAGCTGTGAATCCCAAATGAGGCTGAAAAGCTCAAGCCTCTGATGCAAACAAAATCGCCTGTGTATGATGACCCGTCCAAATCGACCCCTATCATGTTTCTTCTTGCACTTAAACGCAGGCGACGGTCTGAGTGCAGCTGTCGCCTCGCTTAAGACCCTTGCAGGCGTCCTCGTTGTCCTTGGTGGCCTTGGCGTCGAAGGTGTCAGTCTTGCCGCGCTGGCAGACGCCGGTGTTGCCAGTGCAGAAGAGGTTGGTGCCCTGTTGGCAGACAGACAGGTAGTTGGCGGTCTCGTAGGTGGTGGCGCGAGGGACAGACGCAGCCGAGGCGACAGCGGCCAGGGCAAGGACAGCGAAGGTAGGGAACTGCATTTTGAAGGTTTTGTGTGGTTTGTTTACTCGAAGAGAGCGTTGATTGAAGAGAATGAGAGTTGATGGAATGAGTGAAGTGGGTTGATAGAGGCTGGTTGGGTTGGATGATGATCACGAAATACCGTGGGTGTTTATTCTTTTCTTATATGCTGTCCTTGTCGCCTGAGAAGCTGTTGATCAGCGCTCGGGTAGATCGCGATTTCCCTGACTCAAACGAGGTCCCTCGGTTCCAGGGACTGTGTCGTCGCGAATAGAATCTCCCCAGGGGTGTTGTGGGACGTTGGCGGCTGGGCGAAAGCTCCCTCCACTATCAGCTCACTCAGGCCTGAGCGTTGTCGGGGCTCCCGCTTGCAGCGAGGCGAGAACCTTAATGAACATAGCGAGGTGTGGCATTGCTTCATGCGCACCAAATAGATTAATAGTGACGTTTCAGCCCTCTCTTGTTGGCTCCTAATCTGGATTAGACGGACCTGGGTTATTCCCCCGGACAAGTCACCTGGGGGACTTTTTGGATAGAGTTATTGCAATTGAGCTCGCTTTCAGGAACGATATTCCGGGTAAATCGGCTGCGTCACATCGGACCACGTTGGAAGCCTAGTCTAAATATTGCCGATACAATCCATTGTAATTTGCTCAGGACTATTTTCAGATTGATCCTGTTTACAAATGCTTAGAAAGAGTCCAGAAGCATTTCGGAACGTTAGCTTCGAGCTTGTCTTTGGCCAAATTGCCAGAGTCTTGGTGAGATGCTCAATTCTATCGGTTCTTGGCAATCTCGACTTGGCTCAACGAACAAATGGTTCATCCAATGACCGATACTCACCCCGTCTCTCTAACTTGGGGACACTGGATCATGGGAACTTCAGACCACTTGCTTGACATGCGGGATTATGCACTGAGAATCCGTATGTATCAATCAACAGATGCCGTTGCATATATCGAGAAGTCCGCGATCTCGTTTCGGCCACCTCGTGTCTGCGACGACCCACAAAGCCCTGGAAACAGGTCGCCCTGACTCGGCAAATCCTGCTTGAAGCAACAGAGCGCTGTAGCTCAGCCCCCGTTACCGCACCGGACCTAGAGCTGTCGGTGCCGTCGGCCGCGGCTACATCGATACTCCTTGTACTTATGCTCCGATCCGCGCGGCTCAATTCACAAACAGGACTTTTTAGACAGACGGACGGACGGACATTCGTCGGTCTTCCAATGAAGAAAACTGGATGAATTAAGCCTTCCAATGGTTCGTCTCTAAGCAGGCGCCTTTCAATCCGGAACCGCGCCCAATCCTGCGCACACTAGGAACCAACCAGTTACTCAAACACTTTCTTCCATACCCAAAGGCTCCGCGTGTTGGTGTATTGCTTGAATCCTTCAATGCCCCATTCCATTCCGATGCCACTCTCCTTGTGACCTCCGAAGGGAACATTGGGTGCAACGTCGAAATGCGAGTTGACCCAGACGCTTCCGGCACTGAGGCACCGGGCCATCCGCTCAGCGCGCTTCAGATCCTTGCTCCACACCGATGCGCCGAGGCCCGTTTCAAGGCCGTTGGCACGGTCAATTACATCCTCCTCGGAGGACCACTTCAGCAACGGCACAATTGGTCCAAACGGCTCTTGTTTGACGATACGAGAGTCCTCAGGTGGATTGTCAATGATCGCAGGCTCGATGAAGTAGCCCTTGGAGGTTTCACGGACAGAACCCTCCAGTGCTGTTTTCCAACCGCACTTTTCGATGTCTGCATACATGTTCTTGACCAGCTCATATCTGGTCCATCATCGTCAGTAAGATGTTGCAATCGGAAAATTTGAGCAGCGATAAGGTACTCACTGCATGCTGTTTTGGAGAGGCCCAACAACAACGTCCGGCTCAAAGCCCCCACCAGTCTTGATGTTGTTTTTAGTGAACTCTACCATGGCATCCCTGAACTCGTCATAGATCTTTTCGTGGACGTAGATGCGCTTCACTAGCATGCAAATCTGGCCCGAGTTCAAAAAGGCAAGCGTCGCGATCTTTGGCAGACACTTAGAGATGTCAACATCCTCGCAGAGAATGGCAGCATCGTTGCCGCCAAGCTCGAGAAGACATCTCTTGAGGGTTTTGGCGCAGCTCTCGGCGACCCTCTTTCCCGTAGCAATCGATCCGGTGAAAGCTATCATGTCGATTCCTGGGTGTGTCGTCATCCATGGACCGAGATCATCGTTGCCACTGAGGACTTGGAACACTCCGGGGGGGAAGATAGACATTGCGATCTCGCCCAGCTTCAGGTCGCAGTACGGCGTATAAGGCGACGGCTTCATGATGATTGTGTTGCCCGTCATCAGCGCAGGTCCGACCTTGCCCAAACCCAACAGCATTGGCCAGTTCCAGGGAACAATGGCACCGCAAACTCCAAGGGGAGGGAACGTCGAGTAGATGGTTCTCTCGTCATTGTCCTCGAGAACCTCGTCTTTTACTTCCATGGTTGCAAAAGCACGCAGCCAAGCTATAGTCATGGTCATCTCCGAGTTAGCTAGGCCCAAAGGCTTGCCTTGCTCCATGGTCTGCAGCTTCTCTAGGCTTTCCCTGTTTTCTTCAATAGCGTCCGCATACTGCAACACGAGCTTTGACCTCTCCTCGTGAGTTGTCTTGCCCCATGTCTTGAAAGCCTTCCTGGCGTGTTGGACTGCGTCGTCAAGCTGCTGCTTGGTGGCGACTGGCACATCGTAGAGAGGCTCTTCCGTTGCGGGGTCAATTGAGTGCCGGGTTTCGGCTGTTGGGGCAAATTCTCCGTTGATGATATTGCCCGGATAGGTCTGAATTCCATTAGCTGGAATGTTTATAAGAAAATGAGGATGCCCATTCTACCTTGATATCAATTGCTGGCGCCATGATTATAGTCTGAGATACCCCCGGAAGAGAAAACAATCAGGTGAAATTTGAGAGAACTCCGTCAGAAATACGTGTCAACAGAAACCTCTGGGAGAACCCATATTTTCAGTTGTCATTTATGAGGACACAACCTGTCAGCCGGAACATCATTCCGTTCCGACAGCGATGAAACTTATCTACGGAATACCAAAGTACCTTTACCCCGCAGGCTGCGCATGTTCCGATGTAAGCCTGCGTGGCACTGTGGAGGGACGATAAGCTGAAGATTTTTGAACTCGCGCTAGCGTTACGTCTTTTGGTTGGTCGCCTTTTTGCCCATCGACCTTGATTCGTCCACAGTCTTACCTGTTCCTGTGATCTCACATAAGATGAACCCTAGAGGATGCTGATCCATGCCAAATCTGGTGTCACCACGAATTTTCCTAGGATCATGAACGAATGAACCCACTCGGACTCCATTTGTATTGGGCTGATGCATTGTCATCCTAGTGTTTTGTTTCTCGAAAGACTTGGCCGTGTCCTTCAACCGGGAACTTTGGTACGACAGAAGACCATTTTGGCGACACTTAGACGATGACGGGTGCATGGCGGAATCGCAGTTCAGTGGCCATAAGCGTCTTCGCATGTTTCCAAGAGGGATGTGAATGTCTAGAAGATCAATATCGCTCCCCGGCAGATTGGGTATGAGAGGCAATCTCAGACTGTTCGATGCAACCTAGAGTTCAGATTTCTTAATTGTACTGCAGAAGCCTTTCTGAATTATTATACTGGGCAATGTAACTGATCCAGATCCTGACAAGCTTATGGATCTCGCTTGCGACGCCACGATCTGACCAAACACTGGGGCTCGGAGACTTTTCGTCTGGTGTTCGAAATGTTTCCGACAGGTGAGCTCGGTCTTGCGGATCTAGCAGAACGAATTGAAGTTTGATGGAAAAAGGCGTGACAAGACTTTTCATCGATTTGTGTATAAGTAGTACAGTGTTTTCTGGTGCTACATGGAATGTGAATTCAAGCCTTCAAGGTGATGCAAGTGATAAAACAACCAAATCTCCACCATGTCAGACCAGCATGATCCGGAATACCTTCTTCGCGAAACGAAGCGCGAGATTGAACGGCTTCGAAAGCAGCACCAATGGTTCCAAGGCTGTCTGGATAACAAGATTGTCTTCGCACCGGTAGATCTCAGTGATCCGTCCCTGAAGGTCCTCGATGTCGGCTGTGCTGATGGTAAGTCCCGACCGCCTGGTTCGAATTTCCTCTCAACATCATTCTGAACAGTCGATCTAGGAATACTTTTGAGGGATCTCAGACAAGAGCTTGCGCCATCTGAACAACTGATTGGTCTGGATTACATGCCTTCCTTCCTCCCTGAATCTCCTGATGGCAACATTCGCTACACGACCGGAGATGCATGTGAACGGCCAGCACCTGACTTAGCCGGGACCTTCAACTTCACCCATGTGCGTGTCGTCCTACCAGGATGCGGAAAAGCCGGTGCCGATCGTGTCGTCTCCAACCTAGCAGGTAGATCTTGATGTTGCATCTATGGTGTAGGCTTACTTAACTGGACCTCAGAAACACTTGCGCCGGGAGGCTGGCTTCAGATCCAAGAGATGGATCTTTCAGCAGGTCGCACATAGCATCCCTCTGCATTCAACGAGGTTCTTCAACTCTTTGAGGCTGTTTTCGAAGCGGGTGGTATGGGAAATCGTTTCAGCTCCAAGTTGGATGAATCATTCACCAAGGCTGGGCTAAAGAACGTGACACTGCAACGCCTCGAGATACCCGCAGGAAAGAGAATCACGGATGAAACCCTTCGACAACTGTCTATCGAACCGTTCAAATTAACAATTCCAACAGTCATTGGGGCGGCAAAAGGTACGAGCTTATGAGATTGTCTGAATAGAATGGCAACTGGACGACGACAAGTTACCAACAGTATTCAATAGCAATGAGCCTTGAACTCCCAGAGTCCGTCTTCGATCGTTTGGAAGAGCGGTTTGAAAATGAAATGCTCGAGACAGGGGCAACTTTTGGCACATTCGTCGCTTGTGGTCAAAGGTCTCTGCAATGAAGGCCCATGTAATACTTACCTGCCAAATATAATACATCGCAAGCATTCCATGGCTTGCACTGTGCCATTCTCTTATGAACTTATTCCAAAGATCGTCACATTGTTTGACTAGGGTTTTTTTTCCTGTTATGTGTCTACAGGGTCTGGAGACTTGCACTAGGGATCCCTGCAATACGGCAGAGTCGCATTTAAGGTTTTTGGGCGATCATCAGAGGTCACTGTGCATCTTTTTATCCATCTCAAGCCTATCAGATGAACATTTCAGCATGAGCTGAATTCCACATTTGGAAAGAATGCCGTGACATGGAAGTTTATTGCGTTGTCTAGATTTCCATGCCCAGTCGAAGGGTGCGATTCTTAGGTTGATTCCGGTCCGCCTCCCATGATCGAGAGAGTGCTTCACCATGCTGTCAGCATTCGAGGCCCATCAATGGTAGCGAAACTCGCTTCCCAAGATATAGCTTACCTAGATCACTCTCTAACCGCAGCAGCCCTGGCCGGCGCAGAACGCTCTGTTGCTGTTGTTGCAAGCATTGGCGCGAATGCAAGTAGAGCAAAGGTCTTGGCGTTTGACGAGAGCCCAGTCGACCTCTCCGTCAGCACGGGGAGTGACGGCTGCGCCGAGTACCGAAGTGGCAGCGAGAAGAAGGAGCATGAAGGACTTCATGTTGAATCGTCAAGTGAAATGTCTTAAGTGTGTAGAAGGTGTAGAAGTGATGTCTGATGAGGAGGAGAAGGGATAAGCAAAGTGACAGAGACAGACTGCGATTTTTATAGTAAATGATCAGCCCACCCGGCCACTTTCTGTCCGCGATAGTCCGTAGTTCATCCCTATCATTCTGGAACATGGGGTGTCTTAGCGACCGCGTTGATGCGAGAATGGTCAAATGCGAGATATCCGAGAGATGCGGAAAAGAAAAGCAGGAGCCTCTCCAGCAATTTAATTAAGTTTGCACAGGTTCTGTCTCACTTTGTGTCCTTCGATACAGCATAAGTCAGTTCCCCCGTCCGTTGGGCTTGAGTTCGCTGTTTATATGGTTGGCGATACCCGACCAGACATCCATGAAGCCGCTCAAGGTTGGCTGTAGGCCCGCCAACCTCTGTTCTTCTGGTATCTCCATGAGTTTTCTTTTCGGATAATTTTTATACTCTGACATGTTCTGCAATGGATCTCTAATAAGCGCATTGGAAGAAAAAACCGGGTAATCTGTCAAGGATTTGATTTTGGAAGGCTGTATTTCGGTCACATCACAAATCTTCCCCAGAGAATATCTTAACCGTAGGTGATATCACCATTGCAACTTTCTCAAATGTGACACTGCCGAAAGATGCCGATCATTGCTGGAAACGAAGTTAATATTCTTTTAACGTCGCATGTCGCGGTGCGACCCATGCGTGATTCACAGACAATACGAAAACGTTATGCCACGAATTTCAATTGCGCTTGGCCCGTTTTTATTGTCAAAGGACAGATATTCTAATCGTCAAGCAGTTCGCATATACACATCATGATCATTCCGGTCTATGCACTGCCTCGTGTCAGAAATGGTGCCTGACTTCAATGATAATTCATTTTACGAAATATGTCCATATGACCCGGTGGTCTAACGAATGAGAGACACTCATACAATCATGCCCCCGACTGCTTTGAGAGTAAGTTGATGCTTTACTCAACCGACTTCAAATTGAATTCCTTTACAAGGACAGAACCACCCAGAGACTTGGTTGCAAAGTTGAACACCGCGAATCTGAAGGCCATGAAATATTGCCAGCGGTTGTGGAGATGCCAGCTGTCTCCCAGCTGAGTAAAAGTCTCTCCATCAGTGCTGTAAGAGAGCTGCGCAGCATTGGTATTCTCCGCAACCCAGAAGGAAGGCGTAATATCAGCCGTAGCCCTCAACCAGATATCTCCGGCTCCGGTGGCAATCGTCGTTAGGTCAATTTCCGCAGTGGCTACGACGGTGCCATTCGAGGTAGTCTGCCATCCTGTACTCTCGGGGGCCAGAATGTCATGAACGGCGAACAGCTTGAGAGAGTCGCCCTCTTTTTGAAGACCAATGTACGCCGACTCGTCCCTGAAGATGGAGACGCCAGTGATGTCCCCATCCGCCATGTTGGCTAGGTTAAGGCGGAAAGTACCACTGCTCTTGGGTCCCAGAATGCGGTGCGTGAGAGTGTTGCGAGCCGAGTACAGATCGTACGTTACCGTCGCCGTGTGGAGTGTGAGGCCGTCAGCTCCAAGCTCCCAAGCGGTGTTGTCAGGGTTGTGGTTCCACTCCCACTCTGCGCCAAGTTTAGATCCGTCGAAGCTGTCCAGAACTTCTCCGACTGGGTTGACAGTCTTGTCTGTAGTGATAGGCAAGGGGTAGGTCTTTCCCCATCCCCCGGCCTCGTCGGTCACAATGTGAGGCCAGCCCTCTTCGTCCCAAGAAAGCGGAGCCAGAACGGGAATACGGCCAGTCGGGTAGGCGTCAAGGAAGCCCATATAGAACCAATCGCCTTCGGGAGTATCGATAATACCGCCCTGATGAGGTACTCCTGAGTTGGGGATTGGAGAAGCCATGCGTTCGAGAACAGTGTTGTTTGTGTACGGGCCCCAAGGGTTGTCGGCCTTCAATACATGCTGCTCGTCTGCAGGTTTAGTCACCCAAATGTAGTAGCTGCCATTGATATGATAGAATCTAGATCCTTCCAAGTAGCGCGTGGAATCGGTCCATACCACCTACACAAAGTTAATAATAGGCTCATCGAACACAATACGGCAACTGACCTCTTGTCGGACAGGTTGTAAGCCATCAGCAGACATCTGAGCAACGCTGATGTTGTACTTTCCATATGCAATGTACATCGTATCGTCGTCGTCGACAAGAACTCCAAGATCGTAAAAGCATTCATCCAGCGGTGGGTGGCTCTGCCACTCGCCGGCGGGATCCGATGCAGTGAAGATGTACGTCTTGCTGAAGTCGATGCATCCATACCAGTAGAATAATCCGTTGCTCTCGCGGTACTGCAGAGAGCTTGCCCAGATGCCGCCGACGTAGGCTCGTTCGGTACTGTTCAGGTAGTACTTCTCGCCGAAAGTGAGCTCGGGTACGGAGTGTCCGATGAACTCCCAGTTGATGAGGTCGTAACTTTTCAAAACGGGTGCGCCGGGAGAGTAGTGCATTGTCGAGGCCGTGTAGTAGTAGGTGTCGCCGACGCGGATGACTTCGAGATCGGCGAGGTCCTCATAGATCACGGGGTTGTTGAAAGTCTGAGCCACCGCCATGGAGGCGGCGAGGACGGTCGACGCCAGCTGAAGAAGCTTCATCGTGATTGTAGACTGAGATCAGCGCGTTGGAGCTTGCCCATCAACCATGCGAAACAAACGAGACCATGTACGAAGCATTTTATATATCTTGATCAGATTGATATCAAACCATTTCCTGCCTCCATCGACGAGTTCCCGAGCGGTTCGCGATCCGTACACTCCACCGCGCGACGCAACATCATCCCACCGGTTCTAAAAGGTGTTACGCAGTTGCCAAGTCTTTCCACTTGCGCACAAATGATTGCCCTTCTAACTCCCGAACCTGGTTGCTGATCGAGTTGTGATTGGTGCGCAAGGCGTCGGTTGGGGTTGAGCTGGGGCGCTTAAGTGCGGAGGCGGGGAATGTTCCAATCTGGGGATCGTGTCCAGCTTCGTGCGGAGAAGCAACGGGCCATGATGCTATGGACCAAATTGCTATCCGTAGAAGATTTCTTTCCAGCTGATCTTAATGCCGGATAGAAAAGAAATCTCCGGCCGCTGAGCCGCCGTGAGGTTATTCGCACGGATAGCGCGTATCGTGAAACAACAACGTCAAGTATTCATAGTGAAATTTGACGTGAATCTCGCGGGCAAATTCAACATCTCATCGTGTATTTCTCAGAGGCAGGCATAGACTACCCAGCTCAAAAGCCAACTTTCCATATCACGGGACTTGAACTGAATCACGATTGCCAGGGTTCTATGGAAAGAAAATGTATCATGTGCCGAACCGGCAGTGAAGTAAGCATCGTGTCGTCAACAACCACAGTACGAGAAATATTTCCGTCGGATTACTTGCTTTGTTTTCTCTACATGCAGTTCACATCGTACTTGGAGGTTTTAGGCTCTTTACACAAGCTTCAAGGGCAGCGATTTCACCGAGTAAGAAATTACATGTGCAACGCAACGATGTTGAGGCTCTCCAGATTCATCACCAAAATGAGTAGCGGTCAATAAACGCGTCGGGAATTTAGTTCCGGTACCGGTTGCCGGTAATTGACATGCCAGCCATCACCCTCCAAGCACGTTGACGGTTGATGAAGCGAGTCATTCGCAATCAACGGCATCGATTATGCCGTCTTCCGGCTTGGACTCCGCTGTGACAACGCCCCTGAATACTATCCACAAACCACTAACATTGATCGCCTGAAACTGGCAGTTGGCTACTCCCATGATGTTCTTATTGTAGACCCTAAAATGAGAGGCGGCGTTGCGCTTTTGCATAATGTTTCGAGACATAGTAATGTTATACGGCAACATTGTGTTGGAAGTTCATGCTAGAACTCGCGATCAACTCGCGATCGCGGTGCTGCAGACAAAAGAGGAACGCGAGCGTCACCAGTCCTGGGAATCATCTCCGAAAGAGGCTATGGAATGAAAAGTAATCTATGCAAAGGCAGACACGCATCCCATGGCTACTGCAACAGATAATATGGGCATAAATATACTTAGAGCGCGCGGCTGCGTCCGTTTCCGCGGGACTGTACTCAAGTCACAAACTGGCCCGTACGCTTTGTGTTGATGAAAAGCAGCGGCCCCATCCCGATGGAGATATTCCCGCTTCTCTTTGAGCGGCCATGCTATTGAACTGTGACTTTGTCCAACTCACCTGACGTTCCCAAGCAATGGAAAGCATCAGCTTTCCCAGTGAACATCTCCACTCCAGATCGAAGCTCTCCCAAGACCGGTGAGCCCGATAATATGGAACATCGCCGAATACGGACGGACTTGATCAATTTTGGAGGATCTCCCGTTGAGTAATCCATGTGACTGAAGCTTGGCTCGCCGAAGACGCCGCACGCGCACCGAATGCCCTCGAAATAGATCAAATAAGTCTTTGATTCTCCTTACGCTTATTAACGGCGTAATGCCAAGTCTTGATGGCAAAAATAAGACAGCGTGATGCTTGAGTTCAGACTATAGGGCAATATCTGGCCCAGGCGACAGATGCAGATTTTGGAAGTCAAGCCCGTTTTTGGTCCGTCCAAGTCCATCAGTCATCCCTCCAGGGCCAACACGAGGTTGCATTCTGGCAGACTCCTCCGTTGTATTGATGCAGTTGAGATGGATGCCCCGGTATTGGCGGGCACCGCCTCAGGGTCACTGTTTCTGGAAGGCTTCAAATCGATCGGAAGTCCCGGGAGTCATTGGCAGAGTGGCTTGGTGCTGGGTGGGACACTGGTTCTTTCCCCAGCCCCACGCGGAGGTGCTTTACCAGCCCGAAACCGAACCGGGAATGCCCCGGGTTGACTCAGGACTTCTGAAAGTAGGTATTGTGACTCTGTTGCTTCATCTCGCCAGTGTCGAATATTGAATGCTGGGCCAAATTTTGGAAGCGGTGAAACGGCAACGATGTGCCTTCACCAACCTAAATTGATATCATGAACGGAATTGTTTGACGTCTTCTGATGAACAGCCTGATGATGAGTCGGGTCCAGCCCGATTGCAGTTGGAGATGAGACTGGAGCGTTCGGACGATGTGGTGGGGCTCAGGTTGATGAGGCTCAAACCTTGTTTGATTGCCCCGGCTGTTAAGTCCCGTGATATTGGTGACATGTAAGTCGAGACCAACAAGAACCAACTTTTTGGATCAACAACTTCTAAGGTTGGCGGCTAAATCAGTAACTCTGTTGCGCGAGTTCTCACAACGCACTTGTGAACTTTGGTCCTTCGCTTCTCGTAGTAGACTTTTAAGCTGCCCCGAGGTGCTGCATCACCATCGACATGACCCTCAACGTCAAATTGAAATCGCCAAGGAGAAACGCGTAAGGGGGCAACGGTTTCTGCTCAGTGAAAGGGGGGTTTTAGAGTGCGAATAGATTGAGCTTCTAGAAACGTCGTCTCAACTCTCCAACAACACCGGACGATTCGACAAGGATGTCCCCAGACTGACAGCCAACGCGAGTCAAAAAAGGGGGCACAATCTCCAGAATTTAGAGTTTGGGCAGCTCGGCTTGCTGGGAACATGATCATGCCCGAGAGTGCCGATATCCCAGCGCCGTGGCTCGGGAACAGCTTCGCTCGGCTCGCCGTGACAGTGACAACAAGTCGGGAGCATGGTACCGTCGCATCTCTCGCCCTGCGGCCACGTTCCCCGCGGACATGGAGTAAACCAGCGTCTGGAAATGGCTTCAACCCATCTGAACTCAAGCTCGCATAGCCCCCCCTGAGCCCCTTGCGACCCACAAACAACATTGACGGAGGACATTCGAACTGGCAGTTCCCGAATCTAGAATGCTAGCGTCAAAGCTGTTGGTTTCCTCCCCTTTCCCCCTTGGGACCGGGGCGGCAATCAGTTGTATAAGTAGATGAGGGATCGTCAGTGTCGAGCAGACTTTCTGAAGCATCATCAGCATCCAGCTCTTCGATCCAGTCTTTCGCTAAACCAGCTACACAATCGTTTCAACTTACCCAAATTCACTCGCTCTTCATTTAATCAACGTTTTTTGATACCATCCAAGTCGTTCAAAATGCAGACCTCTTACATCTTCACCACCCTCCTCGCCGCTGCCGGCCTCGTTGCCGCCCTTCCTGTAAGTAGTCAACTCGACGCCATCTCCCCGGGATCAGCTCTTTGAGCTCTCTTCCACCACACATCTGCAAACAACACAAACACCCAAGACCATGCTTGCTAACAACCCACGCAGCAGGCGACTCCCACCCAGGTCACCCCCACGGGCACCGCCTCCGCCACCGCTTCCGCCACCCCCACCTGCTCCCAGGGTCCCGTCGTCGACTACACCGTCGTCTCCGGCGACACCCTCACCATCATCTCTCAGAAGCTGAGCTCCGGCATCTGCGACATCGCCAAGCTCAACAACCTCGAGAACCCCAACCTCATCATTCTCGGCGAGGTCCTCAAGGTCCCCACCCACATCTGCAACCCCGACAACACCTCCTGCCTGTCCAAGCCCGGCACCGCCTCCTGCGTCGAGGGCGGCCCCGCCACCTACACCATCCAGAAGGGCGACACCTTCTTCATCGTCGCCGGCGACCTCGGCCTCGACGTCAACGCCCTGCTCGCCGCCAACGAGGGTGTCGACCCCCTCCTCCTCCAGGAGGGCCAGGTCATCAACATCCCCGTCTGCAAATAAGCGGTTTGTTGTGGTTGATGAGATCTTCCGGCGGCATGGTCTGGTGACCCGGTTGTCGGCATCAGTGCGGAATAGCGTGCTTGGGATTTCCTAGTGTATGGGTCTGGTTCTGTAGAGTCACATAGATGGTAGCTCACTGCTGAAAATTGAACTGGATATAATCATTTTGCCCTCATTCATTACAGTGCCGGGTTGTGGCTATCTCGTACTGCCCTGGAGCTTGCAAAGAGTAGACTTTACTCAGCATTTTGCACTAGATTATCGATTAGGATGCTACTAGGTAGTGAAACGCGAAGGTTCGGTGCAAGAGACAGGGCCGTAATAATGATTTTCTATGCCTTGGCTTTAGGGTGTTATTTCCTGAGTTTCTGTCAGCTTCTTCAGCAACTTGTCGTTCGTTCCTAGGAAAGTTACCAAATTAGTCAAGCGTAATTATGGAACATAATGAGGCCACATCTTCTGCTTATGCGTACTAAGCGGCACTGCTATTGGTATCATTCAAGACAACTATTCCTCCCGTTTAGTCCAAGACCAACGACTCCTTAACTCCTATTCGACTTCTTCATAAACTCTTTTCACTTTTCTCACGCCGACTCTCTCTTCTCGACCTTCTCAGCCTGCGCTTGCGCTTCATGCCTCGCCACTCCAGCGGCGGAGTCCTTGCCGTCAAACAGCACCGCAATCTCCTCCAGCGTGGGACCTCTAGTCTCCACAAAGAAGAAGTAAATGACCAAGACCTCAATAACCAAGCTGGTGGCCTTGATTAGCAAAGAGTCCAAGTCGCCGAATCTGTAATGACACTTACATGGCAATGTAAACAAAGTAGAAACGCCATTCCAGCTGCTCGATTCCGAGCGGGTTGACCCACTGGTTAAAGACACCGCTCAGCGCCGTGAAGCAGAAGCACAGCGTGAGACCTTTGGCGCGGATGTTGTAGGGGAGAATCTCGACGGTGTAAGAGACGGTCAGACCAGGCCAAGCAGCGCCAGCGACACCTGAGAAAAGATATTGTCAGCAAGGGATGTTTTCATCGTAGAACTTGTTTTTTTGCATACCGTAAAAGACGAAAATCATCGCTACCACAGCGATGCCAGCCGAAGACGACTCTGTTTGAGCGTAGACTGCGCTACACGCCGTCCAGACGGAGAAGGAAAGCAGCATGCCAATGCCGGCGAAGAGGAACAGCACGCGGCGTCCGATTCGGTCGACGAAGAATGCGGCGGTGAGCGATACGAGCCATGACCAGATGGTAAGGCCACCGTTGATGTACGATTGTGTAATCGAGCTGTGAAAGAACCGCGTCAGCATGTTATCGCAACTCTGGACAAAGGTGCAACTCACTCCTTGATACCGATGGTATTCAGAATGACTGCCTCGAACGTTAGTCACCGCCCACACTACCACGTAATACTTGATAAATACTGACCACTCAAGTAATACGAAACCAGACCGTTTCCAGAGCACTGCGAGAAAATAGCCGTCGCGATAATCAGAGCGCATCGCTTGCGGTTACCCGGCGTGCGCACCAGCTCCATCCACCCGCTGTTCGCCGCCGCCTCCCTCTCCAGCTTGAGGGTGCTCGAGATCTCTGCAAACTCCCAGTGCGCGAACGCGTCTGTCTCGTCGCCGTTGCCGTGGTACTTGATGAGCACCCGCTTCGCCTGCTCCTCCTTGCCCTTGCTGATGAGCCAGCGCGGGCTCTCGGGCAGGAACCACACGGCGAGCAGCTGAATCCCGGGCATCATGCACTGGAGGCCGGTGGGCAGACGCCATTGGATGTCGCCGTGTTGCTGCGTAAGTGTGCCGAAGCCTGGTGAGGCTGTTAGGGAGTGCGCAAAGGGGGTGTTGGTATGGGCGACTTACAAGTCCAGGCTGCGATGATCGAACCGAGATCTGATTTCAAACTGTCAGCGATGCACTTTTTCTCCAGGTGGGACTTTCTTCTTACACCAGAGTGTGTTGTAGAGAGTCGTGACCTTGCCGCGGTGTCTCGGATGCGCGACCTCGGTGATGAGCAGCGGGCACGTGCCGTTGGAGATGTTGGAGCCCGCGCCCATGATGAAGCGGCCGATGAGGTACATTGCGTCCCTGCCGGCGCCTTCTTTAGGGAAGGCCTGCAGGAGAGCGCCGGCGACGACGAAGACGCATCCGACGGCCGTGCCTGTCTTTCGGCCGAGGCCGTCGGCGATATACGGGGCGAAGAGGAGGACGAATAGGCCGCCGAAGCCCGGCATGGCGCCAAAGATGCCGAGACGGCTTCCGGTCGGGTGGTCAAAGTCTGAGTGAGACGATGTCAGCTTGTTGTCGCGATGTCACTTTCAACTAGACATTGCGATATGAAGGGCCCTTTCGAGCAAGGTATGATGGAATAAGAATGCAACACTTACAAGACTGCCATGACTGCATGGTCTGAAGCCCGTTCAGTAAGCTTCCGTCGTAGCCTAGTGTCGTGGACCCCAGGAAGAGGAAGACCATCATGAAGTACAGCTTCCGGAGCTCATGCTGCTTGTACCACGGCAGAGGCGATCCCTCGGGGGCGTCGAGGCGCGGTTCCTGCGTGATGTCGACATGGTCTACACCATGGCTCTCTGACTGCTTCAGCTCCATGGCGTATGGGAGATGTAAAGAACCGAGCTGTGTGAGTGAGAATATGGACTTGTTGTCGCCGGACTAGACTGGGGTTGCCGCGTGTCTCCCCGTTCCCATCCTGCTGGGAAGTCGAGAGACCTCCGTGTGTACTTATAGCAAATTCCGACTTCCGGGCTACAGCAGCAAGCAGCATGGCATCTCGATATTGCACGCCGCCTTATGCCGAATCTGGCTTGAATGGACCTTCCAACTAATTCCCTGGTGCCCTCTTTCAGCCAAGGGCAGAACAACAGGCCACCCGACAAAGAGCCGAGGGTCGTTTACCCCCGATGACGGGTTCCAAGACAATAGACCACGCACGTCCAATGGCAGGACGTTGGGACGACGGCGTCACCAAGCGGCGCTTCGTTTCTCCAAGGGGGGGTATTACGGGGAGGGGCGGTTGTCAAGGCCAATTGCAATCACGAGACTAGATCGTCATTGGAGCGAGTACAGACGAAGTGTGCCCCGTGGGGGTGGGAACAGTTTCTCATGAAGGGGAAAGGCGGACGGGAAGGGGGACCCAATATTAGACTCCACATGTTGAGCTTGCCCTGGGGTAAAAAGGCTCAGCTCCTTTGCGCATTGGAATCGCACGGGAACAGGTGGTGAGAGAGAGGGCCCTGACACCGGGTTACGGATGTCGGTTTTTGCGTGTGGTGATGGCGTGGTCGAATTGGCTAGTCAGGGGTGCCGCCAACATAACCCAGCTGCGCGGAATGGATTGTCTGGGGGAGCGGCGACGCAGAATACGACGGCGACTTGCTGCACTAATACAATCATAGACTCTTTACATGTTAACAACAAGAAGAGTTGCGAGAGGATTGATAGAGTTTGGTGTACACTCTGCAACTCAAAGTCTGCTGCATCGACTGGAGCTATGCGCGTTACGGTCTGGACCATGACTCGATTTGTGACGCCCCAGTGCGGGGACATCCCCTGGTCGCTTTAGTCTTCCGAGAGCCTCTTTACTCCGTCTGGCAGCCCACGTTCTACGGAGGGATAGGAGTTACTCCGACGTATATGCGAGGCGAGAGGGGTGAAGGTTTTCGCTACGGATACCGGGGGAAGCATTTGAAGACGCACACTGAAGAGCCATTCTGTGTTCTGCATGGCCCGACAATTCTCCTCGGATGTCTCGAGACACCACCCCCAACTGCCGCAGCTGTGCCTTGTCTGTTCTCTCCAATCTGCCAATCTTTTCCCCAGTCTGTCTTACCACCTCGCCACGCCCAAAGGGAAAATCCGACCGCCCACCAGCCGACCGGGACCAAATCAATCACAAGGACCCATGCGGGCCACGTTTTGACGGGCTGGATCCATCTCAAGCTTCTGCTTCGGCCTACCAGCTTCGAGAACCCTTTCTGAAGCTGTCTCTCTCCACAAGTTCGCCAATTGGGAGGGGCGGGCCGTTTCCACCACGAGTTGTTCGGGTGAAGGTTGCAGGTTGTGTAGGTTCATGTTACCGTGAGTTGTGCGGCGGCGGTTGATTGCCGTTTACTGTCACTGTAGCACGACGCACGGCAGGCTGGCCACTTTTTGTCTGCCCGGCTATCCATCTTGCGCCTTCTCGGCATTAGGTCTGGTTTTGGGTTGGGCTGGTCTCCTCTGGGAGCGGCTGACTGCTTTGAATACATACTATGGACATGGAGATCGACCGAGCAGTACAACATCAGCAACAGCAGCAACCACCACCGCAACCACCGGACGGAAACGGGTCTCGCTCTCCACTTTCGACATCCCCGGCGTCGCCCGCCAGCGGCAGGCCGAGGACCAAGATCATCAGGAACCAGAATGCCTGCGACGCATGCCGGGCCCGCAAAGTCAGGGTGAGACGATTTTCCCAAGGAGTCTTTTTGTTACTTTCTCTGCCCAGTAACTGTCTATCATGCTTTCATTAACCATACAGTGTATGTCACTTGACATGTCGTAAACAACATCAGCACACCGGCCGGCTCAACTGACTGACTGACTGATCGGCAGTGTCTGTACGGCGCGGGCGAGACCCGGTGCCAAGGCTGCTCCTTCCTCGACATCCACTGCACACATGACCGGCCGCGGCGGAGGAGAGGGCCGCCGAACAAGTTCCGTCCAACCTAACCCACCCCCGGTCTGCAACACACACATCCGATGTCGTTGTTGCACACCACCCCTGACCACTTACACTGACCAATATCAAACAGACATGCACAGCAGCAACATCAACTTCAGGCTCATCAGCAGCAGCAACAGGCTTTACCCGGGCCATCTAACCAACAAAGCCCCTCGGCATCGGACATCACCTCGCCGGACCTCAACCTCGCCTACCAGACCTCGCCGGCCTCCTCATCCGCCCACACGCACACCACTCCGCGCTCCCACTCACACATATCCGCCTCCGCCGTCGCAGCAGCAGCAGCAACAATAACAGCAGCAGCAGCAACATCCTCCTCCGCCTCGTCCGTCCCCGACCTGCGCGCCCTCATCGGCGCCCCGAGCCCCAACACGGGGCCGGGACCGGGCCACGGCACCACCGCCACCTCCAACTACCTCTCCCTCTTCGCGCCCGAGGCCCTCGTCCACCGCATCCTGCACGACTGGTTCGAAAAGGTGCACTCCCTCGCGCCCGTCCTGCACCGGCGGCGCTTCATGCACCGCCTCAAGGCCGGCGAGGCCGCCTCCGATCGCACCTTCTGCGCGCTCGTCGTCAGCGTCTGCGCCGCGACCGTCGCCACCCTCCGCCGCGCCGACTACCACCCCGTCACCGTCGAGGGCTGCCTCGACTTCATCGAGGACCACCACCTGCTCGACCACGGCATCCGCAAGCCCGCCTACTCGCTCGACTGGTGCATCGCCATGTACAACATCGGCACCTCGGCGTCTTCCATGAACGAGAACGGGCTGGGGGACATGGGCTCGTTCCACGGCATGTCCGAGGCTGCGGCGGGGGCGAGGTTCCTCGCGTATTACCGCATGGCTGACCTCGACATGTCCGAGCAGCAGCTGCTGAAGCGGCTCTTCTGGCTGATCTTTGCGGCGTACTGGTACGTAGCATCCACATCCCCCCACTCCGTCACTCTGTATGCAACCTTGGGATAAACATCCATGCATGATGGTGGGTGTTCTTCAACATGGGATGACGACACCACCATCGGTTGACCTTTTCCACACCCTACTACTCATTCTAACACTATTCCCCGTTTCCCCAATACAGCAGCGCAGACATCTTCGGCCGCCTCTCCGTCTCCATAGTCTCCCACCAAGAAAACCGCGCCCACCTCCGCCCCCTCCCCCTCTCCGACTCCCAGCTCGACACCGGCCCGCAGCTCTCCCCCGCCGACGGCCTGCCCCCCTGGCACGGCGACACCACCTCCTACGTCCCGGGCCTCAACCACCTCAGCGACCTCTTCCTCATCTGGCACGAGGCCCAGACCGCCCCCGTCAGCGTCTACGGCACCCAGGAAGACGCCCTCAAGCACTACCTCGCGCGCATCCAGACCATCATCGACAGCTTCCCGCCCGAGCTGCGCTGGCGCGGCGGCCTCTCGCGCCCGGGGCACATCACCGAGGGCCACGACACGCAGATCGCCAACCTCTTCATCACGAGCCTCAACATCCGCTCGAACCTGCTGCAGAAGTTCGGCAGCACGGTGAAGACGCGCGCCGCGGAGCACCAGCGCATCGTGGACGACCTGCTCGAGATTCTGTATCATATGCCGCAGCACGTGCTGGAGCAGAACGGGAACAGTCTGATCCCGAAGCTGCGCGACTGCGGGGCGGCGTACATGGAACAGATGAACATTGGGGATGGCGGTGATGGTGGTGGAGGCCCCGAGACGTTGGTGAGCGAGAGCGCGCGGCTCAAGTTGGAGAAGCTGTTGAGGAAGCTGGATGATATCGATTGTTGGCCGGGACTCCCCGGGGTGGAGAGCCCGCAGAGCAACAGACAATAGCCCCAAAGGAGTAAAATAAGATGAAAAAATACAAAGAGAATAAGACATTACACGATATTCCGGGGAAGGTGGGAAGAGACAGCCAAAGACACAGCAAGTGGTGCAAGGAGTGGTGCAAGGACCGCCCGATGTTCCCCGCTGCAATGGAACAGACTCCACGCATCCACCAGCGGAGACTTTTTTTGTTTTTGGCAATGTGGGTTATGAGGAGAGACAAACAAAGCCTCAGACATGGGGGGGAGTAAATGCGAAGTATTTCCGGACTTTTGCAGCTTCCAGTCCATCATGCAACTCCGGCAAAGAGTCACACGGCGTAATGGAACTTCAGGCGTAATTCCGTCAATATGGCAATTACTGGATTGCGGGGAAACAAGCATTCATTCCATGCATCAACATTAAGTCCGGCTCTTGTTCCTTGAAACTAAACATCCAGAGACTTTGAATAGATGCGAAGTATTTCCGAAAGCTCTTCAACCCCCCATCTAGTCTAAGCATCTCCCCCTCGGCCCGTCTCCGGTGGCGCCACACCACCCCCAACCAACCACCAGGTGATCTGCAATCATGTTCCCGCTTCACTGAACCTGTGGAGCTGGGGCTCGCTCCGAACGCCGTCAGCGAGGACGAATGACGGATCTCGTTGGAGCGGCAGGCCGCAGGAGCTGGCGCCGTCGGGTTTTCCTCACGTAGAGCGGATCCGAAAAGGAGGGTCTCCCGGCGGTGGTGTCACGCTGCTGCTGGTGCGGCTCCGATAAACCCAAGCTGGCCTGACTGACATAGGTTACGTACTCCGTAGATGACGGAGCTTACTTGCATTTACATCCTCGGGATAATGTTGACTCGAGATATCAGACACCTTTACTTCAACCTCTCTCAACCTCACGATTGTTTCTGAGAGTCCATCCTTCTTCTCTCTCTACCTCCTCACTCTCTCACACTCAACACCACCCCTCTTCCCCTCGTTTCTTCCCCCCTCCTCGTCACACCTACACACACACTTCAAACGCAACACCAAACTCGCCCATCATGACGGCCCTCGACGCCTCCAAACCACCCCACCTCCACCGCTTCCCCAACGGCAACACCCAGCTCATCCTCCACGGCAAGCCCTTCCTCATGCTCGCCGGCGAGCTGCACAACTCCTCCCTCTCCTCCGCCCGCTTCATGTCCTCCGTCTGGGGCCCCATGAAGCACAACCACATCAACACCCTCCTCGGCGCCATAACCTGGGAAGACATCGAGCCCACAGAGGGCACCTTCTCCTTCGCCGAGCTCGACGCCGTCCTCGCCGGCGCCCGCGAGCACAACATGCACCTCGTCCTACTCTGGTTCGGCACCTACAAGAACGGCATTTCCACCTACGCCCCCGGCTGGGTCAAGCGCGACATAAAGCGCTTCCCCCGCGTCCAGGTCCTCGAGGCCGGCGGCCGCAAGCGCACCGTCGAGATGGTCTCCCCGCTCAGCGACGCCGCCTGCGAGGCCGACTCCAAAGCCTTCGCCGCCCTCATGCGCCACCTGAAGAAGGTCGACGGAGAGCACAACACAGTGCTCATGGTCCAGGTCGAGAACGAGACAGGCCTCCTCGGCGACTCGCGCGACCGGTCCCGCCGCGCCAACGAGGCCTTCGCGCAACCCGTCCCCGAACCCCTCCTGCAGCACTTCCACTCCCACGCGGACACCCTCCACCCCAAGTTCAAAGCCCGCTTCGCCACCCCGCCGCCCTCCGGCACGCACTCCTGGACCTCCGTCTTCGGCCCCGGCACCGCCGCCGACGAGGCCTTCATGGCCTACCACATCTCCTCCTATGTCGGCCGCGTCGCCGCCGCCGGCAAGCGCGAGTACGACATCCCCCTGTACACAAACACCTGGCTCAACTTCGACGACGCCTCCGACCTCGACTTGCGCGGCGTCCCCATCGTCGTCGGCGGCGGTGCCGACCCGGGCGTCTACCCCTCCGGCGGGCCCTGCCCGCACGTCCTCGACATCTGGCGCTTCAACACCATCTTCACCGCCCAAAAAGCCCTCGACTTCCTCGCGCCGGACCTCTACTTCCACAACTACGAGACCGTGTGCAGGGACTACACCGCCCACGCCGGCAACCCGCTCTTCATCCCCGAGCAGCGCCGCGACCAGAACGGCGCCCGGAGAGTGTGGCTTTCCTACGGCACCTACGGCGCTCTCGGCGCCTCGCCCTTCGGCATCGACACCGGCGCCGATGTCGTGGGGCGCGAGTACAAGCTCCTCTCCCAAATCACGCCTTACCTCCTCGCCGCCGCGCCGGAAGACCGCATGGGCTTCTTCTTCGACGAGGAGGCGGACCCCGCTGGCAAGGGCGAGCGGTGGAGCAAGGTCTTTGGCGACATCGAGGTCATCATCGAGCGCGCGTTCGTGTTCGGCAAAGCTGGTCCTGGCGGGGGTATGATCATCCATCTCGGCGACGCCAAGTTTTTGGCCGTGGGCCGCGGGTTCAATGTGAGCTTCAAGAGCGTGCGCAAGGAGGCGACCTTCACGGGCATCCTGGCGGCCGCGGAGAAGGAGGTCGCGGAGGACGGGACGCTGCGCACGCTGAGGGTTTTCAACGGCGACGAGACGCGCAGCGGAGAGTTCCTGATCATGCCGAACGATGATCCCGACTATGGCGGCTTCCCGATTGCGGTTACGATCCCGGCGAAGACGTGTATTGCTGAAGTGGAGGCGTATTGGGTTGCGGAGGACGAGGAGGATCGATGAATGATACGGGTTTGCAAAGGATAGAATGACGGTTTAGATGGGTTGATACCTACGGTCAGGATTGGCTACGACCGGTTTAGAATGCATATAGGAATACTACGACATGATAATGACCGATTTGATGGTTCTGGCATGTTGTGGCGGTGGTGGCGGCCCCGTGATCCCGGCCGCCCGCCGAAGGGCGCCGTTGACGATTCTGACGTCGGACGCCACTTCTCCTACATAAAACCAACAAGAGCGATATTTTTCGCTCTCCCACCTCTCTGTATCCTCAATATTGCGCGAAGATCTCACCTGAAATCATTCATCGCGCCAGGTCAATCAACCACATCCTTCAACATGACAGACGAATCAAACCTCGGCCCCAAGCCAACAACCCTCACCGGAGGCTGCCTCTGCGCCAAGCTCCGCTACACCGTCACCCTCCCCGGCTCCCACGACTTCGTCAAGAACGCAATGACGTGCCAATGTACCCAGTGCCGCCGCCAGTCCGGCGCGCTCTTCACCGCCTTCCACCGCGTGCCCGACTTCCGCTGGACGTCGGACACCACCACCAGCCTGGCCGAGTATGGCGCCTCGGCGGCCGCGAAGCGCGGCTTCTGCAGGGACTGCGGCTCGTGGCTGTATTACCGCGGCCAGGACGGGTACAGCATCTGCTTGGGGACTGTCGACCCGGAGATCCTGTTTGGGGAGAATGGGGGCGAGGCGTATGGACGGGCGCTGGCGAACGGGTTTGGGTTTCATGAATGGTGCGAGAACGAGATTGAGGGCGCGACGAGCGATATACCGATGTTGAATCGTGGGCAGAGACACCGGGGGATGTTTCCGGTAGAAGATGTAAAGGCGAAGCTGTAGGTGGCTGGCAGATGGTACAACATTGTGATGAAATCGAGATATTATAACCAAAGCCCGGTGCATGATAACTTGGACCATCACAACCCGCGCAGCCACTTGGAGTTCAATCCCGTCTTCTTGCTCTTGTCTCCCTCTTCACGGGAGTACCCCTCGGGCCTGATGTCTTCTCCCCGCTCATTCGCCAAGTTCCATTTCTTATACGCCGTCGCCACGAGTTCTCCAACCTCTTCCCTCGTCTCTCCAATGACACCTAGCATTAATAATGCTTCAGTCTCCTCAATCCAGTCCTGCAAGCGCCGGAACTCAACTTCGTCGCGACGCAGCTTCTCCGGCAGCCCACGGCTCTTCATAAGGGTCAACACACCAGCGACTGCAGTGTTGATTGCGCCCAGAACAGTGATGCTCTTCCTGTGCGTGCCCGCAGAGGGGCCCATAGCGGCCACCACGGCACCAATGATCAGCTGGGCGGCATGGCAGGTGTACAGTACGACGGTGGCGATGATGCGGTAGATGCGGACGCGGCGGTGGGCGGCAATGGTGGACGCATAGATGCCGAGGGCGGAAATGCGGCCGGACTCGAGATCGCAATTGTCTTGGGGCTGGAGGTGGACGTTGATGCCCACTGCGCGACGGAAGAGGACGAGGTTGGACGGGTCGGAAGAGCTGGAAGGACTGGATTGGTGGGACCCGGCGTCGTCGCGGGGCAGAAGCGGAGAGGCTTCGTCGCTGAGCGGTTTCGACATGGCTTCAGGCGTTGTCATTGGGATGTTGGGTGTTGAATTCGAGAGTGAATCGTATCTTGAAAGAGTGCAGACATGTTTATCAAGTATCCAACGCTGGATCACTTAGTCTAGGGGTATCTCGCAATCTTATCGCTGAAGTCGTCATCTGAACACGACGACGCGACTTCTGGTTATCTTTGAAGTCGCAATTTGATCACGTTCAGGGCATTCGTGAGGACTCCTGGGTGAAACCAGATAACTGCGTAGTATGCGCTAATCCGGGAACTGCAGCGGGCCGCTGGAGGGTGTAACGGTGAGGGCAGCCATTGGTCGCATGTTGAGTTGACATGAGACCGCTGTCACCTGTCACTGATCATCCGCGGTGGCAGGCCCAGAAATTGAGAGACTCGGTGCCTGAGTCGCGGCGGTTGGTTAGAAGCATCAGATGAGGTGCGCGGCAGTGGTTCAGCGATGTGCAATTGTGCGATCCGTTGACTGACTTGAGTCGTGAGCTATTCGGTGTGACTCGGTTGACACTAGTAGCGGTCTCGGTGAGAAATGTCCTGTGCTTCATGGATGAAGCAACGTTGCAAAATACAAGTGAAAGCGAGGATTACCGCTAGCCGGCAAGTAGTCTGTTTCTGTTCCCGGGTCGCAAATTGCTTCAGTTGCTTTGATGGCTTCCAGAATATCCGTAGAGCTTATTGATCTGCCATTATCCCACGTGCAGACCAAGGAAGGTATCATGGCAAGGTTGCAATCCGGTAGGCATCTGCCGAGGTGGCGTCTTGGCTCATTTCACGCCGCATCGACGCATCGTCGCATCGTATTGTTCGATGACATTTGATGCCGATCGCGTGCTTGAATTACTACTCAATATTCTCCGGCATTGTTGCCAAGTGCGATGTCGACAGCAGTACAGAGTATGCAGCATGCTAGCTTGTTTGCTGGCGCCGTAGAGGGTGACGTCAGAAAGGGGCCCGACTGCAGACGCAGGGACAATATTGTGGCGTCGTATGCGGTCCTGTCAGCTTCGCAGCATCTCGTCCCTGTCGAGGTCTAGCTCGAGTCCGGCTTTGGGTGCCGCCGTCATTAGAAGCAATCCTTCGCGGTGGTGCTGGTTGGGTCTCAATCTCAAAAGACCGAGCCGAACAATGAGAGGCGGCAGAGGCAGACGAGGTGGATAAGGTGAGATGCCGGCGGTGGGCACTCGGGGATTTGATGGAAGTGATGTAGCTCGGAAGATGTCAGCAGTCCCACTCGACGGTCAACTGCCGTAGCCAAGCTGCCTGGAGTGCGATGTATCCGTAGGGCAGGCAGTTGAAGGAAAATATCAGGCGGCAGGGAGAAAAGCAAGAGGAAGAGGCCGGGCTGCGGCTGTGTCGTCAAGGTGAAACTGGATGGTGGTCGGAAAATAATTATTAGCTGGGGCCAAGAGTTTGTTCCATCCGCCTTACCACGGGCAGGCCGTCCAGCTTGGGCGGTGAGGTGCCAAAAAGGGGAGACAAGACCTGGAGTGTCCGGGCGGGTGATCAGGGATGACGGTCGCTGAAGCCATGCGGGATGACGCCAAAAACAGCATCCCCATCCCCATCCCCAGCCACTTCCCTCTGTCTTTTTCTGGTGCATCTATCTTGTCATGCTGCGAGATAAAATCCATCATGCCGTTTAGCGATTACCCAAGAAGTAAGCCACGACGAAAAGAGAAGGCAAGCCACCCGAGTCCGACTTCCTCGGGACATGAGGAGGAAGGAGCAGGTCGAAACATCACAACATGCATGGCAGGTGCCTATCGTGGATGCGCCTTCCTTCCCCTGCATCCACCTCGTGCTGTGACCCAGCACCGAGAGATCTCCCACTTTTGCGGGGAGTTGCACCTGCCCCAGGCCGACCTGAACTTGCCGTAAAAGCCAAACTTGCCATTCACGGCAAGTGCAGCAGCAGCCCCTGCCTGCCTGTTTGCCGTGTGTTGCGCCTGCTCTTACTTGTGTTTGCGGCTGCTTCTTTCTTCTTTCGCGTGACAGTCACAGTTTATCCACAAGAAACGGAAGGAAAGGGACTTGTGTGTGTCCTTCCCCGTCAAACAATGGGAAACACGCAATGGGGTGCTCCTGCCATCAAATTTCCAAATTTCCCAGAGCAGGCAGCAGCATTCTGCCCTCCTTCTTTCCCTCCAGAGTGGCAGACGACAACAGTAGCGCCGCCGTTCCTCCGCCGTGTCTGCATCCTTTCCGCGCCTCCCTCGTCTTAGTCCCGCTCCGTCCTCACCTCCATCCTTCGACGCTATTCCCGACTTACGGGTAGTCCTCTCGGTCTCGTCCCGTCTTCGCCTCAACTCGCTTACAGCCAGGCACTACTTCGTAAATGCACATGGACACCAGCAACAGCAACGGGCATCAACTGCCATGTCATGTCATCCAGACCTCCCCGTCCGTCTCATCCCTGCCCACCCACTGGCACCTTGCCCAACCCAGGCATGGTCCAATGACAATCCCAATGAGCCGTCCGATCCTCCAAAAGGGACTTTGGAGCTTGCACCAGGGAACCGCAGACTGATCCCTCCCTCAGTCGCACTAATGCGCAGTAACGCAACCAGGTACCGGTCGCACCAAGGACCGACCCTGCCACCGATCCAGAGGCCCAACCATGAGCTTATTTCCTTGGCTTGTCCCCTAGGTACCTCCTTAGGTGCTCAATCATGGATCACGCCTCTCCTCGTACTTAACCTACCCGTCGCCCGACTGTCTCGTTGAAACGTCTCAGTCTGTCAACACGCCTCAAAACATCTAGCGACCGGTCACGACCTCGCCTTTGAACGCCGGACCTTCAACTCATCACCGATTACATCCTCGCCCATCATGCATTCAAACGGTCATCTCTCGGCGGCCATGCTCTTGGCTTCTAGTGCTGGTAAGCCCACCAGCTTCTCCGATTTCTCCAACGGCTGCTAACAAGCCCCAGTCTACGCCGCCCCCGCGCATAACCCCCCGGCCCTCCACGGAAGAGCAGACTTCAACATCCTCGTCGGCGGCAATGTCTCCCTCCGTATCATGCCTCTCGGCGCCTCAATCACCCACGGCGTCCAGTCCTCAGACGGCAACGGGTACCGCCAAGACCTGCGCAACGCACTCATCGCAGACGGCAACCCCGTCGACATGGTTGGCAACAACCCCAACGGCACCATGGAAGACAACCAGAACGAGGGGTGGCCCGGCCTCCGCATCGAACAGGTCCTCGCCAAGGCCAAGATTTCAGTCCCCGAGACCCTGCCAAACCTCGTTCTGATCAACGCCGGCACAAACGACTGCGTTCAAAGCTACGACACCGACAACGCCGGCGCTCGCACTCTCGAAATGATGGAGTACGTCTGGTCTACATCCAGCCGCGCCTCCATCGTACTCTCCACCCTCCTGCCCAATGGCAACAATAACACCGAGGCCTGTGTCTTGAAGGTCAACGAGCAGTTCAAGAAGCTTGTCGAGGAGCAGCAGGCCAAATCCAGAAAGGTCGTTATTGTTGATATGCACTCTGACCAAGGCCCTCTCAAGAGCGATCTGGTCGACGGCACCCACCCTGACGACGCTGGCTACCAAAAGATGGCCAATCTTTGGTTCGCCGGTATTAAGGATGCCGCCTCTCGTGGCTGGCTCGAGTCCCCAGAGGCTCTTCCCGGCAGCACGACGTCCAGCTGACTAGATCAGATCGCGGCGGAGATGTACAAAGCCTTCCGCCCTGCGTTTGCTGGGGTTCAAAATGAGACACGATAATTCGCGCCGGTGAAAAGGCATCGAAACGCGCATTCACACTCTTGTAATTTACTGCATCACATATGGCGTTATCTAAAAGGGATGGGAGGGCCTCAGAAGGCTTGCGTAATTGAGTTTAAATCACCATAGTAATTGTTCATGTTCACGCTAGACGATCGCTCATTCGCCAATTCGTGAAAGTTTACATCGGCTTGTAGTCTTACCGACGGACCCTCACCATTTGGCCGAGGAAGCGTGCGGATAGACAACTTCAGATGAAATGCCGACCAACCACCAGCCCAAGCCCGGCCGTTCCGTCGTCTCCATGCAACGTCCCCCGTCTTCCTTCTCCGCAAGCTACTCATGGTGATCCTTCACTAGCCTTGAAAACACACTCGCCCATCTCACTCCATATCTCATTCCACATCTCACTCACTCAACATGTCCCGCACAGTATTCACAGCCGTCTTCCTCGCCAACTTCTACCTCGCCAAGGTCGCCATCAACGACCTCGGCAACGCCAACGGCCTCAATGACGTCGTTGCGAAGAACCTCGAGGCCGAGCCCATCACCTTCACCACCGTGAGACCGCTCGACAGCCTGCTCACCATGCTGGTGCGCTTCTTCCAGCCCATCGTCCAGGGGACCGACCTCCCCCTGACGCTCTTCTCCATCTTCATGGCCGGGCAGCTTCTGGCGGTGCACATGCTCATCATCGTCGAGGGCATGCGGGCTGGTAATCGCGGCAAGATTGTTTCTTAGTGAGTCGTGACCACATCTTTCTCCATATGAACCTCTGAACTGACTGGCTGCAACAGCACAACCGCCTGGGGCATGCTCTGGCAACTTATCACCTTCGGCGTCACCCTCCCCCTCTACTTCCTCGCCTGGCTCTGGACCTCTGAGATCCCCTCCGCCACAAGCGCATTCTCCTTCGCCGACGCCATCTCCATCCCCCCCGCCGACGGCGAGACCGTCACAACCGCCTGGTCCCTCGGCGTCCTCCTCCCCAGCATCCTCGCCGGCCTGCCCCGCACCCAGTTCTTCTCTCCCTACTTCCAAGAAGCCGCCCTCGCAATCTGGCAGGCCTTCCCCCTCTGGACCGGCATCCTCCAAGCCATCCTGCCCAAACTGTCCACCGCCCCGGAAGCCCGCCTCGAGACCGCAGAGACCAAGATCGCGCGCTTCGGGAGGATATACACCTTCACCCTCGCCCTCGCGACGGCGTGCCACTACGGCGTCGTGGGCTACGTCGTCCTGAAATCCGAGTCCGCGGCGGGCGTGGCCCCGCTGGAGATGCTGGGACAGATTCTGCGCCCGACGTGGCCGTGGAGCACCGCGCCCATGGCGAGTTTGGAAAAGGGGATTCTGGCGCTGTTGCAGTGGGATATGTACTGCGCTTCTCTGGCGACGTGGAGCTGGCTTGCGTATATGGCGTATGCGAGGGCGGGGGTGGGACAGGCTGTGATGGATCTGGGGAAGGCGGTCATGTGGAGTTGTGTGGTTGGGCCTGGGGGGGCGGCGTTGGCTGTTGTTTGGGGGAGGGATGTGGCGGCTTTGAGGGCTGCTGCTGGGAAGAAGTCAGACTAAAACAGTAGTATTGTGGTGTCTTTGCTTATTGCTTAAGGAACTGTGCACCTACATCGTTGACCAGGGAAATGTCAATTCTCACGTCTAATATCTACCACGACTCTTGATGATGCAGGCTGCCACCCTTTTCGTAACTACTCTGGTATCTGCCTCCTGAGATTTTCGGCTTCCTCGTGCTTCCCTCTTTCCTCAAGTAGTTGTACGAGATCAGCTGATAATCTAAGAGTTTCGGGGTCCTCTGGTCCCAGAACCAACTTCATTAGCTTTGTTACCAAGTGAAACATCTCCTCTGCCTCTTCCCCTCTGTTTTGTAACATGTATGGTACTTGGCTCAAAGCGAATATGCTGGTTCTGTTCTCAATCCCTAGGAAACTGTCGCATGACTCGAGAGCTTCCACAAACACCTCTTCTGCTTCTTCATACTTTTCCAGCTCTTCAAGAACGTTGGCCAACGTAATCATGTCATTTATGGTCTCAGGATCCCCTGGTCCCAAATGCTCCTGCCGTAGCTCTAGCGTCTTCCGAAACATTTGCTCTGCTTCTCTTAGTTCTCCTCGGTCGAGGAGTACCGAAGCTAGGTGACTCCTAGCTAAGAGAGTATGGCGATGCCCGAATCCGGATGCCTTTCCCCACGACTGAACCAGTCCTCGAAATATCTTCTCTGCCTCTTCAAGCTTCCCTTGGTCGTCATTTTCGTGTCCGATACTATGAACGGTGAATGCCAAGTGATGCAGGCTCTCCAGCATTTGAGGATCTTCTGGCTCTAGCACCTTCTCTTTTAGCTCCAAGGCCTGCCGATGCATCTGCTCTGCCTCCGCGTACTTTTTCAGCAGTCTATTTCCCTGTCCCGCGCTATTCAACAGATTCCATAGCGCTTCATCATCATTACACAGCTTCCAATCTCCCAAGGCTGCTTGCACATGCGGCATGTAGGCAATCCAAGCTTCCGAACCTCCCTCATCCTCATCTGGCCAAGGAAATGTTTCGGAAAGTCGCGTTATTGTTGCTGTCGCCATGATCTCTTCTAGGCCTTCCTCCTCCATCAATTTTCGCGTCACTAAGCGCACTAAACGATTAATCTCAAAAGTGTCGTCAGAGCCTCCCTTTTGAATGAATGCATAGGAAAGAAGTATGCTTATTGCTTCGCGAGTCTGCCTCGTGACATCTTCTCCACCAGGAGATAAGAGCGCAATAGGGATGTCTTTCTCTGCAAGATAGCAGATCATACCTAGGTAGCATACTGCGAGGGGCTCATCTTGAGCGATGTTATTGAACGAGATAAGCCATGTCGCAGTGACTGGATTGTGAATATCCTCGTATCGGTCTTGGTCGTCGAAGTCTCTGCTAAGTAGCTCGATCCGTTCTTCGTCATTTGACTTGCAGTATCCCAGATATTGAGATATCGATATCAAAGAGTTAGCCTGTAGATAAGCAGACGCTTGTCGAATAGCTAAAGGCAGATACGCAAGCTGTTCCAGTAGTTGTTTTGTGCTCTCGTCGTTGTCGATCTGGTCATTATTCAAGCCTCTGTGTAAAAGCCCAGCACCTTCTTCAGCATTCATCTCAGGAAGATGTAGTGCATGGGTACGATGGTACCTTGCCGCGGCAATAGTACTTCGAGTCGTAATGAGGACCGAACCTCTGCGACTAGAAGGAATGTATGACGATAGCCCAAACTTGGTGAACACCAAGTCAATATCGTCGGCATTGTCAACGATAAGAAGCCAGCTGTTGACGTCGTCTCGCTCCAAAGCAGTCTTTACTAAGTTCTTCAGGTCTTTGTTATCGTCATCAATGCCTTCGAGCTCGAGTGCCTCCCCGATCTTGTGGTAGTGGGCGTCGAACATGGCAGCGCTGACAGCCGGCACCCAGAACACAGAGCATTCCGGATGCGCATTGCGAACTCGGTAAGCAGCTTCAATAGCGACTTGTGTCTTGCCTATTCCTCCGAGGCCGACGATAGCAGTCCTTTGACAGGCGTTCACGTTGGCGCCGGGTGGAATCCTCTCGAGAAGCTCCGTCATAATGGTATTTCTGCCGACAAAGGTTTCGTTCCTTCCGAACGGAACGATGAAATGGGGCCTATGAAGGGCTGGAATACTTTAGATTCTTGTTTAGGAACAGCCTAAATGCTCTACTTACGATTCTCGCATATATTTCCGGCCTTTGACATTGCCGACGGGATGGTGCGCAGCAACTCTTTTGCCAACGCTGCCGCAGTCGCTGCTGCATATGGCTGCCATTTCTTGTTCTTGTGCGCGTCCGCATAGTCACAGATGCCACGAATGACGAGACAGGGAAAGTTGTTCATCAGACCGGCTGCCTCCATCTCGAAGCACAAAATCCCTCCCAAATCTCGACTGTGTTTATCACGCGTCTGCCCATCCTTCATGACCTGGTTGCCGGATGCGATGTTGCCGAAAAAAAGGACAGGGGCTGTTGTTGTGCGTTCCTCCCTGTCCACCTCATCCTCAGGGCGGCATTTCCTGCATGTTGCTCCTCCAATGTGTTGTGCCTCGGCTTCATAAAGAACGTCTTTTTCGGGGCCTGGTGATACGAATTTCGGCTTGCTGGATAAGAACTCCGACAAGTACATGTCTACCTTTGTCTTGTCCAAAATATCATTAGCCCGGAGCTGGGCTAAGGCGTTGAGTAGGATGGTCGGCGGCGCGTTGAGGGATCCAGTCCGGGCAATACGGCCGTCAGCACCGGTCTTGCCGAAGTCATACTGTATCACCCCGCCATACTGGCCGGAGGGCTGACTGATGACAACGTCGCCGAGGCGGATGTCGACATCGTCTTCGACGTTCGGAACTCCGCCGCCGATCCCAACAAGCAGGCCAAACCGCAGAGACGGAAAGTTGCTCTTCATCTGGCTTGCCACCGTGGCGGCCGAGTTGGTGCCCATCTGGCCCGCCGGCAGACACGCAACGACGATGTTGTGAACACCGATCCGACCGTAAGAATACATGTTGGAATCAGTTGGTTGGGACGGAAGTTGCGCATACTCTTCGTCCATCATCCCGCTAGCAGCTGCCAACTCGATCGGCAGAGCGCAAACCCAGCCGATGGTGAAGTCGCTGGCAGGAATACATTTTGGAAGAGGTTTCTGATCCATGAAACACGGAATCTGGATGGTCACAAGACCGATAGAACTATTCGATGAAGCGAAGGAAGATTTCCAAGGGGTTTTCTTGAGAAATGGTGAAAAGAAGTTTTACCCTCAGCCCAATACTGAGGGGTAGCAGTTGGTGATGTGGCATCCCGAAGACACTAAACACAATTCGGGATGAGCATGCAGTGCTGTGGATCCATGGAATCTGTTCAAGTGGATGATGAATGCTCGTCGCCTGAAAAAGAAATGATTTCTCGTGTCTCGGGATATTGTCGTATTGGGCAATGGCCTCGACGGGTTTGCCGCTGCCGTAACCGCTGTGCTCAGAAATTCTGCCCACGCCCGAGACCGCGGGTTGTGAACCCATCAAATTCTTGGCTAGTACTTTCATAACTTCGAGATCCAATGAAAAGAAAGATCGCCTTGTTTATGAAACGGCACGTGCCCCAAATTTTCTGGGTTCCTATCTGATGAGAAAGATAGTAATTAGACAGCATTCGGTACCCATGGTACTAAAAACCCTCAGTTGGAATTTTCGAATGGTGAGATCAACCTAAGCCAGGAGTTGGCAACATACTAAGGTATTTGGGTTTTCACTGCATATGCATACATAGATATGTATCTGAACAGCTAGGAACGGTCAGACACAGAACAGAACCCTACATCAGTGGATAGGACAGAGACCATTCCACGACATTGAGAATAACCCTATAACGGAGGTGTTCCATTCGAACTGTATCGAGTAGCCTAGAATCTTTTTTTTTCCTCTTTTCTTTCCCTTTCATAGTTTGGACAAACTGTCTTATACAACTCTTGTGGTTTTGCGAGCAGCGTCGCTTTCATCTGAAAGATAACTCTCACTTTGGCACATGAGGCACATGCGGAGTTACTCATTGTCGAACCCGCCCGATTTATGGCTTGATGCTTCCTGATGGGTATCACAAAATCTACCGTTATAGAGCATTTGAAAAGGCTAACTTGATATCCTCAATGAATTAGCCCAAACACCTCCTTGTTGGCCTCACTCACAGCTTTACGCACCCCCTTGACATTTTCAATCACAGTCGGCATATCCGAATGGATGCAAATACTGAAAGCCTTGCCCTTGAAACCGAAACTAAACTTGGTCCCCTCCGAGTCCGCCCCTGAGTCTGTCACCATCGCCCTCTTCGCCCTCTCATAACACCTCTCCGGTGTCGCCGGCTGCGACTTCGCCACGGGCAACAGTGCCCCGTCCGGTGAGTAGTCGATATCAACATACACTTCCCCCTGGAACTCGACCCCGAGCTCCGCGCACATCTCCGCCTGCGCCGCGTTCCACGCGCCGTACACGGGCACTTTAAAGGTAGCGCATGCCTCGAGCACAGCACGCATGATGGTCAGATCGCGCTGCATGTAGAAGAAGAGCTCACCATGCGGCTTGATATGCGCGAGCGGCACGCCCTGCGCGTCGAGCATCGCCTTGAGGGCGCCGACCTGATAGAGCACCATACAATACATGTCCTTGGGGTCGATTTCCATCTTACGACGTCCGAAACCGAGGAGGTCGGCGAGACCTGGGTGTGCGCCGGCCTTGACGCCGTGTTGCTTGCAGAGGGCGATGGTCTTGTGCATGATGGAGGGGTCGCCGGCGTGGAAGCCGCAGGCGATATTAGCGGCGTCGATGTAGGGCATCAGCTCCTCATCGGGGCCCTTTCATTGAAGTGAGTGGCGAGATAGCGTGAGAAAAGGGGGGGAATTTCTCACCATCTTCCAACGGCCGAAGCCTTCGCCCATGTCGGCATTGATCTCAAACTTTGAGGCTAAACCTGACGCCATTTTGACTCTGAAAGAGAATGTGTCTGGTGATAGCGATGTGTAGTATGATGGGTGAACTTATCTCTCCTGGTTTCGAAAGGAATCGCCTTCCGCGGGAAACCGGGATCGTAGTCCACCGATGATCTCGGAAAGTTGTGGTGTTGTAGCTTGCGTTGGGGTAGGTCGTCACCAGACGGCTTTGGGGTAAATATCTCCAACTAAAACGTCCCACTTGGGGTAGACGATACCGCAGAGAGGGGCCGTTCCGTTGCGCCGAGCCACTGATAGCGCACCCAGATCCTAGAGTCTGGGGTTTCGGTGGCAGTGTCTATCAATTCCCGTGGACGTTTCTTTGCTATGATTCGTACGAAGTAGAGGTGGTGATCCGATGTTGACGACAGATGCGGGGCTCTTATCTTGATAACGAGTGAGGGGGTCTCTCAGTCGATAACAACGGTGATGAGTGAGCACTTGTTTGCCAGGGACACTTTGATTTGGACCGTTTTCTTACCGAAAATGTTACTAGTTAATTTTAAGCTCCGATTATCCGGGTCTCATGGCCCTGGGAACACCTAGATGCAGGGACAAGATAAGAGCATGGGGTAACAATCCTCATCCATCTTCCCCCCTCATGCCACACGGTACAACGGGGAGCAGTCTGATGATGTACATGCTTGAGATCCTGCTAGCATGATCAGTCCTACTTATCCGAACTTTGAGGGTTCCCATGGAGTGTGGGGTACAGATTGTTGATCATCCTAACTACATAACTTATTTGAAACTCCCGGCATCTCGGGAATTTGCATCGTGATCAATTCTGGTGTCTTTTGCCATTTCCCCTCGCTCAGATATCGCTATGGCCAGCTCCTTAAAAAACATTCAGAAAGTGTTAGTCGCCAATCGTGGCGAGATCGCGGTTCGATGCATCAAAGCATGCAGAGAACTTGGTGTCAAAACGGCGGCCATCTATACCGACGCAGATGCAACATCCTTACACACCGTGTCGGCAGATGAAGCTGTGTTGTTACCGGGCAGTGATCGTACTGCATACACCGATGGGTAAATCCAACTTACCTTACTTCCAACACCATATGACCACTTCTCTAATAGTAAGACTGTAGAGATGCGATCATAAATATCGCCAGAACCCACAACGCAGACGCCATCATCCCAGGCTATGGCTTCCTCAGCGAAAACGCAGACTTCGCCGCGGCCGCTGAAGCAGCCGGCATCATCTTCGTTGGCCCTTCGGTAACATCGATCAAGGCCATGGGTCTTAAGCACGAGGCCAGGGAAATCGCCCACCAGGCCGGCGTCCCCACGGTCCCAGGCACGACTCTCCTATCTTCAGCAGCCGAAGCCCGCAAGAACGCCACACGCCTCGGGTTTCCCATCATGCTCAAGGCCACCGGTGGCGGCGGCGGCATGGGTCTGCAGATCTGCCAGGATGAAGCGGAGGTAGAGAAGGCGTTCGAAACGGTCGTCAGCCGAGCGGACACTTTGTTCAAGAACAGCGGCGTGTTTCTTGAGAAATACTATCCGCGCTCACGTCACATTGAGGTGCAGGTCGCTGGCAATAGCGAAGCGGTCGTGTCATTTGGCGAAAGGGAATGTTCCCTCCAACGGCGCCACCAAAAGGTCATCGAGGAGTGTCCGAGTCCATTTGTCGATGCGACACTGCGCAGGAAGCTCTGCCAGTCGGCCGTAGACTACGCGTCGCAGTTGAACTATAAGAGTGTCGGCACCGTGGAGTTTCTGGTGGATGATGAGACGGCAGAGTACTTCTTCCTGGAGATGAACACTAGACTGCAAGTCGAACACGGCATCACGGAGCTGTGTTACGGGGTTGATCTCGTACATTTGATGCTTCGACAGGCGGATTGCGAGAAGGCAGGGCTTGGCGGCATTCCGACGGCAGAGTTGAGGTCGATTGGGCGGGAGGAACCCCTGGGCAGCGCGATTGAGGTGCGTGTGTATGCGGAAGACGCGCTCAACGACTTCGCGCCCCGCCCTGGGCTTTTGCAGAGTGTGCGATGGCCTGAAAGTGATGGTGATGATGGGGTTCGTGTTGATACGTGGGTCAAGGGCGGTCAGCGCATCACGCCGTATTACGATCCGTTGGTCGGGAAGATTATGGTCCACGACGACCAGGGCAGAGAGCATGCACGACAGAAGATGATTCAAGCGCTGAAGGGAACAACACTTCAGGGCACGCAGACGAACCTCCAGTACCTCACCAAGGTCCTCCAGTCGGAGGCATTCATTCAGGGGAACACGCTAACCACCTTCTTGAACGACTTCGTCTTCGAAGCGTGCGCAATTCAAGTTCTAGAACCCGGCATGATGACAACCATCCAAGATTACCCTGGACGCGTGTCCGTCCGGCATGGCGTCCCGAGGAGCGGGCCCATGGACACCCTCAGCAGCCAGATCGCCAACGTGTTGGTCGGGAATGAGCCAGGGACAGAGTTGTTGGAGGTCACTTTGACAGGCCCGGCGCTGCGCTTCTACGTCGATGCTGTCGTGGCGGTATGTGGCGGTTCTGTTTCTGTAACGGTGGACGATATGGATCAGCCCATGTGGTCTAGATTCGTCGTTCGTCGTGGCCAAGTCCTAAAGCTTGGTCAGCTGGGTGGAAGCGGTTTCAGAGCATACATCGCCATCAAAGGAGGTTTTCCCGGGATTCCTTTGTTTCTCGGGTCGAAGTCTACGGCTCCAGAACTTGGCTACGGCGGGCTGGAAGGCCGCAAACTGCAGATGCATGACGTATTGGATCTGGCGGAACAGTCGACTCAGTGGGCCGCCGAGGCAACGTCATTTTCACTTCCAAGCAACGCTGTCCCCAGCCTCGATATTAAGCAGGTGTGGTGTATGGAAGGACCGTACGGCGACAACGACATCCTCACCCCTGCTGGACGAGCTGCGTTGTATGAGGCTGCCTGGAAAGTGAATCACAACAGCGGCCGCAGTGGTGTTCGACTGGCAGGACCGCAACTCGAATGGGCGCGCTCATCCGGTGGTGGAGGAGGGTCTCATCCATCTAACGTCTTTGACTATGGATATCCTGTTGGTGGAGTCAATTGGACTGGTGACTTCCCTGTCATTTTCTCAGTCGACAGCCCTGATGCTGGAGGTTTTGCCTGCCCGTTGACCATCTGCTCGGCGGACTTTTGGAAGCTTGGACAGCTGAAGCCTGGTGACGAGATCCGGTTCAGACCAACCACTTTCGAGTCTGCTATGGTCATGTTGAAGAAGCAAGATGAGTATGTCGCTGCTGTGGCTACGTGTGCCCAAGCGGGTTTAGTCGCAGCACCAATCCCGGCTTTTTACCCAGAAGAGTACAGCCAAGCTTCTTCAGGATCTTCAACACCGCGGGAAATTCCTGCGACAGACTCCGATCCTAAGACGATCTACAGACAAGGAGGCGACTCTTCTATCATCGTGGAGTTCGGGACTCAGGTTGCTGACTTGCGCAATACCATTTGTGTCAGACTCTTGGCCAAGCAACTTGAAGACCGTCAGTTGGATGGCGTTAGTTGGACTCCGAGCATTGCAACTCTGACCGTTCATTTCAACTCCAAGAACATATCACAAACCGAACTGCTAAGTATTCTGTCAGAGCTGCCGTGCGGCCTCGGCCAATCGAGCAACCAGATGCCAGTGCGAGAAGTACAACTGCCTATTTGCCTCGACCACTCAGCCATTGCGGAGGCTGTTCAGCGTTACATGGACAACATCAGAAAAGACGCGTCTTACCTGCCAGATAACGTGGAGTACATTCGGGAAAATAACGCGCTTTCTTCTCGGCAAGCCGTTTTTGACGCATTTCTAAACACACCCTGGCTCACGGTAGCCGTTGGCTTCTACGTCGGCACTCCATTCCTCTTCCCCCTTGATCCCAAGTACGTGTACGTGGGACAAAAGTACAATCCTAGCCGTGTCTTCACTCCAAGCGGATCAGTCGGTCTGGGCGGTTCTCTTGTCGCCATCTATCCCGTCGCTGCACCGGGAGGTTACCAGCTTATTGGGCGCACCATCGGCTGCTGGGATGAGACAGGTAACCGGCCCTGTTTCGAGTCTTCCAAGCCCTGGCTGTTCCGTCATTTTGATCTGGTCAGGTTTGTGGAGGTTGGGGAGGAAGAATACGACAAGCTGAAGCACGACTATGACATCGGGCAGTACGAGTTTACCATCAGTGAGACTACGATCAACATGGACCATTTCATCGCCAAGTTCGACGCTGCAAATCAGGATCCAGCTCATTTGGAGTGGACAAAGCGGCAGGCTGAAGCTAGCAAAGAGCTTGCTCAGCAGGAGACGGAGCTCTTTGTTGAGTGGCATGCGGCCACTACAGCTTCGACCAACGGGGCTGCGGCGGCTGGTGGGGAGCCGGAGGAGCATTCGAGTGCGAACGTTCTTCGGATCAAGTCTCCTGTGAGTGCGAGTGTTTGGAAAGTGGAAGTTGGTGTGGGCGATGTGTTGAAGCGTGGGCAGACAGTGGCTGTGTTGGAAGCTATGAAGATGGAAATCAAGGTCATTTGCGGAAAAGATGAAGACGGGATGGTCGTGAAGAGTATCGTGAGTCCAGCGGGTACTATTGTTAGCCCGGGAACAGTGATACTATCTGGAGCAGCTGTTGAGGGCTAGGTGAGTCTTCAGATTCATTTGATCAGCAGTCATTTTTAGTTGTCATGAAAGAGAACATTGCAGATGGCCATGCCTTCGGAACGTAGGTATGTTTAACGTTTGGTATTTACTACAGTTACTGAAACTAGTCTTTATGGCAGCACTACTAGTTTTGTTTGATACCCATCTATCTGACCTATTGTGTAAAGACCGTTTTTCTCCACTAGTTGAAGTTCTTCTTGGCCTACACACGTTGTTAGTCTTTAGGTTCTCGTTTTGCATGGGTACTCTCAACTCACCTCCTTCAGATTGTCCTGGTTGGTCTTCTTTCCCTTCTTGAAGGTCTTGTCGAGCTTGTCCAGAGCGGGTCCGTCCTTCTTCGGGTTACCAGTCAGCCCGTTGACGGTCTGCTTGGCACCCTTCTGCGCGTTCTCAACCTTGCCGAGTCCCTTGGTCAGAGCGGGGTCCTTGTTGCCGGCGATCTTCTGGTTCTTCTGGCGGTCCTTGGTGGCCTCATCGAGGGCGCTCTTGATGCCCTTCTCGTCCTTCTTCAGGCCCTTGGCATCGTTCTTCTTGACGTCATTCTGAGCCTTCTCGGTAGCCTTGATTTCCTTCTTGCCGGCGTTGATGTTGTCGTTGATGCCCTTGACGAGCTTCTTCTTATCAGAGGACTCCTTGGCAGTGGCTGGCTTAGCGGCGGGCTTGGCAGCTGGTTTGGCAGCGGGCTTAGCGGCGGGTGCCTTGGTTGTAGCCTTGTTGTTGGCTGGGCTTGCCATGGGTACGGCGAGGGTGAGACCGAGGAGGAAGAAGAGGAAAGCGAATGAGAAGCGCATCTTGGCGGCGAGTGAGTTTGTGTGTAGATAACGATAGTATTGAAAGTAGATTAAGTGAGAGTGTGTCCGAATCCAGTCGGATAAGAGAGTGTATTAGTAGAGAAAGAAGAGTAGTCAGATAGTGTTGTAGTGTGGATGAAAGGAGAGTGTAGATGTCGAGGCGAATCCATATTGTATTTATACTTGACGATTCCGCTGCAACTATACACAAAGTCCACGAAGCCACCCCGATGGAAAGTGCAACTTCACGATGTCGCCGACGGTGCAGAGTGAGAAGGTTTCGTAATTGAACTCTGTCTATCTTTTGGGGATGCCATGATGCGAACATGTCGTGTGAAGGGCAACACGAGCCAACACGGGGCACGCGATCAACGGCGTCACGCCATCCAAACCGGCGTAGGTATGGCTAGCCGAGTCATCTTGCTCATAGATCGACTCGTCCCGGGTTTCTGGATATTCTGCAAACTTAGTGGGGTGGCCCTTGCGGATGATTTCCTCCCATTATCAGATGAGGAAACTTTGCTGAGCAGCATAGCCAAAGAGACTTCGGACGATGGCACACTCAGTTGTTTTAGGATGAAACTGGAGGGCCTTTATCATTGGTGGTTAACATGCATATCTGGTTTAAGGCTCAGAACAAGGCTGGTTGCTTCAGGCATGATTCGTGGGGTAGAAATGTTCTCAGTCTGTCAAGTCGGGCTGCCGATGGGTCCCGAAATCCCCGAGGACGTCGGAACGGGTCGCCACCCAAGTGGGCGTACAATACGCAGAGAGCATGGGGAAACAGGAGAAGCATACATGTAAGGATAAACTTAGAATCGGTAGCGCGCGCGCACCCGACTGGATGCGAACCCGACCATGCTATCCCTGCTTGGGTGATCTTCTCGCCCAAGACGGATGGATTTGCCTTGGCACGGTGATCTTAGAACCTCATTCTTGGCTTGAAAAGCTTGTCGGTCTTGGGAGTTCATCTGTCACATCCTGGGCATCTGATCTCTGGTACCGGGCGTCTGGTGCCTCAGACGAGCATCACCTATCCCCTTTCGACGTGCTCTCACAACATGTAAACTTTAGCCGGATGTATCGTCCAGGGGAAATTTTGCCGTTTGGTTCCTTCGCATCGGTAACTGTTGTCTTGTTTCTCGCCATCGGAGACTCCTCTGCTAGCAAATGCCCACCCTATCGTGGACTCTATCCCGAGCAAGTGCACTCTCAATACAACAATACAAGCACAGTTCAGATCCAGAAGCTACCGTATTTCATGCGAACAGAAACCACTAATTCCAATTCAAATAGTTTGCCATCATCTAGTTTATCTTCAGCAAGCTTTCTCTTTTTCTGAACTTATTCAACTTGCGATGAACGCGCGTCTCTGAAGCTCATCGGAGACAGAACTCAATAAGAAGAGGGTGTTCAGAGATTCTGTCGCCGCGATTTTGAGTCAAGTGCAGGCGGCATCAATGCCCTCACAAGCGCGCGCACAAAATCTGCGCTGCTCGGACTCCCCACGCCAGCGGCCTTCACCAATACGACGGCGACCAAGTTTCTTGCCATTTTACCGCTCTTCCCGCACGCCTCGGATACCTCCGGACGTCTTCAGCGGCCGGGGAATGTTGGATATGAAACTCGGTGACCTGTGCTGCTCATGAGACACCGTGGAAGCTTGTTTAGAGTTTTCAACGGTCCGGGGTAGAACAAGCGGACTTCGCTTTTGGTCATGTTATGCGATTCCCCTTATCAGATGATGAGATTCTTTTCGTTCAACGTGGCTTTTCTGCGTCGCTTTTGCGGTGATGTCTGTCATGTTGAGCACCATGGCAGTCATTCTGCAACAGGCCCAGTAGTACCAATGCAAAATGTATGGTAATTGTGGTTAAAAGAAACCTCGGAAAGAGGGTTTAGCGGGTTTTGGTGTCACTGTCAAGCAATATGATTAATTCAATAGACTAGGAGTGAGACGCAGACCCTGCGCCAAACATGCGTGCAACATGATTAAGAGAACATTCTTGTATCGCCAAGCAAATCAGACCGATGCCATCCTACCCAGCTGCCTAAACTTGAATCCCGGAGTATCTGTGAACCTCCGATTACTGGCCCCTGGCATCTCAGGGCTATTTCTCGACAGGCTTCCTCCCGTAGACAACATATCTGGAACCACTGTCAGCTTCATTCGAGAGACCAACCCAAGCCAAGGGTTTTCACTTACACAGGCCAGTATGCATGAATAGTCTTATCGTTCAAATCCCGCCGTACGCTAGGCAAAAAGTCGTGCACCTCCTCCCTCGTCCATCCAAGCGCTCTCGTAAATGGCGCCATCGTGATCGCTTCGAACCCGTTGTTGATGTTCTCGTTGTTCCAAAACCCCAGCTCTTTGAACTTTGGATGTTTCGGCCACGAGTTTGACGGCCATTTAAACAGCCGCAGCTCAACGTCAACGAAGCCGACTTCCTGCATAATAGAAACCAGTCGTGGAATTTCTTGGAACGAGCGTCCAAAGACTTCAAAGGCTTTGTGCACGTGGCTCATGCATCGAGAAAGCGCGCATTCTGGTTTAAGGCTATTGTCGTCGGAACGAGGATACACTTCGAGCTCTTGCAGCTCAAAGTACCCTCCGGGTTTCAGGTTGCTGAAAGGGTGGTTAGCTCTTGGCTGCAAATCTCTTAGATATCAGAAAGACGTACTTGAGGACTTTTCGAAGAAACACGCTCCAATCAGCGATACATGAGTTCATTCCTCGAGTATGGATGTAGTCGAACGGCAGCGAATATGTCCACTCCTCATCTAGGTCGTCGACTTCAAAATGGACATTGGGAGGCGTACTTATGAAAGTGACTTTAGCCTGGAACTCTTGGTCTCGATAAGGGATATGTAATCTTCATTGCAAACTTACAATTCTGGAGTTGGCATAGACAGATCGATACCAAGGACCTATTGACATAAGGATCCCGTGATTTCGCTGCAGCGGGCCGGTAACCATTGAACTTACCTCTGCGTCAGGGTGATCTTCGCCAAAGTCCATGGCCCAAATGCCTGTGCCAGTGCCAATATCGAGGACGCGCTCAACATTTGAGCTGGGTTCATTCGGCGGGGCGAGTCCCAGTTTGTTGTCAAAGGTTAGAAGAAAGAGATTGTGTTGAAGATCTGGACTTTAGATCAGCGCCACTTTCAAATCACAGTCACATGTTGCAAGGGAAGATAATGCATGATTAAGTCTTACCCAGTCTGTCTTGTTCTTGCTCGTCATTGGGAGAAGTGTATTCTATTCATGGCAGTCAGAGTTTCTCTGGTAGTCTGGCGATGGATAACAGATTAAAAGCACTCACTGCCATCTTTGTACGCATGATACCTCCGCCCGTTTTCTTCTCGAAAGCCAAGGATTGATGCAGCGACACTGAACGCCGATGATCCAACGCCCTGGACGTAGCACATCAGTACAACTTCACTCGCACTGTGGCAGATCAGACGGCACTGACGCTTCCTATCAACGATGCCTCGTCGTCGGTGAACTGCAGATTGTGTCAGCAGGAGTTCGACTCGTCCAGTCTCGCCAGAGCCTTGCCTCTTCAGGTACAAGTTCAATCGTGAGGTCGATCGCACTGTCGACCCTGAGCCCAGCCTGAGCACTCGGCCCCTCGGCCGTCGCCGCATCGCCAGTAATAGTAATCATTGGAGCCGAAGAATAAGCAAGGAGGAAGTTGAATGGGGATTCACTCATAATGATAGATCTCAATTTATCTCCCCTTCGTCGTTTCTGGTGATTGCTGCCCCCTTTTCTGGGCCCGATAGCATCTGCAGCCCCGCGGCACAGAGCCAGATGCAGCTGCGACGTTACGTAGAAGACATGTTCAGACGAGCAACCAACAGGCGTATCAGAACACAGCGCTTAGCGAAATAATGGGGCTTTATTGGCTGCTTTGATGAGTTGCGATTTTGTTTGTTCAGTCCTTGCCAGGGTGGCAGTAGAACCAACAAAGTATTCGGATTCGGCGGATGTCCAACAATGCGTAGATTGTTAAGGCATTCGTCACAGCCATGACCCTCTAACCGAGATTCGGGGAACTTTTGTTTCCGCTTTAGCGCGTAAAATCTTCTTGGGTGCCTATTAGGTTGGCTTGACATCAGTTGCAATTCAAGCGCAGGGAGACGCTCTGTTTTTATACTAGAATCGAGGTTGGCGGTTATCATCGTCTGAGTGATAACCTTGAAGGGACCCAAAAGGCAACTTGGTGCGGTTCCAACTCAGAGACTTGCAGAATCAAAATCGTCACGTGGGCGTCCAAAAGCAGTTCAAATCGCTAGGAAAGAAATATGACACAGATAAGGATAGAGCAAAGCATGTGTGCGTGCATGCATGCACTCGCCTGGGTCGTCAGTTATTATTTTGCGCATCGCTCGCCAGCCTGTCCATCCACCCTGCACAACAACACTGGCCAAAGTCAATGGCAGCATCATGAGAACATCTCATTGTGGAATTTAACATAAAGCTAGAGAATCAAAAGCCAACATCAGAGATAGGAAAAAGCAAAAGAAAATGAGGACGGCCCGACTCGAACGGGCAGCCTTCTGGACTGGAATCAGATGCGCTACCATTGCGCCACGCCCTCGATTGTTGAATTCATCACAAGCGCAATCGAAATAAGTAGCCGTGGGCTGAGAGAGCTCTCTGTGGTAGCCTGCACGCAGCCGTGGTGGACAACGAAGTTGATCGAGAAGGAGCGGTCCAAGTGGGTGGTTTATATCGACGAGCCCGGGCGAGTACCTTCCCCACAGAATCCCGCTGGTAGGTCCCACTAAATTGGCTCGGCCGGACAATCGTACCCCCGAACCGCGTCTTCACCTCGGTGAGCCAACGCCATTTCGCGAACCTACCAAGCTCGCATTTTCGCATATGTAACTAATCTTGAACCTCCAACTCCAGCAACTTCCCGTCGATATCCCCAACCACCCAAACACCCGACGACGATCACCACCACCAACGACACCCACACATAATAAGAAAACAAAAAGCAAGAAAGAAGAAGAAGGAAAATGGACTACCAAAACCGCGCCGGCTCCAAATTCGGCGGCGGCGGCGTGGCCTCCCACTCCGCCACAAACGCCGACCGCCGCGAGCGCCTGCGCAAGCTCGCCCTCGAGACAATCGACCTCGACAAGGACCCCTACTTCTTCAAGAACCACGTCGGCTCCTTCGAGTGCCGCCTCTGCCTCACCGTCCACCAGAACGACGGCTCCTACCTCGCCCACACCCAGGGCAAGAAGCACCAGACCAACCTCGCCCGCCGCGCCGCGCGCGAGCAGAAGGAGGGAAAGCAAAACATCGACCCGGCCACCGGTTTGCCCGTCGGCGTCGTCGGCGCCGGCTTCGGCGCCCTCGCCCGGAAGAACGTCATCAAGATCGGCCGCCCGGGGTACAAAATCACAAAGGTCCGCGACCCCGTCAGCAGGCAGCAGGGCCTGCTGTTCCAGCTGCAGTACCCCGACATCAGCCCGGACGTCGAGCCCAAGTGGCAGGTCATGAACGCCTTCACGCAGCGCGTCGAGGAGCCCGACAAGAACTTCCAGTACCTGCTGGTCGCGGCCGAGCCGTACGAGACGTGCGCGTTCAAGATCCCCGCCCGCGAGCTCGACAAGCGCGAGGACAAGCAGTTCAGCTTCTGGGACCCCGACGCCAAGGAGTACTGGCTGCAGGTCATGTTCATGTCCGAGAGAGAGGAGAGGTATGTCGCCGCGCCGGGTCTGAGCTCGCGGAGGTGAAGGGGACGGGTGGCGGATTGTATGGGTGCTTCCGATGGCAACTTGCATCACGAAACGGCTGCCTGTAGGAGAATGGCAGACCTGGTATTATTCATAATGAGATAGGCCCGACGCGTTTGCTCGGCAGACACAGGTGACGTCGGGACATGCACAGGCATTTGGCGTTTGGCGCAGGACATGGAAATGTAAGCTCTTCCACACACGGTGGGATGCGAAAACTGAGCTGACTCAAAAAAAAAAGTTGCACATCACTATACCAGAATAGTTGGCTTTGTCTCAAATGCATTATCTTGACTGCATTCTATCGCCCAACTGCTGACAGTCATCCTCGTTTCTCCTGAATTTCGCTCCTGCATCCATGACATGTAGATCCGGTATCACTAGATCTTTCTCTGTCTTCCACCTCCTTCTCTCCACGTCGTGTCTCTCGTGAGAATGTAAACAACTCTAAACACCTACAGCCCACAGCCTCAAGCCCGAGGCAACAACCCATTCTGCCTCTCCATCTACATGGTGGTTTGTGCGATTTTGTGTCTTGATGCGAGTCAACGCCCTTTATGCAGTGGTTGTTGAAAACAAAAACGGAAAATGCAAGTCTTGGTAACATGAATCTGGTGTATCGGTAGGCAAAAAGCAAGATCGAGTACAGGGTGCGTAGGCCAGTCGCAGCCTCAATGGGTCCCGTGCAAATGCGATTCGAAGAATCATGCCCATGCATGTCACCAATAAGAGGTAGTAGGGCCTCAGCGGAAGTTGTTGTCGAAACGCTTGAAGGTGTAACCGATGAAAGGCAAGCTCATCTCGGGCGACTCCTCGACCACAGGGACGCCGGAACGGGCCTGCTGGATGGCCTGTGCCTTGAGTACGGTTGCGTTGTCGGTCTGGTCAATCTCGTCGGTCGGGAAGTAGGTGGTATCAATGGCGGATGTCAGGCGAGGCTCGAACGGCGCCCTGATGCGGCGCAAGCTGTCGAACTCGACTCCACGGAAGAAAGAGTGCGCCTTAATCTCGTGAGCGCCCCCACGGCCGAGACGGTTCTCGGTGTTGCAGATGAGGCTGGGCATGTTAGTGAGTGGATTCCATAAATAGCAGGCTTGCTCACCTTCGAATCAAGTTCTCGGCCTCCACACCGAGCTGGATGTCATCGGGGAAGTACAAAGTCTGCCTCCAGTTGACAATCTTTCGGTACGTGTCGTGGCTGTCCTCGGCGCAGAAAGGAGGCCATCCCACCAAACACTCAAACATGATGGTGCCGAGAGACCACCAATCGCAGTCGAACGTGTAGCCGTGGCCAGTGAAGATCTCGGGAGCGATGTAGTCGGGAGTTCCGACAGTGGAGTAAGCCATCAGTCTCCTTGAGCGACGCCAGTCGTTGATCTGGGAGCGGTTGCTGACTGTGAGGTTGATCTGGTCAATAGCAACAGAGTTTCTATCCCTTGGTCTGTTAGACCGGCCCTGAAGCAGCTGTTGGTAGTAGTTGTTGTCGTGCAAACGGTTGAAGCCGGTGGACAGACCGAAATCGGTCAGCTTGACGTGGCCGCCGCGGTCGAGCAGAATGTTGTCGGGCTTGATGTCACTGGGAAAGTTAGCCATTGGCCACAGCTTGGGCATAGGTGACATACCGATGAATGAAGCCCAACTTATGGACAGCCTCAATGGCAAGGACAATCTCTGCAATGTAGAACCGCGTGATATCCTCGGAGAAGATCTCGTACTTGATGAGCATCGTCATCAAGTCACCTCCGGGCAAGAACTCCATGAGCATGTACAGGAAGTACGAGTCCTGGAACGTCGTGTAGAGCTTCACGACCCAGGGACTGTCGGATTCGGCCAGAATATCACGCTCCGAGCGGACGTGGGCCAGTTGGTCCTTCTTGAACATCTCCGTCTTGATCAGGGACTTCATGGCGTAGACCTTGCCGTCGCCCTTCTTCTGAACCAGCTTAACCTCACCGAAGGCACCCTTTCCGATGATCTTGACGGTGTTGTAGTTTTCAGGCTTGTCCTTTGTTCGCAGGAATCGCAGGTATTGTCCCTCCTTGCGGCCGGCGGTGGACCAGATCTGCTCGCGTCTCGATTGACTCTGGTTGGGCTCGGAAAGCTTGGCCTCCATCTCGCTTTGTCTGTACACGAAGCAGTCAGCAAGCTGCAATAGCTGGCATGCGAAACGCCTCCTTACCTCTGGTTTCTCTCACGGGCACGCTTCACACTATCCTTGAAGAAGTCCGACGCCAACTGGGTGCACTTCTTCTGGTTGCTGTTGGCGTTGACGCCATACTTTTCGTAGTTGCGCTCGGGAGCTGGGGCGAAGATCTCGGCAGAAGAGCTCTGCTGGTTCGGGAGAGGAGGAGTCGCATAGTGTCCGTAGCCTGAGGGGGCCTGGCCGGGAGCACCAGCGGTGCGTGGTCGCTGGCCGGGAGAGGGGCCGCGGGAACCATAGGGGGATGCGCGAGCAGCGCCGCCGAGGTTCTGGTGGGAGAATTGGTGAGCGAGGCCGACATTGGGGTCGTTGCCGCCAGGAGTGTTGGATCGCGGCTGGTAACCGGCGTTGTAGTCGCCGTGGCCCTGGGGAGGGTACTGGCCCTGCTGCTGGTTGTTCATGAAGTAGCCTTGGGGAGCATAGCCGGCCTGGTAGGGCTGCTGCTGCTGCTGTGGGTGCTGCATGCCTTGCTGTTGCTGCTGCTGCTGGGCCTGGCCTGGGAAGACGGGCTGAGGAAAGGTCGAGGGAGTCGTAGGATACTGGCGGTCGCCACCGGGAGCCAGACGATCGTTGTTGTTCCCAATGTTGAGATAGAGACGGTTATTATTGCTGTCCATGGTTGTCGGTTTCGTCTTGACTCGGGGGGGGCTACGCGGTGTGCGGGTAGGGGTTGGTTGGCTGGCAAGCAGACAGCGTGGGCGTGGGCAGGCTGTGCTGTGCGGTGACTAGCAAAGTGGCAGTTTAATTGACGGTGCTATGGGGGCCGGCGAACGGGGTCGTCGAGCTGAGGAGGAGGTCTGCAGACTGCGGTGGCAGCGGTGCGGTGCGGTGCGGTTGCGGTACGATGCGGTGGCCAGTTGGGTTGGTCGCAGCGACTAAACGGCGGGGAAGACAGCCAAGTTGGACTAGAGGTTGCAGCCGCGGGACGCCCAGGGTCAAGGCGGGAGGTTGGCAGTATTGGGCTGATTGGTCCGAGGCGGCTGTCGACGAGATAGATTGCGGTGGGTGGGTGGATGGGAGGAACCCGCCGGTGCTAATTAAGAGAGAGAGTGAGCCCTAGTCAATGAATGGGTTGGGTTGGGTCATGGACGGCGACCGGTGAGATATCGACAGGCGTAGGGTTGGGTTGGTTTGGGTGTATGTGTGGAAGAGAAGAGGAAGAATATGGATGTACCTTGTGGTGTTTTGGAGTGAATTGGATGGTTGGAGGGGGCAGAAAGACGGGCGGCGGCTGGACGTCGTCTCCTCTGTCTCCTTACTAAAACGTAGCGAAAGGGGGTGGAGGGGGAACTTTTTGGCGATGCGGCACGATGTGGCGGAAGGGGAGGGGAAACGGGGGGGAAGGGGCAGTAGAGGAGAGGCACCAGGCTCTAAGGGGTGATCTTTTTTTTTTTTTTTTTCCGGTCTGGTCTGGTATTCCCCTTATCCTTGGGATCTGGACCCCTCTTCGTGGGCTTAAGGAATGCGACGACGGGAGAGCAGCTAGGTTACCTTGGGTAGCTTCTTAGCTGGGTATGCGGTCCTGGGGGGTTCGAGGCGACAGGACGAGGCACCCTCAAGCAAAGGGAGGAGAACAATGGCAAACAGAGGTGAAGTCCACAAGTCTACCTTCGTACGATGATGCGTATGCAGTAAGGTAGTCGAGACTCGAGAAGGGAAGGGGGGAAGTTGAAGTCACGAGACCCGGAGCCGAGACAGGATAACGTGCACGCAGTACTTAGGTATTCTTGTGGAAGGAGGCGGCGCTTGTAGTGCACTGAAGAGTGACTTTGGTGACTTTCAGGTTTGCTTTCCAGCCGCTCCCAACAGCCAGCAATTGGGTTCTGGGACCAAGCCAGTGTCGCGGCAGAGTCCAGACGGGACGTGACACTTTTCAGGGACTCGCCGCCTCAGGACCTTCCGACAGTCGGTCATAGGCGCAGGTAACACAAAGCAAAAAGTCAAGCAAACACCAAGCAGCGGCAGCGGCATGGAACGGCAGTGGCAGCGTCGTGGGCCCGTCGCGGGGCCTTGGACGTGAAGTCGGGCCTTGCTGAACCCCAGCTACCCCTGAGTTTGGAGCCATGCCGGCTCATCACTGGCTGATGGGCCGACATGTGGGGTACAGCTGCCATGTCATGCTGTGAGGTACTTACCTAATGTATGCTAGGTACATGTATGCGCATGTACCTTTGAATACCTCCGCTGCACCTCCTGCTCCTGCACTCTTCAAGGCCCAGTGAAGAATATTACCGCGACGGGGCTTCATCTATTCTGATATCCGCCTTTTGTATCGTTTGCCCCCCCGTGAAACACACTTTGGCAAACACCCTGTTCTTCATTCCGCTACCTGCGATGCTCCCAACCTTGCATCCAGATTCCAGTGTCAGCCTCTTTTACGTCTCGCACCGACAGCTGGCCCACACGTGCGGGGCGGAGGAGTGGCGGGGGCTTGTGAAGTGCGATTTTCCAATTCACCTTTCACGCTTTCACAGCAATGAAGGCCGTTTCCAATCGCTTAACTTAACCCCGACCTCTTCTCTCCTGTGGCGGCGGCCCCCCTTCACCGACTCTTCAGCAGCCAACCAGCCAACCAACCAACCGTGTCTCCGGTAATACGTGTAAGCCAACACCAACCTCGTCTTCCCACCTTACGGACATTGTTGACTTTTGCTCGTCAGAGTCAAATTCAACTGCCATGGTTACGTCGCGACCTACTCACACGCCCCGCCTAAGTTAAGGTGCCTTACTTTTGGCTACCTTAACTTAAGCCACCTTAACTTGACAGACAGGCCCCCTCACCGGAACCGTCCATCCGAAGAAAAGAAAAAAAAAGAAACAAGATGTCGTGGACGCCAACGTCGACTGCCGGTGCAACCAACACCATCATCGCCAACGTCTCCTCCCGCCTCTGCGATTGGCTTTCCGCCTCCAAGCGTGCTACATCGTCTCGGCATCTTGCCGAATGCCCTCTTCCCTATCTCCCTGCCTGCCTGCCTCCGCCTGCCTTACCCGTCAATCTCCTCCCGCACGTACACACCATACGGATACACTCACTCACTTCCCAACCCACACTAACACTCACACTCACCGGCCAAGCCATCCGGGCCTCGAGTTCAGATCACCGTAAACAACCTTACCCTCCCCCTTCCGGTCCTCCGGTCTTTTGGGGGCCTAACTCCAACTGCCTGCCACCCAAGCCAAGCAAGCAAGGAAAGAAAGGGCATTGACACTCTGCCCTACTACAGCCAAAGCATGGCTATCCCTCCTCGCCGGTTCATCTCTCCGACGGGCCCTTCCATCTCGTCTCTCCGTTGCGAAAGGAAAAGCCCACGTCACTTTGACCCTCCACCTGATGCAGCCCATCGCATTGCCGTCGTCATCCCATACCCTCCGCTACCCGCATTGTTCTAGCTTCTTCTATGCCAAAACCGCGACACGGCCGCACGCGCACACACACGACACAACGACCACCCGGCAGCCTGGCTCCTCCGCGGCACCAAGCATCACGCGTTGCAACGGGCCAAGCATCAACACGACGTCGTAGAACCCATTCCTAATTGCCCGACACGAGATAAAATAGCATCATCGTGTCTTCCGCCGTGCGGCCTCCCACGCTGTTCACTGCACGGGGCGGCCCCCCCGTTACACCCGCCACTACACAAGCTTGTCCGTGGCACATGGCAGCGTTGCACTCTCCGCCTTTTGATTCACGCCGCTGCTTGACATCGCCCGTCAAAAAACCAACTTGCCCCGGCCTGGTGTGTGACGACATGTGCGGTGTGGCTCACCGTCTCTGCTTGCTCGCTTGTGTTTCAGCGTCGCCTGTGTTCCCGCCAGAGAGGCCTCGGCTGGGATTATGACTACACAACAGCCACTCACGACCCATGGATAACTCATGATCTACGGTTACGAAGAGTGCTACTGCTCTATACTTCGACCATCGTATGGGAAGATCTCCCGCCAGTGTTAGAAGGCTGTCTGCACCGCCACGCTGCACCAAGCAGACTCCAAGAGAAAGCTGACGAGGCACGTTGACCAAGATTGACATCAAGACTCGCGGTAGGCTCAAGTGATGCCCCGTGTGTCTATACCTAATCCCCATCCATACCTAAGGTGCCTTAGACCGCATGCCCAATGACAACCCGTCAAGCCATCTCCCGTAATGCGTCCTCCTGCCATCGCGACTTTTAAGCCGTCGTTCTGCAGAATGGCCGATCATGCAGTCCAGATCTACCAGTCAGGGTGGCCAAGCTAAATGTGCTCCCATAGTGGACACCCCGCCTCTGCGTACCAAAGATCAAAGTCCCGATCCCGGAGCTGGATGCTTCAGCCTTTCGGGGCTCTCGGAGGGAAAAAAACAAAGCGAAGGGCATAATTTCTTCAGACGGGGTGCCGCTGCAATGTCCCCCCGTGCGCATCTTCGTCGTCGAAGCCCGAGCTGGACCAGACTCCCCTGCCAATTGAGTTTGTGCTTGCCGAGCAGTCTTCAGCGAGGAACAGAAAACGCGGCGGGCTCTCCAGTGACAGCTTGTAGTGCGTTTTGAGCACGGGCTCTAGTCTGCATGTGGAAGGCGGTGGGCGATAAATCCCCACCTTGCCTTTTTGGGACGGGTAGATCCGATAATTCGGCGAAGCTCTTATCGCGAACAAAATTTCGAAAAACCTCACTTCGTCCCGCCTGAGGTAGACCCCTCGTGCTAATTGCGAACGCCTTATTCACGTCCAGATTTTGGTGTCTGCGCCGCATTTTCAACCAGAAACCCCGCATAATTCCTCGTCCTCATTGAGAAACCGCCCAACATGGCGGACTCCAAGCCGCCCACGCCTCCAGAGGTACACACACCCCATCCCCATCATCACGAACATCACATCGCTGACACATTCCAGGCAACCCCTCCCGCACCCTCAGCCACGAACCCTCCCTCAAAACCAACTCCCGCCACTACGACGACCGCCGCCGCCCCCGGCCCCTCCGTCGCCGAAGCCTACAAAGCCCCGAAACCGAACCCCGTCTGGCAGATGCTCGGCATGCGCGGCCCGCCTAAACGCCTGCCCTCCCGCAACTGGATGATCTTCCTCTCCCTCACAGCCGCCTTCTCCAGCGCCGTCATCTACGACAAGCGCGAGAAGAAGCGCGCCACCGCCCGCTGGGCCCGCGCCGTCGCCCCCCTCGCCGCCGAGCCCCTCGCCAACCCCTCCCAGCTGCCCCGCCGCCTCACCGTCCTCATCGAGGCGCCCCCCGGCGACGGCCTGCGCGTCGCCCAGGACCACTTCCTCGAGTACGTCAAGCCCATCCTCGCCGCCTCGGGGCTCGACTGGGAGTTCGTCCAGGGCCGCCAGCAGGGCGACGTCCGCGCCGCCGTCGCAGAGAAGATTCGCCGCAGGCGCTCCCGCGAGGAGCGCCCGGACGTCGAGCTGCTCCCGACCGAGGAGAACCTCCGGGACGCCATGCGCCAGAAGAACGGCGTGCCCGAGTACGACGGTCCCGGCGGCGACATCGTCATCGGCCGCCACGCGTGGAAGGAGTACATCCGCGGCCTGCACGAGGGCTGGCTCGGGCCCCTCGACCCGCCGCCGAAGCCCGAGGAGGACAAGGCCCCCAAACCCGACGACACACCCGCCGCCACTACCACCGACGGCGAGACGCCCAAGAAGGAGGAGGAGCAGCCAAAGCCAGAAGAAGAGGAAAAGAAACCCGCCCGCCCGCCTCAACCCATCCCCCATAACACCACCGCAGACTACGAAGCCGCCCACCTGCCCCCCTCCCTCCCCGCCGAGTTCTCCCCCTCGGAACCCATCCCCTTCCCCCACCTCCTCGGCTTCTCCGGCACCTTCACCCGCCTGGGCCGCTTCCTCAACCGCCGCCGCCTCGCCGACGACATCGGCCGCCAGGTCGCCGCCGTCTGCTTCGCCCACGCGCGCGAGTACCGCCCCACCGACGACCCCGAGTGCCCCTACGAGCAGCAGGCGGCCCTCGCGCACGAGGAGCGCGACTGGGTCAAGAGCGCGTACAAGAAGCCCGAAGACGCCCGCGACGACGAGGAGCGCGCCGAGCTCTCCACCGAGCGCATCTGGACGTCCCCCGTTGTCGTCGACCCGCGCATCGCCGAGCGCATGCGCCGCTTCGAGATCGCGCCCGAGGTTGAGGAGCGCGCGCGCACGATCGAGGTGCCCGAGACCGAGGTCGAGGGCTGGATCAAGAGCAACCTCCGCGCGCTGGGCATCTGGACGTGGGAGACCGTCCGACCCGCCGAGAGGAAGGGCCCGAATGTGGGAAACGTTGATGACGAGTGAAAGATCTGTTTTGCATGCGTTGTCTCGCGGCCAATATAGAGTAAGGTGTGCCTAGGAGTATCAAAAAGGTTGTACACTATCCCCCCCGGTGGCCGGGGCGTATTTTCTGTAATTCTACTGCATGGAAAAAATAGGCGCGCGGGAGGCATTATGATAGATATCGGCTTAGCCAAGCCTCCGCTTGATGAAATTCCAATGTACACTCCTCTTCATCTTCGTCTCTCGGCCCTGGTCTGATAGTATCACTCATCATCCGAATCCGACCCGTACGCAACCAGGCCCATCTTAGGCTTCACCGGCGCCGGCACAGATGCACTCGCCTTCACCTTCTCAACCTCCTTCGCCTTCTCATCCTCCTTCCCTTCACTCTTCCTCCCCCCATCCCCCTCACCCTTCTTCTCCTCCCCAGCCTTCTTCACCCCGAACCCGACCCTCTCCCGCCGCCTCCTCTTCCTCCCAACAGCCCACTCCTCCTCTCCGCCCCCTTCTCCCTCATCTCCTCCCTTCTCACCACCGCCACCGCCGTCTCCGTCCGCAGCATCGCCATCAGCAGGCCTCTTCCCCAGCTGCGCCTTCCGGAACGCAGCGAGCCCCTCCTCCGTCTCCCGGCGCACCCGCTCCTCCTCCGCGCGCTTCGCCTCCCGCACCTCGTCCAGGAACTCAATCTCGTCGTCGTCGAGCGGCCTGAACTGGTTCTTGATCTTGTTCGCCTCCTCAAAGGCGGCCTGTTTCGCGGCTGTAACCAGGCATCGTCAGTCCAGTCTCATCATCCATTCCCTCCTCGGATCAAATCTCATGAAAAAAGTGATCATGGCAAAAAGCCTAGAATGGAAATAAGGAGCAAAGAAGACGGAGACTGAGGAACTCACCTTTATTCGCCTGCAACACATCATACAAACTCCTCTCCCCGCCCTCGACCGCCTTCACCCGCGCCTCCTCCCTCCTCTTCCTCTCCGCATCAAGCTCCTTCTGCACGGCCTCCCACTCGGCATTCTTCCTCGTCTGCCCCGCATCGCCAGAACCCGTTGTAGAAGCCACCGCCTTGCTCTCGCCCTCAGCGACGGCAACAGCCTCGCCAGTCTCGGCGTTGATCGCCCCCGCCGACACGAATCGCGACATAATCCCCTCTTCCTCTCACTTTCTCTGAGGAATCAATCCTAGAGTAGACAGTGCTTTGAGTGCGTCCAGAAATGAAATCTCAAGACTTGGTCGCTGACGTCGCGTTGTGAACGACGGTCAGCCGGCACCGAGTGTATGAAGGGTCGGAAGGGTAAACGACTTTTCGGGATGCCCCGAGCAATAGGATCGTGAGAAATCGCCAAAGGAGAAAACAGCTCCGCTTGAAAATAAGATGTCACGGCGGTTTAAATGGCCGATGAATGACTTCGTTGATGGTTTCGTGGTGTTTACGATGGATCCTTGAAGCCCCAGGCTGGCTGGCAGGAGAAAGTGAAGAGAGACGTTGGGAGATTGACGAATCAGAGCATCCGTTTCCATCTGTCCCCGCTTTTGGCTCCCGTCTTCCAACGGCAGCCACTTACTTAGTGTTCTCACCTTCATTGTTCACTTCGATTTCACTCTTTCGACGTTCAGAATTCAAAGGAATTGGTTTCTCTTCACCATCACTTCGTCACATTCACAATAACTTCAAATGGGTTGCAGTGGTTCAAGTTTTTGTGTATTTATCTGTTTGTCTAGGACTGCGTCTTCCAGTAGTATGGGTCGTGCCCATGCGTCGGTGCTTCTTGCACGCGTTTTGTTATCCTTGCTTTTCCTTCCCAATCTTTTCCCTCGTGTTCATATCCAAACCATTTTCCATCATGTCGACAGCTTACACTTGATGTAGGAGCGAAGACACGCTCGTGTGTCGCCCAAGTCGGCCGACGCTGCACACGTGGTGGAAGGTCCGTTGCCAGTCCCGTTGGCTTTTTTCTCCGAAACCCCAAGTCATACAGACCTTGAAAAAAATACCACAATCCCAATGGCTATACGTGCAAGGAAGAACGAGCCCGCATTATCTGCCACACTTCTGATAATTCATACCCCGTAGCCATAACGCTCTCTAGTGAATGCCGAATTGACACGAAGAGAAATGAGAATAAGAGACGTCTAAGAATGTCATAAACAGAGGACGGCGGAGGTTCTGCAGCGTCTCGATTTCTCATTCAGTCTGGAACGAGAAGAGCGTGCCGACTGCCAACCGTCCAGAAAGTGCCGCGTAACAAAGTAAAGAAAAATAACTCCCAAAAAATAAAAAGCGAGGAAAAAACCTGCCGGGGGATGTCCCCTCCGTTTTGACCTGCAGCGCAATGCAGAACACCTCTCCATGTGAGTCCCATTTTTTTTCATTCTTGCAAACAAACAAATGGCTGCCCGAGGCCAGCCGAAAAAGTCAAACATGATCCATATGTACCTCCACGGCATGCAACTTGTCTTTTTTGGCGCGGTAACGCAAAGGGCATTCAACAAAGCCAGGTCACCTCTCACTCAGAGGACGTGGACCACCGACTCCGGTAGACCATCGCCAACTGAGAGTAACCCGGTGAGTGCCAATATGAGAGAATTACAAGAAAACAATACAATCTTCTTCCACGGACCACACAAAGGAAAGTGGAAGCAAACGAGTGAACATTGTCGGTGCTTCGCAAGTCCATCCCGAGGATGGAAGCTATGAGCTACGGTGGGACGCCAGAAATTCGAGGGTGTCCAGTACTAGCATCATCTCGGCACATCGGGAGGTTTCGTTGTCGATGGCGATCGCTGGTTTGTGGCGTCGAACCGGTCGGAAGAATATCGGATCGTCGGATGAGACCGCCTCCTACCACATAACCCATACGGATAGCCACAAAATCTATCGTCCAAACTCCAGGGGAATCGCAGGGGTTGACCGTAAAACGCCAATGATGAATTTTATCCGTATACCAAGGGTAACAAAGAATTAAAGAAATATGTCATTAGGGGCCGCGGCCGCAGAATCGTGAACATCCACCTCCGACACGTCAGAACCAGGTATCGAGACACCCGGCAGCCGGAGCTGTATGGAAGGTCGGAGGCGTCGAACCGCGCCCGAGTCGTGATGGTCGAACTCCGAGGTGAGAACCATCGGGTCAAGTGACCGCTTCTTTCGGTTTCTCGTCGTGAGAGGGTATCTGAAGAATGCAAATGTATCGTCATGCCGAAAGAAAAAAGAACAAAAGCCTGCGTCTCCGGTGACGCTAGACCTCCCAAACTTTTCCGATAACAAAATTCCTGCCAATTTCATAGACGGTTGTGTCCGTCCAGTATCGCCGGTGTGCTCAGCCCATAACGGGCTGGCCGAAGCCGGGGTGCGCGAAGTAGCCGGGCGGCTTCACAGCAGGCCCGACGCAGTTGGCGCAATTGCACTCAGCCACACCATGCTCCCACATGGTTTGGTTGTAACCATAGTGACCCGAGTAAGTCTGGTTGTGACGGTGGTTGTAGTAGTTGTGTGAGGGCTGCTGGTAGCGACCATTCCACTGTGCATTAGCGGCCGCCTGAGAGAACCACTCGTTGTATCGGGCGTTGGCCGACGTGGCAGAGTTGATGTACTCGGGTGTGCCGTAGCCCGAGTCGGGAGGGGTGAGCGGTGCTGCCTGCCAGTTCCAGTTGTAGGCCTGCTGGTGGGCAATCTCGTTGCGCTTGATGGCTTCGTAGCGCTCGTATTCAGCTGCCTGCTGCTGAACGAAGTGGTTGTAAGCGGTGCGACCGCTGTATCTGTTGATGCTGGTGTCGATGGCAGGGACGAGTCTCTCGCGGGTGGCGCGAGCTGTGGCCTGGTCCTTGAGAACCTTCCACTCGTCCCAGCTAGTGAGCCAAGCCTTGTAGTCCTCGCTGTAGTCCAGGTTGACGTAGAGACGCCAGCCAGACTGCTCCAGCCACTCATGTTCCAGAGCGTTGAGCTCGGCGACGGGAATACCGCTCACCTCAGACCAGGAGCGGTTCTGGAAGGTGTTGTCGTCCAGAAACTTGCTGCCAAGCAGAAGCGAGACTGTCAACATGCGCCAGACCTGACCCTCAGGGACCGTGTAGGCAGGATTGTTCTGCTTGAGGGTGTTGACGCGCTTTGCAAGGTAGTTCATGCCAAGGAGAATGGTGCTCTTGGGCAGACGCGTCGAAGAGAGAATCTGCGAAACGAACTTGCGGAAGGGGGGCGTGACGGCGGTGCTCGACAGAGGCATGACGACACGGGTAGCCATCTCAGCAACGAATTCGGCCATGTGGTCGACCTCGTAGTCGAGGACAGCGCAGACGCCTCCGGGCATGATGGCGGTATTGAGAGGGGGTCCGACGAAGATCGTGAAATGACCTTTGTCGGGTGGGAAGTTGCTCGAGGCACCTGGAGGGGAGACACTAAGCAACGATGGGCTGGGCCGCAGTGTGCTGATGGTGATGTCCAAGGCCGTGGAATCGAGACGGTGAGAGAGGGTTGGAAGAGACGTTAGCCCTTAGTAACCGCGAACAGCCATCAAGGGTTTCGTGTCGGTCGACTTCGTGGAGCGAATGTCAAGCGGAGGAGTCGGACAAGAAAACTAGGTGAGTCGTCGTAATTCGGTGATCGATGACGGCTCGATGACCCAGGAAGAATAAGTATCTTCGTGGGGATGGATACTGGTGATGGCTGACTCGGAAAAAGGATGCTTTAACGGAGGTTGATCGTCGAGGCGTCAGGAATCCAAGGGCCGCGAGACACCGGATGAAGAAAGTCGGGCAATAGGAAGAAGGAAAGCCGCAGTACTGTCTGGATTGGTGAATGTCAGCGAGAGCGTCGATACAGAATAAAAACTTTGACAGTCTGTGCCTGAGTCTGATACACAAGCTTCGTCGAATGATGCGTCAAGTAGTGGCGGGCCGGTGTTGGAGTGCGGGAGTGCTGGGAGGCGACTTGGGCGACTGTCCCAGTGAAGGGTGGCCCCTGTGGGAAACAAATGCAGCCGATGTCATGCAACCCCAGCACATTTGGCGTTCGGAAAGCGTCGTGCCCAGCTCAGGTTTGGCGTTTGGTGAAAAGCTTGGGCGATTGGAAAGGTCGGGCGAGTGAAAGCTGGAGAGAGTGCCCCAGCCAACCTGCCGTTGTCGCGTACGGTCTTGTTTGGTCGGATCGGGCGTCGAGCATAGGACGAAGGTCGTGTACCAGACTGTCGGCGAAGGGCGGGCGGCGACGAGATGATGATATTCGAATGATGGGAAAGTCGGGGCTTACCTTGAAGAAAGGGAATGTCGGACGGAGTTCGCGATGCCAAAAAGACGGCGTTGGCGGACGATCTTGTTGAGGATAGAAAACACGGATTTGGTGGTCGATGTTTTGATAGCTCAAAGTCGAACTCGTATGAACGAACCACTCGACCAAGTAGGGCGGGCTGAAGTGACAACGGATGTCGTTCGGCGGCAACAGATCGCGAAGAGGGAGAGAGACGAGAACCTGAATCCTGGGTGTCGACGACTCGAGGGGGGGAATTCGTGAGAGTCGAGGACGGTGGATTTCGTCGTGATACGGCGGATTCGAGGGTTTTGGGGGATTGGGAGAGGGGAGGGTTGGGGGAGGGGAGGAAAGAAAAAAGACGCGAGGAAGAAAATCGAGGAGTGAAATGGATGGGACGGGTCGGGTTGGGATGGATGGAGTTGGGGAGGATGGGGACAGTGGATGGGGGTGAGGATGGTAGAAGAGTGGAGCGAGGAATGATGGCGGCGTGCGTGTGAATGGAGGCGAGAGGGCGAAGCCAGCAGCAGCCGACACTGAACAGACCAGACCAGTGTGTGGGAAGAGCAGGAGGAGCAGGACCCGAGGAGGAAAGGTGCGGACGGAGACGGGGGACTGGGACTGGGGACGGGGAGACGACCAGGGGGGGTGGGTGGTCACTGGTCACTGGTCACCTCAGTCAGTCGGTATTCGTAGGTACACAGAGGGTACAGTGGAAGCCAAGGTGGTGCTAACGAAGGGCAAGGTATCCGCCCAGCAAGAGACAGAGAGAGAGAGAGAGGAAGGGAGACCAGGAAAGAGAGAGGTGTGAGGAAGGACGAGGTACGGTGCACACTGCCCAGAGCAGCAGATGAAATCCAGTCCACGCCTGCCTCAGTTGGCGGTGGTGGGTGGAGGAAGGTGGTCGGGTCGAGAGGGTTGGCAGGGTTAGCAGGGGGGAGGGGAGGCACCGCTGTCCAGCACATCTGAAGTACATGCAGTTGCCACCAAACTCACGTATCACGACTAGGTACACAGAAGGTATCGATTCTCGCAATTGCAATGTTCTGCAGCCTGAGCCTCTGAGGTGCGGTGCCCGCAGGCAGGTACCGCCGTACCGCGCCAGACACGGCAAGAGACCGACAGGCAGGGCAGGACAGCAGCAGAACCAGGCACACCAGGACAGCCCGACAGCAAAAGTGGATGCCATTAAAATGGCCAGGCACCGGCACTGGCTGCGGTGATTGAGTGGTAAATGCGAATGGGGACGCCAGCACTCGTCGAGCAGAAGTACTCTGTATCCATATCCAAGAAAGAAAGGAAGGCGACAAAAATATCTCCACGGTCTACTGCGTATGGACGGACAGGACACGTCGTAGCATCGATCATCTCCACGGCCCATGGACAGCTAGCTATCCCTCATGCGTGGTACATTTCAACCAGAGTTTGCAAGGCGTGTCGTGTCTGCAGCGCAATCATCTATCCATATCAAGACTGACCTCTCGACGTCTCGCCAAAGCTTCCGCCCAGATGAGTGGTGGTTGCTGGCAGCGCTGACGCTGCTGGCATCAGGCTAGGCCTGGCCTTTGAGTCGAGGGACCCGACGACCAGCAGCCCCCCCTGGCAGCAAAGCAGCATCGGCGTCAGTGACCAGCAGCAAGAGGCCATAAAAAAATATGGGTGGAACCTTCCTGCCCTGGATCAAGTGTGGAGACGACAGGGTGACTGCACCGAGCGAGTGTGAGGACTGAGGAGGGAGTGCGCCTGGTCAAAACTGAAAAGGCGAAGGAGCGTGGCAGATGGCGCCGGTACGTACTCTCTTCGCGACCCGCGACCCCGTTTTAGGACACAGGAATCCCCATCGGCATCCAGATTGGACGGCACGGTGGACACTCGCTCACACACTCTTCGACACCGCTGGAAACCGGGACTTCTGGATGGCTGACAGCCGGCCCTCATTGGTTTATGCCCTAGGCCCTAGGTGGTGTTCGTACTCTGCTGGCTTGCCTGGCTCCGAGATGGACTCATGCGTCTTGTGTTTGTGTGTGTGTGCGTGTGTGTGGACTGCGTATCCGTACTTTACTCAACCTAGGCAGGTGGTCGTAGGCAGGTGGTGGATGGACCGTCAACTCCCAAGAGCCTGAGGCACTTTGCTCGATTTAACTCGTACACATGGCTTCCGCGTTTGGCTGCTGCACTCTCAGTCAATCACTCAGCCGGCGTGTGAGGTGAGTATTCGTAACCTGACCTGGCCTGAAGGTCCAAGGGGGAGGGAAGCACCGGAGCCACGTCCAGGGAGGCAGTCGCATGCGGAAAGTACCATCCCACTGGAAGGGAAGGGATGGGGGGTCAGGCAGGAAGGCGGACGACGGAAGGAAGCAAGCAGCAGCAGCAGGAAGCACGCAGCACCACCTGCTCCTGCTCCTGCTCATGCCGGACAGCTGCTGCGTCAGGAAGGAACCAGCGCTGTTCCTACCCTATCCTCCTCCCCATCCTTCATTGTGTGAGGTGCCTGCCCTGCCCGTTCCTCCAATCACAGCCGCTCAGGTGGATCTATCCGCCTGCTTCACTCCAAACACCAAGGCACTTTAAAGGCAAAAGCCCGTGGTGTGTCTCTCATTGGCCGGGTGTCTGCCGAGTAAAACCCACGCTAAAACACGACCACAACACAACAAAAACACTGCGAGAGCAGACGAAGCACCGGAGAATCAATACCGACGCAACCCAGTCACAGCAGCCTGCCCACGTCCACACTGCTGACTGAGGTGTAAGCCTGTGACGATTCACTGCGGCAGCGGCACGGATACGCTACGCTACCGCTCGCCACCCTACCAACCTGGCCTACCACCTTTGACCACCTTTGCCTGGAACCCAACCACACCCGCTACAGGTCTCGCACCGCACCGCACCGCACCGCCTGCGATTCTGCCAGACCCGTGTGTGTACTCAGAGCAACCCCGAGGGCGGACGACAAATATCCCTCCCTCCACGGAGACCGAGACCATGTTGTGACGCATCTTTCCACGTTGGCTTTGGAAAATATGACAACCAGGCAACAAAAACAGAATGCAGGAGACACGACATCTGTCCAGATCAACTTACATCACAGACACACAGATACGTGACAACGCCGAATTTGAAAAATCTTCAACTCCATACTCCAGTCACCAACGTCAATAGTCTGCCGACCACGCTTCGTGAATCGTACCGATTCGTCTCGACTTGCAGCCTGCCATCTAACGGTACTCGCTTACACACCCTGGGCGTGATGGTCAACTCCCCTCGCTCGTTGTGTGCCGTCCGCCAAAAAAGCTAGCAAGTCATCCGGCTCCCAGGAAATCCAACAGAGGAAGAAAAAAAATCGTTACTGGCGGTTCAGCTTTAGCGCGCCTTCGTGATGGGATGACCCAGTCTCCCGAGGCTTCTAGATGTACTGGAGAGTATTGGGCTAGCCTTGTGCAATTTGTGCCCGGCGCCTGTACCTTGCATACGGCCCAAGGAGGCTGGGTTGTCGCGGGTAGAGCAGGTACTCATACTGCCCCTGCGCGACAACGCAACCTCTGCGATACTTTCCAGAGAATCTGCACTGCGATGTGCCTTTCCTCTCAACCGCTGTGAGTCCGTGCTGCTCGAGTCTGGTCACCGCCTGCCTCTGTCTCCGACTCCAGCTAATGATTCAAGATACCCATCATATCCGGGGACGGTCCCAGGCAAACCCCAGCCCAAACCACAGACGGCGGCCCCCAACCCAGTCAAGACTGACGGCGAAAGCAACTCCCAGTCTCCCACTCTCCAAAGCGAATACTTTGCGCCGCTGCTGGGCCACCCACACTGACAGACTCAGCGTCTGCTTATTTCGGGGCCGGACGAATGGCAGATCGTATCTTGTCGCCCATTGCCTGTAATCCCAACTGCAAAGGGCAAGGGACAGTCTGTGCCAGTGGACTGTGCCCATCATCCGATCTGCTGGGTGATCGCTGCGGCCCAAGTAAACCCAGTCACCCAACTCCCAGGCTATGACGACGGGATGCACTCAGCGAGCCTAGCCAGCATCCACTCACCGTCACCGTACCACCGTTGTGCAGCTCAGTATTACGGGTACGGGCACCCTCGAGAACTGAACTTTGGCCTCACCTTCCGTCGACTGCTGTCTTCTTCGCAGAAGCGGAGTGACATAGTGACATGGACGGATGATCACTGCGGCATTTCTAGCCTCCAGAACCATCCATGGATATTCCTGACCCCGTACCGATGTGTCTAGACTTTTTGATGTGCAGTTATTGGAGCAAATGGGTCTCTTCCATTGCTCCTTGCTCTGCTAGTATCTCCAGACTCCGACGACTGACAGCCACTACGGTACGTCAGTGTGTGTCGTTTCGCCTCATCAAGACGACGCACCACCATTACCGTCTTAAACCTCCAGTACCGCGACCCTGCCCGTCATTGACCGACCCTTGGTTCAAGGCTCAGGGAGCTCGGCAGCCAATGCTGGCTAGGCTGCTTCGAGCCTGGTCTGCAGAGAAACCCTCTGAGCCAGAGACGGCACAACCCAATTTTCCAATTTCATTACAGGCAAGACCAAAGCCCATTCCTGTTCGTCGTCACCCTCGGATAAAATAAAATAATATTATGGATTCGTCGAACAGGTCTAGCCAAACGCGGCATTTTGGCACATTTGTTGTTCCCGCAGCAGGGCCCAGCAAGCTGCAAAACAAATGTACGATTTCATGTCCTGTCAACCTGGAGGAGATTGCAGCGGAGGAAGAGAATTACCGCACGCTCCACCTCCCACGACACCGTGCTTGCCTACAGTGTCAAGCAACTGCTTTCCAGCCGCTGGCGTCTCTGCATGCACACTCAGGGGGTCAGTCGGCAGCGGAACGATCCACCGGCCAAACATGACTGGCACACAGAGAACACTGGCACACTTGTTGGATGGCTTCCAGCCCCAGACCTCACACGCGCGCAAAAGCACACACTCTCTTTCACGCACTCATACACACACAACACACGCACCGCAGAGACCCGACGACCAACCAAGCTGCTGACACACGCACAAAACACTCAGCTGAGTGCGTGCCAGGCTCTCTAAGCTTCTCCAAGCCCTGAAGTCGCTGCTGCGCGTTCATCTCTGGCCAAGGCGCAGACCCGGTCTCGCGGCTCAGCGTTCCCGGCCCCGAAAGGGAGCCGGTAGGGAGTAATTATTGCTTCTACCTCTGCTTCTCAGGCATCCAAGGCCTCAGCATTGAAGACGTTGCCTGTTCACTCAAAGCGAACACGGATGTTGGTCTCAGCCTGCCGATTGGCCGTGGTCAAGCCGGACATCTCTCTCCCTTTGATACCAATATGATACTGCCACAGCGTGTATCCGTCTCGAACTCGTGTTCTGCAAGTTCGTCATATCATCAGGAACCATTTGCCCTGTGAGTCCTGTCGTAATTTCAGCAAAAGCAGGACGTAACGCCATGTATTTTTTTTGCTGCGGTCCAGGTCAATGCAGGGGACTCTCAATATCGACGAGTACAGCCCCAGCACTGGGCAACAAGTGATCCGCCCGGCGAACCCGTTGCCTCGAGGAAGCAGGTCGCGCTGGGACGCAGATGCGAGCTGTCTTTCTTTCAGGGATGGGAAAGGCTGGGAGCTGGAGCATCCGTGCCACCGCAGTTCTTGCACCGGGAGTCGCCTGGCGCCCTTGACTTTTGACTCCCTGAGCCAACGCATCCCAGAAGTCCTCGGGGAGAAATCACGGTGCACGCTGAGGCCATGGCGACCGTTGTCAAGTTGCCAACCTCGCCAGGCCTTTGACGCGCTAGCAGAATCACGTGTCTCTGCAATCCACGCTCTTCAACACCGCAAAGGCATGGCAGGCACTTGTATGAACGGAATAGCTTGGGCAGCGGTGTTGCATCGACCGAGAATCAAGATCAAGCAGCCGTCGCCATGACAATATGAGCCAGCATTCAACCTGCTTGCGCTGGCAGACTGGCATTCTTTCTTCATGGATGCAAGGGCTTCTTCAATAGTCGACGCGATACCTAACGGCGAGGCATCGAGGCATCGACATCGAAATGAGAAATCCTACCCTGGTTACCGTTGACGACACTGCCGTCGCCCCAGGAATCAACAGACCGGGTGTTCTGACAACTGAAATGCGGGTGCCCTGATTGGTTCACTGCAGTCCTTCAACCACTGGGTCTGTCGCATCGTCCGGGGCGGTCTGCAAGAACAATCGGTGCTTGCCAATAACGCCCTTCAGAGCCCAGCCGTTCAGCCCTGCTTGACAGAGGGGCTGCATTCGCTGTGTCCGAAGATGGGGGACGTTGAGAGACCCGAGGTGGCGAGTTCAGGCTTCTATCATACACTGGCAGATCGATCATCGCAGTCACCAGTTTGAAATATTGGTCCCAGAATATCACAGCCAGTACGGCGCGAAACAGCCGCGTCGAAATACAGAGTGGAGGTGCGCTTGCCTTGTTCGCGGTGCTGAACGAAAATAGCAATGATGGACCGAATGCGGAAGGTCTCCGAACGTCGTTAATCGTCAAAATTCGACCTTTGATGAAGATCAAATTTTGAAGGGCCTCGTGGCGTATGCTGGTTTTGCGAGTCAGACTGGCAAATGAAGTTGGACCAAGACGCAGCAACTTGGAAGAAGGGCAATCTCAAAGGTCTGGAGTGCATTCTCACACTTCGGCCTATGATACCGCCTCGATGCAGCAAAGCCGGTCAGCCCGGGCCATTCTAATGACACCCCTGGCGTCGCTCACAATTTGGATACAGTGCGATCTCTCTTTCTGGGGGGGCTGCTTTCGACACACAGGGGCGGTTGGCCATGAACAGAGCCTTCTTTTTTTTTTTCTGTGCCTCGTGTTGAGCAGACGCGTGGGCCGCCGAAACCCTGGAGCAAAGAATCTCAAGGCCCCGTAAGTATGCAGGACGTGATACACTGAGAAATTCTCAGGTGCAGCCACCTGACGGATCATTTTCACAAGGATTGCTTTTTTCTTCTTTCCCGCTGACGATCTACCCTTGCTCTCCTAGCCCCCTCCAGTTTCCCAGGCGGTTGACTCAACTTGAACCATCACTAGACAGGACATTGAAGTACCTACGTCGTAGGGTTTGAAAGGGCCGCTGGGCAGTGCCGCAGGGCACAAACAGCGCCAATATCCGCCCTCAGGCGCGCCATTGCCTGTCCCTTGGCCCTCGGCTCTCAGTGACACACGAACCACCTCTTCACCTCCCGCCTGTTCTATGTATATCTCGGTCTTTCACCACCACCAAAGGACTGGCTGCGACGCTACGAGGAGGCTAGGGAAGTTGGACCCTGAAAACAGATCTCACGAGGGCAGACAGGCAGGTTGTCCAGGTCGAGGAGGCTCACACTGCCAATGCTGAATGTTCCAGAACTAATGACAACTCATCGCCCGTCACTGGTCACTTGTCCGCAAGGCGTATCCGTACATTGGACCATCGTCACTTGGAACCAGACCCAAGGATCTCGGAGGCCAGGAGGCCCATTCACCAGCGACAACGCCAACAAGAGCCCACGAGGTTGAGGCCCACAATCAGACGCAAGAGAACACGCCAAAGGCTAAAGTGGTCTTTCTCTGCCTGTTAGACTCGTGCTTCTCAAGGGTCCAACTCCACCGCCCATCGCTAGCGGGTGGCAGGGCATCAGGGCTCCGTCGAGCAGGTTGACCCCCCCACTCGGGGCCAGGCGAGAAACCATGGAGTCGACCACTTGGATCGTCGAACTTTTTTTGTCTCCTGTTTTTTTGTTGCGCTCCCCCTCTTTTTAGCATGCTACAAGCCACCGTTGATCGGATTACCTGCATGTTGGGAACATCGGGCACCTTCACCGCAACTAAGTTCGAGGGGAAACCGGGACGGGGTGGGCACGACGATAGCTCCAGTCCGATCAGATGCCCCTCGCGGCCGAAAGACCCAGTACAATACCACCTCTGGGAGACAAAAACTCCTGATGTTCATGGACAGGCAAAGCGCAATTGCCGACAACAGATGCACGGCGACGGCCATGGCGAACCTGTCGATACGCCGAAGTCTCCATCAACCAGTGTTGGCCAACTTGAATCAGGGTCTGCCGGCCGGTAAAACGCCGAGAGCAAAGTGCACCCCAAACTTATTTCCTCCTAGATTGCTCCTTAGCAAGTCTACTACTACATACCTTCTGCAGGACACGAATTTTCCAGGGTTCAAGGAAACTTGCAAGATTGACAAGAAAATTCTTTTGCTTGGATGGGCTGATGACGGCCGACTCGACCTAACTGGCCTTGTTCATGATTAACGAGTCGACCCTCTCAACGTCCGGTCTGCTCATGAGCCATCTTGCGTCGTCTCCAAGCCCCTAACGGCTAAACCGCCCAAGAAAGGCCCGTCGTTGGCAGCAATGTTTATTCCATCCAATGATGGTCACTGGATCCAAAGACTGCTTTGTCATCGGGTCCTCTCTCGGCCAATGCCTTTGGTAGCCTGCGTTCTCGACTCTCTTCCTTCTGCCGTCACGCGAAGTGCAGCGCTATCTGCATCTTAGCAACGACTCTTACTCGCTCGTTTGAGTCTCGTGTGCACCCCCAACCGCCCAGCCGATGCACGAACGGGCGGGCCTGGTGTACCTACATGATTCGATGGTTGTTCTGCCACGGCTGCAACATGTCTGCATACAGCTCGCACCTTGCCCCCGACGCCGACGGTTCCGTATCGTCCAATGCAGCCATCCTCAGGACCTCATTCTCTCGAACCCCATCAGCCGGGACGGGCTGCTAACGTCGGGCTGTCTTACTTTTGACACATACTACCGGCGGTGTGGGGATGTTGTCGCCCAGCTGGTAAGTAAGTTGAGCGATGAGATTTAGCTCATAGGGTGGTCCGTCTGGACTCTTGCCGCCAGCCTCGCCGCATATGCGTGTGTGATTGAGAAACCAACAATAATTGACGGTGTATCACTGCGTCAAGCTGTCGCGGCACGGCACACACGCATCTGACTCTAGAGAGCGATCGTTCCCCAACATGACCTTCCGCCGTGGGACAGGAACGCTCTGCAGGAAGCTGCGCGCGCATTCAGCTGCTGTCCCTGGTACCGGTACGCAGCAAAACCGCGCATCTTAACAACGAACGACGATGACTTGTTCCCTTCTCCTCAACCCCGCAGCATGAGGCGTGGGACTTTGTGTGCCGTGTGTTTGACATTGAGGCCCGTCCAGCCTCCCTTGCGGCAGAACATCGCAGGCGGTGCGTTTGAAGGCACGGCGGATTGCTTAGAAATGGCCATCTCTAAGCAAGCCCAACGGTCGTTGACTGGCCGGGTCTCTGGAACCGGTGGAGCGGACGGTGTGCACCGCTGTCCCAGTGGAGCTGGAAGACAAAAATGCCGCTTCTCTGAACCAGCGACTGTTGCAGCAGACAAGTCGACGCTACCTCACAAAGTGCCGCTACTGCGCAGGATGTATGGACGACGGCGCCTGGAGCCAACAGGATGCTCCCAAGAGTGGCCCAGGAGGGAGGCGCACGCAACATGGAGACTTTGGACGGGTCCGCGAGGAGGAGCTATCGGGTCCCAAAAAACGCCCGCCCTTGTTCCGCACAACCACTCCCGATCGGGACGAGAAGCCTCCAGCGGAACGCATCACCATCCGTCACTCGTCGATATTGTACAACCCTCTTGACGTAGTCGCCCTCGCCACAGCCCAGCCCGTGACCCCCTCCCCCCCTTCCTCCGTCAAAGAACCCCTCCGAACTGGTCCGTCCCCCACACACAGGCGAAGGCCGCAATGTGACTGCAGGGACAAGAGAGAGGGTCGGCCAAGGCTTCCACAGGCCAAGCAGTAACGGGCTAGAAGATGCATGTTCGATCTTTCTGTGCTCGCCCGCCGCCCATCGTTACGTCGACGTAGGCTTTCGGTTGTGGGTGTGTGACCCCCAAATATTCCCCAACTCGGCGATAGGACGAGGGGCTGGTCTTGCTAGCGGTGGCTACTCACCACCATGGTCTGCACTAACATGGAAGCCATTTGCCGCCAACCTGTTTGCCCCTTGGCGGTTCTCAGTCCCGGCCGCCGGGGAAGAGTCTCCACAGCACGCCGCCGTCGCCGACGTCTGGGTAAACTCGGGATACGGTTTCGCCTCAGTGGTCCCAACCGTACACCCGCTTGCTACAGTGCTTGCAGTAGTGCCTTGTTTGGCGAGCGGCGCAAGAAAGAAAGCGGCAGTGATGGGCGACGTCGTGGTCGCTCACGAAAGCATCAGGCGCCTTGTTCATGACACATTCGAGAAACAGCGATGACCAGCAGCACCATCCCCGACTATGGCATAGAACCGCTTGGTCTGGGGTGTTAGCGGTCGGTAACCCATCTCTTACGTCGTCCATGCTGTTGTTTACCAAGGAACCGTTCGCCGGGCGGGATATTCTTGTCCCTCCGCAGCTCAGGAAGCCAAAGCTGAACGTTCGATCGTCCATGAGCGCTGAGCAGCCGGCGGACGAGGCGGTGCGTGACGTGCCTCCGCCACGCACTTCCTCCCGTTCCGTATGGATTGCTCACTTTGACAGTTGAACCAGCAATCCGAATCCCACCCAAGCGTGGACAATCCGTCGTCATCACTTCCCTCTTGGATTCTAGCTTTTTTCCTCTTCCGCCTGCTCATCCCATTCAAGCGCTGACCACCTGTCTTGTCTGCCTACCTGGTGCTGGTTCTCGCGCGCCGAGCCCCCGATGCGTGTCGCATCGGGACGTCTTCTTCCTGTTGCCTGTGGCAGCGAGATCCGGCAGGAACATGGGCAACAGCAGCGCGGAACCCGGCCTCGAAGGTTCCTTTCTGGATGACTCCCTCCCACGCGTAGGCGCCCTGTGGTCTGACTATCACTCTGATGTGTGATATTGCAGCCACCGTCGCGGGTGATCTCACGCAGCGCTTCCTGCAATTCGTCTGCCGAAAGGGAGGCTCGACGTTTGTTCGGTCTTCCGCCACGCCACTCACACACACACACACACACACACCTCCCTTCCCGGCACCACGCCAAACGCAAAACGGCTATGCGCGCACCGCGTGGTCGTGGTGGTCCGGGGATGGTTGGGTTGGTTCATTCGTTGTGCGTCTTCCTTTGCTGCCTGCACCAATCCACCTCAACCGAGCTTGCGACCGCTGGACTCGCGATGGATGACACATGCATCACCACCGGTGCTGCTATGCAAGCGGTGAGAAGGGTCTACGTGACCAAGACGTTGGACGTACATGCTGAACGTACCCATCTTGTCTTCGGCGTGCGGAGGCCGGACTAATTACCACCCAGCTGCCCACCCTTTTTTCTCTCTACTCGCCTGCCAAACTACGTAGCTTACAGTTTCGCCTTCCCTAATTCTGAACTGGCAAATGTCTCGGTAATCGCAGAGCCAAACAAGAAACCATCCGGAGTGGCACGGCGATCTAAACGGGTGCTGGCTCTGGACCTTTCCTTGCGCTCCCTTGCGCCCACCGACGAACGCCGGGAAGTCTGCTAGAGGCCGCGGACAGGCGCGTGATCCCGCACACGTATGCTTGTGCAGTCATGCTCTTCTTTCTTCGTCTGTCTCTCTGCCTTCGCGCAGGTTTGCGCCAGCGACAGCGGATGGCTTTTTTGCTGCGGCGGTGTTTAGTTTTGCGGTCTGGCCTTGCTCTGCATTGCCTTGCTTGAACTTGGAGGCTTGGACTTTGCGGTCTGTGGGCTTTGTCTTGGGTGGTCGCTCTGGCTTGTGCGACTAACGGCAGTCTGCTGCCCCCCGATGACCGCGGGCATGCCCTACCCTAAACTCCATGCCGGATCGTGCCGTCGGATAGGCTGTCGGCTTCCTCCGAGCTGGACTTGATCTGATGGTGCGCGTGACTTGGGCTGATTGCGCAGACAGATGTGAACTTGTGCCGCGGCCTTGTTGATGATGATGATGGAGACGGGTTAGCCGTGGGCAAGTCGCTTGCGATGGTCGTTTTTCTGGGGCTGAATATGAAAGAAAGACAGCTGACTGGTTCTTCGGTTCTCGCGGGATGAGGATATTCAGAAATTGTAGGCGCTGCTGGAGTGCGCGACTGACGCGGCAGCGGTACGGTGCGATCGTGAACGCAGGTGCTGGGCCTGAGGGACGGTCCGTTCTGCGCGTGCTTCTCTGCCCTGCTGCACCATCACCAACATCTACACTGAAGAATCCACCCGACCAACCGCAGCATCCATTCCCAAATGCAGAACTCCAGTAGCGAATATGTTCATCCCGTTGACGACCCCCACTTCCTCTCTTCCTCTGTAGACATGTGCCTAACATATCCAAAAATGTGAAGAAAAGCTGCTCCTAGACAACAAGGTTACAAACCATTCGGTCCCGAGAATCCGTTTAGACTTCCGGAGCTCGGTCGCCTTGTGAGCTGTTTGATCGGATAACACCCGAACATTTGTGTTGGCTCCCTCCAGAGCTTTGTGACGTGGGAAAGCATAAAAGCATAACCAGACTGGACGGAAGAAAGGGTCCTGCTTGGGCGAGACAGGGGACAGTTGCGATGACCTGGGCTTGATGTGGCATGTTTGATTCAAGCAAAGCAGACGCCTCATGCCGTGGGGGATTACGGCTGATGTACGCGGTTATCATGTGACGGAGTTGATGGTATGGGAAGCCTCCGTTGCTGTGCGCTACGAATATCTACGACACGTGTGCCACTGGCCGCCTTTTGATATAAACCACGGATCACAATTGTGAACAAGTCAAACATGCATACGACAGAAAATCTGTATTCTTGCCTCGAGTATGCAGCACCATCGCCGACGTCGGTATGAAAATGAAGAGCAGTTCCAGTAGACGGCCTTTACCAAGCCCAGTAGCAATGGGGGAGGGAGGCGGAAAACTAGTTTGACCGAGAAACGGATGATGTCAACACCTCGAACAAGGAACTCACAGGTACGGCTCCTGCCTATATTTACCATCTCGTACGCAAAAGGTGGCCTATCGTATGCCCTTTCTTCAGACGAGAGGTGCCTGCGTGAACCGCTTTGACATGAACACCAGCGGCGACAGGAATCGTCTGGGCGAGGGAGAGGGGCACTGACGGCGGGAGTGAGGGATAACAGAGAATCCGATGAGTGTCGCGTAAAAGGAGAACTGTCCATGTGACGCCTTTTCTTTCTCACGTCTCGCGTCTTGTGGTTTTATCCGGTCTGGAAGTCAGGCCATGGACTGAGTTAAGGACGAACTCGGATCACTGGGTGGCGTGATGAGGGCGGCGTGCGAGCGTTGGTTTAGGCCTTTTTCGGGGTTCAGGGACGGGAGAGGACGCGGATCTGAGGCCATGGTCCTTGAGAGGTGAGGTTGAGGTGAGTGGTGGTGGTGGTTTGGGAGGGGGCATGTCTGTGAGGTGTGGCATGTTGTGTGGGAGCTTGAGTTGGGATGTTTGAGGGACTATCCTTACTTGTGGTTTGATTTCCTCATCTCCGGAGTTGAGAGAGCGTGAGCAAACGTTATTAGATTAGTCGTCTTTAGGTCAGACGGTAAATGTTTTCCATCTATAATGTTGGTTAATGATGAAGGTGCTTTTTCCGCGGGACAAAGTCAGAAACTGGGCAGGTTAAAAATCTAGACAGGCTCTACGAACCTTTTTGATCTACAAAATGTTATTGAGTGACTTCATGTTAATTAGCACCTCAAATAAGTCCAGAACTTTTCTCCAATAGTAAACGCAAGCTGTTAAAGCAAGGAGACCTCTACTGACGACTAACTTCTGCGTACCTACCTACTATCCGTGAACCCACAATGCCAGAGAAAGAGCTGCCTGCCTGCAAGCTCCTAACTCTGAGCCTTTATCTAGCCACACTCCTCTTCTTACACATATCTCCATTCGCGTTGCTGGACCTGTGCCTCTCTGTCCACTCCGCTCTCTGAGCCTGCAGCCTCTGGCCCTGGTACTTCAAAGTCAAGCTGGTCATGTAGAACGACGCAGAGACAACATGAGGTGCTACTGGAGCGCGGCATGCCTTACGATTATAGCTTGATGGATGCTAATTACGCTGAGAGCCGTGTGCCGTCCGATATCCCGAATCCAGGGGAAGTCAGTATCGGCCTCTCGACAGCGTATTTGTTCTGTTCAACATCACCAAAGTTCCTCACAGAGAAGTAAAGCCAGCGATTTTGGATAGCACAAACGCTGCCAAGCCCTGTTGAAGTACAACGAAGAAGGCAACAGGCTGGCATGCCAGGATGAGGTGAGCTTCGACACAGTAATCGTGGGCTCTCGGTGGATCTGGCAGCTAGAAGAGCGAAAGGCAAAGATGAGAGCACCGACGTAGCAACAGCAACACAGAACCGCGACCAGTATCTCCAAAAGGCTCTTGTCCTTCACGCAGTCACATCTCGCAAGACCGGAAAAGTGCAACATGTCTGGACCTTTCTCGATTTCATGATTCATCCGTCTAGTCCTACATACAACCGCCCCCTCTAATCCAGAGACCTCCGCCAGACTTCTTTCTCATTCAAGCCAGTTATTTCCCTTGATGTGAAATAAAAAGATATTACGCATGGCAGTGGCCGCCACCAGTCCGATGATTTCCCTTTCCTCCCTGAACGCCGGGCCAAACAATCCCCTCCCCCATAATCAATTACTCGTCTGTCGCGAGATGGCAAGGGTGCAGCAGTCGCTGCCCTGTGGCTACAAATCGGTCTTAACCATCTTCACCTCGTCATCGCTTTCCCATTGCGGCATCTTCCAGGCCAGAAACGGCTGCATATGTTCGCACTCGCCAACTGGGCCCCCGCAAAAGTTGCACCCGACCCGTGTGTAGCTACTCTCGACCCGGTTGTCCGTGGTCCAGTAACCTTGGTTCAGAAACACAGACTCCTCCTAGGAATGCTTGCCCTGCGGCACGATGGCTTTGTCGATGAGCAGTCCGCCCCGCGCCATGGTGTCCTTCTCGTCGCCGAAGCGGGTCTCAAACTCCCGCTGCTCGGCCTGGTGGCGCTCCAGCGACTCGCGGCATTCGGGAGGCAAGAGGGCCTTGAGGTCGTCGCCGATGGCGAGTATGCCGTTGAAGGGCTTGAGGAAATCGGGGACGTTGTCGGGGCGCTTGCCAGCAGACTGGACGCCTGCGCGAGGCGTCTCGTACACGATGTCAACGACGTTGAAATTGCGCTGTACAGCAGGTGAGACGGCAGCGAAGGCGGACTTTGGATCGGCGGCGTCGTCTGGGTTGACGACCTCGACTCTTGCGCGAGTGGGCTGCGTGTTGACGGGTTGTTGCATGAGGTTGGTGTGGATATCGTAGGCTCCCTTCTGGAGGTTGAGATTGCGGATTGCATTGAGGCGGGAGTTGAACTCGCTGGATCTTGTTAGTATTGCCTCGTTTGTTGTTTCCCAAGAATAACTTACCTAGCGGCACGGGCGTGCTCCAACTGCCAGTTGGTGTCGTTCACGTTGACCCGCTTCTTCTTCACTTCTGTCAAACCCGCAAGAGGATCCGCGGCAGCTGGCGTCTGATTCGTATGGTACACCGCACTCGCACCGAACCACGCAACGTACTGATTCGTGTTGTAGTCCTGAGAGGGATCAAACACGTCGCTGGGGTCCGCAATCTCTCCTTCGACGACACCCGCCGCGCGCTGGTCTGCAACACGGTAGTCGTCAATAATGTTTCGTCCACCGACGATGATGCGCGCCCCGAACTCCTTGAACACCGACCGAGCCGTGACGATTCCGATGGCACGACCCTTGTATGAATGCGGCATGATGTTGCGCTCAATCATGTCCATCTTCTCCTCGTCGCTGACAATGATTTTGTACAGCTTAGGGTGCTTGTTGAAGAAGAGGTAACTGTCCCTGAAACCGACACAACGCGCGGGCTCCGTGGACAACATGTACTGTCTCTCACCGCGGTCCTTGACGGTGAACGTTCGACAACGGTATTGACGACCACCAAGCAGGTTGCCAAGCTTGTCCACCTTCGTCTCGCCCTCCGGGTCTTCGGGCAGCACGCACTCGTCGTCGACAATATCGACCTCGGTGCCCTCCTTGTCGATAACCTGCCTCAGCTTCGGGGGAGCCTGGCCAGGCTGTGGTCTGCGTCCGCCTCTTCCACGCCAGCCACCGCGGCCTCTCCGGCGGGGTGTGTCGGCTTCAGAGGCAGGCACGGTGATCATGTTGTCCCAGCCAGGGGGCTTGTTCTTTGGTGGTCTTCCGAGTCGCTTGCGACGAACGACTGGTTCGGTCGGAGGCGTGGGTTCCTTGGCCGAGGGCTCTGAGTCGTCCCCATCGTCGTTGGCAGGCTCCTCCTCGCCATCATCATCACCGGCGTCCTCTTCGCCGGACTCGTCCGCCTTTTGGTCGTCATCTTCCTCCTCCTCATCGTCTTCGGGGGGCGCGTCGACCTCGGGTTCGGATTCGACAGCCTCGGCGACAGGCTCGTCGTCGTCGATGCCTTCGAATGCTCTGGGGGTGCTTTCTAAATTGAGAATGGTGGTTAGACGAAATGAAACATCACAGACCAATAGAAGCTCCTAGTAGAACACAGGAATTCAAGCCCAATGATTATACTGAGAGGGTCCTTGGAACGAGCAATTTGTAGAGCTGTCGTAAGGGAAGACGAGGAAAAGATTGTACTCACGAAGGGCAGCAGAGGCGCGCTTAGCCGCAGCTCTGCCTGATCTGGACCTTCTGCCTCCCATATTGAAGGCGACCGACGAGGTATGCGCGGGGTGGTGAGGGGGTTGTGGCTTTGTCAATGGCCTCGGTTCCGAAGAGCGGGTGTGCGAGGCTGAACGGTTGGTAGCGCAGGTCGGAGATGGAGTCGCGACGCGAGACAAGGCTCAAAGGTTCACAGTGTTCAAGGTGGGAAAAATAATTGGAGTCTTTCCATGCGCGGTGCGATTGGTTCGTTTACACTGTTTCTATGCGAGGCCACACTATGTTTGGCACTGTGTGACACTGGCGGGTGAGTAGTCCCTGTTTCCAGCGTACAGCCATGTACCTGAGGTTCCCTGACACCCTCATTAATGATCGGATTTTATGCCGTCGCAGACTTCATGTCTAGTTTCCATTCTCCCCCTTTATGTTGCGCCTGAAATTATTCAAACAAGCAAACGCCATGATACTCCTGGGTAAAGCGCAGCTGTGGTGAAAACAAAACGTCAAGCCTGCAGCTGCCACACATATAACTTCCCGACGTGTCTTGGAATGCCAGTCCCAAGGATCCCCCAATGAGATCGACTGCGTCTACATTCTATATATCGGGCAATCAAAATCGATGATGAGCCGACGGCGGCACCTCGAGTGTTGAGCGACGCACTGCTGAGCGACCTCTTGGATCGTGAGATGCTGTTGGCCTCGGTTGATCGAATGAAGAATGACGAGAAGCTGTTCGCGGGGCTGGAAATGAGTTGGAGTGTGGTCTCGGACTTCTCGCTCGAGGCGAAAATGACACTGACGTCGGCGAAGTGGGCGACGTGGGCGACACTGGCGTTGGAGCTACCGAGACGTCGTCACTGCTCGAGCTGCCGTCGACAGAATCATGTGAGCTCGGTCCTTCCATGATACTATACCGGTCATCGTGTTCCGCCATCTGGCTGTTTCGATGGGCTTCTCCAGGAATTCGAGGCCATTCCCCAGTCCTGTAATCACCGGCACCAAAAGGATCTTTCGCTGGATTGCCAAAGTAGTTGCCAATTTTTCCCAGGGCATTGGCGATCTTCCGCCTAGGTACCCATTCCCCCGTGGAAGTCGCTGTGGAAGTCGCGATGGACAGTCCCGCTTCCGATCCAGTACGCTCTTGGAATTCTCGGTGGACTGTACTGGCTCGCGGGCTTACTTCTCCATCAAGTACTCCGTCCGGTGGTCCACGACAATCGCAGTGTCCACAGTTGCCGTGAGTTGCAGCGGGATTTGCTAGATCGCCGTTGCTGTCTGCGAGCCAGACATAGAGCGAACCTAAACCTGCCATCCCAGTCCCAAGAATAGTACCCCATTGGCCTGGAAGTCGTTAGCCTAATTCTGGAGAAGATGGGGGCCACTGACCAATGTTGCTAATTGGCTCAGTGTGGTAGTTGACTTGAGGGCTCCAGAAGTTGATCTCGCCAATGATGAGAACAGCAAGCCAGGCACCTCCAAACACGGGAACCTCAACGGCACTCAAGAGTGATCTGATGGCCTGGTTGACGTCCTTCATGCCTTTAAAAGTGGCACCATTCGTCCCTGGGATGATACCCTGGTCCTCTACTCGCTCTTTGTCTGGAGAGCCTTTCCCTCGTTTCCAGTTGATTTCCAAAATCTTGTTCCACATGGAAACCAACGAGAGAATGGCGGGGACACATTCAGCGGCGGCGAGGAACATGGCCATACCGAAAGGTAGCGTCGAAGGCTTGGGAACGACATAAATCTCACTCGTCGCACCCTGCCGCAGACTGGAAAACGGGCCGCTATCCTCTGAGCAAGGGAGGCCACATAGGTCTTCCTCTCCATAAGGAAATTTCCTAAGACTGGGAATCAGGCTGTTCCCAGTCGCGCATGGATGGGTATTGGAGCGGTAAAATTCGACAGCCAGGCTTAGCAGACCTGTTTCTGGTCAGCAGGTTCACATCTTCGACTTGGAGAGGCTCTGAAGTCACCTGATAGAATGAGACCCGTCCATAGGAAGATGATATTTCTCCCTGGGTCGTAGAAGAAGGTTGATGATAGCTTCACTGTTACGGGTGCCGCTAGAATGCCAATTGAGCAAAATTGCAGGGCCCCGTATATGTCCATGTCTGTGGCACCTATGTCGTCAAGCCGTTAGCCGAAAAGCTTAGGTGATGGAAGGGGGGTGTCTTGGACTGGACTCACCATCAACGTGCATCGATGCCAAGACGATACCATGGATGGCAGCTACAGCGGGGACGAGCAGTGCGGCTGCTTGACAGACAGCCCGAATCCATTCCTCCTTTCGGGCAACGACACAGACGACGACGAGGATGTAGTATCTGAGGCGTGGTATTAGCCTTTGCGCTAGAAATGTTTCGTCCCATCACTAAGGTTGGCACAAGCATTCGCCAAGTTCCTCACTCGGTTGAGTTGCCGATTTGTCAGGAGTGGGGAAGCTTCACTTACAAGATCCGCTGGCCGAAACCATATTGACCTGACAGCGGCCAAGCGCAGACGACCTCAATACAAGGGCCGTTGACTCCGTCACAGGAAGATCCTACTCCGGCATCGTCGTCTCGGCGGAAGAGGGAGTGCAGCAAAGCGGCCGGTGCGAGGGGTGCCATAGATGACGGCCGAGCCGGAGCCGCTGCAAGCTGCCGGCTAAAACTGGACACAAGCTTAAGAGAAACCCCACAATCTTCGAGTGTTGGTTTGAAGAAGAAATGGATCCAATGAGCCGGGAATCGACCAGCAATTTAGACGTCAAGATGGAACCGTGGACTCGTCCCTCTTTTTCTTTCCCCCGAGGTAGTGTGAGAAGCGGAGAAGGTTCCCGGGCATCGCATTCCAAGCTTTCAGGGACAGGAACGGGCGCTGGAAGAGGGTTGCCTCGGACAGGTAAGGTGAGGTGAGGTAGGTAGGTGGTCGCGTGACGGGTGCGGCTCATGGCTGTTCATATCGAGACAAGCCAAGCAGTGCGGCGGCCTCTGAGCCTCTGGGCCTCTGGGGCGAGAAGCAGCGTGGAAAGATTGCACAAGCACTGCTGGCTGTCATTCCAGTTCCGGAGGTGGCGCAGCATGTCGATGATGCAGGTTTGCTCCTACCAGTCAGGTAGTCCTAATATCCGTCGGGCGTTGGCTGCTGAGCGGGATGAATGGGTTGGTTGGCTGGCTAACTTAAACGGCCGGCTGCTTGGACTAACGTGAAGGGGAGAAAAGTGAGCACTGAGTTGGCATTGGGGTGAGGTAACTGGCTGCGGAAAGCGTCAGAAGGAGCACTTGAGAACGGACAGGGTTCCCAGCCAGTAGAAAGACGGAGAAAAGCACTCTGCAGCCTGTCGTTCAACACAGAAAAGCGGGGGCGCTGCATCGAGCCCAATAGGAGACGACGTCAGGTTTCATTCGGAAGGCGCTAGGGCTGATCTGACCGGGCACCTGCTGCTTCTATTTGCCAAGGAAAGAGCAACCTAGACACAGAGTGCCTGCCGTGAGTGGTGTTTTCTCTCTGCCCCCGCCGCTGGACCTGGACCTGGATCTCAACCTGAATTTTCAGCCTGCAACACCATGAAGCGCGGCATAGGATCGATTCCAGCCTCACTTCATCGTTGTGTCTGCGAACAAGGCCTTGCTGCGTCATCCCGTGGTGGTTGAACCTGCGACACCAAGTTCAATCGCCACGATGGACCTCTCCGACGTCAGCATCGAGACTGACCAGATCAGAGAGTGGCGGTCTATCGTCACCCTCATCGTCTTTTTCCTCGCCAGTGAGTACATGCAATTACCCGCCTGTCTTTGCACATGCAGCGTCACCCCGCTGGGATATCACGACTAACACGGAGGCACAGACATTGTCGTGTTGTTTCCTTTCCACATCCCAGTCTACATTCCCGTGCGACTCTGGCACGCCGTTCTGGATTCTCTCAGTGCTCTACGTGTGATACCGCCGCGAGAAAAGGATTCTCATCATGGCCGTCGCGACGGTGGTGCCAGCCAGTTCGTGCGCAAGAGATTCCCCATGAACTCTGTCACGGCGCCTCTCATTGCTGACCTCTTCCTCCTTGCCATCCTGGCCATCGGAAGAGACGAAGTCAAGGCCGGCACTCTGGGAGATAACGGCATCTTTCCCCTTGACATTATGATTTTCTTCATCACCTTAGCCTACATCGCAATCTCAATCGATGCGTCCGGTCTCATCAGGTATCTGGCTCTGAAAGTTCTGCAATGGGGAGGGAAGGTCGGCCACAGGCTATTTTTCTACCTGTACGCCTTCTTTTTCGGTCTAGGCAGCTTCATCGGCAACGACCCCATCATTCTTTCGGGAACCGCGTTCCTTGCCTACATGACGCGCGTTTCGAACAACATCAAACACCCGAGAGCCTGGATCTTCACTCAGTTCTCTATAGCCAACATCGCCTCGGCAATCCTCGTCTCGTCCAACCCGACCAATCTTGTCCTCGCAGGAGCCTTCAATGTCAAGTTTATCGATTATACCGCCAACATGGTGGTCCCGGTTGTCGTGACGGCCATTGTATTATTCCCCTTCTTGCTCTACATCGTCTTTGCCAACGAGGGCCTCATTCCCGTTTCCATCAAGATGCGCGAGCTTCCCGCAGAGGCTAAGCTGAAACCCGCCGTCAACCCCAACATCCCAAACGCCAGAGGTACTGCGGAGGAGGACGAAGATACTCATACAAACGACGACCAGGGCCAACTTCTTTCCCTTGTTGAGATCATGAACCCTTTTCTGGATAAAGGTGGCGCAGCGTTCGGTGCCATCATCATGTCGGTAACACTTATCACGGTACTAGCCATCAACGCTGCTAGCGTCAAGACCAAGAATGATGAGCACTTTCAGGTCTTTTGGGTCACACTACCTGCTGCCTTTGTCATGCTTTGCTGGGACCTTGCCTTTGGGTGGATCCACAGAGAGGACACTCGCGCAATCGCCCGTAGAGGACGAGAGGAAGTTGAACGGGCTCGAATGGAAAAGGCCTTGAGGCAGGAGAGGAACAGAGAGCATTTCGAAGGCAGGAGGATATCCACTGAGGATGGTACAGAGATGCTGTCGGTGACAAGAAGTCTCTCCAGAGAAGCCTGGCCCGAGATTCACGTCCAGGACGCCGACGCTGATGTAAAGGATGGCGTAAAAAACGGAGAATACGACACACCACCTGTCAGTCCCGGCAGGGGACTCACTCCTCTGCTCACGCTCACGCCTGCTGGTCCGACAGGAGATGCCAGCATAAGCCCAACACCCGAGTCAAGTCCCCGTCTGGAGTCGTCCATGTCCTCGGCCGTGGGAAATGCGGCAGATAACAGTCGACCATCCAGCAGCGGCCTGACCATTTCGGAGAAAAGGGATGAGCTGCCTCATGCAAACGAATCTGGCTCACCAGCGCAGGGCGTCCTGATGGCGGGCGTGAACAACGAGAAGCGGCCTAGCGATTTGGAGGAAATCACAGTGAGCCGGACGAAAAATCCCCAGCCGCCGACGCTTGTGTCTCTCTCCAGGGACGGTTATCGATGGTCGCAGGAGACCTTCCCCACCGTGATGGCAGTGATATCGCATCTGCCCTTTGCCCTCGTTCCGTTCGCCTTTGCAATGTTCGTCCTAGTCCAGGCACTTGTCACCAAGGGCTGGGTTCCGGTATTTGCCTATGGATGGGACCACTGGGTGGAAAAGACGGGAACCATCGGCGCAATCGGCGGCATGGGCTTCCTTTCGGTCATCCTTTGCAATGTGAGTCTCCCCGAGATTATCGAGCGCCGTTTCATATATGCTTACTCTGGTGGCTTTCTAGTTCGCAGGAACTAACATCGGCACCACAATCCTTTTATCTCGGGTCATCCAAGCCTGGCAGAGGATACACATGGAGCCTGACAGCAGCGACATTAGCGATCGGACGTTTTGGGCGACAGTGTACAGTATGGCGCTCGGCGTCAACTACGGCGCATTCAGCACGGCCTTTAGCGCATCGTTGGCAGGGCTGCTGTGGCGTGACATCCTCGAAAGGAAGCACATTCATATTCGCAGGATGGAGTTTGCTCGCGTCAACGTTCCCATCATCGCCATCGCCATGACCGTCGGCTGCACGGTCCTCGTGGGGGAGATTTACATTATGAGGAATGACGACCCTTATCACTTGTGAATACGTTTTCGGGGGCCACCAAGTACTCCCTACACATATGAGAGCGACAGAAAGTCGCAAAAGACATGATATCCAGGAAATCAGAGTTTCGCCAAGTCGTGACGCTGACTTCGCCCGTTGAGCAACACTGTGAATGCATCGCCACCTAACCGCCAAAAAATCACACGATGCGCTGGAGGGGTCACTGATTAGAGTATCAATTGGGGGCCGGGGGTCCAAGACAAGGCTCCCCGCGCAAGCCAACGAACCTATGGTGGACACCACCAAGAAGCTAAGTCCTTGCCCCTTCAACGAACCCGCTCCGCCTCGAGGCTTCAACCCAGCGTAGGGCCTCCTCACTCATCACCAACGACAACTTGTCGCAAATGACTGGCACAACCCATGGCTGCTTCCCAAACCCATCATCGTGCATCCTTACCCGGCCTGACTGCGGCAAAAACAGCGGGGGCCCAAGACGCTCGCCGTCACACGGCGGCAGGCCTCTGGCGCAGCCGCTCGTCTGGTGGCTGAGCGACGAGCGATTACTGGACGTGCAGATCGAGGTTACCTTCCTCTCCCTCATCTCCACGCACCAACAGCCCCAAACGGTCCTGAATAAGAGCAAGATCGTCTCGTGGTCTTCAGGCAGCGAGCCGAGGGCACAAATCCGCTGCGCCTAGGCGGCGGCATGTCATTTTTCACCTTGCTATCGTTCGGCCCTACAGACGGGGGCCTTTCTTCAAGTGACAGGCAGGAAATCACATCGCCATGGTGGGGTTGTCTCTTCACGGCAGGATTCCCGCGCCGCGGTCCGCTTACACAGCCGCGCTTCTGTGCCGTCGGCTTCACCCAACACACGCCATTTCCCGCTTTCGTTCCCCTTGTTCTGTGTCTCTCCCATGTGCCGCGATAATGTTACCAATTCTGGTTGCACAGCGAGGGGGAGGGGGTATGTCTCAATTGGCGATCGTCGAGTAAGCGTGCCGGGGCGGTTAAGCAAGCCGAGGGTCCGCACCACGAAATGGCACGCTGAGCGGCACGGCTTGCAGGAGCTTACAATAGCCAGCCCAATCGCGGGGTTTAGCAGACCGCGGAGAGGTTCATCGGGTTCGACGGGCGGACGGGAGGATCAGCGTAAGTCAGCACGATATGAAGCTGACTGCATGGCGTTTCTGGCTTTTGTGTCGTCGGAGGGACGGGTTTTAGAGACGGGTTGGCGGATTAGGTAGCTGTTTGCACGCACAACTCAATTCGCAAAAATCCTTTCAGGTACCCGGTCCAGTCGCCATTAACAGATGGGTATTCTAGGGGACCGTCGGGTGTGCGAACTTGAACCTAAAATTGGTTCTGGGGGTGAGTTTTTGTGTGAGATGGGATGACTTCGACTCTGCTCCGGAAGCCCAGGCACCCTCGACGTTTCGTGAATGGAGCGCGCGCTGTTCTGGTCAATGGATGGATATCCTCTGACAAACGAGGAAACGCAAACACAATGTCATTTTGGCCAAGAAACAATGTTTCAACTCCACCCCGTCGCATCGAGGCAGCAAGCGGACTACTGAGGCCGTGCTGTGATGTGGTGTCACTCTGCAAAGAAGCGCAGCATCGCTGGGCGGGTCTCCCCCAATTGCGTCCTGCAGCCTGTTTACACGGCCGATCAGTTCGTACAGGCAAGAGAGTTTGACGCCGCGCTGTTGTGCGGATGGATAACCTGTCCTGTCTCTTGCGTTTACCCCGCCACTAAGCACTCCCCGTACTTGGTTCATGTTAGCGAGCGGGGCGATTTTGAATAGACCACGGCGCGGACTGAAGCCTTTTTTTCCCTCTCAGCAGCTGCCTTAAGAGCCGGTGGTGGATATACGTATGACGAAGTCTGACTGAAGATCCAACGGATGGGGGCCGGGCTATCAAAAGAAGCGAGCAACCAACCAACCAACCGACCCGGCACTCATATCGCCTGGCGGGTTCGCGATCGTGGACGAGCCGTCTGTCAGCCTAATCCTTTCCGGGGTCGGAGTCCGGGTCCGAGGTTCAGATCTATCCGTACTCTGTCTGTCTGATGTATGTGCCGTCGTCCTGTGTTGGATGTTGACGCAAGAGGGGCAGAGGGGGAGGAGCCCTACTCACCTCCGGTATCTCTCCGCACCGAGCATCGTTTCCTGAGACGTTCGGTACATGGTCGTCGCAAAGAGCGCAGCGCCCGCGGACTGGAGACGAACTCTGAATATCATGCCTCGTTGCGGTTTTTGGCCCGCGTGCGAATTCCGAAGGGGGAACCCCGGACAAACACCACACTGCAGCCCGTTGAAACGAGTGCACAGGACAAAGAGGGAGGCTCCATGCGTTGCTGCGTGCCCCTGAAGTGGAGGGTAGAAATGGGCATAGTTTAGAGTTGCAGGGCAAGCCAGACTTCTGCTGAATGCCCTTGTTTCTCGCGGCCAGGCACGCTTCTACAAAGCGACTGGCCGGTTGGATTTGAAAAACAGGCTGAGGCTGCCCGTTCGACCAGCGTTCGTTTATTGTTCCCCCTGGCGATTTGAAGAGGCTTTTGAAGAGGCTTTTCCCGCCCGCCTCGTGTTTTTGCTGGCCAGCCGTTGCTGGTGGCGGGCCCAGCCCATGTTTAATCCCACGATAACCACGCTGCGTTCCTTTGTTGCGAGTGCGAAGGTCGAGTCGTTGGAGGGGTGGGAAAGAATAGGCTCATGAGAGACAAAGGAGCGGCTGGCGGGCCAGAACCCAGACGGCGTGGGATAAACGGTCCCACGGCCGCTCGCCACGAGCATTTTGAGTTGGGCTTGCAAGTTGACTCTGTTATCTTTCTTTGTTTCGCCCCTATTTTGCCAGCCCAGCCAGGTTCAACCGTTGCCGCCGACTTCATCGCATGATTGTGTGATGTGTAAGTGACTCGATGAAGGAACTTGGGGGAGATGTCAGCCAGCCCACAGAGGCCTGACTAAACCGCGAACACACTGATGGCCGGGGGTTCCCCCCTCAAGCTCCGCCCCGTCATTAACCACCCCAAGCCTGGAGGGGAAAGTTCCCCTCGGTTCATCCAACAAGCTCAGCGCACCACAATTCCGTCAGCCCCCTACCCCTCCACAGGGTCTGGCCAAGCAGATGTTTGTTGGTGCTGTGCTGAAAAAGGCTCATGCTAAACCGAGTAAGGCATTCGTCGGCAGGGGTGACGAGGGTTCTAAGTTGGGCTGTTGCAGTGGGTGAAAGTGGTACAGCGTACAGCGGTCCAATTGCAACACAACCGCGCAGCGGTGCTCACCTCAACCGCCACAGTTCCGACAGGCCGATCAACGTGTGACGCCTCTAATGAATTTCACAGAGCCACGGAAATCACCAGGCAGACGAGGCACGCGCCGGGAGTGCGATCCGTCAAGCCTCGGCGGTGCCCCCAATGGCTCAATTTCACGTCGAGATGAGCGGATGGGCAGGCGGACATGGCATTGGATCCTGCAATTCTGTCTCTTCCCGCAGATTACTGAGGATAATAGCAGGAAGAGAGAAGAAGGAAAGGCAAAACCTCGTCATGGACAGATGCCATTACAATTCAGCATCATCCTACACGCCCCTCCTAGGCACCAAAGACCCCCCTGGGGGGCGTTCAGCTGCTGTTGGTTCGGGCGGCAGAGCGGGTTTGGGTAACGGGACATGGGGGCCGGGGAGAATGGCGCAGCCAATGATGGCCGCTCTGATGGCGTCCTGCAGCACGGCGTGAACGAGACAGTGTGCCTTGCCTCTCTGGGCCGCTGCTGGGCATCTGCCTGCTCTAGCTGGTTTGTCGCTGTTGCTATTCCCAAACGTGCCCTCTTTTTTGTTTCTCTTTCCCCCCAATACCTGTACCCTTGCAACCATGCCTCATTATGCACACTCCCTGTTCATGGGTCCTCGAGGAAACGGCCTACGATCCGCCTGGCAGTGCTCTGCTCGTGCTCTTGCACCGCGGTGAACCCATGCCGGGGTTCACACTGCTGCATCTGAAGCTGTGCTGATTGCACTTGAGGTAGGCAAGGTAGGTAGCTCTGGAGATGGTGGGAAGGGAGTCAGTCTTAAGGACCTCCCATCCCGCAACTCTTCTGCCCCTCGACACGGACTCTTTTCCAGGTCAGCGCAGAACTGCATATCGACATTGACAGCTCGAGCGGGAGTCATTGTGAAGGGGCATGCTGCTGATGCTGTTGTTGTCCTTGCTTTTGTGCAGTCGTCCGGAGTATCAGTGACCTGCACTTCTTCTTCTTCACATCGAGTCACTTACACACACCCGCCACCCCCCTCTGCCTCTTCCACCCCCACCATATCCGAGCAGCTGGCACCATCGGAGGCCGGCGCCGGCGCACACTATAACGGCACCATCGACAAGCTTGCGCTTCCCCTCCGAGGACAAGGCCGGCGGGTAGACAGACACAGACAAACTGACCAGCAAGCTCAGCGTCTGTGGTTCTAGCCCGCTGTCAACAAATAAACGCCTCCCTCTCCGTCTCTCTCCACACGTCAGTATAAGTACGGACAGGGAGAATGGCACCTGCCATCGCCAACGCAGTCAGACTCAGACAAGCACAAGCGACAGCAGCATCATCACAAGACACATCCCCGGGAGACCACAGCATACCAAGCAGCAACGGTCTCGGCCCCAGCACCAGCACGCCGGGGAGCAGCACCACCGCCGAAGACACGACAACAACCAACACCACCACCGTCCTCATCGTCGTCATCATCCTCTGCGGCTCCGCAATCATGTCGGCCGCCCTCTTCTACATCTTTGACCGCAAAAAGAACCGCCAGTTCCGCGAGGCGTGCAAGCGGGACCCGTACCTCACCCGCAAGGAGTTCACGCGGCGGCGCAAGCTGAGCGCCCTCGAGCGCCTCGAGGAGGAGGAGCTGCAGCGCAGCATCATGATCCGCAAGTCGCTCGCCAGCAAGACGCCCTCGCGGTCCACCAGCCGGGGCTCCTCCAGCGAGGAGGACGAGGAGGCGTTTGACCTGGGCACGCTGCGGCGGCACGCGGCACTGGCGAGGATGCCGGAGCCGCCGTGCGAGCACCGCGATATCCTCCAGCAACAGCAGCAGCAGTATCACAACCAGCACGAGCAGGCGATGATGGGGGGCGAGTGGGCGCCCAGCCAGGCGCGGCGGGCGCGGTCTGACTCGGAGTCCTCGTCCTCGTGCGTGTCCTCGTCGGACGGCAGCAGGCGGCAGAGAGCGTACGCCGAGCCACATCCGGGCGTGGAGGTGGAGATCCCGTTGCCCCCGCGATCGAGGACGCCGTCGCCGACACGGGCGCTGATCAGGAAACCGGTGCCCCCACCTGCGACGCCGGTGGTGGTTTACATGCCTACCGGCAGTGGCAGTGACGTGTCGAGGGCGTTGCCACCGCTGCCGAGGCCGTCTGATGCACCGGTCCATTTGCAGTGAGGTGGATGACGGTGGCCTGTCAGGAGATGAAGCATTCAAGGCGCACTGGTATTTGATTTGGTGGGATTAAACTGGCGGGGAGTATGGTGATTTTTGATGGAGTGCGCCGGACATGGCGTGTCTGTCTGCCGTCTCGTCATGAGATTCTTGTGTCTTTCTTTACCTTCTTTTCTTTTGTATTGATACCCAACGCTGAACATATTCAGAACGTTCTTTTCTTTTGTTTGTAAACCTCTGGAGAATAGAGAATGACTGCAAGGTATTCAAGGTGTCAAGATATCGTGGGATGCAATTTTTGCTAGTAACCTGGAAGCTTCGGTGGACCAAAAATTGCAGGTCCAGACGTGCTCCATAAGCTGACAAACCTGAAGGTGAAGGAGCCCCACGTGATGGTCCACGGGTGGTGCCTGCCACTGAAAAGCCTGAACTTAAAATGAGGCCTCAGCTGACTCATCCTACCGCCTTACCTGTCTTTCGCTAGGCTCCAGCAGATGGAAGGCTAAAGTGTGGCATCCTCAACCCGAAACAGAGGCTCAGGTTTTCCCCCCTACAACCCACCAACGTCACTCGCTCTCTCGCCTTCACGAAGATCGTCTGCAGCACCGCAAAACCGCATCTCAGAAGCCTCATCGCCCGTTTCGGCCCTGCGTCTTCTGAAAGCAATCATTTTGCGAACCGTCGCATACGACCCCTTCGAGCCGACTGCTCCGTGATCTGGACTGGGAACTGGGACTCGGGTGGTTCTTTGTTTCGCCACTCTCGGACGCCTTCACTGGTAGAAATCGGTCGGCTGGCAAGAAAGGAGGACACTTTTGCATTTCTACTTTCCCTCTCTCCTCGACTCTTCTCGAGCCCTCATCCTCTCCTGCGACTTTACCACCGTCGTCTTAATTGGTGAGAGAGGAAAACTTTCCTGCCGAAAGTCAGGAACCATGGCTCACCTGAAATGTTTTGTAGGGCATCTCCAGCGCATTCGCAGCTTCCCCGCTGAACGAGTCTACCGCCGTTCAACAAAGAAAGAGCGATCAGCCGTCTGAGGATTCCCTGACACAACGCCGTCTTCGTCAAGCAGGACTCGAGAAGTGCATCTCGATTCCTAAACAGCACCTGCGGTCGTCGTAAACAGCAACCGCCCCTCGAATTCCCAACCGCGATCGTCCGAAACGACAACCGCGACCCTCCCGAACGGCACACGCGATCGCTCTGACCAGCAATCGCGACCGTCTCAAACAGCACCGCGACTGCTTTAAACACCGCCAAACTGCATTCGCCGCTCTTTGTCCAACTTACCAACGACCTCCTCTGGACTCAGGCACACACCGTCAAAGAACCGTCAGGCAACCACAAGGCGGTCGTCAACAAGCGGCAAGAACTCCGGCGTAGAAGAAAGGAGCTCAGGCGTCGCCGCAAGGTTTTTGACGAAAACAACAACATCTATACACCCAAGAAGTACAAGCCCAAGATGCTTCCCAGCGACAATGAAAATGCCGAAGGGTTTCGGGACGATCTCAATATGGTTGTGATGTGTCCCGACTGCAAGGAGTACCCGCCCAACCTGGTCGAGGAGTTCTCTTCCGGAGACATGGTCTGTGGCTCCTGCGGACTTGTTGTCGGCGAGCGCATCATCGACACCCGATCCGAGTGGCGTACGTTCGCCAATGACGACCAGGGCAACGACGATCCGTCCCGTGTCGGTGACGCAGTCAATCCTCTCCTCAACGGCTCCCAGCTCGAGACCACCATCGCCTTTGGTGACGGCAGGGATTCCAAGCAGCTCGCTCGTCTGCAGAACAAGTCACAGAACGACAAGGCTAGCAAGTCGCTCATGCAGGCATACAAGGAGATTGGCGCCTTCTGCGACAGTATCAACCTGGGCAAGAACGTCTCTGACGCTGCCAAGCACATCTTCAAGCTCACCTACGACCACAACTTCATGAAAGGCAAGCCACAAGAAGCTGTTATCGCAGGCTGTATCTTCATCGCTTGCCGTCAGACCGGAGTCGGCCGTACTTTCCGTGAGATCTTCCAGGTCACGCACGTCTCCAAGAAGGAAATTGGAAGGGTGTTCAAGCAGCTCGAGTCGTTCCTCCAGAAGATCAAGGAGGAGAACCCCCGCGGCGCTGGCTCCTTGTCGAACTTGGATGGTTACAAGGCTAGTGCCTCCACCAGCGCCGAGGACCTCTGCACGCGTTTCTGCTCCAACCTCAACTTCCGCAACGCCCAAAAGATTGAGAACGTCTCTCGGGCGCTTGCACGCAAGACTTCGAGCGTTTCTGAGCTTGCGGGACGTTCCCCGCTGTCTGTCGCGGCCGCGTGTATTTACATGGCGGCTCATCTGATGGCGGAGCCAAAGACTTCAAAGGCCATTGCTGGCGTGGCCGGCGTCAGCGACGGAACCATCAAGACTGCTTACAGGTTTCTTTACAATGCTAAAGGTAAACTCGTCGAGAAGGAGTGGGGCTATGATAAGAAGGCTTTCGACACCCTTCCTCAAAATTAGTTTTCATCAGGTCATGGCGTTCCGGTTTGGTGTTTTGGGATGGGACACAGCATAATCAGACAGACATTTCTTCGTTGCAGTTTAGAATCAAGGTCAATACGATGCCGCGCAAGTCACAGTATTGGTCCGTGCTCGATGACATAATACACACTACTGCCAAACAATGCCGAGGTGATGCAACGGAACCCCCGCCAACGGACCGGAGCTAGGTCGGGGTCGGAGCTCTGACGGAAACCAGCTTCCCCGTGTTCAACCCTCAATTGACTTCCCCGCATAGGCTGACGGATTCAGTCAACGATCAAGATGAGCAGCCTTTCGATTGGAGTCCCGTTCCGTATAGTTTCCAGGGCTGCGCGACTACCCGTGAGGGCGGCACGCTTCCCTCGGACATGGCGTCAGTATTCTTCAGTGCCGAGCAGCAAGCTGCCCCTGGACGGCTATCGCGTGCTTGACATGACAAGAGTCTTGGCCGGAGTAAGTCGTCTACTTACCTTGAAAACACGCGGAAGTATGCTGACATGAGAACAGCCATACTGCACTCAGATACTGGGCGATCTCGGGTGAGGCTCATCCTCTGGACAAGGGTGCCCGCTCATCTCACTGACATCACCAGTGCCGAAGTCATCAAGATCGAGCATCCTACGAGGGGCGACGACACACGCGCCTGGGGGCCCCCGTACGCAACTTACAAGGCAGACTCTGGCAAGCAAGGCCCTGGCGAATCTGCCTACTTTCTCGCCGTAAAGCCCACACCCCGGCCACTACTGTGAACCAAATGTTGATTCTTTACTCATAGGTAAACCGCAACAAAAAGTCGCTAGGCCTCAACTTCCAACACCCAGACGGCATCGCCATCCTGCACCAGCTTGTCGCCAAGTGCGACATCCTCGTTGAGAACTACCTCCCCGGCACGCTCGCCAAGTACCAGCTCGACTACGCGACGCTGCGCGCCATCAACGCGGGGCTCATCTACGCGTCCATCACGGGGTACGGCCAGACGGGGCCGTACTCGGACCGCGCGGGGTACGACGTCATGGTCGAGGCGGAGTTCGGGCTGATGCACATCACGGGCAGCCGCGGCGGGGAGCCGGTCAAGGTGGGTGTCGCGGTGACGGACCTGACGACGGGGCTGTACACGAGTAACAGCATCATGGCGGCGCTGCTGGCGAGGGGGAGGACGGGACGGGGCCAGCATATTGATGTGGCGCTGAGTGATTGCCAGACGGCGACGTTGGCGAATATTGCGAGTAGTTGTTTGGTTAGTGGGGAGAAGGACTCGGGACGGTGGGGGACTGCGCATCGTGAGTGAAGTTTGGGTCCATACCCCCGATCTCTGTGTGGGTTAGCTAACACTGTCGGCCAGCATCGATCGTGCCGTACAAGTCCTTCAAGACCAAGGACGGCGACATCCTCTTCGGCGGCGGCAACGACCGGCTCTACGGCATCCTCTGCCAGGGCCTCGGCCGGCCCGAGTGGGCGGACGACGCGAAATACAAGACCAACGCGCAGCGCGTGGCGAACCGCGTCGAGCTCGAGGGCAAGATCGAGGCCGTGACGGTGACCAAGACGACGGCGGAGTGGCTGGCGGTGTTTGAGGGTAAGGGGATGCCGTACGCGGCGGTCAACGACGTGCAGGGCACGCTGGAGCATGCGCATACCAAGGCGCGGAACATGGTGGTTGAGATGGAGCACGGGGCGTGCGGGCCGGTGAGGATGGTGAATACGCCGGTGAAGTACTCGGAGAGCGAGCCGGGCGTGCGGACGGCGCCGCCGACGCTGGGGCAGCATACGGCTGAGGTGCTGGGGGAGCATTTGGGGTTGTCGGAGGAGAGGATTGGGGAGTTGAAGGGGGGTGGTGTTATTGGGTAGAGGCGGGTGGTACTGGCTAGAAAGCTTGGTTCTCGGCAGGGCTGATGGTGTTCCTAGATTTCGGTTCAGCCTGGGATTTGGGAGCCAATGGAAGATGCAGACGGCCTACGTGTAGGAGACTCTCTCTGCGTTGCGGCTCAACTGGCCCTTTCAGAAAGATTCTTTCAGAAAGATTCTTTCAGAAAGATTCTTTCAGAAAGATTTCACTGCGTTTTTAACCCACCCCGAGAGGATCTGACCTCACCGTCATTGATCGAGAGCTTACGTGCCTTCCCCTCAGTAAGCAGGTCAAATCACGCGACACGGCTTCCCTTCCTTGAGCTATCCTAACCATAGTTTGTGTACATTAATTCAATCGAAAGTCCTTTTTGGTCATTCGATAGGCGTCAGCTCGGACTCGCTGCCGTATGCAACGGTCATTGTTTTTCACCCTGCGATTTTGATATCGAACGGATTCGACGTGCTAATACAAGGCAAACCCTCGAGTATGCACCACAATTTCGATCCTTGTACGTACGGAAAGTGACTTGACAGGGGTGTGTTGCAAAACACTTCACTGCACTCTCAACCTTGCCTGAGATGTTACTGGCCTCACCGAGATTGACCGAAACAGGAACAGTATGTATATTCTGTACCGAAGCACGTTTCTTAATCGAATCCGTATGGTGGTATCATTACTTGGGTGTCGGCATAGAATGCTTCTCGCCCAGACATATTTTGCTCATGTTGATGGGATGAAACCGTCTATTTTCCGTGTACCCAAGGGATCGTATTTTCTGTGGCTATGTTCTACCTTGTCGCTGTCGCTGCTATCGTCGTCGTCGTTATTGTTATCGTCGTCGTCGTCTGCCGTCGTCGTCGTCTGCCGACGTCGTTGCTGTTACTGTCATTACTCCTACATTCGTCTTCAATAATAATATACAGAAAGAATAAAGAAGCCGATCAACTCTTGCAGATTTCCTTTTTAGGAGAAACTACATCACAACATCGCTAAATTTCACTGCGTTTTTAACCCACCTCAAGAGGATCTGACCTCACCGAGAGTGACCGAGACAGTACGTACCCGCCACAGCATGGTGAGCACGGTCCAGATCACGTGAAAGTCACGCGACGCAGCTTTCCACCTTCTCCAGACCATCCGACTCAACCACCTCCCGCCCTCAATATAACTACCTGCATCTATATACGCCATGGACAACACGATGCCCGACGACGCCTCCCGCCTGTGGGCTATCAAGCAGGAAAAGGCTGACGAGTTGAGCGCGATGCGTGCCCAAGTCGTGCAGGCCTCGAACGCCACATCAACTATCCAGACTGGCAGTGGCATCGTGTCTACGCCTGCCACAGCCGGCCCAAGCCGACCGTTTCCTACAATCTCGAAGAACGAGGGCAAATCGCCGACGCCTTCGAGATATACCCCGCAGTTTACCGCATCAACCAAGCAAATTCTGAGCCGGATAAAGAATGAGAATGGCAGCAACTCCTCCCCGTCCCTTGGCTTTACCACCGCCCAACTCTCCGCCCCAGCAAAGGCAACTTACGAGGATGTTAAGCGCAGACTCGTCGAGACGCTCAGCACGTCTACAACTTTGCCAATGCCGACAGCGTCACCCAGACCTACCGCAGGAGCCGCCACGCATGCCAATCAACTGCCATCACCTAGCGTGGGCAAGAGGAAGCGAGGATCAGACGAGCACGACAACAGGCCCTCATCACGCCCCACACCCCGAGACGAACCTCAGCCCGTTGCCATCCAGCCCCCGAAACCGCCTGCCAAAAGAAAACGCGTCAAGGATTCTTCCATGTGTGTGAAGTGCCAGCGCAGCTCGGATACTGCTGCAAACCTTATCATCACTTGTGGTTGCGGCGAGGCCTGGCACCAGCTCTGTCACGATCCCCAGGTCTCCGAGGAAACAGCTAGCAACCCTGCCTCTTTCAAGTGCAGCACTTGCGTCGTCGAAGACAAGGCGCAGGCTAACTACCAAGCCAAACTGGTTAAGTACCGCGAGGCGAAGCAGCAGCAATCCGATCTGAAGAAGCAGCGGGCCGAAGTTGAGAGGATGAGGACGAGGAATCTCGAGGGTCTGCCGGATTTCATCAAGCCTGAGCTGGTGGGATTCGGGGCTGGCGATGCTAGCACTGATGCGGTATGTGCTCAGGACGTAACGCCAAGAGCGAGCGCTGACTCCAAAAACAGAGGAGAGAGTATTTTGAGGAACTCCGTAGGACTGACTTGCTCAATCTACTGTCTTTCAGTGAGCAAATCAAGCCTGGCCTGTTGGTGGACATTCTCGTTTCGGTGTCCAAAAAGCAGCCAGATCTTCCGATCTTTCGCTCGCCAGACTGGGCTCAGCCGAGGGCGGTATGTTCTCCTTGCTGTCTCGGAGGTTCAGACTGCTAACATTCTAGCAGCAACCCGAAAGCTCTCGTACGAACGTCCTCGCAAACGGCACTGGAAACCACTTGCCACCCAAGCGTTCTAAGCAACGCTCCAAGCCGGGTGGTGTGCGCCCGATTTTGCAGTTGACGACCGCCCCTGAGGCCGATGCTGTACCAGAGGACAACGAGGACGATTATCTTCACCCTAATTGGCCCAAAGCAGGAAAGGGACTCTATGCCACGCTGCCCCCGGAGAAGGAAGACTCACATTACCTGGAGGACGATAACGACGAGGAGGCATTCAGCCATTTCTTTGTTGATGGTAATGGAAAGCAAGTGGCACAGCCGGTCAGGGTTTAGAATGCCCAGTCGCACCAGATGGATGTCGACGACGGCGATGAGGGCAGTGCCAGCAGTAAGACCAAGGGGAAGGGAAAGGCGGTAGCCAGAATTACCGCTCAGAAACCAGCTCAGAAGCCAGCCCAGAAGCTGGGTACTAGCACCAGCAGCAACAAGGCGAAGTTGAAGGGGGAACCAGCTCCTGCGGGATCGGCGACTGAGCCGATAGAACTCGACAATGGCGAGGGCAGCAGCAAGGCGAAGGGAAAGGGGAAGGCTGTCTTGGTTGTACCTGTCGTTGAGCTTGACATCGACAACGGTGAGGGAAGCAGTAAGGGGAAGAGCAAGATCCCAAGGTACACGGGGGGCGCGGCGACGAAGACGGCAAAGTCTAGAGCCAAGAGTACCAATAAGGGAGGCAAGGCGAACAAGGGCCCGAATAAGACGGCGACGACGAAGACGACAGCAGCAACAACGACAGAAGCTACGACGACCGCCGCTGTGGTAGTACCTCCCGCGCAGCCGCAACGCCGCGGTCGCTCTACAAGGACGAGTCTCTCAGCGGCTGCCGATGCTGAGCTTTACACCAACCATCCGGAAGCCCGAAAGCTGGCAGCCTGGTTCTAGTGTTAGATGTCGACAGTTAGGTATAAAAGTAGCACAGAATCGATACCCAAAAAGCGGCTGAATAATCGAACACACCTCCTACCTTGTGCTGTGGCTGCTGTAATCCTGTATCAATGCCCTTGTCGTTGTTTGTCGTCGTCGTCCGCCGTCGTCGTCCGCCGCCGCCGTCTTTCTTCGTCGTCGCTCGCAGGCGTCTTAGTCCAGCACTGATATACCCCCCGCCACGACTCACGGCATTGCATCACCGCAGCAGTTGCAACATCCGACGTTTCCACGGGAGCAAGCTTCTCCCCTAATCTCGATTCCCTGATCGCGCGAATCCGAACAATTCAAAAAAAAACATGGGACGAAAGGCAAGTCCGATGGGACCATCGGCATATGTAACCCCAAAATCAGACGGGCGGACGTTGTCTGTCATCCCATGAAAAACGAATGCATTGAATGACTGCAGTGAACGACAGCATCTCCACTTGCTCAATGCCGCTGTCAGGATATATTTGCATTATCATTATGGAGTTATGGCTTATGTGGTGTCTGTGTACGTCTAAGTGATTACTTTTTTCTTCGCCCTCAGAAAAGGGCAGGGGTCATGTAGGTCTCGTGACGGCCACGGGCGGCGGACTCGTGCTCCCGCTCGCGATCGAATCCGCAGAGACGCTCACCCCGCCCACGCTGTCCTTTACCCTCCGCGTGCCCATGCGCACAGGCAGCGGCACATTCACCAGCCCCTCCCTCCGTGACTCCTCCCTCACGAACCGCGCCGCCTCGAGGTCCACCTCCCGCGGCGGCGGCGGCGGCGCGGCGCCCATCTCCTCGCCGGCGCTGCTGCCCAGCCGCAGCGCGCTCTCGCCGGGCGCGCGCCCGCCGGTGAAGAGCTCGCGCGCGTCGCCCGAGTAGCGCTTCACCTCCTTGGCGAGCCAGTGGCGGCACAAGACGACGAAGAGCAGGTTCCATAGGCCGAGGCCCCAGAGGAACATGTAGGCGAGGACGCGGCCGTAGGCGTCGGACATGCCCCAGTACTCGAAGTCCGGGGCGAAGACGTCGCCGCCGAGGGCGATGTAGACCGCGAAGACGGCGATGAAACCGAGGCCGAGGGCGAGGCGCAGGAGGAGGGCCCAGCCGGGCCAGGGGTCGTGGGCGTGGACTATTGATCGGGCGTCGAGGAGGATGTCTGTGGAGAGCATGATGATGAGGGCGACTGCGGCGGGCCTGGGTGGAGTGTTAGTATCTTTGGTCATGGTGAGAAATGTGTGAGAGAGTGAGGTAGTTACCCTGTGCGATATGTCAAGGGGAATGGCACGTTGTACAAGAACCAGGACATGATCCATAGCAAGATGCTCGCGGCGGCGACGTGCGCCACGTCGTTTGCGATTTGCGCACGGAGGAGCCAGCGCTTGAACTGTCGGGCTTGTCGGTGGTTCGGGCGTCGTGAGCGGCGGACTCGGGCCCGGTGTCGGGGTGGAGGGGGGATCGTGAGCGGTGGTGGACGGTGGGGACGTTCCATCGTGTCTGTGTGTGTGCGTTTTGTCTGCCCTTCTGATTGATGTTGAGAATGAGAGAATCCGACAATGGAAAAAAACAGATGGAAAAGAGACTGAATTATCGGTCGGTAGTGGGGAGGGGTGAAGATGGCGACGGCCGAATGGTCTTGATCATCGCTGTATTGTGTGTACACTGATCAACTTTGTCGCGAGATGTTGAGTTGTTCGTTCTCGTTATTCTTGGTTCTGCGTGTCGTTTTTTCAAACTTCGCCCGGGACAGATTATTCAAAGGTAAACTCTGTGGCATGCCAGTGACGACGACTCTGGTGCAGAGCGAAATGAGTTCAAGACACACGCCAGCCGGAAGGGAAGAGACGAAAAAAAACAAAATGGATGTAATAATAAGACCTTTGGGCTGTTTCCCCGATGCGGCGTATGTCTCAGGCGGGAAGTATAAGGTAAAATATGAGGCAAGCGTAATATTAAGGTAGGATGGCACTGATGGCAGCCGAAAACCTTGGAGCGAGCCTAAAACGAGGAAGGGGACGAGAAGAAACGCGGCAGGCCCAGTCGCAGACGGGTGTGTTATCGGGTGGTATTCTTGATATTAGAGGCAGAGCGTCCGGAGTTGGTGTGAAGCAGGTTGGAGGGCTGTTTTCAGCTGAATCGAATCGGCGATCATTCATGGGCAGGCAGGTCGGACTAGACGACGTGGCCGGGGACAGGGTATGATTCTATTTCGGACGGACTCAAGATGACATTAACAGACGGTAGGTCGTCCGTCGTATGCAGGAGACAGATAGTAGATAGTCGGGACGGAGGGAGGATGAGATGGGAGGAGATGAGACGTGATGATCGCCGCCGCCCTTTCAACCCACGACCGGCGGAGTGATATGTCGAAATGCACAACAGCAAGCAGGGAGCGGAAAAAGAAAGAAGAACATCCAGCTCGTTGGGCCGGACACGGTGAGGAGGGCGGCCCTTTTGAGAGACGGCCCAGCGACGGAGATGTCCTGGAGATGATGCATGTCTGGCTGGCTGACTGGCTTGCAGAAGAGTCTTGGCTTTTCGGGGGGAGGGGAGGGGGGCTGGTTTGGGGATGCAGATGCAACAAAGCATCCGTCTTGTTGCTTCCCGAATGCGGTCCCGCGAGCGAATGATGTGTGCGAATGATGGAAGAAGGCCTTTTCGTCCAATTGGCCCTGGCGCAGATCAACCCGTGATGCCCCTGCAGCTGCTTCGGCACTGCGCTCCGCCCGCAGTAGCCCCGGTTTCCAGGGGGCCTCAGCACCCACAACAGCAGTTAGAGCTCTCCTCCAGCGGGGCATCTCACCGGGCATCTTCCAATGGGGCGCTGTAGCTGCCTCGGTCAGCACACCTGGAACTGCGCACTTGGCTATCCTGAAGGACGCCAAGCACTTCCCGTCCATCGTGGGGTTTTCGCAGGGGGCCCTTACACCCAGAGGCCAATGCTCCGGGGGTCGGACGAGTCTCAGACCAGACGAACCTCATTGCAACGCTGTCAGTCCGACGACAGCGTCGCCATTCTTTTCTCCTGTCTTCTGTGCTTGTTCCCGTCTATTCTGGCCCGATGGTCGTGACGGCTGGCCGATGACTGAGACATTGGCGTCCCTCTCCTTGGTGACCGGGACCTGCTGCTGGAGACATCCGGATTCCTCGCCCTCGGCCCGACGCTTCATGGGAATTCTCCTTCCATTTGTTCTTTGCCATGTTGCAAGGTGCTGACATAACCCTCTCTCTGCTTGCTTTAAATGTGTTTGCCCAGCCACAATCTGCCGTTTGAATATCGCACACGGACACGATGGAGTCATGCAACTCGGGAACCCCCAGCCACTCTCCGCCCTACGTCCGTCGTCAATCCCATCTTCCTACTGCAGGGAACCTGGAAACGAAACTTCGCTGTCCTTTCCATGTACGGAAACTGCACACTGAATCGTTTCTGAAATCCATATCGCATATGCTATTGCTGGACACGAATGCATTACTACATGCAGAAGCCGTTCGCATGTATTCTGACCTGGGATAATCGCCCATGCGCAGCTGCGAACCTGCCGCCCACAAACCCGTTCAATAAATGCCATCTCTAATCCTTCCTTTTTGACACCTGTCAGGCGAGTCTTGTCCTCGGTATACGATCCGGCTGGCGTACTCGCTCCGAGTTGCCCGTTGCCGCCGAGGCGACGTTACCGAACACTACCCAGGCAATCCCATCTTCGCGTCAGCGGGTATCTTTGTCATAATATTCGTCATCGTTTGACGTACAGCTAGGGATAACGCCGCTCCATGTCGAAGCCATGGCGATACTATCGAGTACATCTCCGTTTATTCCTGGCCGAGAAGTGATGGGAATGTGTGTCAACGTGGTGCTCGCGATGATGACCTGTAACCAAATAACTTTGCAGGTTCTTTGGAGAGCTAGTCCAACGTTTTTTGGCCCTTGTTTCGATCCAGAATCCTTATGAATACCTTTCTCGGACTTGCTGGCTTCTCGGGCTCCTGGGATGTTTGTGCCGTTGCTCGTTTGTTCGTAGTCGCTGAACAGACCTGCTTTGAGCTTGTCTTTTTAACGGACAAGGGCTCGTCTTCGATTTCTTCCGCTCGCCGCTTGGTCCCTTGCTTCTTTCGACGTCCACGGACTGAGACGGTTGACCCCAAGATTTTGTCGAGACCTAGCTGCAGCAAATCTGCGGTCGAAGCCTGGAAACCGGTACTCATGTCGTCGCTGGTCTGCACGGACTTCTGCGGATGTATGTTGCGAAATCTCGACAGCCTCGGGAGACGATTCTGTCTCGCCGTTTTCTCTCGCAGCATCTTCTCGAGCAGGGTCCTCCTCGTCATCGTCAACATAAATCACCTTCGACGGCCTCCACTTTTGTGCCAGCTGCTCCTTCTGCTGGGCGATCTTATCAATCAAAGCGTACTGTGCCCGCACGCCCTCAAACTTGGCCCAGTATTCCTTGGCTTCGTCATCGTTCTCTGCCAGCTGAACCATTTCTTTCGTGACAGCCCATGCCGACGACAAGGTGTCGTGAGACTTTTTGGCGAGGAACCAGGCCTCAATCGCGATCTCTTTCTCGCGGGCGTTGAGAGACTTCGCACACGTCAAAGCCTTGTAGATTAGGTTCTGGCAGCTCAATTAGCCTTGGAGAATGGAAGCCTTGCTTGTATGGTCCACTTACATCTCGATCGGGCATTTTTGCGGATGCTGATCACGATCCGACGCGACGCGGTGGTGACCAGGACGCAAGTAGAGGCCGGGAGTTGTCGCTAACGCGTTTGCAAAAAGAAAGGTGAAGATCTCCAGTGTGCTTGAGTTCATGTTCGGAAGGAAGGAAGGGGGTGGGGTGTCCGTCACCAAGACATCAGGCGGGTTACGGGCAGGTACTTAGTTGGGAAGCGACTTCCACGAATGGCCGGTTCATCTAATAAAACTCTGAAATTGGAAGTAACGGATCCATTCACAGAACATGCTAGTTGTCAAGCAAGATGGGGCAACTGATTGTCTATCAGTCGCTGCTTCCTTCCTTTCTCGCGTCCCCACTCCTCTCCTCTCCCCTTTCCAAAAAAGAAGCAAGCGAAAACACAAAGGTCTGCAGTGTAAGGAAAAGACCCAGAACACCACGTCCATTACCTGCCTTGAGGATGGCATGCTTCTTTCAAGGTGCAGGACGGTTGGGCTCTTGGAAACTGGAAGCAACAAAGCCGGTCTTGCCCCTCGGCTACATGCTGCTGCAGTTGCGATGATCTTTGTGGCGAAGGGTAACACTGAACTTTACCAACTCCTCCAACCTCCAAACGAGTTTCGCGATTGGAGCGGATGACTTGCCGGGAGAGCATTTACCCTTTTCTCAACTCGTACCATTTCGACTCTTACTCTGAGACTGTTATTGGCGCGGAGTCGCGGACCTCTACTACTCTATAAGGTGAGGTTGCAAGACCTTCACCCCGACCTATCAACGTTTCGAGCATGACTTTGACTGAAAGCAGACGATCTCAACCCCGTCTTAGAATACTAGTTGCATCGCTCCTGACTGATTATTAGAGGATGAACTTCGAAGTTCGCGTCTGTCTTCTCCGACACATCACGCGGTAACTACTGAATCCTACGTCGATGATATGACTGACGATTAGCCGGGGCGGGGTGCTGGGGAAGAGCCTAAACCTCGAGTACTTTCGTATAGTCCAACATCACGAAGCAAAAGGACAAGTATAAAGGGCGTCATGTCTCCGGCGTCAACATCCAATGTCAGCAGAGACAAATCAATCGTGTCAAGCTGATCAACATGCGAGCTTTCAAAGTCTTTCAACTCATATCATGCCTCTCGGCAGTGGCTGTCTCTGCTTTGGCATCCAACACAACGGCCCCGGAGGGCCTGACAATCACCGACACTTTCACCCTCGATGGCATGTCTTGGACTGTCTACGAGGACCTGTCGGAGCCCGGAGGCGACATTGTCCTAGTACCCGACTCTGGATTGACGAAACGCTTTGCTACACGCCTTGAAGCTACCAAAACTCGGGCCAATTCAACCGTGCCTCTTTACATGGGCATGAACCCAGCCGATGTCAACCAAGCACCGAATGACCTGCTCGCAGACGCGCTGCTCAAAGACGGGGAGCCTGATGAGACTGCTGTCCGAGACGTCCTGCCGTTCCCCAACATCGCGGGCTGGGACACCTTCCTCGGCAACGTCCAGGCCAATGATACCCTGACCGTGCGAGCGGGCGCAAGAACCTGGAACTACTTTCCGCTGGACTTCCAAGAGAAAGACATCCTTGGAAACCCAGAATACAACAATTGGACTTATGATGGCCTGCTGGGCAGCTGGCGGCCAGGCTCTCGCAAGGTCTTCCGCCGCGGTCCCGACGGCCAGGACTGGGCCGAATCCATCGCCTTTGCTGATGTCGACTCTAACGAGCCCATTATCGTCCACGTTTGGTACCGGACCAGCTTTGTGGTCAATGGGAAAGTAGAAAGCCGCGTCTTCGCGTACGACTATCCCGAAGACCTGCCCGCACGCCCGAAGCCCTCTTCTGCCGATTTCTATGGCGCGCTGTTACGCTTTGGCACATATTGGGAAGAGCACCTCGCTGATGTTATCGATCTTGATCTGCCTGACTCCAGCTGGGCTGACCTGACCAAGCACGCCTTCGGCATGGAACTCGTGCAGCGTTACGCCGACGGGGTGTATCCGAAATACGGCGCCTACGACCGTCCTTATGTCGGGTCAGAGATTGACGGCTTCCAAGATACCTTCACCAATTCGCTCTACGCTAACCTCCTCTGGGGTCGCTTTGACCAAGCTCGCGCTGTTACCGAAAACTACTTGCGCGACTTCGTGTCGGACACAGGCGATATTGATATGCGTGGCGGCGAGATACCTCAGTTTGGCAAGTCTTTGTCGTTTTTGACACTGTATGTCGATTACACGGGCGATACGACTTTGCTGGAAACCTACCGCGACAAGATCCTGGCGTGGGTTAACATCCTCACGACCCGTCACGATGAAAGTCTAGCACTGGACCCCTCTGATCCTTTCTACGGCCTGATCCACGGATGGAGCGAATCCGACTCCGTCATAGTCCATCCTACGTACTACAATCTGCCTTACTTCAACAATCAAGCCTATGCGGTTCGAGGCTTGCGAGACCTGAGCCGTCTGGAGATGTTCTCCGAGTATGCTGCCGACTGGACCAACCGCACCGAAGTGATGCTCAACCAGGCCGTCGCCAGCATCAAATCGTCCACTTGGCAGGACACGAACCCGCCCTACGTCCCCCCGCTACCGAAACAAAACCTCACCGCAATCGACTCCCTTGCCACGGAGTGGCCGTCAATGAACAGATGGGCTCATCGCGCCCTGGCAGAGCTCCTCCAGGCCGCCGTCTTGCCCCTTGAGCTCGTCAATACCGTCATCGACTCCATGAAAGCCAACTACTTTACCTCCATGGGGCTCCTAGCCAACCTCCTGGTCAGCAAGCCGGAGAGCCGCGACATCCTGGGCTTCATCGGCTCCGGCTACGCCATGGGCCTGCTTCTGGCCGACCGGACCGACGAGTTCGTCCTCTTCCTGTACGCCCACCGCTACTACATCCACAACCGCGGCAACTGGATCGCCGGCGAGGTCATGTACACCAGCGGCGCCGGCGGGTTGTACTGCCAGCCCGCCGCCTTCGATATGCCCGTGGTCATGCGCGCCGCCCTCGTCCTGGAGCACCCTGATGATGACGTCTTGTATCTTGCCCGCGGGTTGCCACGCGCCTGGGTCGCGACGGGCGATACGGTCAGCATTCGCGGAGCGCCGACGCGCTGGGGGCGTGTGGACTTCAGCACCTTCAGCGACACTGCGGCCCGGACGATCACTGCGGAGGTCGCGATTCTCGGTGTGAGCGTTCCTTCTGAGGTCCGCGTCAAGTTGCGCGTCCCGGTTGGGGAGAGCCTTGGAAACGTCACTGTAAATGGCGCTCCCGCAAATGAGGTGATAGGAGAAGAGGTTGTGCTGCGGATGGATGCTGACGTGAAGAACGTGACCGTTCTTGGAAACTTCTAGTTCTTTTCTTCCTGGTTACTTGCAAGTCTAGCAAGGTTGGTGTATGTCACGATGTTCTTGGAGAGTTGGAAACCCTGGGCACAAGTACATTTGTTATTTAACGAGCAAGCATTGACTTAAGATGCAACTGCTATGAGAAAAGCTCAGTCCTCCGCAATTGCAAAATAACATTCAAGCAAGGCTTTAAGAGACCAAGAGCAACAATGTCAGTCCTGAACTACAGTGACAACTTTCAAGACCCAGGGATGGGTATTTTGTGTCAACGGTCAGCTGCATACATTACTGGATTCGCCCCCCTTTCTCCTCTTTCCGTGTGCTTCTATCATTCCGCCCAAAAATCAGGTAAATGGTCGCAAGCACCACGAATTCCAGCTGTCCAGATCATCTCTCAGAAAAGCTTTTGATGAGCTAGCTGAGATTGAGTATCCCGACCAACTTTGTCCATGCCCGTTGGATCGCGCTCAAGGACGGTATCCATAGTGACACCAACTTGAACCACCGCAAGGACACAAGTGACGATGCCACATATTTGGGTAACCATTGGAGAATAATCTGCCTGGATCGCGTAAATAGTAGGCAGAGCTGCGAGGACTTGCGGACCAGCGTAGCAAAGCGGTAAAATCGGAGGAACCAAGCAGCTTCTCCACCCTTCAAGCAGGTGGCGGTACCTGTAAGTGATGGAGATGCCGACGAAAATGCTCGAGACGTTGCAAAAGGCCCACCAGCAAGGGAAAACATTGAAGACCAGCGGTTGGTGGCCGTAGTAGGTATAGATACCACCGTACATGAGCATGCATTCTTCGAGGATGATGTCCAGCAGGCCCGCAAAGCCGAGGAGAGCCCATAACGTTCCGGTTCGGATGTTGCGCCGCAACGCGCCGAAGATGCCGCAGCTGAGGACGGCGCCATAAGACCACCAAATAATGCCGACATATACGTCGAAATCACGTCCAAGTAGAGTGAACATGAGTTTTCCGGGATCGTGGGACGTGGTCCAGTAGACGTTGGCCAAGTAGCAGTTGATTGCTTCGACAAAGACAAACGTAGCAGATCCGATTGTCAAGGCTGTAGGGACTATCGAGCCCCAGCGCTTGCTTTCTCTAAAACTAATGCTCACGAAGGTGAGTGATATAGCCAAGAGGATGATCGAAACAACCCGGACGTGATGCGGGTCTTGAGGAAAGTCTTCATTGGGTGGTGGGACGGTGCGATATGTGGGATCCAGTGTTAACTTTGAGTGGGCATTTTGAGCTACCGAACTTGTTACAAGGACGAGACCAAAGATCGACAAAAGATTGTGACGATGCATCGGAAAAGATATGTAAGGAATGATTGTTGCGGTGATTAAAGAGAGTAGAACTCAGGACTAATAGCTGTTGAATAAATGATGGCTACTTATAACCCAGTCGAAATAAGTATGGCATGATGCGGCTCATCAGGTTTGCGTTGAGGATCCATTTAGGGAAGGTCGGAACCGATGAAATGACATATGGCTGATGGAAAACCCATCGGCGTCGCAGCTAACGAGCCCGGAGGTGGGATTTGTCCGGCCCTAGGACCGGAGAAGTGGGGCCGGCCGGGATTATTCGACATCTGTCGGACAAGAACGTCCGCACTCCTTTATCACCGTCTTCTCCTCTTTTTTTCCCTGTGGCGTAACCCATAGGAAGGTTCAATTTCATTTTGTTTTGTGATTGCCTAAATGTTCTAAGAAGCTGGCCTGTCACATCTTGAGTTCGAGCGACTGAACATATTGGTCAATAACGCTGCAATTATTCTAATGGAACACCGTTTGGTTACCACGGTGTTTTAATGTCCTCGAAACAAACATTATAGAAGTCCTGGAAACAACTGATTCTTGCTTAAATGTGTTGCGACAAGCTGCACATAGACCCCCGCGTCTTATCTTCGTCAGCTCCAGGATGTGATCCATCACCCACGCCAGCGACAAGTCCTCCCTATTATAGCGCCCGCGGGACCAAGTACAGAGTTACTAAAGCCGCAGTCAACATGCTTATCCCGATGGATGTAGCCCGGATAAAGCCAGAAGGCTTTCTCGTCTTCAGTGCTGATACGGGTCTTTGCGCGACCGGCTTTTCTGGCGAACCTGAGTCTCTGCGCAATCAGGGTGCCGGGACACCAGCTAATGACGGCAATTGAACTGCCGCTATCATCAAGGGCCATAAGGATGCATATGTTGGCAAGGTTTCGGGAGAATATGGAGTCTGTCCCTGGTAAAAGCGATGCCGGTCGCACTTCTCGAAACTCCATGAAAAAAATTGAACAGATCGATTGCACTTGCGATAATACTCTTGTATCATTGATGAGATACGCATCAGAATAACCGAACGCGAAGTATTATGAGACCCAAATACCTCAGATGTGAAAGATACCCTTTGCCAGCCTGATCATACGTGCGGTACTAGTTGTCTCGAGGTATGAAGATGGTCTCGGGTAGAAGAGTGTACATTATATTACGTGGCTAGTGGTTGGACACGGTAGTACTAATAAGTTACCAGTGCAATGAAGGGCAACCGGCTGGGACCATTGGTTGACTCTTGTTCGGGCCAGTATGCAGGAGTGTTTCGGATTTCGGCCGGCAGATACCTCCTCTCTCATTTTCCAGATGAATTGGCCGTGACCGTGTTCCCAGCCTATTTGGGGAATTGTGGCCGATGTAACCCGAAGCTTCGGACCTTTGATGGCGCCCGAACGCCGGCTTTGCCTCTCACATCTCGGAGCTAACCTACAGCATCGCACGCCTGAAATCCCTCGGAAAGAAATTAGATCTGTGTTCCGAGAATTTCAAATTCGGCCATGCTAGCGTTAGCGGTCGTAATGGCTTTGTTAAACGCTGCCTCTATAATCTATGCCGAGGTCGTTATATCTCCAGTGACATCGGCAAACCCCACCCGGACTCATAATATTTACCGTGATGCTGCTTTGATCACCAAGACACTCATGGACATATCCTGCACGGACTGCACCGTTGGATTTCAAGACGGACGTATTGATGGGAAACCCAACGGTCAACGATAAGGAATATAGCTCTGAATGCAAGAAAGGTTTGAAGCCTGTTCCATGTGAGTTCGAATGATCTGACCTGGGCCATGTCTTGCTGAACTGAGGTTCTTTCCGACGTGCAGATGATGCAACCTGGCGTTGCTGCCGGCGTAATTTGAGTGGCTCAGTGTCGATCTGATCTGCACTCCACAACTCTAACATGATGAAGCCGGGGACACCCGCCCCTAGTAGCATGGGGCATGAGGCAGTTGGTGTCCGGGGAAGGCGGCTTTGCTCCAGAGGGCCCGTAAATAACCTTGATCCCCTCCTCGTTCTACTTCTCCACGGCCGAGCCGTAGTGAGTGATTTCGTGCCGTAACCACAGCTGCCATGTCCAATCGAAATGCAAAAAGCAACACTTATTGTGAAATTTGCGATACGTCCTTCAATCGACGCGAGCATTATCAGCGTCATCTACGTACTCACGCCAACGAGAGACCGTTTGCATGCTCTGAGTGCGGACAGAGCTTCGGGAGAGTGTATGTATCGGGCGATTTCTCAGGCTTTCATGTTTTCTTGCTTCAGAGTGATAGATTAACGACAATTTCCTGATCTCATGTCGGCAGAGACTCGCTTTCTCGCCACCACACTACGATCCACCTGGGCGGTGATCGCCAGAATCATAGCGATCGAGACAATCGCCGCGTCTCGCAAGCTTGCAAGTCTTGTAATGCGTCAAAGGTTCGCTGCGATGGGCAACTACCATGTGAAAGATGTCGCCGGAGCAAGAACGACTGCTTCTACGAACCTCTCGGAAAGAGGCGTGCGTCGGAGGCCCACTCGAACAGACCCGGTTCGAAACAACCACGAATGAACAACGAGGATGATAGCAGCAATAAGTCCAATGGCGACGCTACAAACAACGGGATAGCTGATGACAGACACATTCCACCGTCACCTCCAGTGACTGTTCCCGACGACCGACCATTGGCCAGCAACTACATCGGAGATGGCCAGTCCACCAGATCAAGGGATCAGCCAGTGATTCTTGAAGAAACAGACGGTAGTCCCAACTTGAATTGCGCCAGTGGAGAAACGAATCCAGTCCAGTACCAAGAGCCTCCAATTCGTTTCGATATGCTGCTCGAGGGAGCGGGTCTGTTTCTAGACCTAGATACGGCCGACAAAGCACCTACGCCCTCGACTATGCTAGGGACCTATGATGAGCCAATCAACTGGCTCGACTATAATCCTGATCTCAACTTCCTTCCCTATATTATGCCAAGCAACCCGTCTGCTCAGATGGCCTTTGATAAGCAGATTGAGAGATCCACAGTCGCACCACCTCATATTACAGCCTCCCGGAATCCGCCTCCTTCAGACCAGATGATGGACCAAGGCGCAGTGATGGAGCTATACAGCCGTAGTCACACGCCTGCAATCGATCAAGATGCCGTCGAGCTCAAGCATTATCACCCCGTCTCAATTGAAATGGATGCCCCACTTGTGTTCCCTGACATGACCCAGCTCGGAGCGCAAGATATCGACGAAGAAGACCTTGCCCACGTCGATGAGCTTCCGCAAGAAGCCGTGCAAAGGGTCATCGACTACGCCACAGATATGCAACGAAAACCGAGCTTCCCCCCTTTCATAGAGCTTCGCATCCCTCCCGGGCCGGTACTCAATGCTTGGATGCAGCTCTACTTTGAATTCTTCCATCCTGTGTTTCCCATCCTACACAAGCCTTCTTTTACATCAAAAAAGCGTCACTGGCTGCTCATGTTCGCTGTGGCTGCAGTGGGTGCCCAGTTTTCAAACATTCCAGACGCCCGTCGATGTTCGAGGGCGATGCACGAACTGGTCCGTCGGCAGTCAGCTGCTATGGTAAGCTATCAACCGATTGATGCGCGTTGTGGATTCAGAGATTCTTACTATTAGTAGTGCGAGAGGGAGAACTACATGAGCCGTGAGCTGTGGATGCTTCAGACCATTGTCCTCAACCGCGTCGGTCTGATGTACGATGGCGACAGGCGGTCTTTGGAGGTTGCAGAGATCACGCAAGCGCTGCCAATCACCCTAGCAAGGCGAAAGGGTTTTTTCAATAACTTGTTGCCCATGCAAAAGTTTTCCCAGCTTCAATTGCCACTCACGCATAAATGGCAGATATGGGTCTTAGATGAGGAACGAAGACGGCTGGGATTCTCGGTTTGGGTTGGTAGCACCTCACATGCCGATTACATGCACGACGACGGGACTGACACGTAGGTCACTCAGCTTTTAGATGCTGCATTCGCTACTGATTTCGAACTCAGTCGATTGGTGAGGGTATCGGAATTACAAATTCCCTTGCCACAGCCTGATGACCGTTGGGCGGCTGCCAACGCACAAAGTTGGGCTGGGTTTTCCAACGTCCTAGGTAAATCTTTCATCGAATAGAAAACATTAAAGTGTTCAAAAAGCTAATTTCTAATTTCAGAGTACAACGGCTCACATGGAGTGTTTACCATTGATCAGATCGTGACGAATAACTGCTGGAAGTCTGCCTGGACAAAGACGAATACAATCGGCAAACAAGTTATCCTTCAACGACTGATGGACATCATATGCAGTCCGGATGCACCCACAGACACATCTTCCACAGTTGAGGTGTTGAACGATCTGCTTAACATGATTGAGAGCGCGCAAACTGCCGAAGCCGTCGATGAGCTCAAATCCGCTACTACTCACCAATTAATTGCCTTGACGGGGCTGATGTTTTACAACGCCCCAACCTCCAAGCTTCTTCCAACCGTAGTCAAGTTTATCTATGGAAAGTTGAAAGACGAGGAGTGGACGCAAGCAGCTCAGCTATGGCGAGAATCAGGGAGACAAGCTAGGCTGGCGTGCTATTTCGCCGCACGAATTATACATGTGACGCGGTCGAGCCACTGTCCGCACTTTGGAGCACCAGTCTCGCTGCTGAGCGCTGTTTTCATTCTTTGGATCTACTCCAAGCTCGCTCAGAGATGCCCTGATGGCCTGCTTCTCTTAGCGTCAGGCCCAATCGTGGTGCTCGGTCCGAAGGCGCGGCGGGATATGCCCGACACCAGATGGGTAGAGAACGGGTGGAGTCAGATAAAAATGCCTGGCATTGGTAATTTGTGTAGTGTTCAGGGCCGAAGGAAGTTTCTGGACGAGGCCATCCTGTCCATGAGGTCTCTCAAGGGGTGGGGCATTAGTGCGACATACTCTCAGCTACTCACACGTCTGCGGGCAAGTGAGCCATCTTCATAACGAGAGAGGATGTGAGCTGGCCTTTCCATCACTCATGATGTGTCAGGATTTCTGGAAGTGGGAAGAAAGTGGAGAAATCATAATAGTTACAGCAAGTTTTCTATATGTAGTGTTTTGCTTTGCACACATATGTTGCAATGGCGTAATCAGCGTGACATCGCCGGCATCACGGACCTTGATAACGTTGTGGCTAAGAATTGTAGAAGTACTTAGAAAGGTGATAGGGGATGTCTGACAGACGTCTATCTCGTTCTAGTAGAAGCCATACTATCTTTCGGAGTTGATTACAGGCAGCAAAAGCCAACTGTTCTCCCTTCCAGTATGAACAGTGTTTATGCCAGAGAATGTCTTCTCGTCACGGTCTTTGGCGTGGCCGTGGGAAAAGCTTCCAACGCCCTGAGTATCGTGGCCAGCAATCTCTAAAACAAGTGTTTCCCCAGGCTCCAGAACAACATTGGTTGGCCAGACCTCAACATCAACAGCGTACTTTTCATTCTCCTTCACAGGCTGGACATCTGTGCTGTGATAGTTGCGATAAGGCATCCAGTCTCGATGAACATGATGACTTGCGTCTACCAGCCTTTGTGAAGCTCGCAACCAACCCTTGACTATGGGTACAGGGTCGCCCATGGTTCCGGTGTAGAAGACTTCTTGACCATTGACGTTGATCTTTCGAAGAGTGACAAAGAGGTCGATGTCTGTAGGAAGGGTATCCTTGCCTGGCTTGCGAGAAGCGGATACAGTGAGGTGCGCAACTATGTGACCAGTGATTTCCAAGGGTTCGGGTGTTTTGTATCGAAAGGAGATAGGGTCACTTAAATGCCTTGGTCAATATTCCTGGAAAACTGTGGTTGAAGTCCACACTTACCCATCCATTGCATCGTACGACACAGATGTAGTAGTCTCTGAAGGCTGAATCGCTAGTTCCTCATCTGCGGCGAGGAAGAACCTTTGATACTGGGTTCCAGGCAGAGGCCAGTCATACTCATGTCTCTTTGGAAATTTGCGCTCTCGTTCAGGGTCGTCTACCCCGGCCTCGCCTTGTCGTAAACAGAGATGCACTCTGGGCTGACCCCCAGTCTTCCAACCATCTGCATCGTTATCCTTTAAGAAGGCATTGAAAAAGGATAGCTGAATCGCAGCGGATTCAGGATAGTAGAACGGAAGATCATGTCTTCCCACAATGAAATGGAGAAACTTATACTTGGAGCTAGCACGCATCCAGCCCAAGACGTTTCCTCTCAAGTGCAGGAGTATACCACCCTTGTCACAAGATCAGCATTCTCCATGTAGATGTACTTAGGAGTGGAGCGCTTCGGGGGTACTCTTACCCAGTTTGCCACACTCAACAAGGGCGTCTCAATGGCTTCTACATCAAAATCCCGAGTCCGATAGTATTCTTCGTCGCGAAATCTGTGTACCGCGGTATCCGCAGTCTGGTCTCGTCTGTTCTGTCGAAGGGTGTCTTCATCCAAGTCACCGTCGACTGTATCATCACCCCAATTTCGGGCGGCGCGGCCGGGCTTCCCGTACTGATTCGGCGAAACGCCGTTTTCCCACCAGAATTCTGTTTGCGTCCATCTTCATTGGCAAATTGTTCTATCGTTATGACGACAGGGCCAGACTCACTAATGAACTTGTCCGATAGGATGCCTCCGTGTCGGACTCTATCGCGATAATAGTCGCTCATTCCTTCCCACGGGATCATGGCGGCGAGCCCCTTTGGCTTCCGGGCTGCCACTCGCCATTGTGTGCCAGCGTAGTAGCTAATCCCAAGGAGGCCGACTTTACCAGACGACCACTCTTGCTCAGAGCACCACTCGACGACGTCAAAAAACGCCTCGCTAGTACCGCGTGACATGGTGTCGAGGAGTCCAGGGCTTTGACCAGCGCCAAGCTCGTCGGCTCTAACCACGATGTATCCTTTGCTCGTCCAGAAGCCTGGGTCCGGAGTCTCCCATGACGCGTGGTGGGATTTCATTTCGGGATTCAACTGATCCCAGCTCTTCTTGTGGAATACGCTATATGGAACGTCTTTACCATCTTTTCCCCAAGTTAGTCCCTAAGACTCCCTCGAAGATCGTGGATGGTCTACGAATGCTTACATGGTCCATACGTCGCAATGACTGGGTATCTTTCGGGGCCAAAGGGCGCGGCGTCCTTGGGCAAGTAGACGTTGCATCTTAAAAACCCCTTTTGGTAGGTTCGCAGTGGTAAGTCCACGTTCTTCATGAATACATACGGGAAGCTGTCTTTGTCGACCTCAAGGTACTTGTTTTCCGCCATTTTGTTTGTAGTTTGGACTTTGCTTGTAGAGAGATACTGTGAGTTTGGCAGAATTTCTACGTTGTGGAGTGCTATGTCTATCATTCAATGGATAGGTTGGATCTTGTCACGATTTAGATCCCATGGTATGGTCGTGGTGAGAATATCACCGCCACTCAGAGCTTAGAGCCTTGATTCCGAATGCCTTGACCTGCCTTGGTACGCTGTCGGGCCAGGTGGGGTTCAAGGTCCGGCTGGTGTTCGGCTTCTCCACCACAGCTGTATTTTAGTCGGTCGGCTCGGGACCACACCAAAGCACACTTCAGCCCCCACGTCAAGTCTCGCCGAAGCGATCCGCAATGTCACGGGGCAGGTCATTGGATTTCGACGCCAAAGTTTCCCTCTTCCTACGTGTCGACGTCGTTGCCTCCTCTTTAAACCTTTGACGTGATCGCTACCCAGTCAGATGCCATATCTCGACGGCAAAATGGCAACTGTCATAGCAACTACCATAAACTCCTCGCGAGCTGAAGAGCTTAAACTTGATTCAGAGACCACGAGGCTCCTTTCTGACTACGAAATCCATCGTTCGATTGCTTCGCCAGGCGACGACCACGGCGAAGATTCTTCTTTGGTCACAGTCGCTGGCGGCGTCCGGCGAGAGCGCCAGCCGGGTGATTTTGACCCCACGCTAGCTTCACATCCGCCAGTACCTTATCCGGTGTCAAACCCTGACTGGTGGGATCGTAGCTATCGACGCGTTCCTGATTTTCGTCCAGTAAACAGAGAACTCGACTTGAGTGATCGGCAACAAGGAGCAGTTTTTGCTTTTGTCGGTGCATTCATGGTGGGAGGATGCTGGTTCCAGTCAGTGAGTCAATGCTTTGTGCTTCATTTTCCATACCTCAGCGTACGATGAAATCCCAAAAGCTCACAGAACTGCAAGGGATGGTCTTATGTCTGGCGGAATACTGCGGGCAGGATCACCGATATTGGTAAATCTAGAGTAGGGGGAGAATGGTAGATCAATTTCTTCTTATATTCGCATATCACATAGCCGGCCATCGAAGAAGCCTGTATGTCAGGAACTGTAAGGACCAGCTCGCAGTCAAATGCTATCTTGAGCCTATCGTTAATGATGCATAGCACGGGCGTGTGTGTCTATAGATTCTAGACTTGATACGATATGCATGACTTGCCCACATGTCTTTATTGAAGTGAGACAATGAGCCAGTTACCAGGAGTTGTCGAAGTTTGTGTGGAATGATAACAAAATCAGCGCCCACCGTAAGGCAAGTAAACTTGTCAAGTTCAATCAATCAATCAATCAGTTATGAAGCTATCGCGAGGAAATCAAGTCAATTATGGCCCTCAAACTTGATTGATTGCCTTGGCGTGGGCGCTGAACAAAATAATGAACAGGGAGAACGGCAGGAAAGAATCGACAGATGGCAGTATGAGCTCATGTAAGCCCTATACGTGCGCGTTCAAATTTGTCTCGGCGGATGGTGTATATCCGTGGTATTTAAACCTTGAGTTTCTCTATGATAATTGCGTCTATATCCCAAGTATTCAAAGTCATGATTTGTTTTCATTTGTTTGAATCCAGTGCCACTGCACCCTTCTTGAAGCACGAATGATTGATGACAACGTAATTTGCACGCATTCTTGTTGAAATCCTTGATAATCTAGTCCCAGGAACCAAGCTGATACTGGGTGTTGCACATGTTGACTAACTCCCAGCACTCCCCCATGAATATGTGCGGGCCCACATCTTTCTCATCTCCGGCTGCCCCGGCAGCAAAGAGCGTCGCCATATAGTGATCATCTGTTCCATGCGCCTCTTTATATCGCGGGTGCTTCATCAATCTTGTGACCGCTCTTCGAAGATCAGGACCCGTATTTTTCATGATTGCGTCTTCGTGCGCTTGTCGAAACTCCAACGCGAAGGGCTCTGGCGGAACGGGCTGCGCAAAGTTGTCTTTGAACCGGATCATCCATTGCCAGTGGTTCCGAAAGAGATTATGAACTGAGCCTCCACTGCCAACGATGAGCGTGTTCTGGTAACGCAGAGGACGGAGAGTAGCGCCTATTTTGATGTGCAAGTGCGGATCATATCTTGCATTTGCTGAGACCACAGTGACTGGTGGAGGTACGCAGTGAGGAAACATCCGAATGATGATAAGAAAGACATCGTGGATCCAGTCGTACTTGCGGTTAGCCCGAGCATTGATACCGGCTTCCCGCAGCATGCTGATGACCTTCTGGCCTCCCTCTATGTCTGGTACCATTTTGTAAGGCATCCACCTTGAATCTTTCACGCCTCCTACCGGGTCCTTGCCCGCATTCGGGTTCATGCTCACATCTACGGCATCACCAGGAGCATCCCAATGCGCTCCCTATAACATGCGCAGACATATGTCAGCCGTAGCACACGTTTGGGATCGGAGATATTACCATGATTACGATTCTTTCGATCCCACGTCTCAAAACCTCGTCGCCAACACTTTCCCATATGTGAGCTGGTTCAGAATCTTCACCAAGCATCATTGTTGATCCATGGGCGAAGAGGAACACCGGAGTGGGTGCTGTTGGGCACACGAGGTCAGTAAATCATGTTTAGGTGAGGACAAGTCCTTCTTCGCCATACCCTTTTCCGCTGGTAGACTGCCCATGCTGGATAATATGAAGGAAGGACACGACTGATGTCGCAAGAGGCGCCGAAAAAAATGGACTTCAATTTCAGATCGTCGAACATATAACAAGAGACAACGTTGGCAGATACGGGTGGCCTCGTGTTGTCATTTTCTTGGACCAGTCCAATTTACTTCAGCAGACTTGCACTACCCGGTATTGTTTCCGCACGGTTCCCATATTCGCCTGGGCGGCGCGTGGAGCCGAGCCGATCTCTCTCTGTGAGCTTGCCGATACTCCCAACAGTGACATCACAAAAGCTGCACAAGATATCCTTTTTGTACGATGTATCGTGAAACATCTTGAACAACAACAAGAACTTAGCATCTTTCACACCATGGCGTCAGTCGCGAATTTGTATAGCGCTGTCCACGCAGCGTGGACCGAGGGGCGGCTTGAAAATGTTCTCGAGCGCCAAAAGCAGCTTGCCCTACTACACGGCAACGTCAAAACGTCGTCCAAACAACTGATCGCAACCATTATGCAAGGTAGCTGAAATCTAGAACTTTCATTTCCCAGACCATTAACATTGCTCTGCTCGCAGAATTGAAGTCCAGCGAAGAAAGCGCGGCTGCAGAGCTTCAACTGGTTCTCGAAAATATCAAACACCATTACGATGTCCTTGACTTCCCAGCGACGCTCACGAAAGAAGCCGCTGTGAGAAAAGGTTCCAGTAACATGGATAATAGCGTTCCTCTTGGCCCGACTTTGATCGACGCAAACCCGTTTGTACCGGTTGCAAGCACCCTAATTCCACTAGCTGCCGCCGTAGCAGCTGGTAGTGCGGTGTTGGTCTTGGCTCTTTCTGGGCTCCCTATTCTCAATACGGAGCTGCGAAGAATTATTTCAGCAAGTCTGGATGTTGAAGCCGTGGCAATTACCCCCGACGATTCTAGCGATACTCGTGAGCAACTTTGTGCGATGCGCTTCGAGGTTGCTGTCCTCCAGAATTCGAGTCACTGGAATGATCTGCGGAATGGGCTCTTCACAACCAACCCCACCATCAGAGTCCATTCACCAGCAACTGGATTTCCCGCGGTCTTTGTGGATCGCAGCACGCGTGACGTCGAGGCAGTCGCAAAACATCTTTACCACGCAGTACTTTGCGCGCCTCGTCATAATCCTTCCAGAGTACCTCGACTTTGCTTCGTAGACGAATCGAAGGCGAAAGACCTAGAGAGCTACCTTGTTCAAGCTGGCCCAGCCTCGATTCGCCGCCTCGAGGTTGCCAAAGAATGGCAGAGCACGCCACAGCTTTGCAAACTCCTTCAAACAGCGTTCCCCTCTTTAGTGAACAAGGCAATCAGCCACGAAACCTTTGCTTCAGTGATTGCTCCAGAATCTTCAGAGTGAGTGCACCAATTCCAGAGCTTTCACTTCCCACCAGTCTAGCTAACCTTGCGACTCTTAGCTCCATTGTAGTAGACAGCATTGGTGCCGTGGCTCAGTCGATGGCTATGAGCGATCGTGGGATCCTGCTCATTCCAATCAGTAGCATGGATCATGGCATTGACATCTTAAATAAGCTGTAAGTTGAAAAACCATCATTTTAAGGAGACTCCCATGCCTCTGCTGACTTGTAGATACAGGAACAAAGCTGGGCCCTCAGAGATAGTATATGCTTTTGGCGACGGTAAAGCGGGCCTCTACGTCGGTTCATTCGTAAAGACGCTGCAGGTCTGTATCAACGAAGTGCCTCAGTGGTCCCTAGGTAAGATCAAGATGGTCCTCAAAACGGTCGGCAGGACTTTCTAATATAACCTGTCCATCCAGTTTTCGAAACATCGCCTTCATCGCAATCGAAGTCAGACAAAATTTGGTACTCCCCCGAGGCCTTTTCTTTCAATAAACCGATTCGGCAGGGGCCTCCAAAGGCTTCACCGAAACCATCATCAGGACGGAATGTGCTGTGGCCAGTGCTCGCTCACACTCTACCGCTGGGAAAGATCAAACAACCGAAAGGTGGACGTCTTAGTTACTTTGAGCGAGGCCTACTCATAGGCTTAGCTATTGGACTGCTTACAATCACTGGAGCTTCAGTAGCTGTTCGGCGTGTTATCCAGAATTTTCTCAAGCGGCCGTAAAATGTACGACCGCAGCCTTTTGTTTGATATGTAGCAAGGGCAGTATGGTTACTGAACATTGCAAATGTGAAACGCGAAATGTCTATCCTCTTCCCAACTGCATAGGCCCCTGAGCGCAGGAAATGTAGTAACTCTTGTGAATATCGAGCGTAACTGGCATTGTCCGAATCAGGTCAAATGAGATAGATCATGTAGCAAATTTTGAGAAGTCAAATCCACGGCAGCTAACTACCAGCCATTCTCAACATTATCGCAGCGTCAACAAGTCGACTCGAATAGTCTGTATAACTCCCGCACTGATACATGCGGGGCGGCAATTCATGCATCCCAACCTGATCAATTCAGATGTCACCTGTTTCGCTATTGATGCACTCCCCGGTGCTGAGTAGAACGTGCCGGCGGTGCCGTGTGGGGAGCCGAGCTAAGCAAGGAATACGTTTGGTACGGTTTCGCCTGATCCAACATGCTATCGAGGTGTTCATCGCCCTAGAAGAAGTGGAATCGACCCACGTCCAAACACATCCTGCCCATATTAGTGACTTCTACACGAAGAAGTACGGAAGCGCTGCACACGACAGCAAGACATCCTGTCCCAGATTTCTGATATCATACCAAGTCAAACTATTATATCAGCACAATGGGATTTTGGCCATACATCGGAACAATGGATAACAAAGCCCAGACTCCTTTCCGGCGTATTGTAACCCACCACAAGAACGAGAAGTCCTCGATCCTGATAAATGAGGAGCTTCAGTTCGAGGATGGGTGGGGCAGCCAGGCTGTCACTATATGGAAAAACCAGGAGTATCCCGCCGAGTACCAGGGCGAAAAGCCTGACGCCGCACCGATCATCTACACCCACGGATCTTTAATCCGCGCGGTCGAGTTTCCTCCGCATTCTCAGGGACACAACCACAGAACAGCTTCTCTTGACTATGGTATAGTCATGGAGGGTGAGCTAGAGCTACTGCTTGAAGACGGATCACGAACTAGCTTACGGGCGGGAGATATTGTCGTTCAACAGGCAGTACGTGATCCATTCGCCATATTTGACATGTTGCTAATCGAGCACCAAAGACAATGCATCAATGGAACAATGTTTCAGACAAGCCTGCTCGCATCATCTTCGTTCTCCTCCCAGGACAGAAGAAAACCAAGGATGGCATGGACATTACGGAGAAGGGAGTACCTACCGACATGTTGCCCGAGAGAGAATAGGAATGATAGGATAAGGCAACACATAGCAGAACGACAATGGCAAATGGTTATTAGAAGGATGGAGTAGTCTTTCACGTCGTCAGTTGGGGGTCTACTTGTCATCTAGTCCCATGAAAATGAGACCCATTCTAGCTACTGTCCTGGTTAATCGCGCCGGAGTCTACATACATTAAGCTTCCGTGACCATATTATCCTGCTAGGGGAGCGCTGTCTTACTAGTCCAAATTCAAACCAAATGACCGGACCGGGTGGGCTCTAAGAAGTTCCATTGGTGATCATCACCCCTCTTCCATTTTGAAAACAACATGCGCCTGTTGTAAAAGACAAAATACGGCCGTGGGGCACTACCCATTAGCCCCAGAAAGCCGAAATCCGAGTGGCACTGAAGGTGACATCACATTGAGCTAACCCTAAATGCACTAGATCGTAACAAACGGATCATCGAGAGATGTGTACCGCTGATCAGATAATTGAAGGTGGGACTTGATAGGATCTGACAGGCTTGAAGCAGAACCAGTCAGAGAGAGTGCGTCAGTTTTATTTTCATCTCTTTCTCCTACACAAGGCCAAGTATTTGCACACTAGGTCACACCGGCCACATCACCTAGTCTCAGCAAGTGACTCTTGATCCGGATGTGTCTTCTCAGGAAACCATAGAGTCAATTACACGGGTTACAAGATCCCTGTGAAAAACAGTCAGCACCACAATGCAAACGGACGCACACACAGCGGGCTTACTTACGTATCCATATATGCTCGTACAGTTGCGACTTTGCCTTTATCGTTGAACCCAAGGATCCAAGTATACTCGTTGGGGAACGGTTGTCCATTCTTGATCCGAGTTTTCACTGCTTTCAGCTCTATAGCCGCCTGGTTCCCACTGACAATAATGTTCTGCACCTCAAGGTGCAATGGCCCGGCCCAAGTTGCGGATAGAGGCTTGGTTCCTTCCTGAAATGCCGCTAAGGATTTATAGTGACCGGATATCTTACAGTGTGCCCCTGTGAACACTTGTTAGAACATTATCTCTGAACTTGAATTACGCTTTGGCAGTAACCTTTCACCGTCCAGTCCACATCAGGCTCTATGTTGGCAAGGAAGGATGCCATGTCGCCTCTAGCAAGCGGCTCGAACATCGTCGTGATTTCGCTTTCTGTGACCATTTTGGACAGTGGAGTTGAGAATAGGATTTTTTGGATATATTTGAGATCTTGATTGATACCAAATTCAAGAAGCTGAGACACAGGTTTCAAACGCCAATGTTTGTCTAAAGCAGACGAAAGGTCTGCCTGCTGCGGTTTTGAAGTCAGCAGAATATCTCAGGTTAACTGCGGATGCCGCTTACACTTTCCAATGGCAATATCTCAGGCTTCGTTCCGTGGGTGAATGTGATATCATCGGCTTTGTGGGGATGCCGAGCGGGGGTCGTTGGCACTCGAGTACCCAAGAGAGGTGGAGTGGCGGGGCCGAGCGCCCTATGCTCACCACCCACTCAACTCTGCCACTGCAAGTTAGTCTATGGAATGACGCCCAAAGGAGTTGACAGACATGCAATTCGATTGGTAGGGCGAGAGTAGGCCTTCCAAGTGGCATAGGTAGCAATAGGAAATACACGTCTTTCCCTATAGCACGCCTATGAAGACTACTTAGTACGCATGGTCTTGCCAAGGTGCATACGTGCAGGTTCTATACAATACCAAAGTTTCCTCCGTCTCACTCAAAGCCTTGATTCCACTTGCCAAATTTTCACTCCAAGAGAGTTTCCACGTCGAGCATTCCAATGCCTCTTAACATCATCGTCGTCGGTGCTGGAATTGGGGGTCTTGCATGCGCCATCTCCTTGACGCGTCAAGGTCATCATGTTGAGGTAGGTAGTATATTCATCCAGTGTTGAATCATAGTGATAATAATAACGTGATATCACAAGCTCTTCGAGCAATCCACGTTTCTCAACGAGATAGGTGCTGCGATCCACCTTCCGCCAAACGGCTCTCGAGTATTGAAAGGATGGGGATGCGATTTTAACGACCTGAACTACGTTTACTGCAACAGCATCACGACTTACGATAAGTCGGGCATCTTCAGATTCGTCGCCATTGTAAGTTTCCAATTATAACATGTAGAAAGAGCTAACAAACGTTAATGTACGTAGGCCACCAAGGATATGCATCAAAAGCTCAATATTCGTGACGAGTGGCTCTTGACCCACCGAGTCGATTTGCACAATACCCTTCGCAAGCTAGCTGATACTGAGCCCTATGGGCAAAACCTCAATATCAATCTTCACAGCCGTGTTGTATGGGCTGTAAGTTCCATCGCCTCCTCTCGCCTGCCGATTGTTCGTTGTCCTCTCGGTGTTTGCATAGCTAACCACGTTTTCGACGCCTAGGATTCCGAAAATGCCGAAATTCTCTTGGAAGATGGCACCCGGTACAGGGCAGATCTACTTATCGGTGCTGATGGGGTACATGTGCGTTTCGAGGCCCCTTTGCTGTGTTCTGTTTGGAGATGATCACTGATGCATACCCCAACGATCAGTCGAAAGTCGTTTCTGCCGTGACGCTAGAGCAGCCGAAGCGCAAGTCTACAGGACAAAATACCTTCCGCTTCTTAGTCTCGATGGACAAGATCAACGCTAGCCCTCTAGCGAGGCCTTTCTTCGAGGATTTGGGTCTGGATGATCAACATGTCTTTCTGGGAGCCGATCGGCGCCTGGTTGTTTATCCCTGCCGATCCAAAACTCTCCTCAATGTTGTCGCCATCCATCCTGCTGAGAACGACAGTCTAGAGACCGAATCTTCTTGGATATCGGGGGGCAATATGGAAGATTTGCTGCACACATACCGAGACTTTGGACCGGAGCTGATTGAGATGTGTCGCCTGGGAGAAGATTTGAAACTGTGGAGCCTGGCAGCGCGTGAGCCCCCGAAGACATTTTACCGAGGCAAGACAGTCTTGGTTGGTGATGCAGCCCATCCAATGCTTCCTCGTATGTCTCGTCACAGCTTTCATTATTGAGACCTTGCTGATGGTAAAACGCAGATCAAGGCCAGGGTGGCGCACAAGCGCTTGAAGACGGCGCGGCTTTGGGTGCCCTATTGCCATACGACACCTTGCCCAGTCAGGTCAACCGAAGACTACAGTTGTTCAACAAGGTCAGATACGCGCGCACAATCACTGTCATGTTCATGTCAAGCACCAGTGACGATAGGCGTGCCGAGAAGATGCCAGAGCTCCAACGATACGTCCCCGATGCAAGCCTCCCGAAAAACATGTTTGAGTATACGTGGAGTTCGTACGCCACGCTCGAGGCTCGGAGGGCTTTGGAAGAAGATTTGGGAGCGAGCTTTGGACCTTCTGCTAGGCTTTGAATTTGGTCGACTTTTTCGCATAACTATGATCATGAGTGAGATGTTTGTAGCGTAACACACATTTCTGGAGCCACTTCGCTACGGGTTTTACTTCTTAAGGCTCTCTCGTTAAAATTTGACTCCATCAATCCGAATTCATGCAGGTGGTGTGAAGGACTTGAAATACTCTTATTCTGAATCACCTCCCCAAACCAAAAGGATAATTCATTTTATTTTAGATTCGCAATGCTTGATGCTTCTTGAACTCATTGGTACCATAAGATATCATCTGTAGGCGCGCATTTCAACATGCGTCAATAGTGGATCCTACAGATCATACTGATGTGGCAGCTTAGAGACATTGTCACAACAGCCGGAGACGAACTCCTGAACCAATTGAGCCAGAATTATAGAAGGCGCTGGGGGGACTCGCATTGATCTCGCCCTTACTGTGGGGCCGCTGTCAGTCCGACAGAGGTGGGGACATCGGCACTCCACCCCGGCCCGACCGACGGAATGCAGTGTTCCGAGGTAGCCTGGTAAAGCCATTGCAATTCTCCAAAACCGCACGGAGATAGCGGCCTTTACGTTTGGGTGTGCCTTCTATGTTGACAGGAATCGTCTCATGCTAATTTCTGAAAGCAAAGGCTGAAATCCGAGAAAGACTTCGTCCCTAGCGGCTTCAACGATTCATGCGATCCCAATCAATAACGCAACAATTTGAGAGTGCAATCATGGCCAACGCCTTCGAGCAACAAGATGATACCTTTTCTCAGGGGAACCTACAGAGGGATCGATTTATCGATATGGATCATTCCAGCATACCTCTAGAGAAAGAAGAATGGCCCGTAATCATAATCGGGTCGAGCATGGTGGGAAAGGCGCTGGGCTTGCTATTGGGATACCATGGGTGATAAACTGCGATTGTGATTCTCGTGGTCAACCATGAGCTAATCATTGCCAGGATCAAATCGGTCTCTTTTGATCGACATGCGTCCGAGAGTTCTCAACCTCGCGCAGCGGGGCTAAATTTCCGGACTTGCGAAATCCTACGACAGATCGGGCTGGAAAGCTTTGCCCGAGAGCAAAGCAGTCAGCAATTTGATTCAAATGCCGGGATGCTTCTTGCAGACAAGCTCGTAGGTGGCAATGTCATTCAAGTCCTCCAGAAGCACGACCCAGATGTCACGAAGCGAATCACGCCGTCGTCTTGGATCTGGATGGCGCAGAGCATGTTTGAACCCATCCTTGGTTCGCATGCGAGTGAGTTTGGCAGTACTCAGCTTTACAGCCACGAGGTCCTCTGCTATGAGGAGCACAAAGATGGTGTTACCGTCGTTGTCAAGAACCATAAGACGAACGAGACAAGGAAGTACAAGACACCATACTTAGTTGCGTGCGATGGCCATCGGAGTCCGACTCGTCATAAAGAAGGCATCAGGTGGGAAGGGCCTGGCGTTCTGCGCAACAGCTTCAGTGTTGGTTTCAGATCTGATCTAGGCCCTTTTGTCAAAGAAAGACTGGTTCATGGCGTCGTTTACGTTGCTAATGATAAAATCAACGGTGGTTTCCGTTTGGATGATGGGGGCAGACAAGGCCTTCTGATGGTAAACAGCGTTGGCGAAAGGTCAGACTTTCCTCCTGGCAGTGTGACTGTCGAGCAAGCCAGAAAAAGCTTTTACGACTGCGCGGGGCTTCGACCGGATGAGGTCTTCGTCGACATGCATACTGTGAATTATTGGACAATGGCGTCTTATACTGCCGATCGAATGGCTAGTAAAACCGGCCGCGTGTTCCTTGCTGGAGACTCTGCTCACGTTATGCCACCGACCGGAGGGCTGGGGGGGAATACGGGTATTGCGGTAAGCCTCTTAATTTTGATGAGCTCCAAAATCTGACACATGCGCATATAGGATGCTCACAATTTAGCTTGGAAACTGGCCTACGTTTTGACAGGAAGGGCCTCATCCTCGCTCCTGGACTCGTACAACAAAGAGAGGCAATTCATTGACGAGTTTACCGTCAATCAAGCAACTGCTCGCTTTCAGAATCGGGTCGCACTCCAACAACCACCGGCGCCAGAGGCTTCTGACGTCTCAGTGGAGCTGGGATACCGCTATTCAAGTGGGGCATTCGTCCCTGAGGAGAGCTATTATCAGCCCGATGAGCTTTACGATGATCCGCACTACCCAACGGCTTTGCCTGGTTCAAGATTTCCTCATGTTTTCTTGGAAGACGTTGGAATACCGGGTAGACAAATCTCGACATTGGATCTTGTCCGAAAGAACTTCTTGGTGGTCACTACTCAGCCGGATTCGCCGTGGGTCGCAGCGGCGAAAAGGATTAAGACAGTTGAGATCGACGTTGCTGTCTTGAACGCGCAATCTGCCCCATATAGAGACGCATCTGGATTGGTCGAGGAGAAGTGTAGATTACGAGCTGGTCAAGCCATTCTTATCCGGCCCGACGGCTTCATCGCATGGAGGGCAATCGCGAGACAAGACAATCATGAGAGGGTATTGGAACACGCGCTTCGAAGGATTCTCGGAATTTCTGTTATCCAATCTATGATATAAAATACCTTTCATTGATAACGTTTTGTTTCAATGCGATGTGTCTTGATAACTCTTGATAATATCTATGGGCCGTCGGACTACAACCTGCACGGGAAACTCACACATTTATTACGGTCATGGATCATTTGTCCTTACTAGCACCGAGAAAGGCTTCAACGCTACGGCGTATTGATTTCTTGACGCAAATAATATTTATTTGGATATGCAGAAAGTGATCAGTGAGGGTCGAGTCGACACTTGACACTCGCTCATCTAAACAAGGATCGCTCCAAACATACACAGTTGATTGAAACCCATTCTGCGACGAATTTCATCTATCTAATGAAAAATCGCATCGAGAAAAGTCTTATTTAATTCAAATATGTATGCCTACTTAGAGATCGGATCCGTCAATGGCAAAACAAGATAACTCTCAGTATCACCGCCAAAGTGAATGGTATGGCGTCCCTTATTCCGATGAGAGGCGCCATACAAGTGAGGAAACTCCATATAGCTCATGTAATGCCCGGAGACCTTGAGAGTCAACGACTCCCCAGGGCCGTAGATCATCCCCGTCGGCCAAATTGGAATCTCGAGTTTGGTGACTGTACCAGCAGGAATGGCTTTTCTCGAAGTGTTGGTGTACTCGGGCCAGTCTCCGCTGAACTTATTGGTATTCTTCACTTTGGTGACTGCATGACTTCCGCGGAGGGCGCCAGTTGGCCCGAGATACTTCAGGAAGCATGAGTCCGCCACCTCAGAGGGGCTCTTGGCAGGCGGTACCAAATCCTCCAAGGGTACGTTCATGTTGATGAGCTGCTGGCCAGAGACATCGGATTTTCCGAGTTGCACAAAGACGTCGATATCGTCTTCGCTCCCGTTGGCTATGCTAAGGACAATCCACGAATACCCAAGCAGCCAAGTCTCCTTAGTAAACTTGTAACTGAAGAATAGCTCCTCATCGCCCTGGAGAGGTCCATTGTTGGGAGAAAAGGTTGCGTCATATGATGCAGTCCCGGCACTTTTGGATGGTACTATTTCGAGCTTTTTGTCGTGTCCCAGGTAGAGCTTAGTCCGTACAATGGCAGACTCTGGGATTGGGTATGACGGAAAAGGAATATTGATAACATTAGGCTGCACGTTCTAGTCAGATATTGCAATCTTCTTCGATTAAGGCCCTCAAATGTCTTCCAAAACTTACTTTATTGAAACCTAGCAGTGAAACCCGCACAGGAGGCGTTCTTCTCCAATCGCTTTCCTTCCCTTTGACGAAGTAGTCGTAGAACTTTGTCAAGTCATTGACGTTCTCTGGGTCATACAAATCCGACCATTCCTGCTTAGGGTGGATCCGAAGCCTGAGTCAATGTTCAGCAATGTACTTCACAGGACAGACATTCCTAGTACTTACCACTTGTCCTTCGAGGAAATGTGGTTGTACCCTCGAATGGAACCGGTGGTGTGAAGGGCGCTGGAGTAGCTCGCCAAAACATAAGTAGGCACGTCGATGTTCTCCAACTTCGCTCTCTTATCTTCCCAGTAGTCGTTGTATAGCGGATACTTCTCCAGCATAGGGATGGGAGCCTCCGTTCCCGTACGACCAACCATGGTGTCTTGCAACAATCCCCACATGGCATCATATGGGTACGGCACTCCGCCTCGGCAAAGGGTATCTCGATAAAAGTCCGAGTTCCCTTCCCAAGGCGCAATCGCGGCTAACGAAGGCGGTCGCTGGGCTGCGATTACCCACTGTACCACGGCGAGCCAGCTGTTGCCTCCAAAAGCAACCTTGCCCGTGCACCAGTCGAGCTTGGCGATGTACTCGACTGCGTCGTACCCATCTTTGCCATCTTGATCTCCCAGCCATCTTTGATAACTGAAGTTAGTTTGCTACATCGGGGAACATTTGAAGGCGGACAAAGACGGGGGAAAGTCGAAAGGAAAGGCGGACTACTTACGGTGTAATACCCTCGGAATCCCAAGTACCCCGGAGGTCTACATTTACAATCGCATAGCCTCTCGCAGTCCACGTTGCGGGGTCTAAACCTTCGAACTTTTCGTAGCCAGAGACTTCCGACATTGGAACACCGAAACGGCCGGGCAGCATACCTAAACCATGGGGACCTACTCGAAATCTTAGCAATGGACTTTTTATACCGAGAACAAGTCGCTCTTACCGTTGCCTGACTTGCCGTAGGGACTCCAGATGAGAATTGCCGGCACCTTCTCCGCAGTGGCGGGACGGAAAACGTCACAGTAGAGCTTGATGCCGTCTCTCATTGGCATTGCAACATCTTTTTCGAAGATTGTATCGGCCTCAAAGGCCTTATTCTTTACTGTTCGGCGGTGTCCTTTGGGCAGGTTCCGAGTCGACGGGTTGAATTTGTCGTAAACACCCGCAGCCTCATGTTCCGGAGGCACGCTTGGCTTGACTTCAACGTTGAACCCTGCTATTTGGAGAGACATGCTGAAATTCGCCCTTGGATAGATAATTGAGCAGATATTGGGGATGGAATATTCAGACTAGGAGACAAAGATGGAAATGTTGAATAACACAACAGATTCCCTTCCTTTTTACCTATGTTAAAGCAGCCGCTTTGTGCAACTAATATCCAATTCCTCCATCCGCTTATGGCTGTTCAGCAACCGGAACTGCAGTTTTCGGGGCGTTGCAATCACCTGTGGAGCCGGAGCAACCTTGTCATGGTCACAACTTTCTGATGCTCGCTCCATCCGGGGATTCCGGCGTCGTGGACATAGCGCCGGTTTATCCCACTCTCACGCATCGGCTCGGCTCCACAACGGCGATAGGACTTTCGTTTCCGAACGGCGACTGCGCCGGTTCTAAGCTACAGGTGCTTTGGGGTGGAGCTGGTTACAGCAATTCAACCACAGCTGTCGACTGAGCGGCTAGAATTTGAACTTGTTAGTAGATGGCGTGTGCTGAGAAATTCCTTTGGGTGGTTGAAGGCCTGTCAAGATGGAAAGTTTCTGGTAGTATGAGGGTTGTTATAAATCGACGATTGAGTGGGACAAATTGAAAACATCAGATGGCGTCCGGGGAAGATTTGGGGCAACACCCAGAGCCTTCTACTTTGGCTTTGAGTTGACAAGTAAAAGGGGAGCATTTGGCGAAATGGACTTTATTATGCACTCGAGTTGTTCAGTTGCCACAGGTACAGTGAAGGCTTGTGAGCCCTGTTATCTTCGCCAATCTAATGCAAAGTTGGGGTACCAAAATGGCACCAACTCGACAACGCTTTTTGTAGTACATACTCGAAACTGAGCCGGCACGGATGCAAAATTAGATGCTTTCTATTTCATTCTCTGCAGTGAGAAGTGGGATTCCAGATACTGAGAAGCTGTGCAGCAAGCGTGTGTAGGTAGGGAATAGCCCATGGTGAAGGCCGGCGCGTCGTGCAGTTGCCAAATATGTTGGCCACGGCGGTCGGCATGTGCAATACTCTGCCGACCCCACTCCCAGTAACGTTCTTTTGATAATTGGATCAAAAGTAGGCGATGGGATTAACTGTGCTTGGAGTCATGATCTGCTGCACATCCCAGTGCTCGATGATGCAGGTGCCGTCCAGGCGGAAAATGTCGACAATGGCTTTGTCAGTCGTGTTGGGTTGAATCCGGTGGGTGTGAAGGACAGCGAAATTTAGGTCCGAAATAATACGGGTTACGTTGTTGATCAGACCGGACGTGGAAAGAATCATCTTCATTCCAGCCTCGGCGATCGCCTTGCCAGAGGGGGCGGCCGGGTTATGTTGAATGTAAGGATCGACGACGTAGCTGACGAGCGTTTCGACGTCTTTGTCGGCATAGGCCTTGGCCCAAATGGCGGTGGTGTCGCGCTGGACGCTCAATAGAGCCTCTGGAGAGCCAGACACTTCCTTGGGCAGGTCAGCAAGGACGTTGCAAGCAAGATTGCAGTCAGCGACACAGGCACCGAGGACAGCCAGTGTAGTTGCGATGGAAAGAGGCTTCATGTTTTCCGTGTTGGAAGTTTGAGAGTATGAAAAGAAAAGGTAGAAGGGAAGAAGATGGAATATCTGAATGAAGGGTGTGCTATGCAGACGGAAATCAGGTCGCTTGACAATTTGATCAGGCTTCTTCCAGGGCGCCGAGATGCACGAGTTATTCCTTAGATTCGTCCGTAAGGTAAGTGTACGATGGAGATAAGCATAACGTCAAGAACCAAACCTTCTTATACTCGGGCATTGGGTGATTGAGGGCGCTCTTACCGTTCTGGCTGGATGCGGTATGGAAATCCGAGCCCACTTTCATTTGCGGAGTAAGGACTAGGCCGCAATATCGAGGGTTCCATCACAAAACCCAATCATCTTTCTTAGCCATACGGGGCCTTTTGATCGGCCCGTTTGAATCGTGAACGGTTTGTGAAATCATCGTATTTTCCGCCTCCGAGGAGGCCGGCGACGTTCAGCTGCGTCGAAGCTGCTCTGAGAGAAGCGCAAAGGCACCACGGAAAACATTCTCATTGGTGGCGCCAGCTTGGCATCCAGAGTATTTGGAAAGTAGTTGGAAGTGACATGTATCACGACATCAGGACTATTGTGCAAAATGGGGTTTTCGAGTGGGCAGTGGCAATGACAGCGCTTGTGTTGCGCCACTGCCTGTATCTTGGCGACGTTCAAAGAATTACCAGCTGAATAATGCTAAATTGCGTGAGGTTGAGTGAGGCTTTTTCCGTTCTGTATCCGCTCCGTGTCCCCATCTTCTATCGAGGGCGGATTCCTTTTTGTTTCCGCAAACCCGGCCAGCCGTAGCGTGCAGTCAGGTCAACATTTCACATTGGATTCCAGTGCAAAGGCTGAACAAGAATGTCGTTGGCAAGACACACATCGAGCTATGTAATATTGCTAGGGGTAGATTAGCACTTGTTGTCCCCAGCTCGTAGCCTTCTCAGCAATAGTGACAGCTTCTTCCCATTCTTCTAGTGAAAACCCCCTGTCAACAATCTGATGCCCAGCATCTTTGCCCAGCTTGATTACTCCAGTCTCGATCATCTTGACCAGAGACACCAGCTCCACACGAGTATACATGTACTGTCCCTTGATGGTAATGTTACGAACCATCAGGCTCACGTAGTTGACCTTTACATCGAACATCGAGCCAAGGAAAACGGCGCGGCCGAACGAGCGGAGAGAGCCCAGAGACACCGTCAGGTGATGGGGTGAAGCCGTGGCAGAAGGCGGCACAACGTCGATGTAGGCATCCGCACCACTGGGAGCAAGCGCTCGGATGGCCGCAGCATCCTTCTCTTCATCGCCGCTAAGTTCTAAGGCGGTGATGCGGGGATAGCGACTCGTGAGCGGCTCCAACTTGGAGGCCGATCGCGAAAGCGCGATGACCTTGCAGCCGATCTGGGCGGCAACCTCGGCGACGGCACCGGAAAAGTGACCTGTGGCCGGTGCCACGATGACCGTCTCCCCAGCGCGGAGATCTGCAGCGCTAACGCCGCCGTAGGCAACAGAAAGGCGCTGGATGTAGTTGAGATCTCCGAAAGAGTAGCCCAGTTCGTCAACCAGAAGCTTCTCGTTGAGGGGGATGGCGTTCTCCAGCGGGATTGTGGCTACATCTCTCCAAAGCCCGCCCAGGTGCTTGAACAGCTTGGCCTGGCCTGATTCGCCAAAGCCGTCATGAAGGCCGGTGAGGACTCGGGTGCCCTCCGGGTCGTCTCGTGCGAGGTAAAAGCCGCTGAGATACACCAGCTGGCCCGGCTTGATGGCTACCGCATCGGGGCCGACAGCGAGGACGCGTCCGACGCCGGTGTCTCCCGGGTTGTATGGGACGGGGAGGGAGAGTGGACTGTTTCCTGAAAAGCCAGCCCGGTTATGTGGCCGGACGGAAGTGCTTAGGACGCGGACCAGCACCGACCCGACAGGTGTGGTCTTTGGTGTCCGGGTCTTTTCCAAGTTTAGCGGCTCGTTGAAAGCGGGGAGAACGAGCGCTGTGGTGGTTTCGGGGATGGCAAGGTCTGACATTGTGAAAGATGGTGATGATGTAGGTGTAGAGGCAGGATTCAGTACCTGCTGAGGACTGGCTACTCAAGACACGCGGGCTACCGAGACTTACAAGCAGCTTCTTTATACAAAGCTTTCCAACTTCAAAAAAAATCCCGCCAGTTACGCCAATGACTAGACAGCTCATTCATCTGCATCATTGTGTCCCGATCATCAGCTCCTGTGCCCGTATGTGGTGCATCAGTGAGTTCGTCGGGTGTGTCGATTACCTGTTTAGGCAATAGTTAGATCCGCCATGTCCGAGGCCCGCAGAATGTACTCCACCCAACTCCGCTGCAGTAAGTCGGGCCAATGAAGCGGGATAGCTATTCTCAAACTGCCCTCAGCCGCTCCGAGTATCTGGATGTCCAGCTAAGCCGGTATAATTAGATGCTTTTCCTTGCTATAGCTAGCTTCCGAGCCTGTCTGCGAACTAGGTGGCCAAGCTGATAGGGTGGCTGCGGTTGGCCTCGAGGGGGCCGTCCAGGCGGGTTTCGAACGCAGTCCTGACTCCTGTTGCGAGGGATAGATGAAAATTTGGTCCGCGGGCTTCCTTCTTAATTGTCCCCTCGAGCCGTTTGCTTCATTGAGTGTCAAGGAACGGATTCCTTGATGTTGCTTGATTGACCGTCTCAAAGTCGAGACAAAGGTTGGCTGGGCCCTGTAGTTCTATTAGCAATGCATCTCGGAGCTGACAGAGCTGCTAACTGATCCAGCCAGTTTCCACAGCGTTGCTCCAGTCAATAAATCCGACTGCGAAAGCAATGTCCGATTCTGCAGGTTCTCCTTCCCCGCGGGGATATTGCTCCAGCGCCAAATGCCCATATTCTTCTGTTTCTGCTTCGCCAGCGGTGAATGAGCTTGGAACCGGGAATGGGACACGGCGTCGTCCTTGGCTGGCCGTTTGAGCCTTTCCTGCAATCAGCCGGAGCAGTCTCGTGCTTTCACGCACATGAGTAGACGCAACTAATCTCTTGGACCACAGCTGCGTTGCTGTTTGAAGCAGGTTGATGATATAATCCTCTTCACCTGGGCTTTGAAAAGTTCAGTATTCCAACTAATTATCAACGAGCCTTATGGGTGGTTCACCTACGGTAGGTTTGGACAATCGAAGAACTCGAGGGGTGCCACTATCGTCGTTATCAAGAAGTCATTCACCGACAAGCCCGAGGCGATGGGCTGATCCTCGTATAGTCTTCCTCCTTCCTGCATTTCATGATCGACTTCGACATAGACCCCGACAGATCTCACAGCCAGCCTCCGACATACTTTCAGCGCCGCTTGACACTCGGGATTATTTAGTTTCATTAGATCGAGAAACGGGCGGTACAGGAGGACGGTTCCCATGGTATACATGAGTTCGAGCATGATACGTTGCATGACCGTGTGATTCGGGTCCGTGAACGAGGTATCTTTGATCGCGCGTATGCGAAAGCTGGGCGGGATCGATGCGTACCACGTCTCCAGTTCGGCTTGGAGAGACATGGCGTCTGAGTAGGTGCATGTCTTTAAACCCAGGGTATGGCGAATGATGCGTCGTAGTATTGGTAATAGATGAGAGACGCAGACACAGGGAAGCATGGGTTGAGCTTCTTCTATCGGTCGAGGCGTCAAGTAGACAATGTCTTCGTCAAAGTCTTCGTCGGAGACATTCGTTGGATGACGGGTGGAGTATGTATCCTCGTGAATAAGTGGTGGCAACCCCTGCTCAATGGAGAACATTACATCGTAGTATTGAATGACATACCACACCCGGCGTCTCATTTCTGCTTCGAAAGGTGTCATAATCAGCAGTAGATTGTCTAGCTCTTGGTGATAGCATCGCCGTTGTGCTAAGCGGAGAGCCAATGCATGTAGTTGGGACGTGTCGACGTCTTTTTTGCTTCTTTGGAAATGACGCGAGTGAGCATGCATGACCAAGGCTTCGACCGAGAACTCCCCAGCTTTCTGGTACTGGCCTGCGACGAGACACCGTGCTGACATGGTGACGTAGGCCCAAGGGTGATTTGGATCAGAGGTAGATGCTGCCTTTGCGCCTAGGACGACAGCCCCAGTGGCCAGAACCGAGAAGAAGATGCTGACCCATAAGAGGTTCGCAGTCGCGGGATCACTCCAGAAGGCCTCATATTGTCTTCTGAATTGATGCGTGTGGATGAAAGGGACCGTCACATGCTTGGCGTTAAAGTAGGCAGATATTGTTCTGTCAGAAACTTGGCGGCACGGCAAAGCTTGCATTATATCTCTCAGAGTAGCTTTACTGAAGGATGCAAGCACCAGGTCCGGAAGATTTGTTTCGTCCATGGCAGTAGTTAGGGCTCTAGGGCGGCCGTCGTCTTCTAACATGTGCTGAATGCGGTTGATACTCTCCATCAACTGATGGCAAGGAATCTCCAGCTGGCTACCGGCTTTCATCGGTTGGGTTTGGGTTTGGGTCTGACCAGATTGATTGAGAAGACCTTGAAGGACATGTTGCATCTGCCTCAGCTCGATTCTGATTCCATTCTGATTGCCGCCCATAGAAGATGAGGCGAGCTGCTGCTTTGGGGCAGGCTCGAAGCGACATGAGTCCTCGTGACCCCTCTTCTGGCATGCGCCGCAAGGCTGTTTATCGCATTTCGACTTCCGAGCTCGACAGGTGGAGCAAGACACGGTTGGCCGATTGCGGACGATCCGATGGGGCCGGGTAACTCGAAACGTGTTGGTGCAGTGCGAAATATCTTGGTTCGTCATAATAAGTAAGGTGCTAGAGGTTCAATTTTTTGTTTCTAATCGACTTGATAATCTATTAGAGATGGATGGCAAGGAGGAGTTAAGGCGAGACTTTGATGGAAGAATCTACAGCCATGAACTGACGCGATGTCGTGAGATGAGTGAAGGGACAGGGCCCACAACGCTCACATTAATTTCCTGGGGCCTTCCTTGTCCACCCCGCCAATCAACCCCTGCTCTTCCCCGCTAGATTTGATGTTACATAAGCGGAGCGAAAACAGAAGTCTGGTGAGACTCAAACAACTACGACATACATTCGAGCTACGGTTACTACAGGAATAAAAATACTTCGATCTTAGCTGCCACTGTTGTGAGACATGGACTTAACTACATATTTACATTGAAGATTTGAGCTCCATCACACTGGGAGTGTTGTACGTGGCTTGAAGAGAAAATGAAAACAAATTTACAATCAGAGTTTAGCCGTCTAGGCGGATATTCCCAGCCACCCGGGCATGCAGTAGGCAAAAATCGTAATAGTGATTATGACGACGACAATAATGACAACGACAAGAATAAAAGGCAGAGTAAGGACAGGGACGACAGAGACGACAGCGAGGATAGGTATAATAGGCTTATCAAGATATAACAAACTAGGAGACACAATAAAGGGAGTTATTCCCTTACCTAACTAGAACTATCCGCCAAAATAGCAACATTATATAACAAGGGAGCTAGAATAGAACATAAGATTTGCTGAAGAAGTCGATCCCATAGAAGACAAAACAAGCCGTTGAAACCAACTATAAAACTTCTCAATAAGAGGTTATAGAAGATCATGGTCTTGAGTACTGGCCTATTGTCAGGGCAAGAGGTTTTCCCATCAGACCCTATTAATCTTGAAGCCGCCAGGCACACGGCGCTGAAAGAAGCCGTTGGGATCATACTTCTTAGCCACTGTTTGGATGTGCTCCACGTTGGCTTCGCCGTAGCTCCCAAGAACATTTTGCCTCGAGTCAGCATAGGGGAGATATCTGAACTCATTGTCGCTGCCGATCGACTTTGAAAAGTCCTCGACCCTCTTGTTCATAGCCGCAACCTGTTGATAAACGCGGGGATAGAGCTCCTCACTGTTAGAACCCAGCAGAGTCACTCCCATTACGAAGAGGATCTTGTTGCGAGAGTCTCGCTCGAGTCCAAGCATGTTCCCACCCTTTTTCACTCCGACGTCTGCGAAGTATGAAGGGAGCGGCTGGAAGTCGAGGATCGTAGTGAAGTTCTTCGGTCCCAGGAGGGCTTTCATATCATCGACAATACCGTTGTACTGTTCGAAGCAGTAGCGCATAACTCGTGGGTCGTTGATAATGGTCAGAGCTCCGGCCCCAGCGTTCCTGAAATCAGACGGTCAGTTGAGCCAATGTAAGGCGAATAGGATGTCGTCGATCAACTTACCGATTTTTGCCGGAAAGCTGAGTGCTATTGGCAGCCTCTACAAGAGACACTGATTTCGTGGTAGGCGGTTGCAAGAGTGGAATACGATTGAAGGCGTCATATGCTGTGCTGTTGGCCTTGTTTCTGGTGTTGACCTCGACTACCATGATTGTGCTGTCCTCAATCTTGGGGTCATAGGTCATCATGGAGATCAATGCATTGTCCGCCATTGACTGATTCAGACCAGCGAAATCCGCAATCGCGTCAATAAGCTCGTCGGAGTGTTCCCGAGCGTAAGTCCTCGTCTCCATGTTCAAGTTCTCAGCCGGGAACGCCTCGAGATCGAACCTAGTGACAATGCCGAAGTTGCTGCTGCCTCCTTTTAGAGCGCGCCAAAGGTCGGAGTGGACGGATGCGTTGGCATTAATAATCGTGCCACTCGCCAACACCACTTCGTAGTTGACGACGCTGTCGCAAGCGAAGCCCGTACGCGCCGTATACCACGAGATGCCACCGCCGAGAAGGAGCCCGCCGACACCCACGACGCCCTCTCTCCCGCCCGTGACGGTGACTCCGTCCTTTTCCAACTTGGCGTAAACAGCGCCCCACCGCGCTCCAGTTCCGACGCTCGCAACGTTGGTTGTCGCATCGTACGTGGTGGCGTTGAGGTGGGTCAAGTCGATGGTCACGCCCTTGGAGATGTTGTTCTGATTATCGCCTCCATGTCCGCCGCTGCGAATAGCTATGTGCCAGTCTCCGGCACCGCCACCGGCGGAACGCAGAGCGGTGAGAGTCGAAGAAACCTCAGCCGTGGTGCTTGGGAGAACGAAGCACCAGGGCTGTTTGCGCGTGTCAACGGCATATGAGCTTTCGACGAGGGATCGGTATAGAGGGGAGGACGGAAAGTGAACGGCATGGGATAGATTGGCAGCTACAAGTGCGTCACACTGGATTGATGTTAGGAAAGACTGAAAGATAGTTTCTCGGGGATAAGGAAGGGGGGATTTCATACTGCTGGGAAGCCCGAGAGCTCTTGCGTGTTGTTTGTTGCTGCTGCTGGCTGTCCTTGCACGCCGCCAAACAGAAGTAGTGCAGCAGCCGTGGTGCTTGCTGACTTCGAAAATCGTGGGATGATCATCGTGACAGCGCTTGAATTTGTTGTTCTGTAAAAATGATGAAGATGAGAAGCTTTTTGGGGTGGATTGTCTGGATATTTTGCTACAGAGTCACTGGCAGACCAACCTCTATTTATGTGAACTTGAACTTCAGAAGGCAAGCCAGCATTCGCACTTCTGCGTCGCGCTGGGTGAGGATCATCGTGAGGCTGGCAGATCTGCGCTCAGGTCAGTGTGCTGTAGGCTAGGTTGTTAGCTCAGAACTGGACCTTTTAGGGATGCATCAAGAAATGTGGGATTCAACTTGCAAAGGGGAGAGCAGATTTACGCGTAGCATTGCTTCTAGTGGACTGGTCTGCGGTAGCTCATATGGAAGTCAGAGTGCTTAGCCTATGCAATAGCAAGGGCCATGAGGGAGTCTGACCAGACTTTGGACATAGTGCAAATCCAAGTACTTGGGAAATGTCACAAAATACGTGTACAAGTTATCAATGTTGATTTATGCTTCTGTCGCTTGGCCCAAACAGTTCAAAGGTGAGAATTTAGTGGCTGTAATCTAAGATCAAAAGGACCCGGGACCTGCTATCATTCCGTCTAGCTCGATCCTGTTGGCACAAAATACGCGTATTCTAGCAGTAAAATCGCTTAGTCACCATCGACTGCCACAAGACGTATGAATAATTACGCGTAATTTGGATGTTTCCAGCGAACGGACTTCCGAACAAAAGCCATCGAGGGCGATGCAAATCAACGATGTAGTTAGGCTGCAGGATCATTTTCCTTTCATGATATCTGGATTTCAGTCAACCTGAGCGCCACATCATTTCGAGAATATTCCTGCCTTTGCCTAAGCCTGCATCATGGATGCCTAGGACCCATTCACATTTTCTATGAAGTCCACCTAAAATGATAACGTGATATCCACAGGCCCTAAGAGCTATCCTTAGCAAAGTAGAAACGCCTAAAGTTTGCACAATCATAACCTGCCAAAATCCGTTTGCTTTGTCATCGCAAATCACTGTGATGCATGCGATGTCATTGTAAGAGTGCTAGGAGTCGTCGCCTCAGCTACAGGCTCCGAGTTGCACTCCGTTTCAATGACATGCAGCGGCCACTCGAGCACTCCTTGCCAGTAGCTACCCAGGTACCCGGCAATAGCGCGAATCATTGAGGCGCCAGCATCGCCAAAGGCCCAAAAGCTGCGGCAGCGGTGCAACAATACGCCATAGTAGGAGAGAATTACTAGAGCCTCTGGTCGATGTTTCCGCAGCATGTCAACGAAGCTTCCCTCTATCTTCACAGAAAACGACGAGGCCGCTGAGGGATATTCCTCTTCTTCCAGGCCTCGACAGAGGTCGAAGGACCACTGTAAGAGCTCAATGGTATAACGGCATGCCTTCATGCTGGTTTCGCTCAGGTCAGAGTCGTCCAAAAGACGAGTAAGAGGATCGCACTCGAGCCCCGGAGAAACAATCTTTTTGTGAGCCTTGAGAACAACATTGAGAAAGGGCTGGATCTCGGAATCGTATAGATAGTCCTTGGCCGGAGGCGTGACGGAGGTGATGCCGCGATTGAGATTGAAGCATTCGACGAGTCGGTCGATGAATGAATGGAAATCGGAGCGGTAGTGCGCGAGAGTGTCGGCAAGAACATGCCTGCCTAAGATGGCAGAGAAGAGGAAGCGAGGGACGGCGGTAGCTTTGTCATCCTTAGGAATCGTTTCTGTGAGGCGAGTGAAGGCGGCAAGAGCGCGATTTTGTAGTTCTGTGGCCAGGTGTTGGAGACAAACGGCTGATCCAGGATACAGATGAACCATGTGGAAGGCCGTGAAGGCGAGAATTTCATCGAGAAGGTACGGTGAGTCGACAGCGTGGCGGACGGCAATGTCCACTATGCTTCGGTTCGGCCCGGTGAAGTTTGGCACTGAGTGGGCGTTGTGCATCAAAATCATGTGCTGCGGCGTAAATATCGCCTTGGACGCCGCGTCTGGTACACATATCAAGCCGGGATGGCAATCGGAAGGTGAATGGGAAGCGGTAGGCTCGAGGTCGGCTATGGACGGTTGGTCACCGTCCTCCAACAACAAGGGAATGGTGGGTTGATCCACCGCTGGGCCGAGTTGCGAGTGGCTGTTTTGCTGATGAAGGGCCAGCGGCGTCTGTGTATTATGCTCTTCCGCATCGTCAATGTTGTTAACATTGCGCTCTGTGGAATCGGGTAGTGTGGGACTTCTTGTTGTCTCTCGCCCCTGCTGTTGTGATGCGTGAAGCTGTTGCCCTCGTTTCCGCCTCTGTTTGCCCACTTTGGGGGGCGGGAAGACGCATGCACGCTCTGCAACTTCGCAATTTGCGCAAGACGGCTGGCGCTCGTCGCAGCGGATATGACGACGTTTGCACTCGGTGCACCCGTTGCGAGACTTTTTGTGGGATCGCCGAGTCTCTGTGGTCCTTGTATTTGCGGTTCCAGCAACGCTCGAATCATGATGACCAGTTGAGGTCTGAGTTTCTCGACGCATGGTGGTGCATAAGTTTGAATGAAGGCGCAGTGTGGTATAAGAAAATATGACGAAGCATCTGAAGTAATCAGGGAGAACGTCGACCCCGTGAATGATTGCAGGCTTGGTCTTGGCCGCTTTAGGCAGCAGCTGTGTCCAGACAACGGGGCTTAGCTGCGGTCCGGGTCAATAGTGCCCCATTCCGCTAATACGGATCCGGTGGATACAATCTGCGGGCCAGGGCTCCAGGCATGGGGCCGGCTTCCGAGCCGAAATGGACTCATCGGCATCACGAAGACCGTCGTGCTTTACCCGACAGATCCGACATATTCAGTCTGTTGACTGGATTCATTCACGACTGAATCTTATTTTAAGAGTTCGATTAACACTTATTATAAAATAACTGAAAATAATACTAAATATTAAGCGTCATTCAGTTACTACTGGAGTAATATGATATCAACCTCACTAGTCAAGAAGTAATACTTCAGCAATATACCTACACTACCTAAATAATACAACACTTGCTTTTGTGTACAGCTTCTTCTGCAGTAGTAAGCATATCGTTAAACAATTTGATTATACTTGGAATAGCAATGTTTATAGGGCAATCGTGCTCTAAATGCAGTTTCCCAGCTCGCAGGTACTCCAAGTCAGCTCGTGAAGAGATGTTAGAAGGATTGCGCATAATGCTCCGGTAGAGAACTGCAATAGCAGACATGTAGTTAGTCGAATGAAACCTGCTTGGGTCAGAATGGTTGGAATCACTTTGATCAGATAACATGACAAACCCGATCAGGCGCCCTTTCCTCGCCGCTATGTCTCCCGTAGAGCTGCTTTGGTTGACTTTAGCACGTTGCATCATGCGATTCTGACGGAGCGGAACTTACTTGTTCAATATTTTGATGAAACATCTTGCAGCATCAACGCAGATGACCTCGCTAGCTTGGTATTCAGATGAGCTTTGGTGCGCTACTGCGCTACAAGAAAGCCTCAGGACGGTGCCAGCGAGATGAATAGTGCGCAGGAAATTGAAATACTCCAAGTGGAGTAGCACGACGTGCCAGTAGTTCTCTGGAGAAACTAGAATGGTTCCGTCCGGGCGATACGAAGATGGCAGGCTGTCTTTCCACACCTCGAGGCGCTGGTTTGCCTCTGATATGCCGTCTAGCCTGGAGACAAGTGAATGCTTGGTCTGCATCACGGCACAGTACTGGTTTTGTATCTGGCTTAGTTTATACCACCAATTCGACATTTGCGCACGACTGGGCGGCCCAGAAGGTGATTCACTTTGAGAATCGTCCAGGTAAGATATATCCTTGTCGTAAAGGCCGCTCGAGATCCCAGGAGGTCGACCTTGAACGAGTGAGAGACTCCTTCTCTGAATTTAGCGATTAGCAAGGGCATTGAGACTTGTACCGCTTACGAGTCAAAGCCAAATAATATGCACCAGAGGCGACTACGAAGGATGATCCGCCGCTCTGAGAACCCCATATCTGTAGGGCTCTTCTGATGTAGACCCAAGGATTGGGCGACTCTGATGGCAAGACCACACAAGACCCAGGCGAACCCTTCTCGCCCAGACTTGGTGTGGATGAATATCTGGGAACATTAGCATGATCAGTGGTAAAAGGCGACGATCGAGGCACCGACATGGAGTATGAGGATCTGCAAGCTGGTCTCACAAGGAGATGCCAGTGCGTCTGACATCATGGACCAGGCTTTTTTATATGAAGATAGGTAAACTCGGTCCATGTCCTCTGTCTGTGTTGAAGTACGTCTCTGGACGAGCGCTCCCAGTGATACGACGAGGTGAAAGAGACAGTAGTCGAGAGCGTTGAGTCTCGGTCTCTGCGGCGTGTACATCATTTCCGTACGCGACATAAATATGTCTCTATCGATGATTGGAAAGAAAAAGGCAACGCATTCAAAAAAGGCTGAGAATGAGTCAGATCCAGAAATTGTTCTACTATCGGGGAGACTGCAACCTTGTATACACTTCGTTGCGGCTTCTTTGCTGGGTAACTCTTGGCTTGTAATGTCGAAGAGAGACGACAAACCGGCCTCGTCGACTTGCGGCCCGGCCTCAATAAGAAAGTCAAGGCCGTCAGACTTCAGAGGAAGCTGCTGACTTTTCAGGCCATCCGTAAGGCATATCGCAAGTGTGGCACCAACAGAACCTAACCCTAAGATTGGACGCAATGAATAGATTGTATGCGTTGACTGGATTTCCTCGACTTACCGACGTAGTGCCCCCGACTCTCATTTTTCCGAATGTACATTGAAGGAAATACCGTTCGCTGGAGGGATGCAGTGTTCTCGCTGCGCCGCGTCAACGCCTCGATGTTTGGCACTTTTCCGTTTGCCAGGCTCAGTGACGATTTGGCGAACGGTAAGACGTGAGCTGATGCGGAGAAAAGATGGCTGGTCGCGCCACTATCGGAAAGCGGATGTTGAGAAGGTGAATGGCCGCCGACATCCATGCAACAGCCTTCGAAAGTGTTACTCAGGTCTGGCAACTCTGTTCGTGACGTGCCATCGATATCCCAGACGTTGGACGACACTCCAATACCAAGTTGATGTAGGACAATGCCGAAATCATGGGTTTCGGGACTCGCTTCGAATGCATCTTCTCGGGGCCAGACAATTGGGCCAGGCAAGCTGTCGTCAAACATGGAACTCGAGTCCGCTGCTGAACTCAGAGATAAACTTATGCCAGAATCATCATGAACATTTGTCGACTCCAAGGTGCTGTTGGCTGTTACCGTTTCTTGCTCAACCTCGAAGGGCCTTCTAGTCTGTCTTCCAGCCGCGCGTACTCTTCTGTCAGAGGAAATGCACTGAGTGCGATATAATTGACAGTTGAAGCAGGGTCGTTGATCCGGGGTGCATTTTAGCTACCATCGACCTACAATTTAGCTTCCCCCATGACGTAGGACGAGTGAAAGACACTGACTCTCTTCTTGCGACAGTAATCACACGCCCGGGCTACACGCTTCGCGCGTTGTGGGCGGATGCTTGGAGGAGTATTGTCCCTGGACATGATGAGCGATATTCTTTGCGTGCCCATCCGATACGAGCAAGGCAGGTAAGAGGGGATATTTCACATTATATTGCGAGCCCGAGCGACGCGCTCACGGATAGCTCATAAATCCCGGTGCCGTTGCCATTCGGCTTACCCTACATCATACTCACAAAGTCAAACAGATATGAAGTGCGGAGATGGCAACTATGTTTAATGCAGAGCTATATCAGATGAGAACCCTGGTCAGTGCCAATTCCTCGCGGCACTTGTACCGGGCCAGACCTCGCAGAGCCGCTCGTACTCCTCTCACCCGTCTCCACACAACCTCAGAAGCTCTCTGCCGTAGTGATTGCCATTCGGAAGTCACTGAATGGTGTGGATGTGATCCACATTGAATTCTTCGCCATTTAGAACACGCCTGAATTTTGTTGGAACCCAAACGACGCTACCGGGCTTTGAATAATTTAGTACAACAAATTCGAGCGTCCAACCTCCCCTATGCACAAGAAGTGAGTTTCGGCAAAGTATTCTCGAATTCGCCTTCCTCGAGTTCGCCTTCCTCGGAATTTGAGCGGTCCAGCAGGTTAAAGCACGAGAAATTCGCCCACAACGGACATTAGCAGTGACTGCTTTTCGTCTGTCCTGTCGGATACCTAAACACCTTCATATAGGGTTATTCTGTTATCTTTTAGATGAGCCCCACTGCTTTCAAGGTTGGATGACACCTACCTGATCTACTGGATTCCACTGACTTTTGAGCATCGATGGATCAAATATTTTAGAGTAGACGTAAGTCTCTCTCTTTTTTTTCTCCTTTCCTTAATTTTTTTTCTTTCTTTTTGTTTTTCTTTTCGCCCCTTTTGCATCCCCGGACTGAGAGAGTGCATCAATTCCAAACTCTGCTGGCTCTCTCTCGCGCGTAGAGATGGACTTCTCGACCAGGCCCTTTGTTAATTATCTGAGAGTCATACGGCAGTCAACAAGCTGCGCCTCCAGGCGGCAAACTGCGGAAGAAAAGTTAGAAGGGAAGAAAGATTAATTATCTGAGAAAACGTCAGCCACGGCCGAAATAGCGTATTGGATGCACACTTACGCTCGGCTCTGCATCCAACAACACAGGGCCGATGAACATCCTGCGTCGCAAAACAAAAGCATGAAGGTAGAGGTGATGTCCAAATAGCATGTAAGCCCACGCCTCAGTTTTCGAAGCCGTGCCGGAAACCGGAAAGCTGCAGAACTCAAGGTCAGCTGAACGACTTTCCAAATGGTAGGGAAGGTCATATAAATAGCTGCATTCGTTCAGAGTAGCCTGCTTATGACAGGCTTATCCTAGAGACTTGTTAGTCTTCATCGCCGCTCGAACCTTGGTGAAGCCGGCCTCGCCGAACGACGCCTTACCGAGGCCTAAGACCGTGTTGACCTTGGCTTGTCGATATCTTCCAGACGCAGGCCATATCTGAACAAGGCAGACTCTGGATTGCACCAATTCCGCCTTTGCGCACTCGGTCAGTGATTACATGTCATCAGTCTTTCTAAAGGTGAGTAAACCAATTAGCGGTGTCTATGCACTCATCATTCCTCCGAATCGAGATGGTGCATTACGTCTCTTCGCTCTTCATAACCTATGAAGCGCAAGAAACTTGAGCCTCGCGAACCTGCCAGTGTCTAAGCATTATTTTTCGCCATATCTAGGAATTAACGGCAATCCTCTGGGTGTAAGCTCCGCAACTCTACAATCTTTAGAGACCAGACAGTTTGTTGCCATCACTTGTGATGCCGCGGAACGGATGTTCGAGGCTAAACTCCTAGGAGTCACATGGCTTCTTGACCAGCGGACTGTTGGAAATCGTCTCCGAGTACCTGTAAGCATTGGTGAAATCAGTGACCTCGAATCGTGACCATTCAACTCAGCTTCTAAGCCTGAAGGCCTACCGGCTTAATCGGGTCTGGCCAACTCATTACGTCTATCGGGCACAAAACGAAAGTGACCATAAGCGCGTGCTTCGTGTTCAAACTGCATCGTTATTGTTGACTCAAGAAATCACCAAGAGCTAGGCCCAAGGGCTGGATAGGATTGGCAAGTTGGCATTGCTTGAGCTTCTGAATTGGGTCTTGTCCGTGGATTGCTAAGCCCATGAATCGAAGTCTGGAACCCTTCAACGCGTTGGAATGGGGGCCCGGTAACGGGGCATTTGAATGGCCAAGTTACGCTTACGAGACCAGGGAACGAACGCCATTGTCAATTCATCTTCAAAGTGTAGTAACTCGGAAGAAACGCAGATTTAGAGGCAAAACCTGTGCCAATAAGATCGCAATCGAGGCCAAGAATTTCAACTCCATTTTCACCGACATCAACGTTACACTAGATGCTGCTCCCTAGGACTTCCAGCTCGTCGTCGATCTTATACGTCAGCTCGAAGACGTAGACGCTGGCAATATCCGAAACATTGTCCCTGGTATCATTGTTGAGCACCCTGTGCTTCTTCAATCAGTCCGCTTAAGATGGACATCCTCATCTACTGCTCCGTGTGCTGCGCCCAGCACCGCGTCGACGCCGTACCCAGATTCTTCAGTGACCTAGTCAGATCAATGACAAGGAACAAGTCATAGAAATGTTGAAATCTCTGAGACTTGCTGTCGCTTTTATCTATCTATGGCCCGTCGTTGGTCGGTCTCAAGGCATGCTGACGCGCATTTGTCTGATTAACGACTCTCGAACTTGGCACTGTAGTTGAAGACTTAAGAAACAGGTGCATTAACATGTTTGACCCACAGAAGAACTGAACCGAAAAGAAACAAGCTCTAGATGCTCTAGTTGGATTGTTCTGAGTCGAGGTAGTTGGAAAAGGGGATGGAAATGAGATTTGAAATCCATCGTGGAGCCGAAACTCCGTGATCATGAAGATAATGGACCAGTTCTTCCCTGGTACAAGTGCAGCAACCTTTCCCCAATCCTTCTCTCAAACTGTCTGAGCTGACAGATTGCCACCTTGAAATGCAGCCCACACAGTACACAACACAGTCTTTCGTTTCCTCTTGGGCGCGGCTCCAAAGATGTACAAAGTTTTGTCCTCGCTGAAAGCACCGTCGCCGGCGCCATAGCTGCGCTGGAAACTATGGGACAGACAAACTGTCACTTCAAGTGCGCCATCGGCATTGGGATGTCCGTCGCCGCAGTGCAGGTGGTCCCAAATGCCACGGAATAGGTTGCAAAGTGGAATGCAACAGACTTCCCGGGGACATTAAAGTTATGGTTTTGGATCTTGAAGTAGAAATTAACCTCCGAGCGCAGATCCCCGGGAATCACTGGCAAGAGGAAGCCTTCCGTGGAGGTTCAATGCCGGTTTTCCGTGGGGTCGATAATCAGACGAAGACTTGAGGCCAAACGGCACTTTGCGGTGCTTCCGGGATGTTTGCTCCTTGGATCCGACCTGTGGTTCCTCGGCTTTGTTTGACTAGTTCACAGTGGTTTCCGACGGGTGTGGTGTTCCGCCTGGATTTTGATGTTGTTGCATTTCGGGTGGGTAGTCTAGTTGACACCGTCTTCAGTCTGACTCAGTCTGCCTCTAACCGTTTGCGTCTTTGATCTCGCTTCTTGTATCACGAATTACTTGCAACGCCAGGAATGTCTATTTCATGAGTTGGACAGTCTGTAGCTTCCAATCAATGCGAGATGTCGTCAGCGCTGTCGCTGGATACCTGATGCCAAAAGGGTATCCTTGAATATGTTTACTTGTTGGGTGTACAAGCCAGTTCAATGGCAAAATTATTGTTTCTTGAAGATGATGAGTGAGTACGAAGAGCTTATGGGCTTTTTAGATTCAAAATCTATCGCTGAAGTCCAGCCTGATGAACATGGAAGTGTGAGGCCTTTCCTGAGTATACCCAATATTGCCTAGTCGAAGACTTCTTGCTATCCCATGTGTTTTCCCTCTGGACCGTCTAACTGTGCCTCAAACACAGCACTGTGTCCTTCTAAGACACACTGAACAGCTTTGCGCAACGTTTCCGCTAAATGATCAGCTTTGGAAGATCTGAAGCAGCCGACCTCTCCATGTCCAGCTGCGGCAGCGATCCCCGCGTAGTCCGGCGTTGGCGAGAAACTGATGTTAAGTTCTTCTCTAGAAACCTTGAGAGCTGAAGCTTCCGGTCTTAAGTAGAGCAGGGAGTTCCTCGGGGCATTCCATCCATTGTTGTTCAAGACGATTGTGAGAATCGGGATCTTGTAGCGCTGTGCGATCCAGTAGACGGATGCCGGGAAGGAGAACATATAGGAACCGTCGCCTACGACCTGACAGACGAACTGTCTCGACCCGGTAAAGTCTGAGGCCATTTTCACGCCGAGCGCCTTTTTTATGTGCAGTTGAATATTAGCTGGATGTTTAAATGGGCAATCTGAATCTACATGGTGTACTTACCGCTCCTCCACTCCACCCAAGACCACCTCCGCCACTATTGAACCAGGAGCCAGGAGTCGTCAATCGAAGCTGCTCTGCGACGGACTGCGTGTTGGTGACCGCTTCGACGACGAAGATTGTATCCTTGGGAACCGCCTTTCGCAGCTGATCCATCAGATTCGGGGTGCCGAAAAAGCCTTCAGGTGAAGGCTTTGCCTCATCAGCGATCCTTATCATGCGGCTGGCGTGGGCTTCTTGTAAGCCCAACATGCGCATGGCGTAGAGAGGCGAAGTGACGACGGACTGTATTTCATCATTGGAAACAATGTAGTCCTTAATCTGAGTGACGGCCATGAATGCGTTGGCCTGGTATCGATGCTGAGCGTTGATGTAAAAAACTGGCATGTTGTGTTTCAGTGGATCAACATCGACGTGAATGACACAGGCATCCGTTCTGGGCTTGCATCTAGTCGGAATCCATGGAACATCGCAGTCAAGGACGAGAATGACATCGGCAGTCCTGAGGCTGTCGTCTCCGGCGTAACCACAGCCGATCCAGTTGACGTGGTTCGCTGATCGAAAAACGTATCAGTTACTCTACTACTCCAAAAGGGAACATGAACGAAATACCTGGAAAACACATCTCACTCACTCCTGCGTCAAATACTCGAAGCCCTGGAACAGCCGTGACAAGTTTTACGAGCTCATCCGGGACACGAGTGTCTCTGCCGCTATATCCAGTGACAATAAGAGGCTCTCTGGCATGGACAAGGGATTTGGCAATTAACTCGACTGCTCCCAGGCTGAGTGCGGTTGGTTCCACGGAAGACCAATGTTTCTGATCGATGGAATACGGCTGTATCTTGGCGTCGAGGACCTCTCTGGCTGCACACAAGTACACAGGGCCTTTTGGGTCACTCGTGGCGAAGCTGAGAGCTCGATTGATCATTTGCTATCACACCTTTAGTTCTAATCAACTCATGTAGCAGAATTGAGACGCTCTCCTTGCCTTGATATGTAGACCAGACCGGACCTCGCCGGTGTACCTACAATATTGTTCGACAATCGCCCTCTGATTGTGGACGTCCTGGAGCCACTGAATATACTCATTGCGAGACCCATCCAATTCTCCTTCGATAGTGAAGGGAGATAGGCCAGCGAAGATCAAAAGAGGTACTCGGCCAACGGATGCGTTATGCACCGCACAACCTAGTGCTTGGGTACCGACATCGACGTGAACTATGACGACCTGCGGCTTTCCGGTAACGCGAGCGAACCCATCGGCCATTGACATAGCAACCATCTACCACAAACATAAGTATTCCTAGTGATTCAGGTTGCTGGGGTCGGGGAATACGTGCCTCGCTTGGGCATGTGATTATCCTGGGGAAAGCGTCTATGCGCTCTCTCTGGCCCTTCACGATTGCTTCTAGCATGCCAGGATGATCAGAGCCAAAGTTGCAGAAACAGTGCGTTACACCTGCGTCCCATAATGCTTCGAAGAACGCCTCTGCGGCGGTGTACTTCTCTGACAATCCGATTACGTTGACGTCGGCCATGAAGTTTGGAGTGGTTCAGAACGTGTCGCCGGGTGGTATTGGCAAACAGTTTTGGAAAACGTTTGAGGGTAGGTAGGTATGAACAGATTGCCGAGGTGGGTAGGGCGGATGATTTTACTTAAGAACAATACTCTCTGTCCGTTCGTGAATAGAGTTTTGTTCATGTCCCCCGGGCTTGATGGGAGCTTTTAGCTCGGCGAGAAGTTGGGGCCAGTAGATTGCCGTAAGGCCACACCTTATGATAACGGCATGCAGAATGTTTAATTGCATCAGAAAAAGACTCAGTCGGTTTCCTCATTGAAGAATAGATGGTTCAAGCCAAGCCAGGTGCGCCCTGAGTTATGCGTATGCTCGTAGGAACTTCAACCCGTTAATCACAGCCTCATACTCTGGATCCCCGGGCATCTTTCCGATGTCAAAACCATGCTCCGCACCTTCAACAATCACCAGCTGCGTATCCACCCCGTCCGCTTTCAGAGCGTTGTGCGCCCTCTTTGCCAATTTGACGTCCACCGCCGAATCAGCCTCTCCATGCCCAAAGAAAGTCGGCGGGAAGGACGGCGAGAACAAACCGGCCGGCTCCACCCTGTCATAGTTACCGTCCGACACGACCTCTTGGAGGAAAGTGCCGTCCTTCATCTTGCCCATGAGCCAGGCAGCGCGGTAGGTCGAGACGTCAGGTCCCTTTGGGCCAAAGGGAGGCGGGGCCGATGTCGGCGGTGGTTTGTCTTCGTATATCTTGTTTCTGAACTCCACATCTGGGAGGTCAATGGGAGGTATCTTTGCAGGCTTGTCGAAAGACTCGTCTTCCATGTACTTGAGGCCGAATAGGTCAAGAATGGCCTTGGGAGGTTTGGGCATCGACGCCTAGGTCAATGTGAGTTTACCGGACGATGTTGAAAAACAGGACCAAAACACATACCATAAGAAGAGCAAGTGTTCCTCCCGCAGAATGACCCCAAGTCACGACTCGCTCGCCATCTAGCATAATGCCGGCGTCATTGGCTAGCTTGACTGGCAAGTCGTTCTGCACCCATGAGAAGGCGTCTTTGGAGTCTGCGATTGCTCCGTCGTATACTGAGATTGTCGGAGAGAGCCGATAGTTGGGAGACACCACTGCGCCGAAGCCCAAGTCGAGAAGCACATTGATGTACTGAGGGCTGATCATTCCCTTGTCACCGACTACAAAATTCCCGCCGTGGTAATAGATGGCTTATAGTTTGTCAGTTTGTTCTCCTAAAAAGCATCATTACTCATCGTACGTACCGATAGGCTTCGTGCTGTTCGAGTCACCGTGCTTGAAGTAAACGTCAGCTTCGATCGCATCCGCACCTCGAAGATGCTTGTATGTATATGTATTCAATTCCATATTGTTGTTTGACAAGTTCACAACGATGTATAATTTGTTTGTCGTAATTCAATGATTGCTTGAGTCCTAGTGCGTACGATTGGGCAATTGCCTTGAATCCTGACTCTGAAGCACATGGCGTAGTGTAGGCAAGTTTTCGATGGCTCTCTCTGAACCTTGATGTAATTCCGGATCCCGGGGATCAGGCAAGTTTGGAGACCGACTCCGTTCCGGGGGTCTTGTTCCAGTGCCTCACTTTGACTAGGTTAGAGGGTGACCCTCACACCTTGCCTGCTATTTTCGAGATGTTGTTGGCCATCAAAATGGTCTGGTTGCGGGTAAGATGGCTTGAACGGCCACATTCCTGTTTTGGTATGAGTGTATAATGAAACTGAACAGAATACAGCATTGATGCCTGTAAGGTTGTTGGTAGAAACGAAGTGCGATTGAGTCCTAGGCATTGACACTAGACTTCATGAGCAAGAGTGGAATGGATACTGAGCTACGGATAGACATGTGTTGCGCAAACAATTTAGCCATGAGATCCTCTTGTAATTATCCTATCTGCCTCCTCCCAAAGCATTCGTACAAGACCAGAGATGCCAGCTCTGGCATCATTGTCCATTCGTCTCATTGTTTCCATCCCTGCGATGAGGGATAGCAAACTCAGCTACTGTGATTGGCCGACCGTCAATGTCCGTGTCATCAACCCAGTTGCCGTGAAACCCAGGCCTCAATCTGACGGGAAGCTTTGCAATAGCTGCGTGCTTCTCAAAGTCGTCGCAGTCAATGATGACAAGCTCGCTGGTCATCTCGTCAAAGTTGTTGACCAACGCAATCAGGAAACCGTCACCCTCCGCAGCCCCCGGATGTCGGGGGACGAACTGAGGCTCCTGGAAGAAGTGGCGAGGCCCTCTGATGTATTTCTGCGTGACACCGGTTACGAGATCGTATTTGTAGAGAACGTTCATGTGGCCGATGCCATCTTATCGAGCTGTTAGTGTAATGACTCTGGCATGGCTTGAAACTTTTGAAAACGTACCGCCAGCCAGGGGCGCAGAGTACTCCCAGTCCGTCACTCCAGGGCTCATGTCAATCATGTTCCCGTATATGAAGCGGTGCTTCTTGCCAAAAACACGATCGTCGATGCGCGGGAATTCGTTTGGCCCGGATGTCACAACTTTCGTGGGTGATTGGTACACCAGCTTCGTGGAGTGAGGATCCAGAACGAATTCGCAGACATGAGGCGCAAGCACTTCCAGATCAAAGGCGGGAGCCTCGCCGTTCTGGTCTGGGAAGAATCCGAACCCGTTGCCCCTGACCATAGACACGTGAAGGTGGACTTGCCCATTCTCCTCCCACGCGTTGGCGACGTGGCCGGTGAACAGGTTCGGCCCTTGGAACCACTATATCACGTTAAGATATGTGCCAGATGATGGACGAATCGTTCCAAACCTTGATATCCGAAGATTTGGCTCCTCTTCGTGGGAGGAGCCCTATGTAGTGCGGTCGATCGGTCCATGTCCAGTGGTTGCCTCCCTGTTTGAGCTTGTCCATGAAGCATTCCATGGGAACAAGTGGAAATATGACCTCGTAAAAATTAACCAGTGCAACTATACGGCTAACATATACTCACCCAGTTATCAGTAAAAGCCATCTCGTGCTGGAACCCGCAGAATGGCGCCTGAAACCACACCTTTTCGTTAAATTTGCCGTTTTCATCGATAGACATGTAAAACACATCCCTGGTTCCAATTCCCTTCCCCTCGTAGCCGAAAGACAGGACCTCTCTCGTCTTGACGTCATACTTGGGATGCGCAGTAAAAGTCTCGCTTTCCAACTGCCCATCAAAGTCCCACTTGCCAATTGTTTCGAGGGTGCGAGGATCAACGGCATAAGGCTGACTGTCTTCTTTCAACGCAAGGATGACACCTTTGAAGGGGAACGCCGTCGTGTTGGCCGTCGTGCGGTCGGCGAACTTGACCAGGTCAGTGAAAGGATTGCGGTACTTGCCTGACGTCTTTGTTAGTACGATTTGCTCAAGGTTTTGGAAGACTCTGTTGCTGTGATTGCTTTACCGATGAGCGCACGATTCTCCTTGGTCTCAACTCGAAACTTCTCAGTCTTAACGAACCGCTGCTTAAAATCGACATTGCCGTTTTTGATGCGAAAAGAGGAGATTGCACCGTCACCATTGAGCCACTTTAGAGATCACTTTAGCAGTTGATGCGAATAGGGACTGGTACGGGCAAACCTACAATATCGTTTTTGACAAAAGGAACGTGATAAGGCTCAGGCATGATACGATAGAACGTGCCCGAAATCGACGGAGGGACTGTTCCGTACACTTCGAGATTGCTGACCTTTCCCTCGTAGCGGGTTGGCCTGTTGAAGCCTGCGAGGGCAGGGCCGGCATTATCGAAGTTTGTGTCGCAGGGCGGCCAGCTTGCCTTGTCCATTCCAGGCCATACTTCTGAAGGTAGCTCTTGCCACTGTGAGGGCTTTAGATGTTGCATGTCGATTCAGTTGAGTTAACGGATTAGGGTTGACGGATGATAAGAAAGATGCTTTGGTGTGTAATTCTCAGGAGTGTGAGTATTTTAGCAACGCCCTTTCAATACGAACTACTCATCGACGTGGGGCTAGCTTTTAGAAGCAGAGCTTCTCTGTGCAGTATCATCTGAAGGCTCATCCGATCACACTCTTGCGGGGGAGCAGACGGACAGTTCGAAATCCCGTCCTGCCGAACGACTTGGGACGGAACGAGATGCAGATATCCTCTCCGCTGAGGATCTGGGTTCCGTGCCATGGGAGTAGAGTTCGATACGCATGGAGTGCGTCACCACGCGATTGGATGGACTGTCCCCGGGCACGGAGAAGACTCCGAGCGCTTGTCTGGATTCCGCTGACCGGCTTTCGGGTAATTACCTGCGACCGTCATGTTCATAGACAGAGGGCCGTCGCAAAGATCTGGGATAGAAGTAGCTACCAATTCTCCCAGGTATTGTTATGACGAATCTCCCTGAACAGATTTACTGAAAGAATTCAACATGATCATTGAAGGTTGCGACGTTCCGTTGTGCGATACGATCCGCCCGGAGAATGAGGAGAACTGCTTCCCATACTCCTTCAAGGAGAAGAAGAAAGAGCTCCTGCCCAAGGGCTGGCAGAAAACCTCTCGTAGCCGACCTCTTCCTAGCGAGCTCATATACGAGGTTAATGAGGAGATGAGACACTCGGATGGCGTCAAGGTCCGTCCGCCTTGAGCAGAAGATCAAGAGGGGAGCTAACGGTCTAGATTTACTACGATATCTGTCGCCCGAACACGGTGGAGAAGGTTCCCGCTCTTCTTGCCCTAAGTCCTTACGGCAAAGGAGGTAACGGGTTTCTCAACTACGAGCTTCTACCGTACAGAGTCGGGGTACAAGAAGAGATGCTTTCGGGCCTAGAAAAGTTTGAGTCGTGAGTCCATCCTCTACTCCTCTACGCGGAATGCCTGAATAAGGGTTAACTGTTCATGTCCAGCGTTGACCCGGCAGAGTGGGTTTCTCGAGGTTACGCCGTTGTTAATGTCGACATCCGTGGATCTTGGGATTCTGAGGGAGACCTATATATTGAGGGAATGGCGCCTGGTGAGTCATCTCTGATCCCTCTGCACAGACCTTCCTAACGTCTTCTTAGGACGAGACGCTGCTGAGATTGTTGAGCACGTTGCCGCCTTGTCTTGGTGCTCTGGCTCCATCGGCATGCAGGGCAACTCGTGGCTCGCCGCAGTGCAATGGAGCACTGCAGTGGTGGCGCCGCCCGCCCTCAAAGCTATCGCGCCGTGGGAGGGCTTCACGGATAAGTACCGCGAAGTCGCCTGCAGAGGCGGCATCGCTGACGCGACGTTCCTTAACCTGGTATATAACGGGACGATTCGAGGCCGCAGTAAGCGAGAAGATATTTTCGCAGCGGCACAGAAGTGGCCTTTAATGAACCCCTACTGGGAGGACAAGGTTATTAAGACGGAGAAGATCACAATTCCTATCTATGCTGTCACGAGCTATAGCTCGGGAATCCACGGTTATGGTACGATCCAGGGCTTCCGGAAAGCTAAAAGTAAGAAGAAGTGGCTACGAATCCATGCTACCCAGGAGTGGTTTGATATTTACCGAAAGGATATGACCGATGAGTTACAAGTCTTCTTCGATCGATATCTCAAGGGGGTTGAGAACGATTGGGAAAAGACGGACCCCGTTCGCGTATCTATCTTGACTTGCGGAGATCGTTTTGGGCCGGTGAGTGTACCTGAGCTCTTCCTCTGACAACAATGCTAACGTATAGAGATAGCAACCTATTGAACATTTCCCCATGGGAAGTTATCCACACGCAAAGACTGAATATAAGAAGCTCCACTTAACAAAGGATAACCTATCTCTCTACCACCCTTCAGCAAGCGGTATCACGTCGTACCAGTCGGACGATCGCAGCTCTGCAGTAGAGCTTGTCTACACCTTCAAAACTACAACCACTTTGATGGGATTTTCCAAGGCCAAGCTCTGGCTTTCCTGTGATGACACAGACGATATGGACATCTATCTCAGTCTGAGAAAGGTCAGTAAGTCGGGAAGAGTGCTCGATCATATCAACATTCCATGGTCCGCAATCCCACGCAACGATAGTACTCAGGAGGATGTAGTCAGCACTAATGTCATTAAGGTCAGTCATCTGTTTTCCCTTTAACCGCTTCACAGCTACTGACTTTGATTACAGAATACTGGACCTCACGGCCTGCTTCGCGTGTCCCACCGAGCCGTGGATCGGTCGAAGCAGGATTCCATTATGCCCTACCACCCTCACGAAAAGATTGAAAAAGTCCAGCCGGGTGAGATCGTTCCCGTCGAGATTGGAATCTGGCCGATTGGGCTCAAGCTCTACGAGGGGGAGGGGATCATGCTACGCGTGCGCGGGAGTAAGGATGCGTACTGGGAGATTCCAAACCTGCAGAAGAGCACTATCTTTGGCATAAACAAGGGGAAGCACCACATTCATTTTGGAGGAATGTATGACTCGTATGTTGCTGTGCCGTTCATTCCGAACGTTTGATCTTAAATACAAAGACGTAATGGGGAGATATGAATGGTTTGGTTAAGCTGTTATAAGTCACAGAAGTTTTTGTCGATGGAGGTGGCGACTATGAGGTATCGAGGGGCCTACAAAGTGATATCCTGAACCTACCGAGCAAAGATTTGGATCATCGGACGAGGTTTGCCATCAACATATGTATGATCCCAAACCCTCGGTAGTTTTTATTCCTATCAGGATATGAAAAACTTATGGCACTGATGAAAAGATGCCTCAATCTTGATTTACTCAATGACTGATGGAAAACTTCCATCTCCCTGAGTCCTTCGGGAATGGCGACCTGCTGCAGCAGCTGTAACAGGATAATGGGGCTTAGATAATCTCAGACACATTCCGAGCGTTTACTATGGCGCTGTCAAGAGTAGCACTCAGCTCTGCCAATACAAATGGGGTGATATGAATCCACGGCAGTGGGGGTTTCAGTCGTATGGCCAGACCGTGACGAGGCTGAGAAACCAATAGCAACACGGCGTATTTCAGGACTACTTTGTTGAGTAGAGCGTCATCAACGCGAAAGGCAGTAGGCTCCTACGCAAGAAACACAGTCGCGCGTATTCCATAAGAGCGGGATTTGTCTACCCTAAACTACAAGATTCGATACATAGTTCCCCTATCATGTCACCTTCAGTTTTATGTATCATTTAAACGTATCAATTTAAACCTTACGCTGCGATGGCATCAACTGTGTCATTCATTCTTTGGGTCAAATACCGTAGGTTGAATTGAGAGCCGGGATTCCAATTGAAGAGGGGTGGAATTTGACACCTTGATTGCGCAGAGGAACACTTGACTATGCAATAAAAGACCCCTGAGAACGGAGCTGATTCGGTTTATCATAACGAAGAGATGCAGTGTGACCCAGAGGCCAATTGAATTTCGACATGTAGCTGTGATGCAAGAAGCTTCAACGAAGCCAACCAAATAAACTCGCCAAACAAAGAGTTTTGGCGCAACCAGCGTTCCCCGCTCCGTAATTCTAGCTAAACAGCCCGATAATCTCAAAGGTGAGGGGAGTTCTCTCAACGATGGGGGGCCAGAGTCACGTTGATATCTGGGCTGCGTCTCGCAAGTTGAACTCCAAATCGCCCCTTTCTCCAACAAATGACTCACATGCATGCATGCACAACCAACTCCCGCAAATCTCATTGAAACTTTCACAACTCAGAATTGTGCGACATCATGGGAAAACTCTACTGCTTTCAAGCGTGCCCAAGGATGCGGGCCCAGAGCTTGGGTTGACCACGAGGCGAGGAAGAACCGTTACACACGGCAAAACCCTCAACGAGATTGTGTTTGCGTACACATTATTTTGTATCAAGGTCAAGTGGTATGGTGAAGCGAGATACAAGTATCATTGAAGAACTTCCAAGGACTTGTGGAAGTGAAAATTCAACATGAAAAGAACTTACCAGCCAGGTCACAGGTCTAAGGCGCTGGAGTACTGAATGGAACAGATCATGCAGAGCGGAATACCAGTTGCTCGTACAGTCTAGAAGTATTTTGTTTGATTTATCTCTACGCGTAGCTCTTAGACCAAGTCTCGTTTTTACAAATTTCTAGCCGGTTTTCATGAAAACAATACATTTGATTCCGAATCCATGAAATAAACGCTCCCACGCTCCCCGAAGCCGAGACACGAGACCTCTCTGGTTCGAGAACGACTCCTCATAAGAACCTAAATCCACCACTTCATATAGAATCCTATAGCATAGATCGTTAGAGTCCTTGCAACGACAATTTTGAACTTTTCCAGCTTTTATCCGTGGGGTTCCTCTGGGATGTCGGCCAGAAATTCTTCAAGGCGTCTGTGTGACTCTGCACGCAGCTCTGCCGCTTCCTCAAACCGGCAGTCGCCGACAAGCAAGTCCTCAAGTTGCCACATCTCATAGACAATTTGAGATCCCAGCCGGCCTTGCCCATACTCCCTCAGAGCCAAGATGGTTCTCATCTTGTCAGCTGCAGAGTCGACATCTTCCCTAAACTGGGTCTCAAAGTCCATGATTATTCTGGTGATATAAGCCACGATACGGGCTTGCAAGCGAGGGATATCCATGCCAGGATGTACCGGCATTGCTGCGCCGTCTTGTAGCACTTGACTTTTCAGCCAAGCTGAGAGGGCACGCACCCTCATTGTCGAATCGACGGGGACCTCTTCTAGCATCTGAGTGACCCCTGCAAGACTTTCCTGCTTCAATTGGTTGAAGTTAGCAGGCTGTGAAGTTCCGTCGCCATGGATACCGATGCCATCGAATGTTAGCTCATGCTTTGGCCAGAGCCTCTCAGTTGCTACCTCGGCGTCATCCTGGAGTAACGTTCTGTTGACCTTATCATGGATCTTGGCGAACCACTTGTCCGAATGACGCGCGATCTCGGGATCAAGTTTGACAATATCAGAATCCCAGACAAGTTGGTAGTAGAGCAATAGGTACTCCGGGTCGAAGCGGGTGAACGTCAGATCCGCGTTTATCGACCACGCTCGCTCGAGCGCTTCCGGTCGGACAGGAATGCCGTCGTGCTGCCATGCCTGCAGCAGGTCTTGCAGTCGAAGCAGTACCTTTGACACCGGTCTCCTGCCAGCAAGACTTATGAGATGGTGCAAAAGTATGTGGCCAAGATTTGCCTGGCGGAGGAGGGCGATGTTGTGGAAGATCTCGAGGGTATTCCAAATGAAGAGAGGCCCTTCTGCGTCGAGCAGAGTTTCTGCCTGGAGGAACGCCTTGCGAGCTAGACGACCAGCCAAGACACCCTGATCGCGATCGAGAAGGCCTAGTATAAGTTTGAAAGCGAAACTCAGCTGCTCGGGGTTGTTCCAATCGCGCGGTGGGGGCTTGATTGATGATTCAGGCGAGGAACTTGATGCCCCTGGGGGTGATGGCAGCGAATATCCAACCGTGCCAGGTTCGGCCCTGTCGAAAAACGCTACAGTCCAGTCTCTGATACTGGTAAGAAACGCTACTTGGGCCGCATCAGAGGTACTGAAATGAAGGATGCGAGGGGCCCTCGAGACTGTAGCAGCCTCGACCGGTGCAGCTGACGGCGGCCCAGAATCTCGCGTCGATTGAGGACCGACATCCTTGCCTCGCCGGTCCCGACGAACATTCTTCTGGAACCCCCATTTGGTGAATCGCTTTTTGTACATTTGCACTCTTTTTTTTTTAGGACGCTTGTCAGCTCACATGGGGTCTCTTTGATGCCGGAAGCGACACACCGGTCGCACGCGTCCAACAAGGGCCCTGAAAAAGGCAATATCCGCAACATGTGTACGCGGAACTTACGTGGCTTTGAAGTTGTAGTCCTCCTCCATCGCTCTCATTAGATACTTGAGGCTTCTACGTTCTCTGACGTACATGCGCTCAATAATTGGGTATACGGCCGTCCATTCTCTGTCATCGTGTTGTATCGGCAATGCGGCGCATGCCGAAGCTGGGCGCATTGGAGCATCTGACGGGGGCATTCTCGGGAGCAACGGTCGCTGGCCTGGGGCCATTAAAGCCGGGGCGATCATCTTGATAATACGGGCATCGCAGCCTCAAATCATGCCTCCGTCACAGAGGTCATGGACGAGATAAGAGATTCAGGTGCGCCAGGGAACTTTTCCAGAGGACACCATTCGTCCACAGCTGACGGGCTTGGATGCCTGGCATGGGGCGCAGCGAAGGATCCAAGCTAACGAATTTCAGAATGAATACCCATGTCAGCGCCACAGGAACTAATGGTGAGCCTCGCCAATGAGACTGTAAGAAAAAGTTCTGTCTCACAACAAAAAAGGTTCCCCCGACGCTGGGATCTGCATTACTTAATAGTGACGAATCAGCGTAGAGGAAAAAGTTCCGCATCGTCGCCGGAACATTGCTCAGCGACCTCGCAATCCGTAGCTCTAAAGTCGGGGACGAACGAGATGGATGAGAAAAGTTCCTGGTGGTACCTGTCTGTGTTGTTGGAAGTTTTATCAAAAGGAGCATTGCAAAATATAAAAGGGTCGTGAGCGCTCATGTTGAAAGATGTCCCGGGAGAAGACACCTTATCAACAGCATTATCCCCATCACCGTCACCATCAGCAGCAAGAATCTCTTGTTCCAGTACACTTTTTTGCTGTTTTCGCTTTATTCGGTCTGCTTGCATCATAGTCGTCATGTCCGCGCAAATGCAAGACCGAGTCGCATCGGAGACGAGCCTTTTGACATCCTTCCGCAAAGCTGTATTTAGCTCCGTACCCCCCATCCCAGAAGCCGTCAACCTCAAAGGCCACACCGGCATCATTACTGGCTCCAATGCTGGTATTGGCCTCGAAGCAGCCCGACAATTTCTTCAAAAAGGCCTTACTCACCTCATACTGGCAGTTCGCTCACAGAGCAAGGGCGACAATGCGGCGGAGTCCCTTGCACGCCAATTTCCTGCAGCCGACATCCAAGTCTGGCTGCTAGATATGGAGTCCGATGCATCAGTGCGAAGCTTTGCTCGCCGCTGCGAGTCTCTTGAGCGGATCGACTTTCTCATTCTCAATGCAGGTGTCGGTAAGATGACGTTCGAGAAGAGCAACGAAGGCAAGGGCCGCGAAGTGACTCTCCAAGTCAACTACATCAACACCATGCTTCTCGCCATCCTTATGGTCCCGGTCCTAAAGGCCAAGGCTCAAGGCCGGCCCAATCACTTGACTATTGTCGGCTCCGATATGTCCTACTGGGCTACACTGCCGGAGACATCTGGATCTCTCCTTGATGCACTTGATAATAAGGAGGGATACAACGGAATGCAGCACTACGGCAAGACCAAATTGCTTTTGGTAATGGGAATCGCCAAGCTATCGCAGACCGTCACGGCAGACGAGGTCACCATCAACTACCTAAACCCCGGCGCCACCAAAGGCACCGGTCTTAACCGCGAGGCATCGGGTGTCTGGAAGATCGTCCCGTTCGTTATGGATCGCGTGATTGGGCGAGAAGTAGTTGATAGCGCTAGACAGTATCTTCACTCGGCAGTGGTTCTGGGAAAAGAGTCACACGGTTCCTTTACCGACTTTGTCATCAGGCCGTAAGTCCCTGCTCCGCGAGACTTCGCGCCGAAGTTTTTCACATGTGTTATTAACACAACCACAGTTATCCTAAGCTCATGTACACTGAAGCTGGTCAAAAGAAAATGAACCGTCTGTGGGACGAGACTTTGTCGGAGCTTGGGTTGAGTACGCACTCCATCTAGCATTTTTCTAGCATTTTTCTGAGGGACAGAGGAGTGGGGGTCACCGTTATCTCTGGGAGCCGGTTCTGGAAATATATCAGCCACAGGTTCTGGTGGGATACAAAGGCTTGTATTGACCACGTGCATCATAGACTTCTGCTAGCTTCACAACATCAAACGTATTTAACTGATATCTCAAGGCGACCTGTGGGAATATCAACTTTTCTCGTCGCATAATTCTCCCGGTGATCTCCGGCAAATTACTGATACAGAGTGTACGGCTGCCGCTTTCAGGGCCATGCTGGTCTTAAGACCAAAGATTTCAGACTTCTGCAGCCTGTTTGAAAGGAATTTGAACGAAGAATCAAGTGAATCAAAGTTACTTTCTAACATAGACTTGCCATTCCGGCGGGAGGTGGGCACAGACAACGATGAGGACGACACGAAGAAAAATACCGAGACGACAATGCAACGGCGACAACGACAATGCTAATCGCAATAGTAATGACGCTAATAGGAGCGATAGAGATAGAGATGACAGGGACGGGGACGACAATGAAGTGAATGCTATCGACAGGAATTTACATATTATAGAAAGAAAGGATGAAGCTATTAAACAAGACGATAGCTGTTTGACCCAGTATAGGTAGTTGTCCGCCTGGGCATCAAAAGCTTTCTAATACTTGGCAGTTTCATAATTGCTTCGGCGGCGAATGTTTTGGCCATACTTGAAGAATGCCCATGGCCCGGGAAGTAAGATGAGTGAAATGAATCCTAGAAGGCTCGTGGCCCAACCTATGCCGAGCCTCTGGTACACTACATGATACATGTATCAGTGGGAGGTCTTCAATGGAAATGAAGAAATAAGTGAGTACTCACTTTGGAGAGAGAAAAACGGGAAGGCGGCAGCAAGGGTATACCTTGCCAGGCTATTAGCACTCGCTGCACTTGCGACATTGGTTCGATGATATGTGTCTCCAAGATATTGAATTGAGCTGACGGTCAATGAGATGTTGCCCCAGCCAAAGACTGCAACTGCCACGATAGGTACGGCAACATGCACATCTGAGCGAGCCGTCCATCCAAACCAAAACAAGCTTATAGGCAGACCCAAAGATCCCATCATAGCAGGGTAAAGTCGAAGCTCTGGTGGTATCTCGCCTGGCGGAAAGCTTCGAGCTTTAGGCTGGTAGAGATATCGGTCGCAGAGGACCAAGGTTACACAACCAAGAACACACCCGAATGCAATGGCCAAGAAGACTAGACCTGACTCTGTGAGACTGAAGTTATGTGTCGCCCCGAAAACGTAGAAGAAAGCCCCGAAGAACATAAACAGTGTTCCAAACATGCATGCCACATACAAAGAAAGTATCGACACGATGGGCTCTGTGAAAAGCATCCGTAGGGGTCGAAATAGACTGACAGTGAGGAATTGCCGAATCATTGTTGAGGTGGGGATTGGTTGGGGTTCATCGAGGCCGAGTTGCTTTCGACGGCGTCGCAGCAAGACGGGATGAAACGACTCACCAGCGACAAAAAGCCACATTGCCGAATATATGGAGAAGAACACTATGGTATACTGTGTCCAGCGCCAGCCTTTTCTGTCAACTATAAAGGACCCCAGAACTGGCCTTCGACCTATGTCAGCATGGGTAGCCCCTCAAGATCGCGAGTTTTGCTGCGTCTTACCCGAGGCCAGGTCCCAGAAACGGACTCAGGATGAAGATTGTTGATGGTAACCCCCTCTCAACTGGCAGGTAAGTTTCATTCAAGACACCAGAGCCCACGGCCAAAACAGGCCCGTAGAAGAATCCAGACAAAAATCTGAGTATGCAAAGCCCGGCAAAGGTCTCTGTGAATCCTGCGCCTAGGGCGAAAAGACCGCCAAAGACTACGGCGATAATATGGACAGCCTGTCTACCGGCCGTTTCCGATAAGGGCCCGCCGAGTACGGGACCAAGTCCTAGTGCAAGGACATATAATGATAGCGGCAGGAAGGCAGCCGTGCTTGAGATATTAAATTCGTCCATGAACTGCGAACGAGCTGGACTGATAATCGAGGTGCCAACAGAACTAGAAAAATCAGTTGGCGAAAGGAAATTTGTTATCAAACATTGCTTCACCCACCAAGTAAAGCCAACAATAGAAATCATTGCAAGTTGCAAGTTCTTTTTCCACGAGGGCCAGTTGTATGGATTTGATGGGTCGTCTTCCCACTTCCATTCAGGAGTTGCCTGCCTGTCCCCTTCTAGTTTGCCATCATCAGAGACAGCTAGGTTATCAGCCATTTCTGTCTTGTTGGAAGCGACAAAACTTGGTCGCATTACCATTGAAGGCATATCTAAACCGGAAAGTAATTTGATATCAAGAGTTGTTGGTAGGAAAGAATGTCAGTTGATCTGGCGCGAGGAAGTCGTCAGGTTTCAACCCAACCCTGAACCAAAGTCCATGCCTTTGCATGATCATGCCATTTGATTATCAATCATCTTGATATGCAAGACTTGCCGTGAAAGACTACCGATCATGTCGACTGTTTAAAGTTTATGCGGCTGTCAGGAACCAAAGTCCAGGGATGGGTACTAATAGAGCATGCATTTAACACTCCTACCCAAGTGGGCTGCACCCCCACGCAGAAATCAGTTCCTACGATCGGCACCCTGCCGTACTATTTCGAAGACACAACCCACTTCACCATTATCCTGCCACTTCAGCCAAGGAAATACGGCATCGTTTCTCAGACACCCTTCTTGTTTAGACAAATAAGAAGATAGTCGCTCTCAGCAACCTTGAATGAGGGACTCACAAGGGCCGCTTTCTCACAGGGTTACAAGCCCCCACAGTTCCGGGGGCAGCGACATGGCCAAACGACAGGGTCAAAATTTCGTCTCGCGCCATCTGAGTTGAATAAACATTGACATTGAATTTGTCAGCTTCGTGTAGCGGAGGGATTGATCGCTCCAGAAAACATCAAGAGAAGCTGTATGTAAACCACTACCAATGACGCCCCAGCAACTGCTGGAGCAAGCATTGCAGCAAGCGGTTCTACTGTATACGCGCGTTTCCATCCTCCATTGTCTTCTCTTTTGCCTATCATACGAAGAGCTCCACTGAGACCCTTTCGACATGGCGCACAAAGAAATATCGGGACCGAGAAAGATTCCACCTTTTGAATCGACTCCCCTGGCAAGCATACCGGCTTGTGTCAACGCGACCAAGGCCACTTTTAAGTCCGGCAAGACAAAGAATGTGGAATACCGCCTGATCCAACTTCGAAAGTTGTACTGGGGACTCAAAGACAGAACTGGTCAGCTTCGAGAGGCCCTTAAACACGATCTCAACCGACCTCCTCATGACGCTCATGTTTCTGACATCGACTGGAGCATTTCGGATTGCATGTTCGCCATCCAAAACTTGACGACGTGGATACAGGATGACAAGAACATTGACGTGTTCCTTCCCTTCTCGCTTCTTCGCCCGCGAATCCGAAAAGAGCCCCTGGGCACGGTTCTTGTTATCGGAACATACAACTTTCCGGTGCAGCTGAACATTTGTCCCCTCATTGGTGCGATAGCCGCCGGCTGCACCGCTGTTGTGAAACCTTCCGAGAACGCCCCGGCAACGGCCATGGTTCTCAAGGGTATCATCGAGGACTACCTGGACACTGACTCTTACAAGGTCGTGAACGGCGCAGTGCCTGAGACCACTGCTCTCCTAAACCAGAAATGGGACAAGATTCTGTATACTGGCGGGGTCAACGTTGCCAAGATCATCTCCAGAAAGGCCTCAGAGACGCTTACGCCCGTGTGCCTCGAGCTTGGCGGCAAGAATCCAGCATTTGTCACCAGCAGTGCAGACCTTCGTCTTGCTGCCCGAAGGCTCTTGTGGGGAAAGACGCTCAACGCCGGACAAGTCTGCGTGTCCCACAATTACGTCCTCATCGAGAGAGGACTAGTCAAGGACTTTGTCAGTCTTCTACGAGAATCCTACGCCGAATTCTTCCCCAAAGGCGCCAAGGATAGCCCAGACTTCTGCCGCATCATCAACGTCCAACACTTTGATAGGATGAAGAACATGCTTGATAGTACGCGGGGCCAGAAGGTTTTGGGGGGAGACACTGACCGCAATGACCTTTACATCGAGCCAACGGCCGTTCTTGTCGATGATTTCCATGATATCATGGTTCAGGAGGAATCCTTCGGTCCGATATGGGCGATTGTGCCATACGATAATCTCGAAGATGCGATTGCTATGGCAAATGAAACGGACTCCACGCCACTTGCACTGATGGCCTTCGGCAGTCCATCGGAAAATGAGAAAGGTAACCAATCGTGCCCATACTAGGAAAGGTTATTTATGGATACAACTGACATGCTGGGAATAGTACTGTCCAGTGTTACCTCTGGAGGGGCGACACTCAATGACGCCTTCATGCACGCCGCGGTCCACACCTTCCCCTTCGGCGGCGTAGGTTACTCTGGCTCTGGCTCTTACCGTGGGAAAGCGTCGTTTGACTGTTTCACACATCGTCGCACAATTGCAGAGACACCCAACTGGGCGGACAAGATCTTTCGTGTTCGATACATGCCCTACTTGGAGTCGGAGCTGAGGATGTCACAGTGGCTAAGTGATGTCAAGCCGGATTTCGATCGTCACGGAAAACAGGTCTTGGGTTTGAGATCATGGGTTTGGAAGAGATTCAGACTGGGAAGTGCTTCTGGCCGAGGTACACTGCTGCGCTGGATTATTGTTGCGGCGAGCTGCTTTGCTGCTGCAAAGGCGGCCGGTCTTAGGCCGGAAGTTGTGATCCCAAAGGTGTCATTCGTATGGGATTAAACGCAGCAACGTGTTTTCGGCACCAAGTTGCAGGTTCAATTAGGGATAGTCAGCAAAACCAATTTTCATCCTTTTTCGACTTAGGTAGTCTGCCCAACTATTGACTCGTCCGGTTTTTGTCGAAATGCTCTTTCTGTCTTGTTTGCAGCAGCAGTGCTTGTTTATATCGCGACCAAGTCGTGTCAACTGTCAATTGAAATTATTGCGATGTCACGAGAGAATCGATGCAAGTGGGTCTAAGAATGGTCTTCATTCGATGAGATTTTCTTAGCATGCCGAGATAAAGTCATCACAAGTTCTCGGCTGTGACTGAGGCGCTCAAGACATGTGCCAGGGTATCACTTGCCGTGCAACAGTCCCGAAGATAGAGCCAGAACCTGGCAAACCCAGACGAAACTGACTCAACATGGTTTAGTGGCATGTAAAAAACTGATTTGAACCAGTAGATCCACGAGGTAAGTGGTCCTGGTCTAATGACGACCCTGGATACTACTGGGGTCCGGACAGCAGCACTGTTCGAGCCGACCCGCGATAAGCAGCTGCGTGGTGCCAGATAGAGTTTGCTCGCTAGATATCTACGACGGACAATCCCGTAGTCTCCCGTTATTTGTCGCGCTTCCTGACCCACCTGCCGTCCAAGTAAAAAGTTGTGCGTTAATAAGTAGCTCGGAACTAAGGCAGACCCCGAATATCCTGAATGCCGCCCGCTTACGTATGCCCCGGACTGAAGAATTCAGCCACGATTCGGTATCGCATCATGACAAGCCATGATAATGCAAACTTGGTACCTCGTTTTGTAGGCAATGTTCATCACGGAAACCATCGCGGTCGTATTACAACCATGGTAGATACTGTACCCTGTCTTACACTGCAGAAGCAATGCGGTGTTAAGGAGCCGGATGGAATCCGTAGTCTGTTAGGCAAGAAAGCAATATAAGGTTTCACGAAATGCTCTTGAAGAGGAAGAGAAAGAAGAAAGAACAATTCGTTCCATCATCACTTCCTTTGGTCATCCTCAAGTCCATTTTCGATACAGTCCACGTACCCAAAATATTTCATTATCTCCTATCATCATGGGCTCTCTCCCAGTCAGTGCTGAGGTCCTCGTCATCGGCGCAGGTCCTGTTGGCCTCTTTGCCGCCTTGCGTCTCGGTCAAGCAGGGATTCGCGTTACCATTCTTGAGAAGGAGAGCGGCCTGTCCCAGCTTCCTCGAGCCTGTATGTTCTATCCCCAACCACAGTTCGCTCTGGCGGACGCTGGAATATGGGAAGCCATCATCAAAGGCGGCGGTTTTCGATCCACCGGTCTTGACATACGTCTTCCGCCAACTCCAGATGGGAAAGATCGAAAGGCTCCAGGCCAGATTATTGGGTCTTTCCCCAAAGACCCGAACCATGACCCTCTTGGCACACCTGTCAGACCACCAGCAATCAGCATGCTCAACATGGCCCAACCCGAACTCACAAGGGTCTTGATGCAGAGCGCTCTCGAGACTGGATACGTGCAGGTGGTCTTTAACAAAGAATTAGTTGCAATTTTGGACGACGGCTCGACCGGTTCAAACGTGGTGGTGTCAGTCAAGGACGTCCAGACGGGGCTTCTCGAGGACCAGACAGCATCTTTTCTCGTTGGGTCGGATGGCGGTCGATCGCGGACGAGATCTCTGCTGGGCATATCCTTCCCAGGCCACACCTGGCCCGAGAAGCTCATCGCCACTGACGTCTGGCTCAAGAATACCGAAGACAGTCCTACAACAACCACTCTGCTGATGGAGCCGATACATTACACCATCATCACCCCACTTACGCCACCTGTCATCGGCGAGGTGACAAAGTGGAGACTGACCTTTGCCGTCGACCCAAAAGAGGTTACTGAAAAGACCGAACAAGAGCTGCTGTCGGAGGAATACATATCCTTTCACTACGACCGCGCTTGGGCCGGCCCACGCCCACTTGCATACAACATTGAGAGGGCAGCAACTTACACCATCCATCAACGCTTGGCTTCCAAATTGAGACACGGACGATGCCTCTTGGCTGGGGATGCTGCACATGTGAACAACGTAAGCAACACTTTTTCTTTGGGAGACATGACGCTGATTGCCTTATCTTCGAACATCAGGTCATTGGTGGTCTGGGGTTGAGCAACTGTCTGATGGAAGCTGTGGCTCTCAGCGATGCTCTCATCTTGGTCCTGAAAGAGGGCAAGCCTGTGGACCCTGTGCTGACCATGTACTCTGACGAGCGCCGTCAAGTCTTTCAGTTCTTCATCGATCCCGTGTCGTCATGGGTAGGTCCATCCACCTTCCTATCACGCAAGATTTGTCGAAGTACACTAACGGGAGGCGCATACAGAGCAAACTACGCATACAGGCAGGCGAGCACGATGACTGGTTCTTCCGCTGCTTGAAAGATCCTTCAAGCCCTGCGTTCGGGAGATGGATCGATATGATGGAGAATTTTTGGCCCACGCGAATAAATGATATGGCCAAGGCCATGTGACACCCAAGGCTTGTTGCAGATTATCCATTAGATGGTTCGAGGTGCCGATATCATATGTAGTCTAAGACATATTTTTCTTGAGTTATGGGTCTCGTTACCTACCTACGCGCTTGAATGAAACACCAAGCCGCATTTGACAACACGAAGCACACATGCAAAGGCGCTTACACAGAATGTCTGCGTACTAAGAAAGCCCCTTGTATGATCAATTCGTCAGAGACCGCCGGCTTTTCTTGTGCTATAGCTATGAACTTCCTACAAGTTAGGTTAAATCCAGGATTGCCGTCGTTGTTTTCTTCGTCATCGCCAGTGTCGACCTCTAAACTTTCTTGTTATCATCGTCATCTTCGTTGTGGCCGGCGTTATTATCTGCCGTCTTTCTACCGTCGGTAGCCTTTTGATCCAAGTAATAGTACATGGAAAATATAGTTACACTGACACACGAAGATTAGGGAGCCACATTTCTCATCCATGAAATTCCTCTATGCCAGTCCAGAGCTAAAACTCCGGGCGACAAGTTTAGGTTCACTTCAGGGGCATAATTTGGGACCAGAGTGCACGTAAACATGGATACTCACTCCCACGGGATACGACGAACTCAATTGAATTGTTCTATCAAGAAGATGAAGCTTCCAAAGCATCGTCGGCATTCTCATCCTTCAGTGCTCCAGGTTACAGGTCATTTCGTAGTAACAATCCAACAGCCATCCGACCAGGCTCAACAATTTCAAATCGATCGCTGCAAACGGCGACGAAAGGGGCTGTGATTGTTCTTTCCAGCCAGAGACACGAGGCTCCGCATGTAGTCTTGAACTTTGTCTGCAACTTCTTCCATCCTGTACACGCTGTAGTGAACATTGCCGCAATGTGGAACTCTGTGCATTTGGTCGGACACATCCTTGACTATCCCTATCAGATCCGCCACGTTACCGGTATGAACCCGCAGCATAGGAGCAGTTCCAATGCCTCCAGCATTGTAGACGTCAACGATCGTTTCAATACAGCTCAACTTGCACGTTCCAGCATGGTGGCTAGTGCACACAGAGTGCTGGCCGGCGCGCGTCATGTCCTCATGGAAGATGCGGTGTATGTAATCGATCCCTCTTTGCCTCAATTGAGAAATGGTTTCTGGGATCTTTGGTCAGGAATGTGCCAAAAGAGGAGGCGTAGAGCGGGTTCAAGCTTGAACTTACTCATGATCTCGTCGGTGTTCCAGGTACCTCGAAGTTGCAATGGCAGACCATCCAGGCCCAACAGCTCACCCCTGTCGTTGACGCGATACCAGTAGCTCATTCGAAAGATGATGGTTTCGAAATTCTTTTTCATCCGAGTTTCCCAAGCAAGCCAGAGGAGGAGATCCACGTACGGCAGGGTCATGACAGACCACCCCCATGATTGGGACTCCCATAAATGCCAAAACCGATAGCCGGCCGTCCAGTCCAAGTACCATGGTAGAAAGACTTTCATCATGTCGTACTTGTCTGCCGTAATTAGGAGGTCATGCAACTCATCGATGGAAATCTTCTTCGGTATGTTCTCCCATCGGCCATGTATCATGGACAAAAGGAAGAACAGCGGCTCCACGTGGTCATCTGGTAGGTTCACGACCCAGTCACCCCGGCTGTTATTGACTTTCGACTCGGCGAAGTCTTTGTTCAACATGGCATGGAAGACGGGGGAGTATAGCGCGGTGAAATTGGAATTGATGACGATGGCCTTGGCTGGAGTCTCCGCAACCTCAGCTCCGTCCAATTCGGAGCTGGTGGCGGTAGAATTCGTGAAGAAACCATCGATGTCTGTTCTGTCCAGTTGAACCTCACGGTCTTCGTTCCCGCGTCTTGTGGCGTCGCGATGTTCGTCGTCTCTGTGAGCAGCACCGCCACCAATATTCAAGGTGACGTCTCCGAATCGCTTTTCGCGGAAAATTGCCATGTGGTATACCTCGCTAGATGGCCCTATGATTTGATCCAAGGATTGCCACATGTCGCTGTCGTCACTGTCTGGGGATCCGTTGCCATTGCTGCTGCTAGAGCTGGCGTGCGATGAAACAATTTCCGGCACGGCTGCGTCCTGGATGCTCACCATGCCGTATTTGAGGAAGAAGGCGTTGGTCTTGTCCCAAAACTTCCCCAAAGAACGATTCTCGGTCGACGGATTCATGGTTGTCCTATGCACGTCCGAATTAGAATGAGGAAGGCGCGAGGCCGCCTGCTGGATGCCTACCTTTGCATGGCTGGAACGATCTCCAAAGGGCAGGCACCGCTTTGTCGTCTGTGGCAATTGGAGTTGCTCCAATGCGTTCTGCGTTGTTTTGAAGATTTTTGGACAAAATGGAGATGTGGGAAGGATTGGCGGGTGAATTCATGGCGCAAGGTGAAAATCTCAGTCGGGCTCGTGAAAAGTCGCCCGGTGAGGAAGGTAGCGGGTGGCCTCTTTCCGCCCGTCTTCCATTTGAGCAAACGAGTCGACCGTCAGTCCGCGTCTCGACAGCTACCAGCCTTTCGAGACAAAGGTCCGGTTTTTGGTTGCAAAAGAACTCAAATGAGATGGAAGCCAACGAAGAGCTAGCGTCAATCTCGGGACGGTCAGGAACCGGGTCACCATCTGGCTGCCAATTTCGAAGCAAAACGCCCGGCTTTTTCTCCGCGCTGACTTACATTCTTCAGTGAGTTTCCAACAAAACAAAAATTTGACAACCTGTTTCGAAGCACACTGCGTAGGGAATTTCAAGAAATATGATGGTGAACACGCACTCGTCGCAATCCACTTTGTAGCCTCCCATCAAAGTTGCAAAAAGCCCTTATATTGAACCCACCAGGTTCTAATAATTAGAGCTAGCCCCTAGAAGTACCGACCTTGCTCTCGTATTCAATCATTCGGATTTGGCCCAGTGGCCTCCACTGAAAGCTAATAAGACATCATAACCGAAGCTGCTGCATGCTACCTTGTTCTCGACAAGCTGTCCACCCCCAAGTTCGACCGAAGCCCCAGTCACCCTTCTGGTCATTCCACTGCTTTCAGATTTAATCCACTGACCAGTGCATTCTTTCGGAGGCGATTCTGAGTCTCTGGGTTCAAGGGTGAGCCAATTTTGCGCCAAACGCCCCCAGCGAATTCGTCAACGCCGTGGAACGGGTTGCACCCGGGTATATGTGTCGACACAATCGACTTGGATATCCTCTTAATGATGCCAATGAGCTCCTTCACGGTTCCTAAGAATAGAGGTTCTCCAACGAATCGGAGCCTTCGTATAGCCATCGAGGATGCGACACAGTGTGTGATGTCGGCGTCGTCGCAGGCATCATCTTGGGACAGAGACTGGTGGTCGGGACATTTGGAGATCCATTTCTGCAGCCAATCGGCCAGGATGGGCTTCACGTCGTACTTGTCTATTAGATGTAAGACAATTCGAAGTTCATCGGTGCCAAGGCAATCCGGTATGTAGCTGGAGTATCCATGGGCGGTCGCAACAATGAAGAACATGGCCCAAGGGTCATCGTCTGGCAGGCTTACGACCCAGGGTTCTGCTGCAGGCTTTGAATCGGCGAAGCCGCCGAGGAGCATGCAATCGAAAACATCCGAGACTGTGGCCATGGTCTTTGAATTGACTCGGAATCTTCGATTTTCGTGCTTGGTTGTGACAGACAGGGTGTCCTGGCCGGGTTGGATATCAGGCTGCGGCGGTGGTCCTACAACCAGCGTCAAATCTCCCTCGTACTCCGAGAAGATCTCTGCGGTCGGTAAGACAGCTTTCTGCTTCAAGAACTCCCACATGACGTCTGTGCTGTAATCGCTATGTTGATCTACGTCGGAACTCTCGGCTGCCATGATCATGACCTTCTTTCTTCCCCTCTAACTTTTCTTCTTCGCAGTTTGCCGCCTGGAGGCGCACCTTGTTGACGGCCGTATAAACCTCACGGGAAATAATTCGAGGGTCAGGATGGCCTGGGCTTTACGGAGAAACCTCTATGGCCACCTATCTGTAGCTCGTGTCAGCCTAAATTGGACATTGCATGGGACGTTGACGAACCTTGGCTTCCAGCGGCTCTCTATGATGGCTATGTCTAACAAGACTCGTACTGTCTGTATTCGTGAGAAAATGTGCTGTCTTATGGTAGTGGGACTTTTCGAGTGCAAAGATGGAAGTTGAGGTTAATGAGCACGGTAGATGGTGGCCCTGGCAATGCTGAGGAAGGTGCCAGTATCTGCGCGACTGCCATCTTGCCCATATCATTCATTAGCCTGTGTGAGATGGAAAGAGATCATAACTACAAAGGCAAGGTCTGCAACCAGTCTTGCCTCGGTTTCCTTCTGCATAGTGACAGGACAACATTCGGCAGGTGCTACCCACAAAGCAACTTCCAGGTCGGAGCGCCTTCACTTTTTCGCATCAATTCTCCAGCAAAGGGTATTCAAATTTCCATTCTTTGTTACTGAGAACATTGATCAATATTACCTGCGCACTCAATCGCGTTTGAATCCCGAATCCGCCACGCCGAGAGGTTTGCCGTCGTCAGGAACCAAAAGCCCAGCGCTTCGCGGATCCAAGCAAACTGTTGTCTCTCAATCAAAACCCTCAGAAATCTACAATCTCAGCGAAGACTACTTGAGCGCCTCTGCGAAGCAACGTCAAACACCAGTTTTCTTCGCTTGGGTTCGCAAGTATTCCAAATGGTTGTCAGTCACAGGGGATTCGATGTTGGCCACAAGACTTGCGACCTTATCCTTAATATTTTGCAATGGGCTGCAAAAATTGTGACCTTGATCATCCAATGAGAACTTGATGGATTGAATCGCCGACGATAGGTCGTTGATGCTTCCAAGATACTTGGGCGTGGCGCTCTGCAAAAGTGCCACATCCTGCAGGCCAATCTTGTGAACTTGCTGGATGAGGGAGCCGAGAACCAGCCAGGTGCATTGATCCGATGTCATTGGACGGTAGCTGTAGCTGTTGTAGCCATATCCACTGTTGCTTGAGCGTACGCACTTGCCATTCTTCAGTGCAACCTCGATAGCGTCGTAGAGCACTCTGGTCATCTCGTGAATGACCGTTGCTCTGGTCGCGGTGATCGTTTCTATTGTCGTTGCGCATGAGTATACACCCATCCAAGAGCTTTGGTTGTTCTAAGCTACTTACCGAGGATTCCCGGAGGCTCGAGGAACGTGTAAGTGCTCAGAGCGATGCTGTTGCTGTCAAGTAGCTCTCCCTCGTCATTGATTTTCGACCTGAGCAACAAATTCTTCGCCCAGTTGCAAAAAGTCTCTTCATGACCAAGTTCCCACGAGATCCACATGACAATCTCTTCCCCGTCGGCTGATGATGTGTTCGTGGCAGCGTATGGTTGGAACCATGTTGAGGCCCACGGACTTAGAGTCTGCGTCATATCGTACTTCTCAGTAATAACCAACAACTGGTAGAAATGGTCCTGCGGAAGGCTCTTGGGTATGTGTTGGAAGTGTCCATGCACAATACTCAAAAGCAGAAAGACGGGAGAAACAGAGTCTTCTGGCATTTCGATCGTCCATGGAGCATCGTCCTTTGGCCGCGACTCAGCGAAACCACTGAACAGCATCGCACGGAAGACGGAAGACCAGCGTGCAAGGGACCTTGAGCACACAACAAACTCGTACACACGCAACTTCTCGTCGCTGATGTCTCCAACCTTTAGAGTCAAGTCACCACGAGAGTCAAAGTAGAAAGCAGTCCCGCCAGCGAGTGATTCCATGGCCGGTTTGATACATTCCCAGATGGCTGGATCTTGGATATAGCTGAAGTTCAGTGACCTGTATGTCGAAGAGCGATTTTGTCAGTTTTCGCAGTATATGAGCTTTCTGTAATACTTACAGGCTCCATTGCTTCTTGCTCTCGTCCCTCGTAAGTGCTGATGGCGGACCAAAGATGCTGCCCAATGTTTCATGGACTTGGCTCATGGTGTCGCACTTAGTTGTATGAGGGCAGCAGGATACCGAGTAAGTAAAGATCTAGAGACGCGTTGCTTGAAACATGTGGTAGAACCGAATGAACGTAATACAACGGCTGTTGTGTGCATCTTTATAGTGTGCCGCGATGTTGGGCACCCTTGTTGGGTGACAGCTAAGGAATGGCAGGGCTTGGGTTCATGGCCAATCAGTCATTTCAACAGGTATCGGGGTTCGAGGCTAATGCAGGAGGCCTACCATCGACGATCAAGCTTTGAAATCGGGGATGCGACAACCAGTGGAGTAGAACACCAATGATCGATCTTAGTCTTATGGGGGAACATGCATGCATTATCATATCGTTCCAGTTGGGAGGCAAAACAGCTGCGACATGCATTGGGCAGACCACAATGAGATGCCCCTCATCACCTCGCCCGTGACATTTGTACTTTATTCATCAGCACAGAAAATTGTGTGCATTCTTTTCAAATTTAATGATATGATCATGCAACTAATGATAGGTCAGCTAGGGTTGTAGGTGTCGAGTATTGATGCAAATAGCCTCCCGAGCAATTTGAAAACGAGTATCCACGACCACAATAACGACAATTTTGACGGAGATGATAAATACCACTAGTATTTCTCATGACAGCAAGTCAATTGAAGTCGCCTGAGTATAGAGAACATAGTGTACCTTATCCAGCATTGCTTTTACGAACTAGCTCCGTCCTTGTTAAGAGCAATGAATGGGCCATCCATGGATCTTTGCAGGTTTCTACTTATCCAGTTCCAGAATAACACCTTCCGCTAGCCACAGAAATCAACAAGACATTTTCACCGTTGTCCTCGTCCCTGGGATCCGCATTGGCGGAGAAAAACAAGACCTGCCTGCCTGGAGAGAAAGCAGCCAGCTGAACATATTTCTCGAAAGACACAACCAAGACGTTCTTATTCGCGCCTTTTCATAACCGCGAACCGTGTCTATCAACTCCTCCTTCTTGAACGCAGTCTTCTCTATCTAAACACCTGTCTTCTTGGCCTGGTTTCGCAGGTATTCAAGGTGCGTCTCCGTGGCTGGGGACGACAAGTTATCGACCATCTCCTCAACTTCTATTTGGACAACAATCCAGAGGTCACAACTATCGTGGCCCTCAACGTGTCCGTTAACATCTTCGAGTAGGATCAAATCCGATAGATCATGAATACTTCCGAGATACGAAGAGAAGGTGGCGCGCGGCAGAACGAACTCCTCCAATCCCATTTCTCGGATACGGCGAATGATTCTGCCAAGAAATAGGTCGTCGCAGTCCTCCTTTGTGATGAAGGCGGATCGATTCTCGAACCTAACGTCAGAGCAATTGCAATGGCGTGTCTCTGCAAGTTCTTCCTCACAGCGACTCATTGTAAGGGAGGTCTTCATTGCTCGGCGGAGACAGTCGATCATCCTCTCTATGAGTTCTGCTCGCTTGATGGAAATGTTCTCTGCAAATCCTGATCAGTCTGTGAATAAAAAAGGAATGATGATGGTATTTGTTCGGCGGACAGGAACATTACCCGATGGGGTTCATACCAAGAATGCTGGAGGGCTCCAGGCATGGAATTATGCTCAGGGGCACACCGTAGACGTTTATGAGCTGACCAGCATCGTCCACACGACAGTCCCACAAGATGTCCTTGAGCATCGTGCAAAAGCTAGCTTCGCAACCTAGCTCCCAGGCAATCCAAACGTCGCGATATTGACCCGTAGTGTTCTCAGAGTTGTCGAGGGGCAGATTCTGAACCCACTTAGAAGCCCACGGTCGAAGAACATGTGACATATCGTACTTTTCTGTCACGATCAAGAGGTCAAAGAGCTCATCGCGTCCCAAATCCATCGGTATGGGCTGGTGAGTGCCATGAATGATCGCCAGGATGAGAAAGACGGGAGCCGCCCTGTCCTCAGGCAGTGCAATTGTCCACGTACCGTCGCGAGCTGAAGAGATAGACTCCGCGAAACCGCCGAAGAACATGGCGTTGAAGACCTTGGACCATCGCGCAACAGTCCTCGAACAGACGACGAATTCGCGTCCGCCTTCGTGAAAGGCTTCGCCCACCTTCAGAACCAAGTCGCCACGGGAGTCGAAGTAGAAGGCCTTGCCACACGAAAGGGACTTCATTGCATCTCCAAGGCAGTCCCAGCTGGCACCCTTGAACGCCAAGGCCGCAGAGGGGGGCGAGATGAAGGCGGCATCGTCATGCATGGTGTGGCTATCTGCCTCATCATCTGCAGCTGATGATGTTGTAGTGAGGATGCCCTGGTCGTCGAGGGTGTCTGTCGCTTGCGGCTGCGTTCCGTCGACTTGCAATCCTTCATCTCTGAGGCGGATCGATTCATAAGTAAGAAGCAGCCAAAGGCATTCGGATTGGAGCGCTGCGGTGGCTTCCTGTGCAGATAAGAACTCGGCGACTGCATCCGTCCGAGGAGATCCTGTGCACCTCTTCTTTCTGTCGGCCATCTCGTGTTGACGATGTAAGGTTGATCCGCCGATGACACAAGTTCCGATCACGTCAGAAGGAGAACTTCTTCAAGAGTTCTTCGCGGGCAGAAGCTGCGCTTATGACATCCCCTCCTGAGAATGGCAACATGCTGAATCATCTAGATCATTCTCCCCTAAATCACAAGCAGCTCATAGGAATATACAAGTGCCCTCAAACATGGTAGCCTAACAACGTGGACGATAGTCATATCTCAAGACAATAGAATAATGGGATAGTTTACATAAAAGGAAGCTTGCATTATGATACCGACTGCCTAAGCGCCATTGTCACCCTCTTTCATGGATTCCAACTCCTTCCAAAGCAACCTAGAAAGACATGAATGAACTCGTTAGCGCAACTTCAAATAAGACTTCTTTGCCAATGCTCTCTTTTGGGCCAACAACCTTCTTTCTTCCGCAGAGTAGAGTCCGTCTCCGGTCTTCTCTCCCAGTCTTCCTCTTGAGATATAGTTCTCCTCCAGCCAGTCTGTGTACCCCGCCTTCTTCGGATCCACAACGCCCATGTTCACCCTGTTCCGCTCCACCTGCCAGACCGTGTCTAGGCCAACCTCGTCCATCTTCTCGCAAGGTCCCTTTTCGGCGTGGAAGAAGTCTCGGAATAGCGCGTCAATGTCTCGGGGTGAAGCTAGCTCTGCCTGTAAGACTCGCAGGGTGTCTGACTTGACTGCAGACCAGATGCGGTTGAAGACAAAGCCGACGGACTCATGGGGCAGGGCAAGTGGGTTGAAGCCTACGCTGCGCATCTGCTCTTTCAAGAAGGGCATGAGGTCCTTGTCGGTGGCTCCGCAGGTCATCAGCTCCACGTAGGTGTTACGTGGCGGAAGATGGTAATGGGTGTTGAGCAGGCGTTCAGGGCGAGAAATAAGCGTCCTCAAGGCAGATGTCGGCCATGTTGAGCTGTTGGAGGCGATGATGCAGTCTTCTGGCACGAGCGAGTCGACCTTTCCAAGCATCTCGCGCTTGATCTCGGGGTCTTCAGGCAGCGCTTCGATGACCATCCAGGGGTTGGCGCCGCAAGACTCTTCGAGAACAGTGCTTGTGGTGACGCGACCGGGATGTGACTCGCGGACCGCGCAAACAGTCGTCAGGGCGTCACCGACATAGACGACAGCAGACGAGAGCGCCTTCTCGTTGATGTCCTGCAAAATGACGGGCCGACCAGTCGAGGCCCACATTACCGCAAGTCGGCGGCCAAGGACCCCCGCGCCGAGAACCACCACGGGCCGAGAAGTGGGGTCCTTCGGTGGCGTCCATTTCGGAATCGGATGCTCTGTTTTCTCAGGAGAATGGCTTGAGTATGGGCGAGTTTGATGTTGAAATGAGGAGAAATTTGAGGGCCGGCATTGAGTTGTAAGTCGGGCTTTCGGGAGGAGTGCTGCTGTCGCTGCCGGCAGAAGTCTGCCGATTGCCGCGGGCTTTGTGATGCTTCGGTTTATGAGAGCGCTTGTGGTGGGCTGAATGCGCCATAGCTGTTGGCATGTCTTTCTTGAAGCCATTGTCGATGGTGCTGTCTTAGCGTCGATTTCGATTCTGGGGAAAAAGTGGCCGTTTTATGTCAATGACAGAGGCGTTGCGCTCGCCCGATGATGATGGCACTGTCGCCTGATGGGAGTGGTCTGGGGAGTGGCGTGATGTTGTCGGCCAACGCTGGGCTGACCATGATCGCCAAGTTCGGGTCTTCGCGGCTCGCGTTCCAATTGCATAACACAAATGGGGGCTTTCCCCAGATCTCCCCGGAAGAGACTGGTCATCTGCCCGCTCTGTCGATGCGGTTCATCATCGCGCCCCGCTCGCTCCCGTCATCCGCTGCGCCATCCCCGGATGGCGCAACTTGAGAGTATTCTCGAACATGGCGGGGGAGGAGAGCAGCACTTCGCAACAATACCATGCGATATTTTCGCAAATAGCAATCACTAACATTGTTCGACATCTGTTCACCAGTGAGTGGTTTGAGCGCAAAGCAATTGATCTACCCAGGGCACATCTGTCGCCCGAAAACCAGCCACGGCGCCACACCTATATCAGCCACGGCTACGTCCTCGATGAAGATGTTCTTCCCTGCAAGAGCCCAAAAGCCCGTCAGGGTGGAAGTGGTGCTTATCTCTCCATCAGGGTAAGTCCTGGTTACCAAAGTGTTTTCTCTCTGTTGCGGTGCCCGCCTTTTCCTTTGCCTGAACAGCTTGACAGCGAGGCAAAGAGGCTCCACGTGTGACGTGTTTCCGCGATCTGCAGCCAATACCTTCATGGTTTGAAATATCGGGCAAGCCTGTCAGCCTCCGATATGGTGTAATGGCTAACATTTGACGCTCTCACCGTCAAGCTCCGAGTTCGATTCTCGGTGTCGGAACAGTTTTTTGATCTTTTGCACGTGTCTTTCATGATCTTATTTGTTCATGAATGAGATGAAGTTTTGATGGCCGGAACATTGTCTGTTGTGCTGTGCGACAGCACATCCACTTTGCTGCAGGTGGCTCGTGCGTGTTGCTGGCGCCGAAAAATCTCCGGCAGCATGGAGCAGCGTCTTTTTTCCACCACGATGCTGGATTGCCTCCTGAATCATCCACAGCCTGCGCGCGCGACAGAGTTGCACGACTCTTTTCGGATCGAAAACGCGCCAGTGGTCTTGAAAAGGGCTGCGTAGGGCTCCCAGATGTGTGGCATTCACGTCGTCGTCTCGCGCGACGACTCCCTGGCACTTCCAACAGAAACACGCACCTGTCTCTGCAATCGCGGTCCGGACCATCTTGGTGAAGTTCGCTCCCAAGCAGTACCCTCTGGCGCCGACGCGCAACCCCTGCATTTGACCTTCACATCAACGGTGCTGGCTTTGCGCGGTGACCATGTCACCAAGCAACCGTTTCGCGACGCGTCATCGGGCTCGGTGCTCTGCTGGAACGGCGAGGCCTGGAAGATTGGGGGCAAGCCCGTTGAAGGCAACGATGGCGAGGCCGTCTTCGCCCTGCTCGTAGCGGCCAGTAGCCGTGCCGCGGGCGAAGATGCAGTGCTGGACGCGCTCCGCACGATCGAAGGGCCATTCGCGTTCGCCTATTACGACGCGTTGTCATCTCGGCTCTACTTTGGCCGCGACCGTCTCGGGAGGCGGTCATTGCTACTCAATCGAAAGGATGGACTGAGGCTGTCTAGCATCGCGGAGAGCACGTCGCTGGATTGGTCTGAGGTCGAGGCGGATGGCATCTACGTGGTTGACCTTGCATCACTTGACAGCGATCCGAATGTTCCCTTGGCACCTCGGCCTTGGTCTGATGAGGAGGAGGGTACGGTAAGTCATGGGTACCATGGGATGGGTCTCGTTTTGCTACTTACGATGATAGGTCCTCAACATTGGTGTCTTCAACACCACAATTCCGCCATCGGACGTCCCGCCGCTCACTGCGACCTCTTCATCGGTCCAGGCGCTGCGAGAACAGCTGACTGAATCGCTCAAGCTGCGCGTCTTGAACGTGCCGGAGCCACCGGCCCATGATGCAGTAAACGAGACGCGAATCTCTGTACTATTCTCAGGTGGCTTGGACTGCACGGTCCTGGCGCGCATGGCGAGTGACCTGTTGCCGCCGGAGCAAGGCATCGACCTCATCAACGTTGCTTTCGAGAACCCCCGTCTCGCGTCGAAGGCGGAGAACTCTGCCGCTGGCGTTAACCTCTACGAGGCGTGTCCCGACAGAATCACCGGCAGGAAGTCTTTCGCCGAGCTGGCCGCAGTCTGTCCGGAGCGCCGGTGGAGATTCATTGCTGTGAGTCCCCTCTACGTTATCTCGCGCGTTCAATCGCTAACCAGGAGCAGGTCGACGTTCCATACCAAGAAGTCCTCGCCCACCGGAGCCAAGTGATCTCCCTCATGTACCCTCACAACACTGAGATGGATCTCTCTATCGCCTACGCACTCTACTTCGCCGCCCGGGGCATCGGCAAGTCCCAGAGTCACCCCTCCGACACCGCGGTCGACTACGCTACGCCAGCGAGAGTACTCCTCTCCGGCCTCGGAGCAGATGAGCTCTTCGGCGGCTACGTCCGACATGCCACGGCATTCTCAAGGAGAGGCTATCCGGGCCTGCTGGATGAGCTCAAGCTCGACGTCGGCCGCCTCGGTAAACGCAACCTGGGTCGCGACGACAGGGCCATGGCTCACTGGAGCCGCGAGGTGCGGTTCCCGTACCTGGATGAGGACTTCGTCAAGTGGGCGATCGAGTGTCCGGTGTGGGAAAAGTGCGACTACGGCCGCGGCGAGGTGGAGGGAGAGATCGAGCCTGGGAAGAGGGTTCTGAGGCTCCTGGCGGAGGCACTCGGCATGACTTCCGTTGCTCGGGAGAAGAAGAGAGCTGTAAGTCCCTTCCCAACGGAGAGTTGACGGAGTCTAGTAGGAGACTTACCATTCACCAGATCCAATTCGGTTCAAGAACCGCCAAGATGGAAAGCGGAAAGACCAAGGGCACTACGCCCATCGCTCCTTGACGTTCTACTTAGGTTGCAAGTGCATCCAGGAGCTGGCTGTGATGATCCACAGATACTTCCGAGCTGGTGGTCGCCAAAGCCATGAGTCCCGCGCTGTGCGTTTCTGCATCGCAGTAACCCTTCGCAGGAAGGCATGCGCCTAGGCTCTATAAACAAGACTACCAGCAATGACGTCGTAAAGGCAAGTCTGAGCCAGCATGCATTGATAGAGATTCAGTGGGTATGTACCACATGCTGGAATAGACCTTTTGTTTCCGTAGTGATTATGACAAGGGTAAAAAAGCAACAAGACTAGCTGGCAATAGGAAGTGGATTAGAATGTAATACCTTGCAAGCCTTTTCTTTTCGGTTCCCATTTTACTTCCGACTGGTCTGCTTAGCCACGTGAGAACGGCAACAGCACCACCATCAGGGAACGAATGCTCTTTTAAATGGTTCGAAATACGGAAGGACTTCACAATACTGAATCATCAATATACATCAAGTCTCCACGACATGCACAGCTTCATCCAGCCAAATGTCCCATATCATCCTTGCTAACCTTGTCAAGCCCATGCTCTCCGACTCCATCCATGTTGTCGGCCGTTAGTCCTCAGACGCCAGTTTTCACCGCTTGGTTCCTCAGGTACTCCAAGTGCAGTTTTGTAACCGGAGAAAGAGCTTTCTTTACCAACTTTTGGACTTTAGCCTGCGTTGCTGGCAATGGATTGCAACTCAGATGCTCCTTAGGGAGGCTAATTCTCATAGTGTTAATCAACTGCAGCAAAGCGTTGATGCTTAGCTTGATGTGAGGTGCTGGCGTCTTCATCAACGCCACTTCTTGCCCTATCACTCTCTTGACTTGCTTGGCAAGGGAGCCAAATACTAGAGTGTTACACATGTATGCTGGCAAGGTCAAAGACGGAGCATTCAGAGCCACCCATCCATCGGTACCTGGCTTCTTACAAGTGGCACATTTGAGGCGGAGTCCTGCGGTGATGTTGTACCTTGTTCTGCATTCTGGGCATTCGCAGTATTCAGCCAAAGCCCAGCATTTTGACTGATTGAGCGCCGCGTCAGTCATTGTGTAAATGGTTTTGATCATTTGGCTGACAAGCTCGTGTCTGTGCTGTGTGACTGTCTCTGAACGAAAGTCAGAAAAATGAAGTTAGAGAGTTGGGAAGAGACGTACCGAGGATTCCGGGTGGCTCTAAACAGCTGTATGTGCTTAGGGCGACCCCATCGTGGCCAATTAGCTGTCCCTCGTCGTTGACCGAGGAGCTGAGAAGGAGGTCATTTGCAAGCGAGCGGAAGTTCTCTACATATCCGAGTTCCCAGGAAACCCAGAGAAGTATCTCATTGCCCACAATTGAAGAAATCTTTTTGTACGGCTTGAACCACTGAACCGCCCACGGCCGCACTATCTTTGTCATGTCGTATTTTTCCGTCACCACTAGCGTTTGGTACAGTTCGATTTGACTCAATGATGTCGGCACATGCTCGAAGCAGCCGTGGATAATGCTCAGGACAAGGAACATAGCTGAGGGAAGGTCCTCGGGTAGGCTGACGCTCCAGGCAGCATCAGCAGGCTTTGACTCCGCGAATCCACCGAAGAGCATGGTGCGGAACACTGGTGACCATCGAGAGAGTGTGCGGGAGCAGACGACGAACTCGTAGGCGACTCCATCCTCGCCAACTCTAAGGGTCAGGTCGCCAATCGGGTCGAAGCTGAAGGCCTTGTCGCACTCAATCGTCGAGGTGGCGGGCTTGAGGCACTCCCAGAAGGGCACAGGCTCGGGTTTGTCTTCCTTGACATTGGCTACACTCATGCCGTCATCATCAGACATCGTTTCTTCTCTCGACATGTTTGCGGCTTCTCTGGAATGTTGTAGAATGAGTTCGAGGTTCGATATGGGGGAAGCGGGGAAGACGAGCTCACATGAGGCACTTTGGTCCGCAATCGGTGGTGGTCCGTGAAGTGTTTGACGTTGGGCGGGTTGCCGAATCGTGCTCGGTATGGAGTCGGCGGCCGGGAAGAGTACCGTATGTAAGCCAGGAGAATCAGAAATTCCTGCGCTGTTGAGATTCACTGATTCAACAGAACAGTCGTATCTGGAACCCTTCGATAAAGCCTAGACTTGAAAAGCTTTTCTGGTCGGTGGGCGTTTCCCAATGCAGGTTTGAAAATAGTAACAAAGCATGAACTTCTAGTGTCACCAGCAAGCGGGCGACCGCCGGAGAAGTGGGTCTAGGCTTGCACCAAGGCTTCGCATACAAGACCACCAGGAATGACGCCGTAAAGGCAATCCTGAGCCAGCATGGTTGATCTCGTAGAAGGGTAGAATGGTATGCGAACGGCCTATCATACAGTGTTCAAGAACAGCATTAGAAAGCAGTGGATGAATGTCAGAGTTCATTTGCCTCGTCGGCCACAAACTCTTTCATTTCTACGATTGAAACATCACCGCTGAACGGCAAACAAAACCCGCTTCAAGGTCATCGGTATCAACAACCAGTTAACATTGGGCCAACGCACTTTTAATCGGGCTGGCCAGAATGATGCAATTCAATCTGTGTCTGGTCTTGGATATACATTGTTTGGCTGGGTGTCCATGAACTTGGAACTCAGCGATCTCAATCCTATCAGCGTCCCATATCGTCCTTGCTACCATCGTCACTCCAATCCCAATCCAACAAATAGACCGTACTGACACCGCATACCATGCCTTAGATGCCGGTCTTCTTCGCCTGGTTGTCCAGGTATAGGATGTGCGCATCCGTGATGGGGGCAGAGACACAGTCCACCAGCTTCTGCATTTCGTCCTTCAGCGCTGGCAGAGGATTGCACTCCTTGTGCTCTTCAGGAAGATCGATGGTCATCGCCTGTATCTCTGCGGAAAGTTTGTTAACACTTAATAGGCATTCAGGCGTGGGTGTCTCCAGAAAGGCCACATCCTTCAGGCCAAGACCTGCGACGCGCTTGGAAAGAGAGCCGAAGACCAAATCTCCACAGAGTCTTTGTGACAGATGGAAACCCTTCGTCGTTCCCCGTTTGCATTTGCATTTGATGCACCATGTTGATTGAGCAATATCACCGTGGCCGATGATGCATCCACAGGCATTGCATCGAACGGTTGGCTTCCCATTGCACAAGGGAGCTGTGTACAGCCTCTGGGTCGTGTTGTAGAGCAAGGTTGTGATATCGTTTATCAGGCCTTTTCTACCCTGTGCGATACTCTCTTGAAAACGATAAGCTGAATGAAAAAGAAGTTGATTGGGTTGTTTTAAGGAGACATACCAAGAAGTCCAGGAGGCTGGAGGAATGGCGAATCGCTCAGACGACTCAAAGTGATTTCATCCGTCACAAGCTCTCCTTCGACATTGATCGGCTGCTGGAGCATTATGCCTCTCGCAAACCTAGAAAAGGCTTCTTTGTGTCCAAGTTCCCAAGATGACCAAACGAGGGAAAATGCGTTCTGACTGTTGATAAGACTTCTTTCCTTGTAGGGAGCGAACCAGATCGAAGCCCAAGGGTTCAATATCTTGGTCATGTCGTACTTTTCCGTGACAACTAAGACTTCGTGAAGTTGGTACTCCTTGAGCTCCCTGGTCACAAGCTGGAAATGGCCGTGAATGATGCTCAAGACGAGTAAAATGACAGAAGGGTCGTCGTCGGGAAGTTGAATGGTCCAGGCGGCGCTATCTGCAGGCTTGGATTCAGCGAAGCCGTTGAACAGCATGGCCTTAAAGACGGGCGAACTGCGGCGGAGTGTGCGGGAACAGACGACAAAGTCGTAGGCTGAACGGTTTCCGCCAACTTTGAGGGTCAAATCGCCGTGAGTGTCGAAGTGGTATGCCTTGCCAACCTTGAGGGGCAACATCGCGGCCCGGAGGCCGGGCCATAGAGGGATCACGAAGACGGGAATATGTTCGACTCCTTCACCGCTGTGGCTGGATTTCGACAGATTGGCCCCTCTGGCTACTACAAGGTCGGTCGATGTCTTGGGCATTGTGATTTCTGAGAGAGCGTTTCAGTTATTAATTGCGGAGTGCGCAAAAATGGCCAGGCAGATGGAAAGTAGGATGAGGGAAGAAAGCCAACAGGTGAGATTGCTACTTACTGAGGCCACTGGCGACACAACTTTTGTGGTGTCGCAATCGGTGTCTTGCTGAAGCCGAAAGATTGGCGCTTGCTGAAAATAACGTAGAGCTGATTTTGGAAGGTGAAGGGAAAACAAGATTCCGGGACTTTGACCTGAAGGGTAGTTGATCCCTCAACGCCAGGCTCTTTCTGGAATTCTGGTGACCGAGAAGACGAAGACCAGTCCCGAGGCAGGATCCCGAGACCTCACAGCCGAGAATTTTCAATGTGAGAATTCCTCAGGGAAGAAAATTTTTCTCTTCTGATTTGGAAAGGAAGGAACGATCCGGCTGTTCAAGCCGCTGCCTGTAAGATATCTCCCAGACTTTCAGCTCTACCTTCGCCCGCTCTCACTACCACCACCACTCCGACTCTCACCTTCGGTTCTCACCTTCGACCACATCTTAATTTCCACCCGAGACCTCTCTCCAAATTCATTCTCCCCTTTACTTTACCAATCACTTCGAGTCGATATTGGTTTTCTTTGTTGCGTTCATCACCACTTCCATCACGAGCCTCATCGCGATTGAATTTCACCTGTCGCACCTCCCCTTCGCGCTTGCCTTCGCCCCCGTGCCGCCAGTCCTCCACGGCAAACACAGCCATGCGTCGTACGGAGCCCGCTTGGCACTGGATGAAGTCGCTCATGGAGCAAGAGGGCGCTTTCGACATGGATCCTCGTGGGGATCTCTGCCTGCTGGTCACCCCCGAAGATGGCAACAACGATGGCCTGGACCGCGACCACGACGATGACGATGCTGCCCCCGTCAAAAGTGGCCCGAGCAATCCTTCGAAGAATGGCCAGCGGTTCGTTGTCTGCTCCAGAGCCTTGTCGCGTGCTTCACCCGTCTTTTGCAAGATGCTCTTTGGTCACTTTGCAGAGGCCGACAGCAGTCGCAGCAAAGCCGTCAACCTCAACGATGCCATCGAGCCGATGTTCTTGGCACTGTCCATCATTCATGGCCGCTTCGACATCATTCCCGCAAGCCTTTCAGTCGAGGAGATTTTCGACTTGCTGGTTACTACCAACAAATATCAAATGACCGGCATCGCACGCCCTTGGCTTCACAAGTGGGTACCTTACTTGAATGCCATCCCATGCAGCCCTCACAAGGACCTCTTGGCCTGGATCGCGTGGGAAATCGGTGCCGAGAAGATGTTCGGCCACGTTGCCAAAGCAATCGCTCGGGAATGTCGCGTCAACGAGGACGGCGAGGTTCTGGACACGGATGGTCTGCCCATGAGGCTCAATGTGTATCTCGACGCCGCGAGCATCCTAGGTGAGCTACTGACTCCAGCCCCGTGCTCCCAGGACCACTGACTAAACATGGTATCAGATGACATCGCTCGAGCCAGGAAGGACGCCGTGTCCTCACTCTTCTCACCTCTTCAGCTTTACATTCAAGAAATCCTCGATGGCAGAGGTTGCGCTGACGGGGAGATGGCCAGCAAAGCGAAATGCAACAACACGGTGCTTGGTTCCGTGATGATGGCTTGCAAAACAGCCGGAATCGACCCTGCCCCTCTGATCTCTGGAACCAACCCAGTCTACCTCGGTAGTGTATCAGAACTGCACGATCAACTCCAAAGAATGGTCGTCGAAAACCGGGACGGGCATTATTGCAATCCGATTGGTCAAGCCCAGACCTTGGCTATGGTAATGATGAGCGTCGAAGACATGCCTTCGCCAGTGACGCAGATCCAGAGGCAGCATATGAAGAAGCAGAAGTCAATTTCAGGATGGAACCGCCAGTGCAACTGAGAGAGAATGTCAAGGGCGAACTTTGGGAACACTGCAACGAGGATGAGCAATGACAGATAAGAGCCACAAGGATGATGCCGCCGGGGATCTCGAGGGGTACTACAATGGTTTATTAGCAGAAGATTGGGCAGACATGACAATGGGAGGGGAAGAATCTTGCAGGAAACGCAATGTACGAGTAATACCACGAACGTTCAGCTCAAGCCAGCATTGCCTCAGTGATTACTCAAAACAATCCATGAAATTCCTATGCTATACTTATGCAGCGTCTTCCGGCATTACTTCGCTCATGTCAAGCCACTCCATGGTAAACGCCGTCACAATCCTCGTCCAGTCCCTTACTGTTGGCATGTCTAGGTGCTCGCCATCGTCCTCCGGCCTGTGCCATACGTTGGGGAACGGCGACGGGATCATGTGGAGGATGTTGACGCCCTTCGCCATGAAGGGGACGTGATCATCACCAATACCGCTACGTCCAAATCGGGCGGGGTCCTTTTCGGCGTCATTCAAGAAAGGGATGGCGGGCTTGGTCTCTAGGATGCCGAGGTCGCGCATGCGCTTCTCGAGCTTAGCCATGCTCTTGTACGCCCAGTGAGTCGTCTGGAAGTACGATGGGACCTGCGGGTTCGCTGAGCCCAGGAGGTCGAGTAAAACGAAGATGCTGATCTGCTCGAGGGGGTTCTTGTAATGAGACATGGCTGGGTTGTATGTTTTCTCCCACTCATCTGCCAATGACCTACTTCATGTCAGCTCATAACCTTTCATCCAGAGACCTCCTGAACTCACCTCGCACCATACAACGAGTCGGTATCCGTCCACGCTTTGAACGCCTCCTCGCCGTCCAACAACAGAATCTGCAGTCCCATGTCCTGGGGCACCGTCCCGCCATTCTCACCAAGCGCCACCATCTCATCGTACATCTGAGTCAGGTACGGGTCAACCGCTTTCGCAATGTGCATCAGCATCGCACACGGCGCCGCGCTGTCCGTCGCGCCAATGAAGCCCTCGGGCTCGATCTTGCTGTCATAGTGAGCCACAAGGGTGAACCAGTTGGCCTGTCCGAGCTTGTTCCACGGCGGCTCGCGACGGAAGATGAGATTCTGAAAGGGGATCTGCTTGTCTCCCGTGGCGGGCGTCGTACCGGTCGAGTTCTGCCACTCAATCGACCACTTAGGCAGCTCCTTTCTCCAGAAGTTGACAAAGTGCTCCTGGGTCTTGACCTGGCCGGGCGTGCCCGGGACACGGGGAATGAGGATGGGGGCGAGCAGCGGGCCGTTGTGGATGTCGAAGTCGGCCTCGTTGATTGTGATGTTGCGCAGCGCGGTGTCCGACAGGTTCATGTAGGCGCGGACGGAGGCGGCGAACAGGAGGTGCAGCAAGGCTGACAGCCAGAGATGGCCGCCTCCTCTCACCAAAGGGAGGCCGGCCATGGCGGGCTGTGATGGGGACAGCAGACGCGATGGGATCCTCCTCGGGTTCTCATGAACTCATGCTGCGCCCTTCGATGAACAGGAAAGTAAGCCGATGTGTGCGCACGCGTGCGGGATTGGTGGTTCGGTTGATTGATGAGTCGGCGACGGAAGTCCGACGATTTGGATGAGAGTCGTGGCGATGGGTTTTGAGATTCCGAAGAGGTGTCAACTTTTGGACGTTCCCCCGACCGAGGAAGGGATGGCCCAAAGAGGTTAGAGCGAAACTCTCCTGCAACGCACCTCCAAAGGACCCCTGGCTGGTGTTTTAAAACAGCGGGTCTGAGCTGATTAGTAAGGTGTTTTGCAGGCAGGGACCTGTTCCTCGGCCGTTCGGCGCACCTCCACCTGCCTCCAGTCGCCTCCACATCGGCCCGTCGCGCACGTGCCTTCGCGAGCGCGTTTCTCTCCAGCTGTCGCGATCAGGTCCGAAGCATTTGGCAGCTGTCAGCGATGTGGTTTCCGTTTGTTTTCATGTCATCATGCCAAGAATACGTAGGCAGACCCAAGATGGCAACGGCAATGGCGCAGCATCGTATCTTGAGCGCGAACTAGCAATAGTGCGTCCTTCGAGCCTACCACACAGGAATGCGAACATCCCGAATCCCTCGCTAGCCTCTGACAATGGAAGTCGGCACGTGTGGAAGTTTATCTGGGTCCAAGGGGCTAAGGCCAAACGCCAGCCCGCCTCCTTGACTCCTGTCAAAGGGAGCACGATCTTCAAATGGACGAAGGGAGTCATGACAAACATGCTAATTCGGTATCGTAGGTATCATATGCCCAATTCTACATCAAACCCATCAAAACCATTCCCTCGCTCTTTCTCATCGTGATCAAGATTAATCCCGAAAATTCCCAAACGTGGCCAACGACGTCTCCATTTACTCAAGCACCGCCGCCCGCCGGCTTCATGAACAAGCGTTCCCTCTTGCAGAGCAAGCTGCTCACAAGAACCACTGCGCCAGCGACGATCACCAAGATGTACGGCAGGTTCAGGGCCTCGACGATAGCATCAAGGATCTCAGCCTGCATGTCCGGAGGCAACGTCTGCACAAAGTCTCCTCCGACGCCAGCAATGGCAAGCTGGATTTGCTCCTCCGGGACAGTATCCGGCAGAATCTCCGTCAGCCGCTTCTCGGCCCTGTTCAGGAACACAGCATTGCCGACCGCCAGGGCAATATTGATACCGCTCGTCTGGGCCAGTGCCATCATCGACGACGCCACGGCGGCCATGTCTTCTGGCACACTTGCTTGCGCGATGGAGAATCCTGCCTGAGTAAACGTTCCGACACCTGCTCCGAGCATGGCCGAAGCTCCGTATACCCAGGCCGTGCTTGTACTCGGCTCGACAACATACATCAGCGACGACGCAGCGACGACAATCGCTCCGCCGACAGTGAACCAGGGGAAGTACAGCCCGCCAGATGGATGCGACAGAACACCGCCCTGGAGAAGCGTGACGAAGACTGCGAGGATGATGAAGGGAAGCAGACGCACGGCAGCATCAATCGCACTGTCGCCGCGCGTGAACTGGAAGAAGACGGGGATGAAGTACACCGGCACGAAGATGGCGCAGCCGCCGGACGCCGTGATGCAGAACATGAGGATGATGGTGCGGTAGTACTTCCTCGACACGATGAGCTCGACAGGGAACAGGCGGCGTTCCTTGGTCGTGCCAATGCAGTACGCCTGCTGGAGGCCGAAGACTATGAAGAGCACGCCGGCGACGACGAAGAGGGCAATCTCCTGGCCCGAGTCCCAGTCGTACATGACGCCACCGAAGCTGATGCCCATGGTGAAGCAAATAATGGCGCCGAGCATGAGAGGAGCACCAACCCAATCGATCTCCTTGAGACGTTGCCACAAGGAAGCACCAGGCTGGGGATCAGGAGAGGGAAGCATCCAGAGGTACACCGGTGCGGCGAGACCTCCGATGGGTAGGTTGATGTAGAAAGCCCAGCTGTCCTTGCGTTAGTAGGTGAAGCTTATCGTCAAGCAGGAGACTAACCGCCATGTCGCCCCCGAGTCGGCAAATGCACCACCAACAACAGGTCCCAAGACAGTTCCCAAACCCCAGGTCAACCCAATGGAAGCAAGATACGCAGGCCGCTCCTGGATCGTCGTCGTGGCCGCAATCAGCGTCATCACCCCGAGATACATGCCCACGCCACCAAGACCGCACAGCGCGCGCCCAACAATGAGAGCATTCATCGTCGGCGCCGCACCACACACCGCGCTGCCCACCTCGAACACTACGACACTCCCGATGTACAGCCACTTAGGTTTGAGATGCGAGTACAGCTGGCCGAAGAGCAAGTTCGTTGACGTCGCCGCCATGATGAAGGCGACGGCCAACCAAGCAATGTCCGTGATGGCATCGAACTGCAGCACGATTTGCGGCTGCACGTCCGCGACGACGGTGTTGTCGAGCGCGAAGAGGAAGGTCGAGGAGAGGATGGCGAAGACGACGATGATCCAGCGGATGCCGGTCACGGTGCGAACGGGCTCCGAAGTGGTCTCTTTGGTGGCACCGCGCTCTGTGTCGGTGTTATCCCCTGTGACGGGGCCCTTGGTGGAGGCATTGTCAGCCTCTGCCTTCTCCAAGGGGCCTCCCGCGGGTGGAGTGCCTGGCTGCTTCTCGGTTTCGACGGCCATAATGTCGGGATAGGATGGAGATGGTACAGAGCGAGGGTCCTAGGAGGCTGGATTGTCGTTCAGCTGGATCGAAGTGAACCAGGAGCCTGGGACACGGCGCGCCCATATATCACCTCCCTCGCCCACCATGAGGCCATCAGGCAAGCTGTCAGCCCAATCTCACGGCCTCGGAATGGGATCATCAGTGTCGTAAGCTGCAGATTGTTGTTGGCTCGTCCACCCGGTCGTCCTCAATCATTGCACCAAGTCAGCTTCTAAGGCGTGCCCAATTCGCCAGCTGGGCACGAACAGCCTCGTCATCCCCGACCTATCGACGAAGCAGATGTCTCTGAACCTCATACGGTTGCCTCTTTCAGGCAAGCAAGCCCCGAACAATACTTTTCAGGCCATGAAAGCTGCGTGGAGATAAGATCAAAGAAAGCCCATCCCATTCACATATCCGCCCTCAAAGACTGCCTGCCAAGGCCGCTGTCTACCGAGTACCTCACACCGCAAAGATACGAGAGCTGCATGAACCCATCACACCACCTCAGCCAAATCCAAATCATATCCCTAACCCGTCGCATTCGGCCCAACTACCCACCCGGTTGGCTGCCTTCTCTCAGATACCCTTGACCCGAATTTGTGAAAAGGACGACCTTCAAAACCTAACGCTGACGTCTTGCATCCCAGAAGCGCCACAAACGGTGACTCCCAATCCGCACGCACCAACCAGACGCCTCATAAACAGCCCTACGGAGACTCCCTCCCGGGACGCGATATCGTGGTCCAATCGTGGCCGTTGAGGCTGAGATAAGCTCGAGCAAACGTGGACAGCACACCGACGCCATAGCTTTGTACCGAACCTCTATCACCGGCACCCTCGGAGTTTGCCATGGGCTGCTGGAATTTGACGGCGTATCCTTGTCCAATCCTCTCTATTGCTATCGTCCATCGTGCCCTTTTGCGTTCCGCCAAGACCATATCCGAAGCGCCAGCGACCGTCCGTCAGCAAGCGCATCAAGTAATATGCTCACCAGCCGTCAATATTGCAGCACGTCAATCTCTCCGAATCAGCCGCTGCGCTGGTCTAGACCGAAACGGGACGCACGTAATGTCAGACCAATCGCAGACACGCATACCGGCCCTCTGAATGCGTCACGCTGTAACCTGCAATTGCTTCTTTCAACCGCGAACACATGACATGCGCGTGGTGCTGACCCGGAACAGCGGTCATTGGCTCTTCACAGCTAACGGCTGTCGGGCTTGTGTGACATGATTCACCTAGGATGGTGCTGACATAGGCTACTGCAAATCAGCCTGTCCTCTAAAAGCGAATGCTTATTTGCTAGGCCGTTATGGTCAGTAAGAATATCATTCGATGATACAATTCCCCTGACGCTTTTCAAACAGCGAAGTAGGATTTGAAGAATGCCAAGGCCATCGCTTCACTATAACTTTCAGCCACATAGCTAGAGCAAAAATCAAAACTTTTCAGTACTATGGACTATCTTCTGCCCAAAATCCTGCGTGCTGCAATGATCCATCTCGCGATATGGCCATCTATGTGGCGGTACATCCTTCGCGTAGAAAATCCTCCCTGTTCCTCAAATGCAAGCAAATATTAACGTCTTATGCGACGTCTCGTAAGCAAATTCCGTAAGTTGGAGAAAATCGGCCTCCTCTTTAAGCATCCTCCTCCGTCTTGAAGATCACCGAGACGTTCTGCGCCCCAACTTGCTTTCCATCGTGAAGAACGGCGAAGTCGACGCTGTTTCCAGAGCAAGTCATCTCGACACTGAACTCCAGCCGGCCAAGCATCTTGCCTGTGGGGCTTGTGTAGCGCCTCAGAGACTTGAAGTCGATCTTCTTGGACCAGGTAATGGTGCAAAGCTCATCGACATCCTGGGTGCAGGTCTTGGGAGCAGGCCACGCAGATGTGGCAAAGATAGTCTCTGAGACTTTCTTCGGAGTCGACTCGAGGAGGCGGTAATACTCCTTGCGAACCGGATCGGCAGTTGAAACGTCAGTACCCTGCACGTGAGAGTCAGTAAAATGTTTCCCTGCCAGCATGATCTAAAGCCGTACCTGCTCAAGGAACCACTCCATCTGGTTTCGCACCATCCACTTGTGCTCACTGGTGCACCAGTACTTGTCCTTGGGGTCGTGAGTAGAAAAGTCGAAAGGCATACAGTACGTGACACCGTAGCTTCTGCGAGAGATTCTTGAAGTAATTCCAACTGAAAGACCGGGAGCTAGATTGCGAGCGGTCAAGCCGCTGATGACTGCACCACGGCTGATGGCGCTCCAACTGTTTTGTGTTAGCAAAGAAAGGTATTGTGGGTTATTTTTCCTTACGGTTTGTTGCCCGATCCTTGAAGAATCTCAATTCCCTTGCCGATGATAGCCTGAAGACGCGTCCGAAGGTAAACGCATCGACCAAAGCCTCCGACCAAGATGACTTTCTGCAGTTTATGTTAACAGCCAGCCTTCAGCAAGTTTGGGAGCAACCCATACCTTGGGCTTCTTATCTGTCTTTTTCAGGACAGCGGCAATCTGCTTCTGGACAAGCTCCGCAGTCTGATCGATGACAGGGTCGAAGACGGTAAGAAGGTCATCGCGGTCGAGAACCAGGTTCTTCTTGCGCTTTACTCCACGCTGAGAGGCACCCGGAGCGCGGCACTCGGCAGGCAGACCAAAAGAGAAGTCATCATTCTGGCCATAGAATCCTGTCTTGATTCCGTTGTCCCAATCATCGTTGAGAAGCTTCTTGGACTCGTTCTTGGGCACATTGGCCCACGCTTCAGGGGTGACCTTTCTCTTGATAAGCTCAATGAATGCATCATCAAGGAAGACACCGCCACAAAGATCGCCGTCTCCTTCGACTGCCTCTCGAACCACGAAGGGATCCATACTGAGGATCTCATAGCTGATGAGGTCGACGGTACCGCCGCCAGCATCGCACACAATGATGTGGTCACCGACCTAAGAGCTAATGTTAGATAGAAATACCAATAATATCAGAGGATCTCTCACAAAGATGTTTGGTCGTTTACTCAAGTCCCGAATGGTAGCAAGAGCAGCAGCTTCAGGCTCAGAGATGAAGGACAAAGTTGTGTCTCCAGCAGGGCGCTCCTTCAAGATGCCAGCGCTGTCAACAGCCCTCCGCATGCGCGCCTTGGCATAGTCGGGCCAAATGGCTGGAAGAGTGATGACGACTTGGAAGCGGCACATATCCACAAGATCCTGGCCAGCCGAGGTGATGATGCATTCAATTGCATGGTTCCAGAAGCGGGTGAGGTACGCGCTGATGACCTCAACCGGGTCCTTGTTCTCTTCACCTACCATCTTGCGAGCTGCGGAAATCTGGGAAGAGTTCTTGACCTTCTTGGGAAGGTCCTTCTCGTCCACCAGCAACAACTTGAACCATCTCATAGGCTCTTGCTTCGCGTTGGGAGGAATGCCATAGCCCCAGGAAATGGTTCCCCGCTTGCCAGGAAAGAGAATGGCGGACGGCGCTTTCTCTTTATCGGAGTTGAGGTTCAGCTTAGATTCCCATCGACTGATTACCTCAATGTCGTTGGGCTCGCCCGAGTATGCCCAGCTCGCACCTGAGAAACTGCGTCAAGTGTCAGCTTGGGAATTGAGAATGAGATCTTGTTGTAAACTCACGTGGTGCCAAAGTCGATTCCGACGATAATAACATGCTCTTCATCATCTGAGTTGTTGGCCATTTTGGCAAGTGTGCTAAGTATTGAAATTTGCAGTCAGCTAAAAGCGCGAGAAGATGGCGTGCAAAGTTTGACATATGAGATCACTTCGGGGTAATGAAGAAGTCGAAGGGTAGGAACAGGCAGCTCAAACCAGAATTTGGAAAGCAAAGAGTGGAATGAATGGGCTTGAAGAAAGGAATTGAGGCTGTACTGAATTTGTAGACTTACCTGAGGCTGTTCTTATTTGAAGTCTTGAGGTGATAGAGATAATTGTGAAAGACTTTGGATGTTGTTGTGAGGATGGAAGAGTTGAAGTCAAGTGAAGACAAGAAGCAGGTTTAAATAACCAAAAGTGGAGGAAGATCAGTTGAGATTGCTAAACGTTGAGGCAGGAGCGGCCATGAATCTGAAACAAAGTCGACATGTGAAGACAGAAGACGTCCCTGCCTTTTCTGTGATTTAGCAAGTGAGTATGGCCTGAAATCTCAGTAGGTCTACCTCATCGTGAAGCTTTCTTAGGTAGAAACGGAAAGAGCCACAGGAGCAAACTTCTAGATTTGGCTACTTACGTGGTGCCCCTCACTTTTCAAGATAAATACCTTTCTTCTGCTCCCCTTCTCAATCTCTTTTCTTTTCCTTCTGCCAACCTACCAACTTTCACAACCCCAACCCAACTCACACCCAGCGCTTGGGTGATACAAAAGCACCATGGATTCAAAGGTAAAGAAGGTAAGATTCAACATGGCTGTCGTTTGAAATCTGGATGTAAATTATTTACTCATCATCTCATTTTAGGAAGAGCAAAGCTCGACTTCTTCTCTTGCCGAAATTCCATCTGTCACTCCCGAGGAACATGCGCGAGCAAAGAGCCTTCCAGCTCCTGCCACGGAGCATTCCGCAACCGTCATGGCCGACAACCCTTTCACGCATCAGCAATCCCATTCGCAGCATTCCGCGACCGTCATTGCCGACAACCCTTCCCCGCATCAGCATTCCCATCCGCAACATTCCTTCGGCACGAAGAATCTCTCAGAAGTCATAAAAAAGAAGAACAAGACGATGAACAGACAGTGGAGGAAGATCAAGAAGCTCGAGAGGCAGCTTGAGCAGTGCAAGACGCCGCGCCCAGTGCAGCAAGATGCGAATGTCATTCTTCTTCGAGCAGAGATTGAAAGACTTAACAGGGAGTTGCTCCTGAGGGAGGGAAAGTCCACAGAGAGGCAGGAGTACGTTACTTACCTTGAGACTTCACTCGGAAATTATCGTGCGCGACTCCACGAGGCCGAAGAAAAGCTCCTTCAACAAACACAGACAGTTCAGCATCTCGAGGACCAGATCTCTCAGCTGGAAGAAGGCTACCAAGGGGCTATGCAAAAGCTTCAAGCAGACATTTCGACTCTCCAGAACAACAGCAAGAAGCTCGCGTTTCAGCTCATGGAACAAAAGGCATCCATCGCAAAGGCGAAGTCACTTGCAAAGGCAGGCAAGGTCTCGGACGACGCGATCTTGAGTCTATGGAAGAAGATGAAGTATAGCATCCATAACATAGCCTCCACGATCCTTACCGAGTGTCCTTCATGGGAAGAGATCGAAGCCAATGTCAAAGCTCCAGATTGCTTGCTCAGCATCTTGACTAAACGTGTCTATGGCTTTCTCCGAGACGAGGACACGAGATCCAGCGTTGTCGAGCTGCTCATCTGGGACATGCTCCAGCGAGAAGTCTTCAAGCCATTCTCACAGACGCTCTCAGGCGTATGCTGGGGCGGTTTAGAGGGTGAATGCTTTTCTATCATGGTGGAGGGCATGGCAGGTAAGATGACCACTGCTGAAATATCGCCCATACTAGCAACTTGTGGCTAATACTTTTCAATCCAGGAACTGCCTTGAAGAAGGGTGCAGAAGCTAAATCATTCTTCCAGTGGAAAGCTGAAGGCGGCAGAATGATTGGCGATATGATCGGAGTCGACAAAGAGAAGCTTAAGCAAGTTGCCGACGATCATGCTGCAATCTTCTACCTGTTTGTGTGTCGCAACGGAGTTCGCAACAACAACGCTATGGACAGGGTCTTCAAGAACCTTTGCAAGATCATCGAAGATGCACTGGTTCTTCACGGCATCTTCATGGCATCGAAGGCACATTTCATGCTAGACCGGCCCCATGCTCCGAGTCGTGGCCGCCTCACCCGTTATGACGCTGACTGGATGGAAGCTGATTCCTGGGTGAAGGAACCTTTGGACCACAGGAGCTGCCTGAAGTTCCCCATTTCTCCGGGTCTCGTCAAGTACGGCACAGCGGATGGAGAACACTACGACCAGCAACTTCGATTGGTCAAGGCTCGTGTTGCTTGCCACTGAGAAATACTGGCTTGCAATTTTCTTTTCTTTCTTCAACATCCATTTGAAAGGATGTTCATTTGCTGCAAGGTTGCATATCATCCCATCGCGATTGGGAAATAATTTTTCAGGGAAGTGCAACGAGACAGCAACATAGCACTTGGCATCAGATAGCATCATAGACAATTGCAACTCACATATTCTTACATTCTGTACTGCATTTCGAAATTCTCCGGGGAAAAGTCCATCATGATGCATTAAACTTATTGCGAGGTGACTGGATACAAACCTTGCATGCTCATGTCGGGACCTTTTGGACTCTGGGGCAAACGCATAAGAAAAGGTAGGTATGAAGACATCCTTTCAGGTTGTCGATGTCTGGAACTTGGGAGGCTATCAAGGTCTCTTCATCATCTTGGTCTTGTCCGTCTCCGAAAGTATTGCCACCACAACTGTATGACTACCGCCTCGCACTTGAAAAATACCACCAGCGAAGATCTTCCAAAATCGCTTCCAAACCCACCCGTCTCGCATAATTCTCATTTCCCGACTGTCACACCTGCCGCCCATCATGAACACAACCACCATCGACCCCTCCTTCCCCTCCAAGGAGCTTCTCAAGCAATACCTCTCCCTGACCACCATCCTCTCACCCTCCTCCGCAACCCTCCCACACGAATACCAAACCCAGGACACCACCAACGCCAGCGACGCCGCAGAAATAGGCGAAGGCTTCTGCGCCGAAATCTACGCCCTCTCCCCCTCCTCCATCGCCAAAGTCGCGAAACCGAACAAGCAGAACGAGCTCTGGAACGATTTCGGCGCGCACCTATCCGTCTACGAGGCCATCTCCGCCGTACCCACCGCCACGCTCGTGCCGAAGCCGGCTTACTACCTCCACGCACAAGACGTAACCACCTGGCGCGCGGCACAGGCCAAGAAGATACCCAGCGGTGAGCCGAACGACGTCCTCTGCGCCGAGCGCATCCCGCCCCTGCCGCGGATTATTCGCAGATCCCTTGTCGACGTATTCTGCCCGAAAGAACAAATGGCGGGGGCGCTCGAGAACAAGAAGAATGACGCCTGCCTGGTGAGGTTGTATCTCGGGCGCAGGCGGCCGAGCAGCGTCCACGCACAAGGCAAGTTTTCCCTGCGGAACTTCGAGCTGACGCTCGACAAGATGGAGCTGCTCGGCCTCGATGCGATGCAGTTCGTCGCGCCTATGGCGGAGGCCTTGGCGGTGGTGCACTGGAAGGCAGGGAGCGACGGGCGCGACATCGAGTTCGTGCTCGGTGGCCCGCCAGAAAGGAGGATCTCTGCCGAGGGTTTTAGAGTGCTCGACGGCAATGTTCACACGCAGAGGGTCACGACGTGGAGTAAGGCGGGGACGGTGGACGGGGTTGCGGGCTTGCAGCACAGGAGCGTCTGCGTCTGGTTGTTGGATTTTAACCAGTGTTCTAGGATCAAGGCGGATGCGCAAGGTGTTCGGATGGCGGCGGACGCGTATTGGGATAATGATCCGTATTATCCACGGCCCACAAAGGACGGCGACAATGATAGCACCGAGGGAAAGATCTGGGGGGAATTCAAGAGGGTGTATTTGGCAAAGGGTAGGGTGATACTTGGAGAGGACGCTACGCATCCGGTGGACTTCATCAACTCTGTTGAAGCTGAAGGACAAGAGAGAGAGCAGGACTTCATGGCTGGGCCTCCCAAGGCAACAAGCACTGGGCCAGGGAATAACTCGAAGAAAAAGAAAGGCAGGGAGTATGTTGGTTTCTGACCAGGATCAATCGCCGCACGAAAACACAGGAAGATGGCACGAGAAAGAACACCAGAACCCGGCATCACGAGCAGACGTTGACAAACATCGACATTGGTGGTCAAACCAAGCACCGTCCGACCCCGGATTTCCACTCCCGACCCCCCAGGCCGAGTCGGTGCCGGCCGATGATGTCCCACTGCGATGATAGGACCAGACCCCGGTCTCGCGCCATCGAAACGGCGCTTATCTCCGCTCGCGGCGTGCCCTGGCTTCCCCATCTCACTTACCCCAGCGGTTGTTCGCCTGTAGATCCATCGCGGATGGTCCCCTCACCAAGCGCGTCATAGAATAGCCTGGCAATTGCCGAAAATATCGTGGAAAATTTCTCTTCCCTCGTGCCAAAGACTTCACCCCGAGACATGTGTTCCCGACGAAACTGAGAGTTTCTTCTGGTTTGCAATCTTGGATTTGACCGTTGCCCGCCCAGACTCTCGAGATCGCGCAGTGCAATGACTTCGTCACCTGCTCTAATCAATTAGCCTCCCCAACGGACTTCCGCGCGAGCGCTAACCAGCGGGAATTTCTCTCAAAGATAACGGCCTTTGAATGCGTTCCCTTTTGCGAAGGTTTTCATCACAAAAGAGGATTTGAAGCGGCTCTCAAAGGATTCGTTCTGCCGCTGTTCTACGGGGCAAAAGGCAAGATGTTGGAGAAGCGAAACTCTGCTGATGGCGGAGGTCGTGACACGGACAGGGACATGGTTGTGGCGTCCGCCACTGCGGCAGCACCCGCCAAGGAAGCTTTCAGCCCGCAGGATTCAGCCCTGAACTCTCCCCGGGATGGCTTCGCTGACGAGAAGACGGAGAGGATACCGGACGGCGACATTGGGACGACGTCGCCGTCGTCGAGTTCAGACTGTGGTTCTCAGAGGGTTGGAGATGGGAAGGGACGGGACGGGGTCTGGGACCTCGTGGTGAGGGTGTTGACTTGGACACCGAAGAAGCTTCGATATGACCCGAACAACCCTCCGCAATTTTCGCTGGCGCATAACTTTTTGTACGCTGTGGTGAGTGTCCTGAAGTGCGCCGAGGACGACGAAATACTGATGGATGCAGGCGGCGACCTTTACCGTTGCGGTTTTGTATTACAACCAACCCGTGTTGAACAAGATTGCAGAAACATTCGACATCAGCTTTGAAAGGGCATCGTCAGTTGCGACGCTGATGCAGGCTGGGTATGCCGCGGGCTTGCTCTTTATTTGCCCACTGGGCGACATGGTACGGCGACGGCCGTTCATCTTAATCCTCATCTGGGTCACGGCGATGCTGGTGAGTCTTTCGCCGCAAATATCGAGACAAACCTGACAGTATCCAGTGGCTCGGCCTCTGCGTGACCAACTCCTTCGCTGTCTTCTCCGCGCTGTCGTTCCTCGTGGGAGTGACCACAGTCACGCCGCAGCTCATGCTCCCTCTTGTCGCCGACATGGCTCCGGCGAACCGCAAAGCGAGCTCTCTCTCCATCGTCACGTCGGGTCTGATGCTTGGCATGCTGATCGCGCGTCTGCTCTCGGGAATCGTGGCCAACTTCACCTCGTGGCGCAACATCTACTGGTTCGCCTTCGGAACGCAGTACCTCCTCCTGATCCTGCTCTTCTTCTTCATGCCGGACTATCCGTCGACGAACCCCGACGGTCTGAACTATTTCAAGGCGCTGTGGACGATCGTGACCATGTTCTTCAGCTCGCCGATCCTGGTGCACGCCTGTCTGATCGGATTCTGCATCAGCTCTATCTTCACATCTTTCTGGACGACGCTGACGTTTCTGCTGGCCTCGCCGCCGTACGAGTATCCCTCGTTGACAATCGGTCTGTTCTCGCTCATTGGTATTGCGGCGATTTGCGGCGGGCCAGTGTACGGACGGCTCATCATGGACCGGTACGTGCCATTCATGTCTTCGGTGCTGGGACAAACGGTCATCCTGATCGGGTGCCTCGTCGGCGCCTTCACAAGCACCATCACCGTGGCGGGGCCAGTGATCCAGGCGATCTGCATCGATATCGGCATCCAGACGGCGCAGACGGCGAACAGGACGGCCATCTACACTATCAACCCCAAGGCGAGGAACAGGGTGAACACGGCGTACATGGTGTCGGTGTTCTGCGGGCAGTTGACGGGTACAGCGGTGGGTAACAGACTGTATGCGCAAGGCGGCTGGAGGTACAGCGGTGGCGCAACCAGTAAGTCTATCTCTCTCGTTGTTGTCTTGTGTGGCGAACCCGGTTCTGACGTGGCACAGTCGGGTTCATCGGGCTGTCTCTGCTAGTGACCCTGTCGAAGGGGCCCCGGGAAAAGGGCTGGATCGGATGGAGCGGCGGGTTGAAGCTGCGCAAGGACGAGGCCCCGGTACCGAAGCCGGTCTCGCCCGAGGACGGACAAGGGGCGGAGAAAGTTGTTGGGGAGGGGAAGGGAGCGGCGGTGACCGGGGCGGGCGGGGAGGAAAGCCGGCGATGACGAGCAGAAGGACGGTGAACGGTTTTCGGGGACCGGTGGAATGGCGTATGTATGCAGGTCGGAAGTGTTGTTGACGGGGCTAATGCAACCCCAGATGAAGAACGGCCGCCGTAACGCCATGACTCGAAAGTGGCCGTGTTGATGAATCTTTGATGACAGCAGTTGTTTGTCCATTGACGTGGTGTTTTAGGTCCTGTCTTTGCCTTCCCATTCTTCTTTCCTCTTTTTTGAGGGGCCTCCTTCCATCCCCTTCCACCCTCAATCGCACCTGCCTCTTCGCATCTTTGGCAGGTCCCGTGGCAACGGCAGGGTGCGGCACAGCGGCATGACCCCGGAAAGAGACCCGCCCAAACGCCTGCCAAGACCCATAGTGAGGCCCTCCAGGGTGTCCAGAGTGGCGGAGTCTGCCTGGCAGTGCCTGGAAATGTCACTGGGCGAACTGTCCAGACCCCCCCAAGGCACCCAGCACCCAGACAGGCGGCACGCTTCAAGCAACAGCCTTGAAGCCTCAAAGCATGTCGCTGAAAGTCTCAGCGAAACACGGCAAAAACACCCCCGCAAACAACGAAAACTGGAACAGCGCAGCACCTGGCAACCGAACCTCCACTGCAAATGAGGCCCACCAGAATCACGTTTCCGGGGTCTCTGTGGCCACTGGATAGGTACCGACCGAATGGCGGATGCGACCCGACCCAACCACCCGCCAAAAAGCCAAGATCGGCAGCCCAAACGAGCGATTCTGCTGCACTGCGAAAATGGTCGATAAAAAAACTGGTCTTGGCCCAGATCCCAAAGGACCAGGATGACACCTTGCCCTGCCTCTTGCCCGCCCGTCTCACGCTCACCGACACAATTTCATTCACCTTCATCTCACTGCATCGACATTGCCATTGAATCGACGCCCGTGTTACCCTGAAATTGACGGCAAGAAAGCCATGTTGAGCTGCGTTCCGTACGGCGCCAGCAACTCTCTCCAACGGCCGTGATGGCTCGATACCAGGGCCTCGACTCGTCCGACCTGTTTCGCTTCGATACCCTCCAATTGCGCGATGAGATTCTGCTGATTGACGGAAGAACCGCCTCCAAGGTGGAATACGATGAGTATGTCGTCTTCAAGAAGGACAGCAACGTGCTCTCGGGTTTGACCCCAGACGATGAGGGCGGGAACGATGTCACTTTCAAGCTCAACCACGATGAAGAGAGGCCAGGCTACCAGATGCTGGACCTCGCCTTTCGCCGCGGCTGGGTGGTGGATCACAATGTTCGTCATTCAGTCTCGTTCGTTTGTCTTTTTGATATTCAATTGCTAATGTTCAACCAGGGCGACTTTACTGAAGAGCCAGCTCGCGATGCCTCTCTAGTGCTAGATGGACGTGTGAAGCGAGTGTGAGTGATGACAAGCACCCACACACCAAGACCACAGCTGACAATCGCAGCATCTGCTTCCGCCACAATAAGTCTCTTGACCGCAGAGAGGACGGCATCACAATGACTCCGCAAGACATAGACGCTCTCAAACTGCACCCAGCAACTCTCCAGTACTCCCGTCGAGTCACCAACGAATCTCGCTTCTGGTCCCTCGACCAGAACAAACTCAGTCTCATCCTCTCCTTTTCCAGCAACCCCAGAACGCCCTACGACTTCATGTCCATGACCTACGACATCCGCAGCCGCACAACAACGCTGCTCGTCCGCCAGAGCTACCACCCTCGCATGCACAACCTCCAGAACCTCGACGAGTACGACCAACGCCTCGAGGCCTGCCGCGCCCACTGGGCCCATCCCTTCATCACCCCCGTCGTTCTCCTTCAGGTCCAATTCATGCGCACCGAGGAGGCCGTCATGGAGAACATCAACCACGTCAGGGCTCTCGAGTGGGAAGTTAGCAACATCGCCGGCTTCGAGGCTTTTGAGATGGAGCACGAGCGGCGGTCCAAACTCATCCGCCGCCTCACCTTCTCCGCCAACAACGACAAGCAGCCGCCCATCGCCGGGCCGATGAGTATGGCCAACCTGATGAAGAGCGCCCATGACGTGTTGAAGGAGTCCATCAAGTTGCTGGACACGGTTCGCTGGATGGAGAGAGTGGTGAAGCTGATGCTGCTGACTGGCAACGAACTTGCGCAGCGCATGTCCACGGGAGAACAAATCAATATGCGCCTGCACGACCTCATCGCGAGGAATTTTGACGACGATGACCGCGATCGCCAAGACCAGCAGGCGCAAAACGACGAGCCCGCGACAGGGCCGCCATCGCGGTCGTCTGCGAGCACCCGGCGAAGATCAGTACCGCCCGACCCCCTAGCTGACCCTTCGGCCGATCCTTTGGGAAACCACTGGCACGAAATCAGACAATACCTCGAGGGTCTTCAAAGAATGTGCATGGGCCTAGAAACAGACCGCCGTATGTCAGAAGCCCGCTGCCGAGCCCAGATCGATATCGTAAGTTACAACCTTCCATCTCACCGACACTCTCTAACAACACCCTCAGATCTACTCCAAAATGGCCCAAGAAGACAACGTTCTCAACGCCCGCATGGCCGTCGCCTCCTCCCGCGACTCCTCCTCCATGAAAGCCCTCGCCGTTATCACCGCAATCTTCCTCCCGGGTGAGTTCCTCGGCACCCTCTTCGGCATGTCCATGTTCGACTGGCAGGCCTCGGGCGAGGACGCCGACTCCTCCACCAACTCCTCCACTGAGGGCTCCTCCACCAACCCCAAAGACCCGATCCCCGTCCTCAGCCACCTCTTCTGGGTGTACTGGGCCACCGTCATCCCGCTCACGGCCATCATCCTGTTCGCCTGGCGCGCCTGGTGGGTCAGCCAGGACCGCTACTTCCGCCGGCACCTGTCGCGCGAGCTGAGCGAGGAGCGCTACTGGACCGCCGACGGCAAGCCGCGCGAGCTGGAGCACTCCTTCTGGTGGGACTTCTTCTACCTGTCCGTGAGGAGGGACGAGAGGCCTGCACCGACGGCGGATCCGTACGGTAGTCTGGACCTGTCGCCGAGTCTGAGCCAGGATAAGGACGAGCTGCGGTCGCCGAGGGAGACGACGGCGAGGAGGGGCCAGATTTCGTTTATGAGGACGCAGAGCTTGCGGCAGAGAAATCACGTTGCTGTATGATGGGCTATGTGTTTGCGTATATAATGTTCTGCGGGGGGAGGCATATTGAGCGTTTGTTTGGAGTTGAGGCTGCATTTTGATAGATGTGATACGATATTTACGCTTGTATGTACGATGTAGAATTTCTACAAATCTGAAGCTATGCCATGATCATATTCACAAATATTGCTCGCATCATACTCCCGTGTGACGAGGCGTTGTGCGTTGCGTGGGGGTCGTTTAACAAGTGATTGCTGACCCCCACCTGTGTGGGGTACATAGTACACAAATTTGGCCAATATTTTCAACAAGCACGGTAGCTCAGGGGTAGAGCGCTGGGCTCATAACCCAGAGGTCCCTGGATCGAAACCAGGTCGTGCTATTTTTTTGCAATTTTTGCTAATTTGCTGTACTTATTGCTCGAGACCTTTCAACTTAGATCGCGTGTGTTTTTGTTGTTGCTATTTGTCAATCCCTCCCAGGCATCGTCTTTTTTCCTTCTTGGTTTTTGATGGTAATATTCTCTATGTGCAAGAATATTCATTACACAGCAGTAAGAGAGGTCAAATATGAAGAGTCCGCCTATTTTTCTTGTGCTATACCGACTACTTTTCCTGTGGCCATACTCTACCTTACCGTCGTCGTCGTCGTCGTCGCTGTTATCGTCTTCCACGGGGGAATCAAGTACACAGAAAACATAGCCGCGCAGACACAGGAAAATTAGGCGGTCTCAATATAAAATTCACTTTGACAGTACACAATCAACCTGACGTCAGAAACAAGAATCAGTAATCACACGAGTTCAGCTCCCTTATGAATTAACTTTCATCGTATTCTCTCTGACACAATGGTTCTGCAGTTAGCTCAAAGGTAGACTTTCCCATTGTCTACCTCTCAGACCCGGGGGCCGGGTCTTGTTCAGACCTCAAGGCCATGTACTTGTTTGGTTGCTTTGTCTTTGACTTCAGCTTTGAAGACCTTTCATTGGCATCGCTCACTCTTTTTGGGGAAACAATGGACTTGTATAAGATCACAAGAAAGCGCAAAAGACCAAGACTTAGAACAGAAGAACCAGAACATCAAACCCCCCCATCCCACTTTCTGAATATTAAAGCGCACTTCAACACCGAATGAAATCAAAATGTCAGACTACAGCCCCGATCAACACGACGCCAGCACATCCACCCTCGCACTTTCAGACCACACATCTTCCTCAATATACTCAGACTCAGACACAGACACAGCCAACATGCCCGGCCCCGCGAATAATCCGACCCAAGGCTCACGCTTCACAAACCCTTCAGCTTTCCCCCTTGAGATCCCCGGGATGAGCCCCTTGACATCCCCCGTTCTCGCCGAGATCTCTCCTATCAACTCCGACGATGAGATTTATGAGCATGATCTCAATGGTATGGACAAGGATGCCCGGGATATGATCATGGTAGACGCAGGTCGTAAGTACGTGATTCCTGAATCATCAGACCCCACGGAGCCTCCCGTCTTGGCTACGGTCTGGGACACGATCAGCAGAGACCAACAGCCAGGACCTGACCGCGAGGTCCTGTTCAGCGCCGAGCTGGAGTTCTGGGTTCAGGTGTCAGGCGAAGGAGGCAAGGCACTCACTCGTCCACCCAGAAACTTTGTCAAAAGCGCTAATGACCGGGATGAATGGTTGGAATCGCTCCACCTCCAGTATCGCATTTGTAGGTACCTCCGAGAAGAAGCGGGCTTCTTCTCCGTACCATGGTCCGCAGACGAAAAGACGAGGGCACTCCGGAAAAAGCATAACCAAGAGCTCCTTGATGGTTTACACACCTACGACGCGAGCGGCCACTGGGACGTCGTGGTGCAAACCAAAAAACGCCTGCCTGAAGAGAATGACAAAGAGTGGGAAAGATACAACAAGGACTGGATGCTCGTGCGCATCCAATCTCCTCTGATGTGGTTCTCTGAGGAAAGTATCAAGCGATTTGATGACATCACGGTCGCTTTGAAGGAAATGCCCGACCTCACCATTGGGCTAGACCATACACCTCGTCTACGCGTCAACCTTAAGCCACCGTCCGGCTTCACTCTTCCAGACCTGAAGAAGCTTCTCACTTTCCTTTGGTCTGTCTCCCCTCTGATCGACACCCTCCACGCAAAGTACTGCGGTCCTGGCTCACTCATCGCCCCAGGCCTGGAGTTCTCAGAGGTTTTCAACTGCCTCCCCCACACTTGTCTATCCGACGCCGAGTGGCGCGCTCCCAGAGAAGAGACAGTTTTCACTCATGGGCCTCCCATCAAGACGACCACCAAGATGTTCCAGACCCCTGACGTGATGCGCAACTCTTCCTTCTCCAAGTTCGCCCTCCTCGAAATCGCAACCGCGGAAGACATCCAGACCCTTGTCAGCATGACCGATATCCCCATACAACACGACGACGGCGTGGTCTACAATGACCCTGGCGCGTACGACTTTTCCGGCCTCCTCAAATCCAAACGCGGAGACCAAAGAGTCCAGTTCGCGCAGCACGCCGGCACGATGGACTTCGGCGCAATCTCTAACTGGATCAAGGTATGTCACGGCCTCGTCTCCTTCGCCATCAACGCCCCTCGCGACCGCATCGAACACATCTTCTCCCTGAACTCGCCCGTCCAAGGCACACTCAACACATATGATGTATTTGGACTCCTCACAGATATCGACCTGTCCGCACAAGCCGAATACTACCGCAACCTCAACCCGCGCCGCTTCCCCCCAGACCTCGTCGCCCGCCAACCCTGTCCCACCATCGACCTCGAAGAGCACTCCTGGCTCTCCCCCTACACCTTCGGCGTCGAGCTCGAGTTCCTCCTTCCATACGCCCTCGAAGTCCCCGACCGCCACGAAAGGCGCTGGACGTACGTTCTCCCCTCCGACACCGAACCAGCCTTCATCTCCTCCACAATCTACGAGCACACCGCCGAACACCTCGCCTCCCTCCTCAACAGCAAAGGCCACTTCAGCGCAACCTACAACACCGTCAAACAACGCAGGGACGAACCGCCCTACGAGCACTACGCCGCCCAGCTCGCCACCGTCTCCGCTGTCCGCGGCCACACAGTCGACATCGTCCCCGGTGCCTCCCACATGTACCAGCTCTGGCACGTCTCCCAGGACTCCAGCCTGACGAAGCACCTCGGCCCGATCCTGGGCTACTCCGGCGGCGTCTCCGGCTTCGAGATCTCCTCGCCCATCTTCCGCGACCGCGCGTCCGACTGCCGCCAGATCCTCGACGTGCTCGCCATCCTCCGCGCCGAGACGCGCCCGATGCTGGACGGCACCTGCGGCACGCACGTCCACGTCGGCTCCGTCCGCCCCTTCACCCTCACGGCGCTCAAGAAGCTCGCCTGTCTCGCCTGGGTTGTCGATCCTATCCTCACCACGTTGGTGCACCCCGTCCGCGGGGCGGTGCACCACGCCGCGCCTCTCCGTACGGGGTCCAACCTCGCGGAGAGCACGAGCCTGCGCAGCTACGAGGACTTGTTGATTGGCGGGGACGATAAGATGTTGGTGGTTGAGATTGATTCCCATCTCCCCATGCGTGGCCTCCCCAGCCGTCTGCAGGACGAGTTTACGTGTATTTGGAGCGCGAATGACCATAATAGGCTGACCGGCCTGCTGGCTGCTGCGAATGGCACGATGCCCCCACGCGGTAGCATCTCATTTGACAAGATCAACTGCATGAGTGGTAGTGCTTTCCCGTATGGTCCATGGGAGCCGGTTCTCGTGGGCACCGTCGAGTTTAGAGCGCTTGAGGGGACCCTTGACCCGGTGCTGGTCGCCCACTGGGCCCGGTTGGCGGTCGCCATTGTACGTACGGCGGTGGATGCAGAGCCTGCTGAGTTCTTCAAGATCATGACTAGACTCCTGAAAGAGCGCAGAAACGGCAGAGAGCGACTCAAGTGCTTCCTGGAAGTTGTTGGCATGGGACATACGTACTCCTACTGGAAGGAGATACCCGAGAAGAACAAGTCCCTGGCGGCACTGGTCGAGCAGTGGCATCCGAAGAATCGATGGGTTGGTGATGAGCCGAACTTGGCGTGGATCGAGCGGAACGTGGTCGCTCTTCCCAAACTCCCTAGAGATGCAGCTGACGAGCTGGAGAAGGCTTTCAAACGTTGATTGCAGGAACAAAGAAGGGTAAGTTACACACGTAGATGTTGAGCTACGACATTATGCAGTAGCACCACCCCGTAATCTTATATAGAAAGCGATAGTAGCGATAGCGATGATAAGGACGAGGACGAGGACGAGGACAATAGAAGCGACGACGACGACGACGATAATATCGATATTAGTAGAGTGATTAGAGTATGGCTACAGGAAAAGTAGTCGCTATAGCATAGAAAAAAAGGTGGCCTCTTAGACAAAGGCTGCCGCAAGTAGAAATGTTTCAAACAAGGTTGGTATCACAAAGCGGACAGGCACGTAGGCAGTGTGATGAAATGTGCAATTGCAAAAAGGTATCTAGACTGTGTAGTCGCAAAATGTTCCACCTCTCGGGGCAACAACAATCACCATGTCAGGTTTCCCACCCCAGATAGCAAATGATGAATGATCAGATCCCATGCAGGCTGTGTCCCAAACTCTGAACCATGTGTGACTTGAGAAGAGAATTCAGATTTCCAGCTGAAGCAGCTTAGAAGCTCCACTTGACATCTCCAATCTTGCCTGCGCCAAGGTCGGCAAAGGCCCTGAAGACGGCAGGGCTGACGTCAATGTGGTCGACACCACATCCCATACACTTGTCGACGATGGTAGCAGACTTAGTGATGCCGCCGCGGGAGATGGTGATGGTCTTGCCACAGTTAGGGTTGTTGTTAGGGTTGCCTCCAGCATCACCCATGGTGATGTGGGAGATGGCAACAACCATGTCGTTGTCTCCGTTGGTTCTACCGCAGGAGCCCAAGGAAGGGTTGAACCAGGTCATGACACCGGAACCACCACCACGGCGGTCAAGAGAGTTGTTCTCAGCACTGCAAACACCCAGGTCAGAACAAACCAGTGAAGAAGACAAAGAAAAAGGTACGCACGGCTGGATATCAGCGTGAACGCGGCAGACAGTGTAGAGGAACCACTGTGACTCCGAGTTGCCGTTGATAGTAGAGGTGGCACATCCGATGCGGGTGGCCTTACCCGACAGAAGCTGCTCTGTAGAGGAAAGAAATTAGCAAAGGAAGGAGGCGCGGGTGCTGAAGGAACGTACCGGCAAGACCATGCTGCTTGGCAACATCAGTAGACTGTTGCTGGCCTTCGGCGTTGAGCCAGTTCTTGGAGGACTCAGTGATGGGGCGAGTCATCTGGACAGAGTTGCGATCCTCAGTGCGGAACATACTGAGAAGCTCACCAGCGCCGTTGCGGTCAGAGGCAGGCGCGTGCTCGAGCTTGTTGTCAGCGGCAAGGTTTCCGGACCAGACGTGGGCATCCTGCTTGAGGGCATCATCCCAGGAAAGAGGAGCCTGGCCGACCTTCTGGCGGGCTTGGTTGATGAGAGCGAGGCCCTGGACCTCGTCGGTGCTCAGAGGTGCAGCCTGGATCATGCCGAGAGTGGCAAGGCCAATAGCGCTGGCAGTGATGATAGACCTGGGGAACATCTTGATGGTGTTATTGTGTGGGCTTGGGGAAAGAGTGGATTTGGCAAAGAAAGATGGAAGATGGAAGATGGTAGTGAAAGTGGAAGGTGAAAGACCGAAGGACCTGGTAAAAGACTTGAGTGGTGAGTGCGATTGAGAAGAAGTTGTGAGGTTGGTGGGAGAGGGAAGCGGATTATATAGCCTGGGGAAGGAGGGTTAAGATGGTGGCATAGGTAAACACGGGAAGGAGTTCAGATCGCTCTTCCTGCTGTTAACAGCAAGCACCACTTGAAATGAGGCCATTTGAGCAAGAGCGGACTTGCAGACAGGAAGAACAGGAGCAGGATCATCCCCAGAGAATCCACATCTCCACCCCCAAGAAGCTTAGCGTCAAGACTTCAGTCACAGCTTCTGCAGAGATATCACGCTAACCTCGCTTATTGGGGACGTGCTTTCCATCTCACTGGTCGTCCCTGCTTCAAAGGAAGTTGCCATGTCTGAAGAACTGTTGTTTGTCTGCTAGGGATAGTAAGCTACCCCGCTCCCGAGGACTGAGCTTCCTAGAGCTGAAATGATTCGAAGGAGGCCGAATCCAGATCTCCATGGGATCACAAGCATCTCTGAAGAAATTTGTTCGCTTTCAGCATTTGGGGGAAGGGTGGCAAGGGGCTGCTTGTTGGTTCTAAGCAGCCTGAACAAACACACTTTTCCATGAACGTGATAAACCATAACAAAGGAACCCAAGGTAGTACATGGAGCTCAGTCTCTGCAGTAAGTATGATTTGAGGTCATGTGCGATCGCACAGTTGATGACACTGGAGCATATTTCAAAATGCAGATACTCTCCTCGTCGAATACAGGACATTCTCAAGATATCCAAACCGCCACGCCACCAAGGTATGACTGGCTCTTTCCAGCTCTTAGAGAATATCTCCCAGTTGGCACTCAGTAGAATTCAAATGAAGGTCCAAAGTCGATTCTTAATTTTTCAGCACTGGCTGATGTGCTTGTCCCTTGCATCCACATCGCTCTTACCCCCTTGTGACACGCTACACCAGTGCTGCGTATACAGACACACAGTCAGGGTCCTGCCGGCTTAGCCCTTGGGATGAGACTTGAAGGTCTCCGTATGAGAAGGTGAGATTTGAAGGTGTGTAGAAGACATTGAAGAGCGACTGACATTTGATCGGGTAAATCAAGATTGTGGTGATAGTGGTGTTTCTGCTCTCTGGAATTAACCCAAACTTACGTCGGAGTTAACCACCACAATTCATGGCCCCCGTCTCTCTGAGAGACACATAAGAGAACCAAAATTTAACTTGAAACCAACTGAACTATGTTTTGGATTTTTAGGGAATTCTTTCCTGGTTTCCGAGGCGAGCGTGGTAGTTACTTCGGTGTAGATATCGGTGGATGCCGGTCAGCCAAGGTGGGCCCGGTGAGGTCGGTGAGTAAGCTTTGAGCTAAGCCGCTTTGGGAGCTCAACGTCGGTCGGGAAGTGCCGACTTGATTTTTCTGACGCGCCTTGCTGCTCCCCAAGTGCATTTCCAACGCGGTCCACATCCCACAGTCGGCGCTCACCTCCACGACTAGCACCCGCGGCGTGCAAGCATCGTCAGCCCCGTCCAATCGAGCATTGTCGCCCACGACACAGCGAACCACGATCGAAATCGCGCATGCGCATTGACTCTCGATCAGCATCGTCCCGCCGCCCTTGACGTGTCCTTCCAACACCACCGCCCTGCGACAGCTTGCGATGATCCATTGGGTCTACTAGCATCACAACATGGACGTCCGATCAAAGCCCCAGGCGTTCCTGTCTACGTATGCGCCACGTATTCGAAGCTACAACAACTCTCTCTTGACACCTGTCCTGCAAGCCGCGGGACCCTCTGCACCCCTCTCGCGAACGACAAAGCGCGGAACCACCATCATCAACTACGCCGAAGATGGATACGACGACATCGACGATGACGATGATGATAGCCGTCGCCGCCCGACTGGCTTGCGCAGTTTGAGAAGAGAGGACACTGCCAACAGGCTGGATCTGTCTGATAAGGCTGGCAAGGATACAAACGAGCCTGTCGACGTACAAGGCATCTGGAGAGACTGGTTTGGCAAGGGACGCCAGGTGCGAAGCGACCAACAAAACTCAGCGCAGGCCGACTTGCCCCTTACGCTGATTCCAATTCGCATCGAGCTGGACATTCCGGCATTCGTGCCCCAAGTGCCATTTCCCTCAGCGCCTCACACCGTCGACACTAGCCTGCCTCAATACCGTACGCAGGAAATGACACCGCCCTACCGACTACGCGATAACTTCCTTTGGAATCTGCACGAAACTGTCATCACGACTGAGCAGTTCGCGCAGACCTACGTGCAGGATCTGGACTTGCCGAACCGCCACAACACGATGCTCGAAATCGCCAAGCAGATTCGCACTCAGCTCGAAGAGTACGCAGGCGTCGCATTGCACCCGCTGTTCCATGCGCAGTCGCAAAACCCCGGAAACAACGACGCGACAAAAGCAAGCTCTATAGCCAACCACGAAGAATCCCCCACTCCTGCTACTGGCGCCGTCAGCCGCTCCGATACCCCTATGCAGAATGGCGGCTTGGGCACACCAGCCAGGGCCAAAGAAGCGACCTCGGCTCCAGACGTTACCGCACACGCCACTCCCATTCCCGTCGGCTCCGATGAGTACGACCATGATGACGCCTACCGATGCATCGTAACCCTAAACATCAATCTTCAGTCGACCCTCTATACCGACAAGTTTGAGTGGTCTTTGCTGCATCCTCCTGGCATGCCAGAAGCCTTCGCTGCCCAGACCTGCGAAGACCTCGGCTTGACTGGTGAGTGGGTTCCCGCCGTCACACATGCCATCTACGAAGCAGTTCTCCGGCTCAAGAAGGAGGCCTGTGAAGCCGGCGGTCTTGTCATGGGATGGAATGGTCTCCGCGAATTCCCCAACGATGCTACGGCTGGAGCGGATGCTGGATGGCGCTACGACCCCGAGAATCTGGGTGATCCTTGGGAGCCCAAGGTCGAGTTCCTCAGCAAGGAGGAGATCGAGAAGCGCGAAGGCGATAGAGAACGACAAATCAGACGACTCCGCCGTGAAACTGCCCGTTTCAGCTCAACGACTGGCTTAGTCGGTGGCGTGCCATTCTCTGGTTTCGGCAACGTGGTCGAGGCTGTAGAGGAAGAGCGTATGGGCAGAGGCGAGCGATCCAAGAAGAAGAGGCGATTCCGCAGTCTAAGCCCCGTCGGCCGGTCGGGCACGCCAGGCGGACGAGGCACTCCCGATGTTGGATCCGGTTACGGTGCTGGAAGCGGTTTGTCGGATCAGGAACGGCTGTCTTGGAGATGCGCTCACTGCGCTCTCTGGGGCTCCAGTGTTTGGGCGGTAAGACCTGGGCCCAATGGACCAAGGGTAAGTCTTTCAATTATTTTACCCCATCCGATGTGCTCTCGCTAACATTGAACAGTCATTGTGCCAAAACTGTGGCCTGCTCTTTGAGCGCGACGGAAAATTGCCTCGCCAAACCAAGAACATGCACCTTACTGTTATTAGAACAGCATAATAAACAGATCGGTTACTTCTTTGAGGTGGGCTTCGAGTCGAATGGGAAAATACGGAGTTCCCGGCAGATGACCTCCGATTATTCAGGATTTCGGGCTGTGGGCCAATGTTTTGTGTGTATAGGAGGCGAGGAGGACGGTTCTGGCAGGCGTTTCAGGGGTATTTGGGCCTCTGGCCAACAGGCAGTCAAGGAGTCCGGCTGCGAGCAGGGTTGCGAGATATTCCATCTGCTTTTGGAGTAATACATTTCGAGACACTGCCTCCTGGCAGATATGGTAGTGTAGATTAGGTGTTCAAACCATTACACACTTTGGCGAGCTCTCGAAAACTCAGCGTCAGATCAAAATTCATCATATAGTCATTGCGACTATCGCTTTTGGTCCAGTTCGTTCTCGGGCATCGAATGGTGGTAGAGGAGGTACGTACAGTGCGTATTACGGTGTAACATCGGGTCCATTGGAAAAGCGCACTGTATCTGTCTTAGCAGCGACGAGCACCGTCCCCTCCTCACCACTCCCAACTTCACACGAACAACATCGTCGGACCGGTCAACATGTGATGCTCGATTTTCTTCCACGGAACAGTGCCACTTTTGCGACGTTATTTCCGCCTGTTGATCACCAGCAGTCCGCGGCTCGCACTTACTGACGTTAGCTTCTCTGGTTACAGCCGCCAATGCGACGTCGTGGCGCGAGGAAGCCAAATCGGGACGTGAAAACCACGGAGCCTCGACTTCAACCTCCGCAATGCGAACGCGCGCTTTTCCTTTAGTGGAATGTCACCAGCGACGAATCCACCAGCACGACTTTTCCCGGGTGTTTGGGCAGACCGCCGACCCCTCTGGCCGTGACGGCTGGAGCTTTCGGGCGGTACCTGAGAGGCACTGACGCCTGGGTGCAGCCTGGCTACGCATTCTTCACGTCAAGATCTGGGTCGGGTGGCAGGGGCCCGCCTCGCTTCTGCGGCGATGCCGTGAGATTCAGGAGGTGAACATGCGCAGAGTCAAGTGACTTCATGTTGTTGACTGCGGTCGGGTGTATGCTCAGGCGTTGAGGACATCTGGAAGCTGACGGTCATCCAGCCGAGAACTACGGCTGAGCCCGTCCGTCGGCCCATTCTGCCCAAGCCCGCAGCTTGAGCATCGCCCGAGGCGACGAATGCCAATTTCGGCTGGCCTTTCGAAGGAGACGACGATCAACTTTGGCGCTCGTCATTGCCGTCCAAACCGGTCCTGTCCCGCTGTCCGCGGCACTTTGCTGTCCGCAGCTTCAGTTCGGTCCAGTCTACTGCTCACGATAAGGCTTTCGCCCAGTCAAAATGCCCTCTGGGTGACGCGGTACGGACTCCGTCATTCTTCGCTTAAGCGCCACGTCGATATTGCCAACCACACGCATTGTCAGCGATGGGTGCCCTCTGTCGCATCCCGCTCATTTACGGCTTCGTCGCGACACTCGCCTATCACCACGGCCGGCTGCTGCCGACGGGGGCAAGGTCTCACGTTCCTGGCTTCAATATGAAGTCGCAGACGTGTGGCGGCCACCCTTTGTTAGCGAGCTGTTCGTGCCTGGCACGACACGCGTCAAGGGAGACGGGCCCGAGATCGAGAGCAATACACCACATGCATGCAACCTCACGATGCCAGAGCATAAGAATAACGCACTATCGAAGCTCTGACGGCTCTTGTTCCCTCGATTCCGAGTATCTAGTCGGCATTCTCCCCGGGGCTGTCAACCAACTTCACTAGAGGCTCTCCACATCGTCAGCCTCCCTTCCCCGTGGAGTCCTCCGCACATCGACGCCACCGGCTTTGGACTGCACGTCGTCGGAACTGGTAACCGTCAGAATATCATTGCACCTACGTGAATTACGGCTCATCTTCCGTCCACCCTAACGCAAAACATATGCGGAATCTGCAAAATGACAAAACCCGAACGGCCCAAGCCGATGATCGTTTACCTGGAAAGGGCTCTCCACACAGCCACCTGATGTTCGGCTGTGAGGATCTTCCAGATCTATTTTGCAAGAGGATATTTGGATACGCATGCTCCACTGGAATGCCTCATCCGAGCATGATTTGCCCACCATCAATCCCAAGTCCAGGCATGACAACAATCAGAAGAGATCTTGACAAACGCGTGGCGAGGAAGGATGATCTAGGGTTTCGATACTGAATGCGGCGTCGTTGACATTTCTGCCGATCACCACCATATCTGGCCGTGATCTGGACCCTGCCATGGTGAGAGGCTGAGCTCAAGCTTCTTGATCCTCGCCGCCCAGAGGCTTCAGCTTTCTTGGTTATCACGGCTAAATAGAACGGCCCTTGGCAAGTTGCGACGTGGAGAAGATGTTGTCCGAGAGCGGGTTTGTCGCGTAGAGGTCGCATGCTAGACGGCCAGGGGCTTGACAGAGGTATTGCTGAGTAGCATTACACCGTGGCAGCCTCCCAAAGAATCCCGCAGTACCGAAGACTAACCGAAGCCGGTTATGCAGAGGTCAATGTGACCATCAAATGGTGTGGTGGTGGTCCAGCCGCCCTGCTCTTAACACATGCATTATGGGAGTCTTCATCCGCCGCCAGATTGGATCGGTACCCCATCTATCTTTCTCCAAATTGCTGTACATCTGGTTCTGAACCCGTCCAGTTGGTATGCATTGATTACAGTGTTGATCAATTAATAACCTAAAGTCGAAGCCAAGTTGGCCGAGAGTATTGGCAGCGCAACTACATCTCTTTCTGAAGCTTGACGACTTCAGATCTATTACCGTCTGATCAGACGATCTAGCGGCGAGTGGAAACGAAATAGCGTACCAAGAAACGAAAGATGGCGTTTTTGAAAGCAAGGAACAAAGCGGGTGCATGGCAGTCAATGCCGGGCGCCCAATGGCGTTATGCGGGGAGTAGCTCATCCCGCAATGATGTGCCTTGAAGGTTGGGCAGAAGACCCTGGAATGGTGCCGCAAATGCGGGGAGCGACTCCAAAAGGCATCACTCGCGTATCTCTGGTGTATCACAGGCGAGAGGGGGACACAAAGGCACATCCCGAGTTAAGCCGACGAGTCTGGCGATGTGTCTTTCGGCGGCGACGCAGGAACTCAGGAACATCGTGAGGGTTGCTGGTGAGGTGAGAGTGACGGGATCTTCGGGAAGCGAAACGATCACGAGGTGGCGCCGACTTTTCCAACTCAGGGAAATGAGTCGTCTTGACTTCTCACGATGGCTTGCGCCTTTTTGCAGAGACGTAGGCTGACTGAACGATTCGAGGCAGTGGTACTCGGCGGCTACCCCTCCGTGTTGGGCGCAGGGGAAATAAGTGCTCCAATGAGCTCGGTCGGGAGGCGTCCCACATCGGGCAACCTCAGTATGGATTTTCGACTCGGTCGCGCCAGCTGGTCTGCTGAGAGGTGTGACCAGCCGCATGGCCGGACGTGACATCGTGCGTTTACTTCGTTTGAATCGGGATCCTAGACAATTAGAACCCGCGTGGGCGGGTACCCCAATCTCGCCGCCCATTCTCCAACTCGACGCTAGGTGTGCCTCTCCTCCAAACTTGCCCAATTTGGCAACCCACAGAAACCTTGGCTCGACGACGAAGCATCATGATCCATGGTTGGGTGTGTTCCTGGAAGACGCCAAGCCGACAATCTCGCTCACGCTTCTGCCCGGACCCGCGCCTCGTACCTTGCCAACGATGTCGCCCCGCTATCTCATGAGGTTTTCTAGCCTGTCAAGTGTGCCTGGATGGCTCTTGACTACGCCAGGCCAGAATTGCCATGGTCAAGATCGTCTCACGGCCCGGATGCCGTTTGTTGTCGGATCTCGCCCTGGCTAGCCGTGAGCTTCTCCCGCCCCAGCTCGGAAACCGGGAAGCTCGAAGGCTGATGTGGGAAAATGCACATTATAACCGACTTACAGATCAAAGTTCTCCTGAAGAATACCTCTATATAAGATCATCATCTCGCGACGAGAGTTCGGTTTCTTTCCTTTCATCCTCATCCCAGTCATCACACTCTCTTCCTCTTCTCAGCCCAGCATCCGCTCCAACACCACGTCGTTCACGATGCAGACCAAGTTCGCCGCTCTCGCAGCCCTCGTGGCCGCCGCCCGCGCCCAGCAGGCTTGCTCCTCTCAAGCAGAGGTCCACCCCAAGCTGACCTGGCAGACCTGCGCTGCTGGCGGCTCCTGCTCAAGCGTCGCCGGCTCTGTTGTGCTCGACTCCAACTGGCGATGGGCTCACACAGTCGAGGGCTCGACCAACTGCTACACGGGCAACACCTGGAACAACACCTACTGTGCTGCCGGCCAGGGCGCCAACTGCGCCACCAAGTGCTGCGTCGACGGCGCCGACTACCCGGGTACCTATGGTATCACCACCAGCGGCAGCGAGCTGAACCTCAAGTTCGTCACCACCCACGCCTACGGCAAGAACATTGGTAGCCGTGTCTACCTCATGGAGAGCGATACCAAGTACCAGGTGAGTTGCCATTGATTATTGGCAAAAGCTTGCATGCGCTGACGCATCACAGATGTTCACCCTGCTCGGCAACGAGTTCACCTTCGACGTTGATGTCTCCAACATCGGCTGCGGTCTCAACGGTGCTCTGTACTTCGTTTCCATGGACGCCGACGGTGGTCTTTCCAAGTTCTCCACCAACAAGGCTGGTGCCAAGTACGGTACTGGCTACTGCGACTCGCAGTGCCCTCGCGATGTCAAGTTCATCAACGGTGTTGTAAGTACATGATGGGCAGTCTCTGTGCAATCTGGACGTTAATCATCTATCAGGCCAACGTCGATGGCTGGAACCCCTCCAGCAACGACGCCAACGGTGGCGTCGGGTCCCTCGGTGCCTGCTGCGCTGAGATGGATATCTGGGGTTTGCGGACTCTCATCCAGCTTCCACATTTGACAGTTCACTGACATATTCTCACAGAGGCCAACAAGATCTCCACTGCCTACACCCCTCACCCCTGCCAGAACAACGCCTACCACTCTTGCGTTGGTGACGCCTGCGGTGGAACCTACTCCTCCGACCGCTACGCCGGCGACTGCGATCCCGATGGCTGCGACTTCAACTCCTACCGCCAGGGTAACAAGACCTTCTACGGCCCGGGCTCCGGCAACACCATCGACACTACCCAGAAGCTCAGCGTCGTCACCCAGTTCATCAAGGGCTCTGACGGTGTCCTCTCTGAGATCAAGCGCTTCTACGTCCAGAACGGCAAGGTCGTCCCCAACTCCCAGTCGACCATCTCTGGCAACTCTGGCAACTCCCTCACCCCGGCCTTCTGCTCCGCCCAGAAGAAGGTTTTCGGCGATACCGACGTCTTCAACCTCCGCGGCGGCTTCGCGCAGATGTCCAAGGCCGTCGCCGCCCCCATGGTCCTTGTCCTCTCCCTCTGGGATGACCACTACGCCAACATGCTCTGGCTCGACTCCACCTACCCCGTCGACAAGGCCGGCCAGCCCGGCGCCGACCGCGGAACCTGCCCGACCACCTCCGGCGTCCCCGCCGACATCGAGTCCAGCGTCCCCAACAGCAACGTCAAGTTCTCCAACATCAAGTTCGGCCCCATCGGCTCCACCTTCAACAGCGCCGGCACCACCAACCCCGGCACCACCACCTCCGCCACCATCAGGACCAGCACCACCAGCACCGCCCGCACCTCGTCGACCGCCAACCCCGGCACCGGCACCGGCGCGAAGCAGTACGAGCAGTGCGGCGGCCAGGGCTGGACCGGCCCGACCACGTGCGTCTCGCCTTACACCTGCTCCAAGGTCAACGACTGGTACTCCCAGTGCTTGTAAGCGATTCCAGAGGCGGGGAGCTTCCTGGTTGCTTTCACCGATGGAGGCGATGTCGCTGTGAGACGGGATTAAATGACGACAAAGACTTGGAAGAAATAAAGACTGCATTGGCTGGGATAAAAGGGGGATCCTTTGAGAGCATTTCTCCCTTTCTGAGAACAAACCTTTCTTGTACATATTGAACAGTTTTTTCCCTCTGTTGGCATGGTTTTCGTGCTGATACATCGTATATAAATCCAATCATTCGTTTGCTAAACCACTTTTGCTTGATCCAATGGGTGATGACGGGAGTCTGAAGTGCTTAGGGCGGAAAGCTTTGGTTGTTCGAAATGTCTGAGGGAAGACAGTGGCTTTCCTGATCAAACTTCACTCAGCGCAGAACGATAAGTCTTCTCGTTGAGGCTGCCTGATTTTCCTTGCTAGGGAGACTGATTTCCCTGCAAGTTCACATAGAGTCGATATCAAGGTATCATTATCGTCGTTGTCGTAATCATCATCCCCATCGAAGTCACCAAGTGCATAGGAAAATCAGGTCGCCTCTTCTCGTCTATCAAGTTCGGCTGTCAGGCTATTCCACATCTCGTCTAGCCAGGTCGGTGAGCGGCTTGCCTCACCTCAGGCTGCCACTTCACCTCGGTGACGTGTCTCGCTCACCCAACCTCGGTGCCTCCTTCCTTCCAAAAGGCAGCTGCTTCCCTCGACCACCGAGCTCTTTCCCCAAACTCGTCAGAAAGAATTTTCACCTGGCTGCGCGACCGCCTCGCTAAATCTCACCGCCCGAGGCGGTCGTCGACTTTGTTTTCCTCTCTGCCCGCCCACACCTACTACCTCTTCCTCCTTCTCCCTTCTACCTCACCTTGTCTTCTTCCTCCCCATCCTCCATCCAACTCAACCTTCTTCCCTTCACTTTCACCACCACAACAACACATCACAAGCACGTCGCTACCCCTTCTTGCCCTCGGCAGGGAGGGGGAGCAGTCCCATTCTTTTCCCTCTTCCGCTCACTCCTCCTTCGCGAATCCGATCAAGCGCGCCTTCTCAACTCACGATCCTCCGATCCACGCGCCCGCGAAACCATCTCATCAAACCCTTCGACGAAGCAGGTCGCGGACGCTTGCCGTCCAGGGCGTTGTTGTCTGCTGCCGGGTTTGCCTCTGGGCACTCTCCTCGTACTTCGGTACCGCGACACGTCCAAACTCACCACTATAGGGCGAATGCCGGGCTAGGGGTGCGAACTGTGAAATCCCAAATCTTCTTTTCTTTTTTCTTTCTCCAATCAGATCTCCCATGGGCATGAGGCCGAGCTTGGGACGTATGCAAGACTCTTACTCACAACAATGACGACACTATCCTACCTTCGCTCCTGCTGTTTCCCGCCAGGTCTGATGCGAGGATCGCCAGTCTGCCTACCTACACACACCTTCAGGTACGTCAACGCCCCCATACCTGCCAGCACAAATCTTCTCTTTCCTGTTTCCCCGTCCTTGTCATGATTTTTGCCCATCGGCTCCCAAGTACTTTCATCTGCTTGGTTCCAAGAGGATACCATGATCTCCCCCAAACCATCTCTATTCCTTCAACAATGGCCTGTCTTTCCTCTAACGACGATTTGCTAACCTCTTTCTAGATCCATCCGCTAGACAACTCACGACGATCTGAATGTCTCACGGTCCTTAGCAATGACCTTAAACTGCTTTCCCCAGGCTGCGCACGACTTTCCTCCCTCGACCTCCGCGCGTGGGTTCATCCTACCCAAAGTCTTCCAAAGCCTTCCCGCCTTTCCTACTTCATCACTATTTCGAGACTTTGCTCTCACCCTTCGACGGAAAGACCCATCCCACCCCGAGCCATTGCGCGCTCAACTGTTCGACAAAGCAAATCTTCCTCGGCAAGTCAACTCGCGAGGTTTGCACGTTCACCCTATCAATCCAAGACCACGCTAGGGCGCCTTAGGATCTTACCTTATCGACGTTCGTCCTCATCTTCATCAACAAACTTCAACCGGCGATCCAGTGTGGCGAGAATAGAGTTGGGGTATGCTCTGCAACCCCTTATTTCCTTCCTATAGGTAACTCATTTCTCTGCTTATGCTTGCATCCCGCCAGACCTTGTGTCTCAGCCCAGCAGATTCCCGCCGCAAACCGAAGCGCTTACGACGGACAACCACAGCAAATACATCAAAGCCCTCGGCACCATGCTCTTCTATCCTACAAGATACTAAAGCATTTCCTCGGCACCTCATACGTCTTCATGCCTCGGTCAACCATTCGACGGAAGGAGGTCCCGTGGCAACATGTTCTGCTACCATCATGGTACGGTACCCAATACATCGACTGCACACCGGTCTCAGCACACCCGGCACCCCATTCTTTGAGACACCGAAGGCACACTCCGATCGACAAGATCTTGTTTGATCATGAGATCACAGTTCAGTATGCATTGACTAAAGTGGCTCTGGTCTCTCCGGCTTTCGTGTCTGGTCCTGCGAACGTTCACAACACCACACTTTACAGCTTTTCTGATGGCGGCCTAGGCCACGTCTTTTCTTAACCAACGGGAGCATCATCTCGAGCGATGTTCTATTTATTTGAAAAAGCTGAGGCTGGTCCTGGGTACGCCTCGGTTTCCCCTTTTCTGTCCCGGCCGACGTAAAACTGCCCAGCGCACGCTCTCTGATGCACAACGACACCTGGCACCATGGCCTGAGATCTCACCGACCTCCGGCGACATGTCCTCGTGCTCCGTTTCATGTACATCATTTCACAACCGCAACACCGCGTTCCGCTCTCAGTCCAGTGCCGAGAGCGGCCGCAAACATGTCTGTGGTCATCACCGAATGGAGGGGCATTCGTCACCTAATATCAGCGTTGCGCCATGGTCAGGTCAGACAGGTACGTTAAGAGATTGTCCTGGGTATGACAGAGAACTGCCCACCTGCCATAGATGGCACACAACAACACAAAAACACAGCATTCGAAATCTTTGTCATGCGGTCTTCATTGTTACCAACAAATTCCTTGTCATTGATAGCGGCCAGTCCCGGGCATGGCTCGCTTTCCCCTCCTCTGTCTCGACCACGACGACGTTAAACTGCCCAGCGCGCTCTCTGATGCAAAGGCGAATCTAGCACCATGCTGCGCAAGCATGTCTCGGTCCTTCATTTTGCACCAACATACCTCTATCTCACGACTTCCGGTGGCTGTCCAGTCCTTCTGGCCAGCCGCCCGAAAGAGTGGATATTCCCGGATGGAGGGGCAATCCTTCACAAAACACCAAGCGCCAAAGTCGGGTCATGACAGAAACCTATTCAAGAGGCGCGCAACCTTTCGGCCTCAATGCTTATTACATCTCACGTGCACACTTACGCCTTCGTGGACAAGTCGAAAAGATGAATCTGGCACCATGGCATCCAACCATGTCCGTCATCGCCTTGCACCAACTCTTATCTCACGCTTCCTGGTGGAGGTTCGGTACTTCCATTCAGCCACCCGAAGCAGCAGATATCACAGACTGTCAAGGCAGTCATTCACAGAATACATCGATCGAAATGACACGCCGGAGGCAGGTACTTCCTTTTCACCGGCGAGTCTGCCATATTGGCAATCAAGGTTTTCGTGGCGGAAGATGCTGGCTCGCCACCAGCAGGGAGGGGAGGCAGGATGCAGGTAGACTAGTACATCCGAATGAATGTCTTCTTTCCCAATTGATGGTTCTCGTGATGCCGTGATCGTACTATCATGCGTGAGAACTCTGACTAATCGATTGCACACTTCCGACTTTTGGGCCATTGAGGAACTCGAGGACTCCGACAGCAACCAACGACGAACGAAACTTTTTGCAAAACTTTGCGAATTCAAGAAAATGACGATGATTGGTCTGGTTCAGTCTACATTTGACGACGACTCGGACAGTGCTGGTTGAAACCATTATCAATATCTTCAAGTACCCGGCGGAGGCGCATCGCTGCGACCACCGTCCGCATGCCAACACAGATCTCCCCACCCGATGTTTGACTCCGTGGTATATATACACACACGCAACGCACCCATGCCCAAAAAGAAATGCCGCCTCCATAACCAGAATGTCTCCAAAGTCTTCTCCGCAACCCCAAAACTCCTACTGTGTGTTTGTGTTTGCGTTTGCGTTTTCTCTGTTATCTATACGTTACTTTCATGCTTGGGGCCAGTTGGCCGCGGGCCCGGCGGTGCCGTTCATGCCCATGTTGAGAAGGGCATCAATATCGCTCATGCCCTCGTTCTCGAGGACGTTCATCAACTCCATCTGCTGCTGTTGGCTGAGACTGCCCTGGCGCTCCTGCGACCAGTTGAAGGGCTGGCCGCCGCCGAGATGATCAAGGCCGAGGCCAGGATTCTGGTGATTGAACCCGTTGACCTGGAGGGAGTCGCCGAAGAAGCTATTGCTCATGGAGCTAAAGGCGTCGGGGTTGATGAATGGTGGTGGCGGGTTAAACCAGTCGTTGACTGGATTGTAAGACGGCAGCGGCCGTTGCGGGGGTGCTGAGGTCGGCGGCATGCCAAAGGCCGGCCCCCGCTGTCCCGGGTGCGGCGGCGGCGGTGGGGACATGTTTGTGCTGTGCTGCACCATATTCGGTGTGCCTTGTTGAAGAATAAGAGGGGATGAGTGCATTGCGGGAGTTCCCATTCCTCCCGGCGTGCTCATGGGTCCCGGTGTGCCCATTGGCCCAGGTGTGCTCATGGGTGGCGGCGAGATGGTGGAGCTTGAATTTGTTGGCGTCCCGATCGGCTGGCTCATAGGTCCGAATGACTCCGGCGGCGTCGGCAGCGCGTTGCCAATGGTACTCGGCGGCGATGAGGAAGTATAACCAGGCGTGGTTGTCGCCGGCGGAGTTGCATCGTCCGGCATGGGTGAATCAGGAGGATACGCCGAGAATCGGCGGCCCATGGAGTCGGCGGTCGGGTTGCCCCAGATAGAATTTGAGCGGAAAGTCGGCTGAGGGGGCGGGAAGCTGTTGTCCCACTGGAATGTGTTCATGGACTCCGGGGTTGCGTCGAAGACGAACCCAAATTGAGGAGGATTGTGGGGCGGGTTGACCTTAAACGTCGGGGCTGCCGAGGGTGCCGTAGATGCCGAGTTCTCTGAGCCTTGCGGCGAATCGCCGTCAAACATGGACGGGGGAGTGGTGAAGGTGCTTGAGGATTGCAAGACGGGAGTGTCTCTGGCTTCGTAGCTCTGCAAGCACGCCTTGGCAAAGATGGAGTAAAGTTGGACAGCTTGAGCAGTGCCTGGCCAGCGCTCCGTACATTGCTCGAGGATATCGAGCGTCTGGTCGCTCAGCTCCTCGACTTCTTCTCTTGTGTGAGCCTGCCGGATTTCGGGATAAGAGATCGTCCACAGCAGGGTATTGAGAGACATGTAGAGGTTCAGTAAGAAGACCCATGTGATGTCGACAGCTGCCTTCTCCATCTGCTGCTTTGAAAGGTTGATAATGTACGAAGCTCCCTCGAAGCAGATAGACGCGGCTCGAGCTGACGGCCGGGGGACTTGCGGTGACGGGCGGTAGAGGAAGATGCGCATCTGATGATATCTTCCAGTGAACCTGGGATTGTGCGATTAGCTGTGTCCGCAATGGATTCATCATGCAATCGCGATGATAAACTTACCATGGCCTGCACCAAGCCGGGTTTTGGGGCGACGAGTCGATCCAGCCTTGAATTTCGCGCTCCATCTTGGCAAACCAAGGGTGATTCTCATCTCTGGGTTCCTCCCGTTTCTTCTCGTACAGAACTCTCCTAATCTCGGCTTGCTCCATGCGCATCTTGAAAAAGTGCAGGGCGACAAGTTTGTTCTCGCTTGGTGGCCCCTGAAGAAGACCTTCGGAAGTGATGTACTCGTCGTCGACAGTAGCGAAGGGCTCGACGTCCATACGGTCGTCTACTTTGGAGAACCCGTTGGGTCGGCCCATGCTGTGTGCCAAGCCTGCCTCCATTGAAGTGACAATGTAGGCAAGACGACGGCGCATATCGAGGGTTAGGGGGTCTAGTAGGCCCCCTTGAGCAATGGTCTTCTCGTCGGTGAGGCCCTCTGCTTGACAGATGCGAGCTGCCAAACCGACCATGTAGTACACGGCGGTCCTCGTCGGAGTCAGCAACGAGTACTGGCCGATCAGGGCCAGACTCTGCAAGGACTTGAGGTCCTTTGGACAAACAACCGCCTCAAAGTGCTCCATAGCCGCCAGGTAGTAACTGTCTGCCAGTCCAGCGTACTGCGGATCCAGCTTCTGTAGACTGATTGCAAACACCATGCGGACAATCAGATTCTTGTAGGGATCCTGGTCACCCGCGAATACGGCCTCGAGGTCTTCCAGGAACTGTTTCTCGTGCAGTGTGGGCCAGAATACTTGGGCTGTACGAGACATGCGTTAGAAGGTGAAAAGTTAGGATACGCGGCAAGAAGCTTACATCGTTGGCAGAAGACGTCCACCAGCTTGTTCGCGACAGGTCGTGTAGGCAGAGCAGCAGCTGGGTGCGCGCTGACCATTGGATAGCTCTTCTTGCGGTCCCTTGTCATGACGATTGACTGCATGCGCGTCATTCTTCTTGCGCGTACTTCTGGGATCAACTCGGATATTCTCTTTGAATCAGTGAAGAGCTTCGCGCCCTGGACAAGCAATCGGGTCATGGCAATGCCACTGCTTGGGCCCAGGTATCGAGGCGTTTCATCGGTGTCGTTCAGCTTCACCAAACCACCAGGGCGCACCATGTCCTCGTCGATGTGGGAGAACTCGTCGTCTTCGTCGGTGTACTGGCGCAGTTCCGCCTCGAGGGCGCGCACCTTCTCTTGAAGCTTGATGACATAGTTGCGGTTGATCTTCTTTCCCTTGGTAGTGTCGAAATACTCGCATACGGAGCCTGCACGTTCGCACGGAAGGCAACGAGGCAGGGTCGGATCGCATCTAGTTTTGCGCTACAGAGGAGGAGAGGTCAACACGGGTCAAAGGGAGGACACTCCTGGTATCACATGGTGGGGGCCAAAACAGGGCGAGGACGGTATACACACCTGACGGCAGCGACAGCAAGCGGTGAGAGTATGGGCAATGCGATTCGAAGGACCATCGCCGTCGTGGTCGTCGCCACGACTAGGCGGCGGACCACGGATCTGCTGGTGGTGGTAGGCGTGAGGCGGAGGCGGCGGGGGAGGATGGTGATGGTAGGGCGGGTTTCGCGCCATCATGTTCATGTTGTTCATGTTGCCCAGGCCATGGCGAAAGACGGCGGCGGCATCCATCGGCCGGGCTAGTAGCTGAGGAGAATCCCCAGCTTAGATGTCGTGAAGGGTCTGAAGAAGTCGCGAGGGCCGGAAGAGGCGGTGCTGCTCTCCACGAAGCTTGCAATGAGCGAGGAAGACCTAGAGAGTCCGGGAACTAGAAGACAGATGCAGTTGGCGGACGACGGCGAATGGTTCACGAGGCGGAGATGGTGGTAGATGAGGGGTTCGATCGGGTACAGGTCGAGGCAGTACGTCTCATGGTTTGACAACGGGTTCTCGTCTTTGGCCAGTGTCTCGGAAGAACGGGCTCGAAGCTATTCGCGCGAGGGGAGAGGATAAGAGGGGCGTTCTTCGTCGCGTGGACTCGGCGGTGGTCGATTGTTTGGTCAGAGGCGTCGAGCATGGGAGACGAAAGGGACGATGAAGGTCCCACTTTGGAGGTCCAAGTCCAAGTCCAAGGACTCACTCGCAAGGTCGTCCGCCCGCACGCCCGCCGACCGCGATCCGCAGACCAGCGGGCAGGGCAGTCACTGGCAGTCAGCTCGCACGCCAAAAAAGGGTACATGGACTTGGGTACCTACACCACACCTCAGCCCATGCCTTACCTTAGGTACCTTACTCCGTACGGATACTCACAGTGAGTGACGGTCGGGCGCAGTTGTCGTGCGGCGTGCATGGTTGGGGGCGCTGGCGGCAGTGGTGGTGCTAGGTGCCTGTCCTGGTGCAGGAGGCAGTGGGGCCTGTGGCTGCCGGGAAAAAAAGATACCTCCGTGACAGCGATGATCACGGCGGGCCATAATGTACCTCTTAAGACGCAAATGCTGGAGAATAGCCCCCGAAGTCCACCAGAGGACGGGGTGCTGATTCGCTAACCACGGCATGTTGGAATCGGACAAGGCGACGGGCAAGGTTCACAGGTACCAAGGGCCAGTAGGGGCGTTTCAGAACCATTGCAGTGGAGATCTTAACAGTAACATTAAGACGGGACGACAGCGCTGTTCCTTCTGGAAGAAAAAAAGGGACGGCTTTCCTTGGCCTGGCACCTGGCCTTGACGGGAGACGTTGGACGCTGGAACAGTAGCAGTGCGCACGGCAGGTGGGCGGGACTCCATTTGAAGTGCAATGTAGGTATCCGTATCGTACTTTGACACTGTACATGCATACATAGTAGTGTACGGGCGCTGGCTATCAGTCAGTCAGTCAGTCAGTCAGTCAGTCTCTTCTCGCCAAGTACCTTATTACTTGACCCTACCAAGGTAAGTTGTGGGTGAAAACGGAGTCGAACAAGACGCCGCCGCCCCCAGGGAACATTCCATAGAGTGCCTACATTGATCACAAATTAATGTGGACAATATGCACTACTCCGGATGGTACAAGCGCCACCGGTAGCCCTACCCAGGGGGCTCTTCCCTGGAGCTTGGAAGATGGGATATTGCCAAGGGAGGGAAGGCCCAAGGACGGACATTTTGTGGAAAGGCATCTGCGAATCCAGAGTGGCATGAAGGTGTTTGGGGCTGCTCTCACAGGCTCACAATAGCCAGAGAAGAGAGAAGGAGGGAACATCCATGAGCAACTTACCCGAGAGTTGTGTCTACTTTGGTTCGGTAAAGACCAGACAGAGATCCATGGATGGTAATCAAGTTTGCGGCGCTCGGAAGAACACCTCAGAAATGGAAAGCAGCTTCCCCCGTTCCCCCCCTTTCCTCCTGCGGCCGCCTTACTCGAGTCGAAGTTGCCATTTGGAGAGCTCCTGCGCCTGTGCTTGTGCTTTCCATCTTGACGGGATCATGCTCCTGCTGCTCCTGCTTCTGCACCTGCTGGCTGCCCTAGGAAGCGGCAGGCCTGGCCCCACCTTTTCCTTCCTCAGTGCGTTCTTTCTTTCCATTGCCCGCGTTCCCGACCATCCGAAGTTCTGATTCGCCGTGTGTCTCCACGCAGACCCCACATCCCTGGGCCACCTCTTGCAGCAGGTGCAGCACACTCACTGTCTGAGCTCCTGTTCTTTCCACAGCGACACAGACTTGAGAACGGGAAGGAACACTGAAGCAGATGCGACTCGGGAAAGGAGGCAGGAGAGGAAAGCGAAGCAGATACGGGAAACAGGAGACGGGACACACGCAGTCGCATCACCTCCTGAGTCCTGGCATTCACCCGTCCTTTCGTACACGTGCAAGTCCAAGTGCAAGTGCAAGCAGCGACTGACTAACCAACTGGGCAGTCAGTCCAAGGTACCTTACTGCGACACGACACGACACGACACGACACGACTCACCTGCTTTTGCAGCCCTTGGTCATTTCCCTCAGCAGCAACCCTTTATCGGTGATTCGGTGCTGCTGCTGCTGTCTCCATGCGCGATCGGCCTGGCGGATAACCGAGCCGGCAGAATTTCCCCATGTTTTTCATTCTGCCCTCGTCCTCGTCCCAGGCTCGCCAGGCCATGCCATGCCATGCCATACCATACCATTCCGCGCCATGCCCACGTCCAGGCCCAGGCCTCGTCACATCATCCGAGCCGAGAGTCAACCATCGATCGTCCAGATCGCGACCGCTCAACACACAGACGACAATTTATTGTTATTTTTGAACAACAACACGAATCAATCAAGAGAAACAAGTCCAAACAGACACGGCACGATACGATGGAAAACATCAACGGCCGAAAGTGCCGCTCATGACGGAGCCATGACTAAACGACCCTCGACCCTCGCCCTCCCCACGTCCACATCACACCGCTGTCTGTCCGTCACAACGCTCCTTGCTCGATTGCCCTCGCGGCTCTGTCCCTCTACCCCGCCCTAAACCTCATTTCGAAGGATTCCCGGCCCTGAGCAAGCCTCTTCTGGACAAGCCCTGCTTCGATCTCTGTTAGCGCTACCACGAACCCAACTGCCTGACGCATGCGCTTCATGCTTTGGCATTCGCCGGTCTGGACTGCACTCAATTTTCAGTTTCTCAGAACGCCCTGCGCTGTTCGGTATACCAATAGTACTTCGTACGGACGGACCGGACTGCACTTGTCACTTTTGACAGCCATTCATACTCGTCCATCAAGGCCCTGAGTAGTATCATCCATGCTAACGCAGCACCACGCACTTTATTCAATATCGCGATCACCATCGTCTGTCAATGCCGCTCCAGTTTATCACAGAAATAAACAGCGAAGCTGTCAGAATTTTTCGCCTTGTGGGACACCAAGCAGCGAAGGGCCCTGCATCACGCAACCCAGGAACGCAAACGATACCCTCGCAACTCAGCTCCTGGAATCCTGCTGGACTGGACCCCTTCGACCCCTTCCCTTTCAGAGTGGGGGAAGGGGATCCCACGGCCCTTCTTTTGCTTCTCCCAGACTCCCACTTCTTCTGCCATCCAGTCTCGGCGAGGGGAATTTGCTCCATGCCCACGGCACCGCACCGGCACCGCACCGCATCGCACCGCACCTTCAGATTGTCTCATCGAACCTGCACGAAGAAAAATATCACCTTGTTTGACCTGCCATGCGGCGCGTGGCTGTCTGGCTCTGGTCTGGCCTCTCCACCGCCACGGATGGCGCAAACTGAGTCACTTCGCCCTTCGCCGCTGGTTTATTGTTCGTCTGCCGATGAATGAGCCGCTACTCTTATCTACACATTCGCGAGCTCCACGTACCCTCGCGTCTGCGCCTGCGCCTACGTCTACAGTACGTACGTCCGCGCCTGCGTCCGCGTCCACGTCCATTGTGCCCTGGTCTCCGGTCTCCGTCCCCCGTCTTGTTCGTCCCGAGTCACCTGTAGCCGCTATTCCCGATTTGGTGATTCGCACCCAGGTACCTTGGCACTCAACGCCAGAGACGAGACCACCTAACCCCCAGCAGGCACTGAACGTTTGACGGAGTCCGATGTACCCGCCGTACTTTGAACGACGCTCGCTCTCGTCTATCTCGAAAATGGCTTCCAAGGTCAAAAGGGAACAACAGGGGATGCCAGACGGTGGCCCCGAGCCGAGAAAAGCTGAAGACGGTGCCTGAGTTTGCGGCATCCCGCAGTGTAGATGCTGTGCATTGCGCAAGACGGCAAGTCATCTGATCAACGAGAAGAAGCGTGGGGCCAGCCAGAGGGACTGGCGCCATCAAAACGCCTCTGTTGGCCCAACATGTGCCTATCACAGCCCTCGACAGCCGACATGGACGGTCTCGGTCAAGGTCAAGGACTCCAAGGTCGCGCCCAACTGACAAGGAGGCCGTCTTGGATGTGAGACGGGCCCGAGCAGAACCTTATCACCACGACAGGCACCCTCCTTTCTGGCGCAGGACGTCTTCTGATTGATTCTGCGCTGCTTCTTCGCCTTCTCAAGGTTGTCGTGTGTTGCCCTGAGCGATAGTTCGTCTGCTATTTTTGACCCCAAACTACTGCGTATTGCGTTTATCGGCTTGAAATTACGTCGTATGCCTCGATGAAATCTTCCATGTCGGCGCTCCCGACGGGCACATCCGCGCACAAGAGTTGCCAAAAAGTCAGAACCCCGGCATGATGCAGGCCAATTTTCGACGTTCAGCAGGACGTGAGTGGCAGTGGCCCAGGGGAAGGGACCCGGGGCGGGCTTTATCTTGGGAAAAAGAGGGCAAGGGGCAGGGGAGGCTTGCAAGCGTCGTCGTCAAGTCACTTTGTACCTCCCTGCCCCAGCACGGAGCAGCTCTGGTGGTGCTTTCCAGGGCAGTGAGTGCTGAGTATCCCGCAGGTACATCCGTACATACAAAGTAGGTATGTGAACGGAGCCCAGGCGGGGTAAAGACGGTGTTGCAACAACCTGGCCGTCGCACAAGAGAGGGGAAGAGTCGTGTCGAACTCGACTGTGCCGTCGATCCCTCCTCTCCAAAGCCCAAGCAAGACCTACCTCGAGACAGCGCCGTTGCTTGCGACCAGTACAACCCCGCGGAATACCGATTTGCGAATTCCGTGTCTTCTTGCAGTCTACATCCCCCTAACTTCGCAGACGGTATACGAATACGTACAGAGGGACAGACAGACGGGCGGCACTGCTGCTATCTATTACCCATCCGCTTGCAAGGGCCCGAGGTGAACGACTCGCGCGCCGTCTCGTCTGGAGCGGCTGACCTGGAGCTCAACCCCCTCGCTCTCGCACTCCTGCTGCGCTTCGTCACGCATCTGCTGCACTTCTGCGCTGCAGATCACTCCCTGACTGCGAGATACCTACCAACGCTTCGTGCTGCTTCCCAACAGCCGCAAAGCTTCTAGCCGCCTCTTAATCGCATCACCACTGCAACAGTGACCTACCTGCCGGACGCATCCAAGCAGTTTAAGCTTCAGCTCCAGCTCCTGAACCAGTCGACAGCCGACGCGCCACTGCAGCATACGCGCGACCTGGCGCTTGCAATCTGACGACCTGTTCACTACCGGGCTCCGGGCTCTGCTACCCACGCTGCAGCCTTGTCTGGACCTCCAAAGTCCGACGACAACCCGGCCTTCTGCCCGCTTACGTTCATCTCGTCCCGACTTCATCATCTTTGCTCACCCCGGCCCCTTTCCCAACGTTCATCACCGACGTCATACTAGATATATTTGGCACCGCCCTTATCGCCAATCAATCCGTCTGCAGCTCTCCGGAGATCAATATCATAACCGCGTGGGTATCTCAACCGCTTGCAGTCGACAACTATCTCTGTAGTGCGGCGTCGAGGTACGGCACCTCGCACCCCGTCGCATCTCATCGCTCTCAATGCCGCGATCAAGTTTCTCAGATAATCCGTTGCTGCGGGTGTCGCGGCCCGTCTCAGCGTGTTCGCGATGTGAGTACCATGTTCGCGCGGCTGACTGCTTCTACTTCATGCAGAGCTAACATTGCCCCACAGGTCGAGCCGCAAAGGTCAAGGTACATTTGATCATCCTCAGCTGCCCAGCCTGACGTATCAAAGAGGAAATGCTGATGAATAGGTTTGCTACTCTAGTGTGATGGAAAGCTTCCAGCTTGCACCGCCTGTGAGAAGGCTGGCCGTGAGAATGAGTGCTCCAGTGCTAATGACCAGTTTGCTCGAGGCAAAGAGAGGAGGTACGCTCTTCAGAGAGCCTTCATCAAGGCATAGATCGCTGATGAATCGCAGCTACGTCGCCGCATTGGAACTGCGAATCGAGAAGTTGGAGAAGCGCTTAAAGTTCGCTCAAAATCGGAAGGCTTCGGTCAGCAATCATATTAACGACGAAGCTGCTCCTCCGGCCGATCGCAAAGACTCATTAGCCAACATCCGAGCTGCCATCCACCGAAAAGCCGCACGTAGTAGAGAAGAGTCTGATGTCAACGCCCTTGTATCCGATTTTGGCTTTCTGTAAGATGGTCCCATAGCTCTGTTTCTTCTTCCTCACTGACACCTGACAGCTCGGTCAACGCAACAACCCGTGACTTTGAGCCATCCCTCAGCAACATGACGTTTGCTCGCTTGGTGTTGGCGGCAGCGACTAACGACAAAGTTCCTGATCCGACGGAAGACAGTTTCCCAACGAGAACGGACGCCGCGGCCACCATCGACTATTACATGAACAACGTTCATGCCCTGTTTCCCTGCTTCCCCAGGGACCATGTTTTCAACGTTTTGGACGCGTTCTATCAAGAAGACGAGAGAGTGAAAGAAAAGCTTCAGGACTCCGACTACTGGTTGCTGTACATGGTCCTGGCCATCGGCTACTCCGCCCAAAGCAGAAACAAAGACGACGAGTGCTATCGCCGTGGCCTTGACTTTGTCGCTCGAGCATTGCCGTTTGCCGATAAGGCGCTGATGCCCGGTTACCCAACACAAATCTCATCCCTCATTCTCTTCACACAGTATTCTATGCTGGACCCGGCTCACTTTGACAGCTGGTATCTGATTGGGTTCGCAAGCAGGGCAGTAGTTGATTTGGGATTTCACCAGGACCCGCCTCAGCTGCAGGTTCCCGACAAAAACGCCCAAGATTTAAGAAGGAGAATGTTTTACTGCGTTTACGCGCTTGACAGGTATGCTTTTCCTCCATTTCGTTCTTTGTAATACTTTCTGACATTGAGCGTAGAACAATCAGTATGAGCCGCGCCCGATCGTTCTCGTTCACGGACGATTCAGTGAACGTAGAGTACCCAAGCCCTTCGGCACCACCATCCGGGGCCATCACTGGAACTCAGTCTGCCGATCCGGCGCTGCTTCTGTTCCAGCTCAGACGCGTTCAGTCGGAGTGGTATCAAACCCTGCACCAGGGAGACTCAGCGCCGCTCCCCGATCCTGCTTCTTTCATCTGGCAAATGTGCCTCGAGATGAGAGAGTGGCACGAAAACCTGCCCGAGAAGGACAGTCTTCCGGCTGGCATTCGGGAGCTATTTGAGCTGGAGCTGAGGCATAGCTACGTCTATTGCCTCGCGCCTAGTGATCGCTCTCCTCACCTAACCGACTACGCCCGAAAGCTGATCTTCGAACACGCCATTGCATACATGAACACCATTCATGCTGTCGCCCATAACTCCGTCAACCCGGCTTTCTACACCTCTCTTGATGCGCTCAAGGTCTATTTCGTGGCAATGCAGTTCTTCACTGTCTTCAGTGCTGCCCGTGAACTTCTGCTCTCTGAACAGCGCATCATACCGCCCATCACACGCCCAGGGACAGCACCTCCTCCTCCTTTACCACACCGTCAAATGGGTGGCGAGGATAACGTAGACAGGAGCATACGATGCTTACAACAAGTTGTGGAGACTCTCGGGAAATTCTCCGAGAGGTTTGATATCGCTTCATCTTTGAAGGATGGGTTTGAAAGTATATCATCGGAGTTGTTCTCGTGGCTACAGGTCCGACGACAAATGAGAGATCAGCAACCGCAACAGCAGCACCATCAACATCAGCAGCACCAACAGATGCCTCCCGGCCCGTCGCCACCGCAGCCTCAACATCCTACTCACCCGCCTCACCCTCATCCGCAGGTGCTCATGACACACCCGCAAATGCAGATCCCCGGCATGATGCCACAGCCTGGGCAACAGCCAATGATGCAGTACAGATGGGTTGGTGATGGCTCGGGTCAGATGATGCCTGGGGGCCAGCCTGGCCCAGGTGGCCCCCCTAGATGAGACATTGAGTTAGACTGGTAGTGATTGCGTCGGCGCGTAGGTTAGAAAAGTACACCGGGACACCCTGTATTCTTAGATTATGAGGAAATGCTTAAAGGATTCTGAGACCAAGTTACCGTCGCTGACTTTGACACATGGCTGCGGGCTACACACTTCTCTCTAGCCCTGTGTCTAATATCCCCTAGCTCCCCCTGTCGATGGCTCTCTCTGGCCCTCCTCTTGCGACCAGTTCTATAGCCCTCTGGGCGATGTGACTAACTTGAGCCTTCTGGTTGTATCCCTCGTAGCTCTCTACCTGGGCCCAATGGCTGACCTGGACCGTCTATATAGTTAAACATATCAAAATCTACAATGTCTAGAATGTCAACAGGAGATCCTTCCTCTGTCAATACATTGAGATTAAACAAATCGGGGGACTGTGCGTTGTCTGGGAAGTTCTCGTCTTCGGTTTGGGAATGTTGGGCACGAGGTTGCAGCTCGCCATATGGATGAGGTATCTGGTAGTCATCATCTTGTGTCGAAAGATCTACCATAGACGCATAAGGTTGTGGATTAGCCATGAAGTCTTGGTCGCTAGGATGACAAGTGGCTTCGGCCCCCTCTGAGTACCCAAGTAGGTACTGGTTGAGTGCAGTCTCCGCGGCGGACATCAACCCTCGGTTGCTGTGAAGCCATTGGTATGTATGAACGGTATCTCGTCGGCGGTGGTAGACTTAGTATTGGGCGTGCATTGCTGACTTGGTTCTGAGTGGAGATGGCGGATAACTCCCTTGAATGCCAGCAGCTGAGGCTCTGCTGCCCCAGGGACCGGGTCAGAATCGAGTACACACGAGTTCGGAGGTTGGATAACTTACCTGTCTACTATTGGACCATAGAGCATCGTGGAGGATATCCGCGCAAGAAAACGAACTTTGTAGTGCCGATTAAATGATTAATGACATGGCCAGGAGGAGGCTGAAGCAGCACAGTGAGGGAGGGCCGAGAGCAGCGGGGATGGGTGTGGTTCTGGTTTGGTGAGTGTTCTTCTACTTCCCAACTGGCGGTATCAAGTGCGTAAACCTACGTCAGCAAGCATGCAGGCGGCTTTGATGAAGAGTCTTGCTATCCGGGCGGATGCTTCTAGCTAACCGGGCGGATAACTAGGTACCTATATCAGGTCTTATAGTTAATTGTATCTCGGTTAACTTCTATTATTTTCGTCGCTATTCCTATCCCTCTCTCTGTCCCTATTATTATCGTCGTCGTCGTCGTCGTCGTCGTCGCCGTTAGTGTCGTTATATTCACATCTACACCCGCCCGGTTAGCTAGAAGTATCCGCCCGGATAGCAAAACTCTTGATGAATGTCAGTCGTTCATTGCTTTTGTGGCTGATGTCTGCGCCAACCATAGGTGGCAGCATTGAGTTAGGTGGTGTTCACAGGCAGGCTGTATCGACAGGGAGGTGTCCACATGGAGTCAAGCTGCATTAACAGACTCAGAATTGCCCCATCAATGGCTCGTAGGGAAAGCCTCATGAGATGGAATTCTGGTCGGGATAGAGAAGGTGGAAAGGCGCAGCCCGTCTCGGCTAGCTTCACAACTTTTGATTACTACCAAAAGAGTCGGACTCGATGCGTGTCAAAATGCACTTTCAAGATGGATCAAATCCATCAGCTCTTCGACACCATCGAATACCGTAATAGCCCGGCTATTCCCTGTGGGCGTTTCTCCAACGTATTCCTCAACACATCCATCCGCAAGGCAGAAATCTGGAGGGTAAGTTCGCCCTCTTGCGTACCTGACTGGGGAATACTCCAACAGTTGGATCGAGGGCATATCATAGCTTAAGCTGTGCTGACGACCGTAGGTTGGCGTCTCGAATGAGAATCATGAAGCTGCGACTTTGCCCCGAAAGGTTACGATTACTGCAGACGAGTACTCCTCTGAGCTCACGGCATTCTTCCGACGCCCTGTTCTCAGCAAGGACTGTGGCCGTTTTGCCAATCGCTACCTAGACGTCCTCTGTGACGCCGCGCAGACGAAGTTCATCTTAATCCACTACGAGATGAGCAAGACGGCGGTTGGAATTGCTGCGGCGCTGGTGGTTGTCTTCTGGTTACTTCTCAGTGCCCTCATTGGTGTTGTCCCAAAGAGACCGGAGACCGTAGTGACGGTCGCTGGTGTTGGACTTGGAGTCATGGCCTTGTTTGTGGCTGTCATGAAGGGGATCCAGAAGTAGGTTAACTTGCAATGTGTCCCACTACACTAGGAGGACCTGAGAGATTTTCGAGAGTGCTGTTCATTACTTCTTCTTTCATGTACTTACAGCAAATGTTTATGGTATTGTAAGTTAAATGTGCTGAGCAACTGGCAACTCACATAGCAGGCAAATGAATTTGCGCCACTTTCTATAGCTACTGTGTCGCTGCCGGCAGCCTCGAGTCCAGCATCGATCTGAATCTCCGAGGTTGTATTCTGTATATATGAGAGATCTCTGAGTTAACATCAATAACCGTATCTTTCCAGAGCTGGTTCATGGACCATGGAACGTCGGGTCGAAGCCGTCGGACCCGGCACGGCACCCGGATGTGTCAACGGGTAAAAGGCGGGGCGCCACTGCTTATCCACATGTCACTTCCCCCCAGCTCGGCGCGGTGATGACTATCACCTGAGTCAGCACGTGACCCAGTATCGGCCCCTCGATAGGTACCTCGATGGAAAGAGCAAATCAATCATCTCCAGGAATGACTTACAAAGGAATTTTGCTGCCGAGGACTCACGAAACCGCCGAGGATTGGGGCGTCAATCAACACCTTTACAGTACACACATCGATACCAGCATGCTTTATCCGAAATAACTAAGATTGCTACCATGAGCTCAATATCAATTGGTCAATAATTCCCCACCATCAACGTCTCTCGCGTCTCGAGTCTGTGCCGTGTGCCTTGGGAATTCGACGACAACCTTTTGCGACTCGACGTAGCAGCACGTTGCAGACCGGACAACCCTGTTCTTCAACAGCTGTGAACATGGCAAAGAAGAAGACTAAGCAGCCCGTGTCCGACGACGTCGACGGTGGTGTCCCCAGCGGAAGCGCATCGCAATCGTCGTCCAATGGTTCTTCTAGGGGTCGAAATGCCTCGAGCGCTGTCGCGGACAATGTTCCGGCGCTGATTATCTGTCGCAACAAGTCCGTCTTGCCCCTCGTGTCGATGCCGTTGTCTCCCTGTTCTTGCGCGGTCTCCTCGCCGGCGGAAGCGCAATGCGACACGGACACCCGGCACTGCTTTTCTCAAACCCGGCATGGCTGACCACTGAGCGACAGGCATTGGCGCTTTATCTCCTCCTTTCATGGCCCATGGCTACAGATGCCCATCGAGATCCTCGAAACGATTGCGAACATCAACTACAATACCCCGCGCCCGCGCCCCATCGATCCCGCCGTCTTCTTCGACCTCCTCAAGATCCGCCGGCTCGTCGACGAAGCCACAACCCTTGCAGTGCGGGCAGCTAGTGATATCGCCTCACCGACGTTGGCAAATCTTCATGGAGGATTGAATTCACATACGGCGCTGGGGTATGGTGGGCATGGTGCAAAATTAAGCAGAGAACGCAAATTCCGAATGAGAGAGCAGGCCAGCCAGAAGCTGGCCCGCGCATATCGTTTGGACGAGATCGCCTGCAGCGTTGCTACGATGCAGGGAGCATCAACGCTGGAGGAGATCGGGTCTCTGGTGTTGCAGCGCAGCAAAGAAGATCCCGATGCGAAATACGTCCACTTTTTCCATGAAAAGATACCCTCAAGACAACTGGCGGAGTGTACTAGTTTGCAACCCTTGGACGATATCATATCTGCTAGGCCGACCGAGGGCGAGGCACTGCGAACCAGGGCTACCGTGAGGATATTCAAAGACGACTACGAGGGGGCTGCTCAAGACTTAAGTAGCGCGCTGCAAGTGCACCGCTTTCATCAGCCACTTCACCGGCCACCATCGTCGCAGGATCTACAGCTAGCCACTGGATCCCGAAGACCCCCGGACGTGATTCTGACCGAGGAGCAGCAACCTAGCAGCTTGGAAACACAGTTGCTATTTCAGCGCGCTGGGGTATACTTGACAATGGCATGCCAGCATGTCGTTGACGGCCTCCCTGAGGCAGCTGCATCTCCGCGGACTGGTAGCTCGAAGGAAGCATCTCGTGATGCCAGTCCCGGAGGCGAAGGCCCGTCAGACCAGCCTCCAGAGCCTACTTCGGCAGAGAAAGAGGCAGGACGCCAACGTTTGGAGAAACGTAAAATCGTGAAGACGTACGCCAAGAGAGCTCTGCGCGACTACTTGGCCTACCTGTCCAAATTCGAATACACCCCTGATTTGCCCCTGAGGGTGACAAGAGAGTTCACTGAGAAGGTTAACCTCGCAGCTCACGGCATCCGTCACCCTCGAGTCCCCGACTCAGGGCCTGCCCCTTATTACAAAACTTACCCCTTATCCGATCTGTTCGCTGCCGTCCCTCCCGCAGATATCCCGCCGTATCCCTCTCAGGAACTCGTGCGTCAATCTGGCCCTGCCCAGCCGTCCGAGCACGAGGCCATTACATACCATCCCTTGCTCACGGATGCTCTTCATTCGCTTCTTCTTTGCCATTGCCTTGTTCAAACATCTACGAAAGAGCTTCTACGCCACGCGCACATGGTAGCTCGACTAGCGCGTCTTGCTGACGGATACCCGATCTTTCAAGCGAGTCGATCTCCAGCGAGAGCAGATTGGATTGAGGTACTTCGAAGAGCTGGCAACTGGATTTCAATGACTTCTTCGTGGGAACAACTTTGCGCCCCTGCACCGCTACCAATACTAGATGTTGCCATGGCTGAGCACCAGAACAAGATTCAGTCGTCTCCGAAGGCTGCTGCCCTTGCGGCTGCGTCAATCACGAAGGACAGCAACACGCTGGCTCATGTTGGGGAGAATGAGGAACAGCGCAAGGAGCGGATTCGTCAGCAGGCCATCATGGACTCCCTCGACGACGATAGAGTCGTTGACGAGGCAAGCCTTCGTGCTGCTATTACTGCTCGTCAGAAGCGAGCCCAGGAGGATCACGACTACTTACAAGGCATCAAGAATGGTTTCAATGGGAAGCAAGACACGGGTCTCTCTGGCCAGCCTTCACCTGCCTTGCGGAGGTGGAGTGTCGATGATGGACGAGAATATCCCATATTGACTGAGCGCGCCGCTGCAATTGCCCGCTGGGTGCTTGAGGCACCCACGGTGAGCCTGGGAACGGCCAAGCGGAAGAAGAAGTCGGGCCCGAAAAAGGACAAGGCCCCAAACAGGTCGGAAGCGGCGACGAGCGGTATGGCTAACCTGGCCATCAGCGAAGCTGGTAGAGCTGTAGACGCGCAGGCATAGGGTAGCCTTTCCGAATCGCACAAACGAGTTGGATCCCGCTGTTTAGTCATGATATATATATACATTAGAACAGGTATCAGCCAACCGCTTAAGCGTTGCCAGCCAAGCTCTGCGACAATCCCAAAGAATCACAAAGTTTCACGGGCATCATTCAATCTCAATTACCCCCGTGCATTACTAATTCGGTCTCAACAAATGATGGTCACGTATTGGCATGTAGCGACTAATCGTTGACAACTTCAAGACTTGCGATTGAGGGTATAGCGCGACCGGTCCCGGCTTAGCCGTTGGACCGATTCAACATTACTTGACAAATACAGCAAACACATTACTCATTATCCCAGCTCCTTCAAACAACTTCCTTCCTCTCGGTCTGCTGGACCTGAGCCCCGTCCTTCTCAGAACCGGAAGCGGTACCGGGGTGTTGGTTGTCGACACCCATGATCTGGCCTCCCTTCTCAATGTGGTTGGCGCCGCCAAAGAGCACATCAACCTCCTCCAACGGGATCTGCTTCGTCTCGGGGATGAAGAAGTACACGAACACGCCCAGGACCATGTTCATTCCCATGAAGAAGAAGAGACACTTGAGGCCCTCGTTGGCGAGGAAGGTAGGGAAGAACTGCTGGAAGATGGTGTTGGCGACGTTCTGCATCTGAGAGCACATGCCGACGGCCTGGGCGCGGACGTTGACGGAGAAGATCTCGGAGGTGTACATCCACGTGGTGGCGCCCCAGGACGGCTTGTAGAAGAAGGTGAAGAGGAACAGCAGGAAGACGATGGCGATGCCGACGGACTCGCTCTTGGTGCCGTCGGCGGCGGAGGGCGTCTTGAGGCCGACGATGGGCACGATGAGCATGCAGATGGCCATGCCGGCGGCACCGACGATGAAGAGCCAGCGGCGGCCGAAGCGGTCGGCGGTCCACATGGCGTTGAGGGTGAAGAGGATGCCGCAGGTGGCGTTGAGGGCGTTGATGAGGTTGATGGTGTCGTCCGAGGGCCAGACCTTCTTGTAGATGGCGGTGGAGTAGCTGTTGAGGGTGCCCTGGCCGGTGAGCTGCTGGCCGACGTTGAGGACGAAGGCGAGGTAGAGGCGCTTGCGGATGGAGGCGTCCTTGAAGAGGGCGGAGTAGCTGCTGCTGATGGCCTCCTTCTCGTACTCGACGGCCTCGCGAATGGTGAGGAGCTCCTCCTCGACCTCCTGCTCGGTGTCGCGGATGCGCATGAGGGCGGCGCGGGCGGCGTCGATGTCGCCCTTCTTCTGGACGTACCAGCGGGGGCTCTCGGGCTGGAAGGGCAGGGCGATGATGATGATGATGGGGACGAGCATCTGGAAGATGACGACCATCTTCCAGTCCCACTCGCCGAGAGAGGCGCGGTGCTTGGAGCAGGCGTAGTTCTGTGTGATGTGTTAGCCAACTAAGAAGGTGACGTATCGTCTGGGGAAAAGGCTTCTTACAATCCAGTAGGCGATGAAGCTGCCGACGCTGTAGAACATCTGCCAGCAGGCCATGATGTGGCCACGGATCTGAGAGGGCGCAACCTCGCCGATGTAGACGGGGCCGGCGGTGAGAGCCATGCCCTGTCCGAGACCGATGATGACACGACCGGCGATGAAGACTCCGAGCTTGTGGTGAGGGGTGAAGGTTTGCATGAGGGTTGCGATGATGGTGACGAAGCAGCCGATGGCCATGCCCCAGCGGCGACCGAGTTGGTCGGCCTATGAAGAATGAACGTTAGATATCTGAATTCAAGAGTGGTGCTGTGTTGAGGGTCGTGAACTTACCAAGGGACCACCGATGAAGAAACCGGCAACGATAGCACCGATGGTGTAGGCCGTGTTGACGAGACCGATCAACTGCGTATCCTTCTTGAGGTCGACGTCGACCCAGGCGAGCCAGTTCTTGGAGCCCTGGAGGGAGTTGTAGACGGAGGCATCGTACCCGTAGAGGACCATGCACATGGCCGCCATGAGGGAGATGTACCAGTTGTACACCCTCTTGCTGGTGACCGCCATCTTGAACGACCTGGTTGCTGCTGTTCCGATAAAAAGATGGCTCTTCGACACGATGGGAGCGTTCTGTCGTCTAGGTCTAGAGGCAGGCTGATAAAGACAGAAGAATGCGTGTTGAACAACTCCAGCAGAGAGGTGAAGAGAGAGATCAGGCCATGAGTCAAAAGAGAGATGCGAAGCTTGTCTTTAAAGGTTTGATAACAAAGGTGACTGACCCCAGTCTCATCCAAAGCAAACTAAACTAAACCCTCGAATCCCCGCAAAAAAAGGACCAAATTTCCCTTCCTCCCCCAATCCTCCCCCAAATTCCCCCGTCTTCGTTCCCCTCATTCCCCGGGTCTAGATAGCGAAGAAGGGGGAAGACGAAGGGGAGGGGATAGGGTTCCCCATAATTTGCATGTTCGAGTCGCCGGGGCTAGCGCTGGTTCCGGGGGAGTGGAGGTGGAGTTTCTATGGCTCTCTCTCTGCGGCGGCGTTAAAGAGGCAGTCAGGGTAAAGGACCGAGTGCGGTGGTTGAAGCCATCGCCGCAGGGTATGATGTGCCTGGGGTCGTTGCTCATCGAAAGAGGTGTGCGTGTGTGAGCTGCACAGGGGGATATCTTCACACCCTCTCCATTCCGCCGCTCATCCGTCCAACAGCACAGCGAGCCGAGAACATGGGAGCAGGTCCGACGGGACAAGACGAACCAAGAGATGCGGCGACATCCATCAGCAGAGAGAGGAAAAAGGGCAGACCCGGAAATCTCTTGGCGCCGCGCCGCGTGTGGCACATCCGTCCGTCTTCCCCAGAACGAGGGCCCCCAACATCAGCCATCCCTGTCAAGGGCCGTTCTGGGGTCGAACTGGCGGAGAAACCCCATGCCCAAAACTTCCACCAATGGTAATTTCACCTTTTGTTCTGGCGGCGGCGGCGGCGGGCCCTCTCCAATCGCGTTAAAGTGGGCGGGCGAGTGGAAACGGACAGGACGATTCGAACCACCGCGTGGTGGTGGCTGGTCTCGGTCTGGGCAAACGCTTGTTTTTGGGCGTTTTCTTTCCGCCCAGCCCGCCCATCCATCCACACGCCTGCGTGTGTTTCGACGTGCAAAAGACCGTTTGTGGATTTGCAGTAGAGTCAGCGGGTTCACTATCAGATTCGAGAAGGAGACGAGGTCGAAGGTCATGCGGCCCACGCCTTATCGCGGTCCGTTGACGCGTGCGCTTCTGCTGGCAAGGCGGATGATGGCCCTTGGCGACGCAGGTCGTCCACCCACCACCTCGCCGACTCCAGATGCCGATTCCCGTCTTTGCGCACGCCTCTCCGTGAGCCCAGTCAGTCATCTTCATCTCTCCTCTCATTGTGTCTGTATCATGATGCTTTCTCTGAATATTCGTCCTCTGCTGGTAAACAGAGATTCACGACAATCTCCATCTCCTGCGTTGACAAGCTGCAAGTCAAATACATTAAAGACGCGAGAGGCTCGGGAGTGCATGTGATGACAACGACTAGTTGGTCAGAGAGAGAGTAGCAACAGCTGAGAAAGAATGGGTCTCCCGGCGCCAAAATACGCGAGGTTATCTCTATGCCCCATTTATTCCCGCTCTCTCATGCAACGACACGAAGAAACGGGGCCCGGTCAGTCAGCCCTCGTCTTTCACATGATGGTCCGCCCTGCAGCTGCGTCTGGTCTGACTAGAAAAGCATCGGCAGCGCGCCGTTCATTCTTATTCCCTTTCCTTGCAAAACTCTCTGCTTCAATCAATCCGAACATTCAAGATAGTGATGAGTTGACATAAGCTTTCTTTGCGGCTCATTGCCCAGAGAACACGGGGCACTGTAGGACAGCCAAGACCATTTCATCCGCGGATCCCGTGTTGGCACTGCAAGCCACCCGATGCTGCCAAGGCGTTCGATATCGCTCACTGCTGGCCGTTGTGACTGTGAACACCTGCCTGAAAGGCGAACTTGATATCATTTCCTTCCCAAGCGCCTTGGCGAGATTCGTCGTGGTGTGCTCGCGCATCCCAACAGTCCGGTCAGAAGACATCAGCCTCAGGCCGACTTCTTCTCTCATCAATCTCATCCCGCCGGCACAATTTCTTCAAACTCCCGGAAAGCATGTCAGATTTCTCCGCCAGGAAGCCCAGCATGACTCCAGCTTTTAGTTGCCGTCTTCTCCGCGTCCACCAAAATTTCCCAAATCTCCCCCGCGAAAACCCCAACAATCTGGAGCAAGCTAGAGGAAATCGAACCATCTGACATCCTAAAAATCGCGGAGTCCCCAACTTATTTCGAGGAGAATCCGGCGCCGCCTGCTGTCTGCGAGGCAAGCTAAGTATAAGCTACACCCCTGGAGCTGGCACAGGGGCCGGGCCCGCCCTCGGACGCGGGCTGTGATTGATGGAAGAAATCAGAGCATTCCCCAGACGAGCGGCGTGCTCACCCGTAGGCAAAAGCGGAATTAAGAGTGCAGGCAGGATGCGTCCACGCCTCGACACTAACATCAGGTCGCCGGTGACGGTGAAGGAACGACGGCTTGTGGGGAAACAGAGGCGAGAACGAAGGAGGCAAATATGTCCCAAACCGTCCATAGGCAGGCAATGGCAGAACAGCAAACAGCCTGTCAAAGGGTCTGGCGGGCTGACGCAGCCTGCAATCCACTACCTTCTTGCATGCTGCACATGTACAATGTACGCACATACCGATACATACGCACGGCAGCAGAAATGGAAAGACGGGGCTGATAGGGGGCATTGTCGGCCTTGGCCATTCTGCGATCGTTGGGCATTCGATTATGTGAATTCATTAGCTTACCGAGAGGATGGCACCATTCCACTCGGCCTCGGGCTTCGGCAGCCATGGGGTCGCGCTAGTTTCCGGTGATGGGAGGGAAGGGTCAGGTGTCTTGGATATCTGATAGAACGGTTCAGAGATGAGTTGGAGAGTCCTGACGCGTCTGTCATTGACCGCTCTACTTTCGTCGTCGTCCTTGCCGTCGTACTTTTCGCCGTCCTTATCCTCGTCCTTGTCTTCGATTCCTTCCTATCATCGTCTTTTATCCACATGCTCGGTTATCTCTGTAAAGCTTTGACCCGGCATTCAAGGAAGTCCAGTTCTTCCATTGGGTCTTTGACGTTGTCCTTCAAAGAGTTACGATGTTGTCTTGTTTGAGAACACTAGATAAGTAGTCTGAAAACTGACTGTCGGATCCAGTAATTTTCCAGCACGAAAGCCACGAGACGGATTCCATTTCAAGCCAACCTAGAACCCCTATCGAGCAGATGTCAAAATCTCATGATCATCAGCAGAAACCGAGAGACTTTATTTCCACGAGCATTGTCACAAGCCACGAACCCTTCCCGAACCCGAGCTTTACAAGGCGTCCAGGAGCTCGGCGTGTGTTATGGTTCTGGCAGAAGACACATAGTACAGCTCGACGACCCTCTCATCCGTATGACAAGGGCCTTAAGGACAACTTTGACAGATCAATCCGCAGAAAATACACGCCGACGCCTTGCCTACCCCGAGATGACAGACCTCACACCCAGATGACGACTCCACAGACGTTACATCGATTGGAATAATTCGAAGAATGCAAACATGCTTTGCGGTTTCGCGATACACTACCCTTGTCAAATATGACCCCTTTGCCAGGAAGTGCCGTTCTTGGGCGGCTATCACGAGACGCCATGCCAATTTCTGTTCAACCATAAGCTGCAAGTGCTGGCTCGATTACGAGTGGTCATCGAGACGATTCTCGTCACATATCTGGAGAAGTTAGTTGCAAGAGTATCCCGACCGAAAGTTGGCGGCGTTGTTGCGTCTGTACCGTGATCATGCCCTTTCATGCATATCATCCTCAAGCCCACAACCTAAGCAGTCTCTACGACCAAGTTCAGACGACTTTATTGATTAAGTATCAATATGATGTCTCATATAATGTGTCCTTGCTTGAAAACGAGTTGGCTTTTCAAGCTGCATCGTGCCAGTCGTCCATGGGGAAGGAAAACTATGCGATACAACATGCAAGTATTCGCCAGCTTCCAGCAGAGATGTCGATATTCCCACCCTGCGCAAAGTTGCGAGCCTCAATGCAAAGCTTTTTGCCTAGCGTACAAATTTCATTCCGATGGTGTTGGACGAGTCTTGATAAGCCGCGATGTGTGGGAAGACGGAGATAGTGATACCCAAGATCCATGAAAGATACAATGAGATATGCTACTAGCAGAATATGCACATGTTTCGACATGAGCAATCTGGGCTTTTACTATTGGTGTCTTCGCAGTTTTTGATTCCTCACTGTGAGACAAAGGATTCAACTTCTGGTTCCGCTAGATCTTGAGACAAATCAGTGTTGAAGACATCACAAACACTACCCGGACGCTCATTCGCACCTTTCCCGTGTTTGGGTGAGTAGGCTAACTGCAGGAAGGCACGACCCTGGCGACAAACGCTGCTTCATTTTACAACAAACGCTTTCACCTGCTGCCTACTTTGGGGAAGAGGTCTCAAAAAAGTTCTTCGCCTTTTCTTTTCGCCTTCGACACCAACAAACAAGCCAATTTCTCTCGGTTTTCACACTCTACCAGCATCGCAAATTCATCATCCAAAATATCGGTAGGCGATTGCTCCCATCTATCTTGACCTCATTTATTGACTTTTTGGTCAGGAAGTACACCTCTGCAGCTACCACAACGCTCGTCTGCTGCCTCCGCCCACACGTGGCTTCCACCTCATGTCGAACAAACGGCCACCGGTGGCCTCCTTCGCCCCCGAGGAGGGATCGGAGCCCATGACACTGAAGCGAACACACTCTGAGAAGATCGGCTCGGTATCTCTCCCCTACGAGGTCTTCCTGCGCATTGTCGAAGCGCTTATCGAGGACATTTTCGACTGGGAAGAGCCAGTCGATTGGGATCTCAGATACCAATATGATTCCTCGTCCAGGATTTTCGTTCAGGAGAATCGCGATCGATATGGATTCTTCCCGACGAACTCACAGACGATTCGCTGGTCACGATCCCGACTTCCTTCTCAGATCAACTACGAAACCCGCCAGATGGTCAACAGAGTGCTTCCCCGGGCCGCCATGCTAAACCAGGACGGAAGCGTCGCTTGGATCGATGCATGGCTGCGCCCGGACATTGATGCTTTCATTCCCTTCTACACCAAGTCTCCTGGTCTCGACTTCAACCAAATGTGCTTCAATGCAGCTTTGACTTACCCATCCTCCCGGAACGCATTTGTTAATCACATCGAATACATCCGTCTCCAAGGTTACGACTGGATCACCGACGTCAATGACAACGATCTCGCCGCGCTCGCTGCCCTTCCGAATCTTCACGTGATCCAGATGGAGGTTCGCCGCATAATCTACCTTTACATGGGACAGCCTGTTCACTTCGGATTCCGCCGGATCAACTATGAAGCTTTTCCTTGCTTAGGTGAATTGGTGGTGATTTGGGGTGAGAGTTTCATGAAGAAGTTTTCGCCCATGCAGGACAAAGGCGTCAGGCTCTACGGTGCAATGCAGGATTGGCCAAAGATAGAGATTCGTGGCACCAAGGAGGGAATTCTGGGCCGGATTCTGGGAGCTAATTGCAGTTGCTGCAAGCCAGACGAGGGTGTGAGGGAGGTGAAGGTTGAAACCACGGACGAGTGGGAATGGGATTGGAATCCCTCCAGGTACCTTACGAGACGTCAGAGATATATCATGGATTATGTTGGTCTGCTGTTGGACGCGAGCAGTAAGGAATAAGGGACTGATCTGGCAAGAATGGATCAGATTCAAGGTTAGCGAGTACGGATTCTGGCTGCCAAGACCAAAGGAATCATAGAATGTCGGGCAATGGATTAATGAATGAGTGTTCGTCATGCCTTCGGTGCTGCTTTTCTCAAGTATAACCTCATGATTCGTACTCAGTAAGCTCGCTTCTCTACCGGAGATAATTGTGGAACGAGTTCGAGATCTGAGTTCAACGAGCTTTGCATAACTAGGCAGCGCAAGAGGGCACTACGGGGGTTTGAAGTTGGGATTCAATGTCGAGACCTGCTCACGTTGAAGCCTTTGTAGCGTCTAGTTACCTGCTGCGGGTGAAAGGCTCGGCTTCTCTTAGTGCTGCAAAGGCTTGGGACAAAGCATTGCTCGTGGGCACTGGACGAATATTCGCATGGAATTCACCCAGATTCCACCTCCATCCAATCCAAGGTGAGAGGTAGACGAACTGCGGGAAGGAGCGACCACGTCCACACATGCGACTTCCTATTTTTTCTTTTGTTTTCACCTTCAACCTGGACTTGGCTTCAAGCGAGCGTCTTCTAAAATTTATTTTTGACCCTTCGCAACTCAACACATTCGACTCTTTTTTTGCAACTCTTGGCAGGTAGCTGGAGAAAACGTATCCGACAGCCAGCAAATTTCGTACGTCTCATTTCTATTTCCAATTCGGAATCGATCTTGATCTGACATCAAAATAGCTCTAGCTGCTACACGACTTAGCAGCTACCAACACAACCTGCACACCAACATTCACACAACTGGGAACAAGATGTCAGACATCCAAATCTTCTCCTTCAAACCTAAGGCGGCACCGAAGCCCATGCCGCTGCGGGAAACCCCGCCTGGCAAGATTGGACCAGCTTCCCTTCCGCGCGAACTTTTCCTAAAGATCGTCGATTCGCTCGTTGACGACGTTACGGCCTGGGAGACACCCGCAAGCTGGAAGCTTGAGTACTGCTACAACGCCTCGTCCAAGCTGGTCGTCAAGGAGGAACGAATGACAATCGCCGAAACCTCGCACTCGCAGATGAAGCGCTTCGAGCGATCCCGCCTTCCTTCACAAATTGACCGCGAGACCCGCCTCATGGTCAACAAGAAGCTTGTCCGGATCACCATGTTGACCGAGAATGGGACCATCTCACCCATTGACGCCTGGGTCCGCCCCGACATCGACCGCTTCGTTGCGTTCTGCGCCGCCGGCAGAGATCTCCGCAACCAGGAGCTGCACTTCATACAAGCAATGACTCTCCCGACCCCTACTTGCGAGAGCTTGATCAATTCCATCCAGCGACTCCACTTTCCGAAACTTGAGTATATCTCTCGCAAGAACGCCGCCGCAATCGCTTCCTTCGCTGCCCTCCCTCATCTCAGAGAGAGCAGCACCGTCGTCGGAAACTGGGCACCTGATTACAATGAACGTATCGTGCACCACGGAATGAGGAAGATCGACCAAAAGACCTACCCGACCTTGCACAACTGGGCACAACGCCACGAGTCAACTTTTGCGTCCATCTTTCGGCCCCTCAAGAACAAGGGTGTCAAGCTCTTAGTTGACATGATGATCGGTGACAACCCGTTCCTTGAGATTTGCGACACCAAGAAGGGAATTCGCATCAAGACTCTCATTGCCAACTGCAACTGCTGCAGCCATGACAAGATTTATTGAAAATGGGACATGGGAAGTGCAGAATAACGCTTCGGACAATTTGACATGGGGTAATCACCGGAGGACACATACAGCATTGGAGTCTTGAAGATATGAGATTGGCCTATTCTTAGGCTAAGATAGGCGAAGAAGAATTACTCGAGAGGAATTGAAAAATGAGCTGGCAAGGCCGAATCACAAGGGGAGGGAGTTGGGTAGAACTAGTAGTCAACCAAGCTCTTGACAATGACAAAGCCGTGCAATGGATAAAGACTCCTCCAACTTCTTCTCCACTTTCATTGACTACAAAAATGAAAATTGACTCGATGTACTGTCAACCCGGTAACCGAGGCCCTCAAGATTTGGATCCAACGAGCTTTGCCGCAGCCCGACATAAGCGCCGGCGGCTTCGATGGCTACACGGCACGGTGCATGTAACGCTAGGAATGAACAGTAAAGCACTGTAATGAATCATAAATCCACGCAGGCGCCTAAAAAGGGCTGAAGCTCTTGTTGCCATCCCCATGTACCTAGCTACCATCAGCCAGCCCGAGCTGAACCGCAGAATACTGCCCAGCCCCTCCGCAACTTCTTCCACCAGGGCAATCGTCCATGATGAGCCAACGTCACACGCAATCATTTCCGAAGTTCGGGCACCTTCCGACAGAGATTCAAGACTTGATATGGGGGTTGGCCCTCGAAAGCCCCCCAGCCGCTCACTTCGCTGATCTTGATGATGTGTCTTTTTTAAAACCCACGCAAGCTATGGAAGCACCAAAGGGAAGAAGAAAGTGGCACATATTGGAAGTTCTGATCAAGTTTGGTCCATGCCCGACTTCTATAACTTCGGGTCATTCATATACCGCACCTCATGCCTTGTTGCTTCAGACGTGCCGAGCTTCGCGCAGGGTTGCGTTTCGACTTGCCAACGCCTGGGGTCCAGGAAGAGCTCTACAACTATACGCGGGGGAAAGGAGCACCTTGCACGACGTCGTCAGCCTCATCGAGTTGAAAAGATGCTCGGGGGGAGGGGACGGAGGCGAAAGACAAAATAATCGAGGACACGGCGAGTACCCCTTACCTGAGACAATAAATGTGCCTTCTCTTTGGGTCGACGGCACACAAGATCTTGTTATTATACCTAAAGGCTGGGAACGCGAGGCCGAGCGACTGCAATGTTGTATCTACGATTTCACATGGACCATACCGATTCAAAGGGCGCGCTATATTGGTTTAGAGTGGCCATATAGCGGAAGGCGTGTATTTGAATCTTTGGCATGCTTCCTGTTTTCACGATTTCGATGCGATATCCTCTACGTCATCCTTGGTCCAGACGAGCTTGCAGGACCTCCAGACATCCATAAAATGGCACCGGAGCTTGCTCGGGAGCAAAGACAAACGCTGGAGCGACGATTCAAGAGACCAGGAGTTCCAACTGAAGATCTAGCAGCACATGTTCCCGACAGATTCTGGCGAGGGAAACGGGAATTCTACGTGGTCAGTTGGGAGGACATCGAACGAAGAATGGTGGACTCGCCCTGTTGGGATTTGATCGACATTACAGCCCAGATACTCGAAATCAGAAAGGCGGAGGATGATGTCTGTAAAGGTTGCCAAGACAGAGGCTGCGATCTCAAACCAGATATGTTTCCAATTGCCTGGAGGATTATGTCGTGGCGCGATAAGCAGGCGTAAAATCAACATGTTGTCCAAACTAAGCTGGACCAAATACTTGCTGATTTCATTCTCGTACTACGAAGTAGAATACAAAAAACCAGTCCGGAACCATGAACTTCTACCTAACATAACCTTGTTACCGTTCAGCTTTCTCGGACCCGTTTCTAGTACGTAACTGTCACGCACTTCCCTTTCCACGCTAGGACGTTTCCTTGGACAAGCTCCTCGAACATCCAATTCGCCAAATCTAACCGACTAACAGTATACCCTATCGTAACGCCTGTCTCATGCGCGGCACCTTCAACTAGGCCAGCATCCTCAACGGTCCAGCCCACCCTGAGGCTCTCAAGTCCTTTCTTTGGGCCATCAGTCAGCAGAGGTGGTCTTACCATAACGTACCCTCCGAGTGGCGACCCTGGCTCTGTTGCGCATTTTTTAATAGCCTTCTCCATAGCCGTCGTGTCAGCTTGGGGCACGCGCAAGAGCCAGATGTACAGTGGAATCATGACCAAAGGCTGGTCGCGTTTGATGCCTTGCCCAGTCGAAGAGATGGGAACAAAGACAGGGCTATTGTTGATCGCCCCCGCATTCTTGAGCTGACGCAATGCCTCAATAACCGCAGCGGCTGAGTCTCCCGTGATCGTGAGGTCTTGCATTGAGACGGGTTTGAATGGGTTTAGTTGAAATTTGGGCAAAGCAGTGATCCCACTGAAGATGATTTCGGGATCGTGACGGAGAAGCTCAACGCATGCATGTACAGAGCGGGACGACGGACCCTCTACGATGGCGAGGTTTGTGTCGATGACGGACTCGGGCACGTTGTACGATGTGAGCATTTTCCTCAACTTGGTGGCATCTCGAACGACTAAATGAAAACTGTCAGTTCCAGTCAACCTTGTACAAGCTTTCCGAACTACTTACGTGCTGCAGCTTTGTGGCCAGCCAACAGTGTCCAGGCAAGCACATGACTGAGAGTTGCCCCAGTCGCCCCAACGAAAGCTGCTTTGACTGGCATGGTGTTTTGTCCTGCGTTAGAAAAGCTTAGACTGAATTATTACTGCCAGGTGGTAAGAGAGAATGTTGAAGTTCAGGTTTGGTCATCAACCTGACCACCAAGCGGGCCCAATCACGGGGGACAGGATTGAAGATATATGTGACCTCTACACGATACCTCTCTCCTATCGGAATCCGCGGCTCCGAAGATGAGCAAAGCAGGTGGAATATAGTCCGGATCATCTTGTTCAATTCGGCGGAAACCCGATGAACTCCGCTGCTGAGACTTACAAGTCCGTCCAAACTCCCCCCGGACTACTCCGGTATGCTCGTGGGCGGACGCCAAGACGGCGACATGGAGTAACTTGGCCCCAACGGAGACCGAGTCAATCAAAGGCTTCGGGTCAGTGATCATTTGTATTAATCAACCGTTTTCGTCATTCAATCAAAATCCCAGTTCTTGTAAAGAAGAGATAGAGACAGCTGTTTTTCTAGGGGACCTTTTCGATTCAAGACCAAGCAATAATCGGCTTTACAACATCGCCCTTCTTCATCGCCTCTACGGCTTGTTCAAAGTTGGGATGCTCAAAAACCTTCACTAGCTTCTCGACTGGGAATTTGCCGTCTCTCCACCATTGTACCATTTGAGGAACGTAGTCTCTCGTTCTTACGTGCCCTTGCACAGCTCCGAAGTACTGTTTGCCGCTGACCATGAAAGTCTGCATGTGGATTGAGATGTTCGACTCCGGCATTCCAGTGCCGACCTGGATGATCTTGCCCATATACCTGGTGCCATCAATTTGCGCGGCCAACAGTGGCGGGTAGGCGCTCGTGTCGATGCTGATTGTTGAGCCGAGTCCCTCAGCTGCCTCCTTGATCTTCTCCGTCACCTGCTTCATATCAAGGCCGGTAGTATTGATGACATGAGTGGCCCCAAGGGATTTCGCAAGTTCAAGTCGAGACTCCAGCCGATCAATTCCGATGATGGCCTTACAACCCTGGTTCTTCGCCGCAATTACAGCGGCGAGTCCAACACCTCCCATACCGGCAATGGTGACGCAGTCCTCCGGTCCAGCCTTTGCGACATTGATGACGGTTCCGCTACCGGTTTGCAGTCCACATCCCAGTGGGGCCAGGATTCTGAGGTCGTCTCGACTGAGCCCGAGACCGGCGACGTTGACGACCGACTTGTCACTTACAACGGTGTGGTGCGCAAGACTTGACTGCCCGAAGAATCGTCCCCCAATTCCGTCAGAGAAGACGGGCTCGCCCATAAAGTTGATCTCGAAAAAGTTGGTGCAGTGGGAAGGTGGTCCTGTTTTACAGACATGGCACGAGCCGCAGTATGAGAATGAGAGAAGGACTGGGTCACCGGGCTTGACGTGAGTAACCGACTTGCCAACATTGACAACATAGCCCGAGCCTGGAAAAAATCAGTATTTGTAATTGAGGAGATTCAAGATCATTGTCTCACCCTCATGCCCAAGAACTCTTGGGTAGTATACGCCCGGAACACCGGCGTCTGCTGGAGTATTGCCACAGTGAAGGTCAGTATGGCAGATACCTGACGCAACTATTTCGACGAGAACCTCGTCGTCACGCAGGTCTCGAAGCGTCACGGGCTCAATGGCCCATTTGCCCTCAGAAATTGGGCCCCTGGCCACAATAGCCTCGGACTTGAACGACATTCTGGAAGGGCTGAATAATATGGCCCAAGGGTATTGAAAAAAAATACGATCTTTGAAAGAGATAGAATTGGCGTCCAGTGGATGGATGAGGGGAAGTCATTAGTGAGGGGTCGCAGGGCGCCTTCCGGCGATAAGCGGAATTGGCCGGCGATTCTGCTGTGCTGCAATTTAGGTAAACCCCTCCTCTAATAAAATTGATAAGACAAGATGCTCACTTTAAGCACCTGCCATTTGGGGTTATCTCCATTATGATGCTACAGAACTATTATTGAAGAGAGACTCTCGTCAATGATTTGCGAATGGCATTTTGATTTTCACAGAAACACAGTTGCGCGAATAGTCCCCAGAGAGGGCAATCCGTGAAACACTAGATTCCGAACGGGAAAGCACGAGATGAGCGTTGCAGGACCTCAATTCTTTGAATGTTTGTTATGGCCCATGGGCCTCACAGTCTTCTCCTCCTCTCTCCCGCTCTATGAAGAGCCCGTTCGAAGTCTGACATTAATGGATAATCAATACTGTCCCATACATCCCTCGATCTTTGATCATAAGCCTCTGGACTCAGCGGCTTTCTCTCCCATATATCGCGATAGATGCCAGTATTCTCAATCGGCTCCTCTGGGTCTTCTCGACGAGTGTTATGCTCGTCAGCCAGTATAGGCAGAAGACTCAAGTCGGGGTTCCTAGATGTCAAAAATTCCAGCAGACTGAGCTTTTGGTCTTCATTCAGCTGGAATATCCGATACGTTACATCTTCCCGATCAGGATGGAACCATACGGAGTCATTTTGCACATCTGAGGCTGAGTCAGGCGAGCGTCGATCGAATAAAACTACGCCGCCAAAGATGCGGGACTCAGCCCAGTACCCGACCATATCCGCAATCCCATCAGGATACTGATCATGATCACGATACCATTCGTGTCTGAAGAGTGTAGGCCACGCCCCCTCTGGGTAGAATTCCCAGAACAAGTCATCTTTAGGTGGTTTCCATGATGCTATACCGTCCTCTTTGTGTAGGCTGGTGTCCAGTTTGAAGATTTGAACAGCGATTTGATGGACTGCGACGGCAACCAGCTCAATCAGGCGCACCTTGAAGGCTCGCGATCCCACCGACGCCCCGCGGTAGTCGTTGATAAGCTGGCTGTCAGTTAGCAAGAAGCTTTTGGCCTATGCATAATGGTGAAGGGAATCATTACCTTTGAATCTATCTGTATTGTTCCGGGGTCGAACTTGTCCCGAAACTCATGTGTCTTTTCTATCACACCCGGACAAAGCTGTTGGTGCAGGTCGTGAATGGGATGTCCGTTCGGCAATGATCCATTGCCGCTGTCTTGCGCAACTTCCGAGAGAGGCAGTCCGTCGATAATTTGTGCGAAGGTGATTTCCGCGATGTTGGTCGCTAGGACGTTCCATAGTGCTCTCGTGAAGGCGTCGCGGTGGTCGCCGTCACCCAATCCAACATCGATAGAAATACGATGAGTAGTGCTTGCGTCTGACATTACGAAAGCGCTTGAATGGTTTGGCGACGCGCTTACTGGTGGTTCTATGATAGAAGTGGTTATCAATTTTGAGAGCGAGACCTGGTAGATGGAGGAGAGGTTGCAAGGTAAAGAATCTGAACGGCTAATGCTGTCTGCTTGCCAGCCGAGATCGAATTCAGCTTCCCGTCGTTTGTAGGGGAAAGAATTCAGTTGGTCCTGAAATAGCGTGATTTGACAGCGCTACATGCCACATACAAGGGTTTTTGGTCTGGCGCCCGTTGGTCCGGTAGCCCACGCAGCCTACAATACGTAGGTAGCTTTCCCAGCGCTAAGTTGCGTAGCCCCGATTGGCTCTCCGAAAGAGGTTCACCAACAACATGCAACAAACTTTAGGATGCGCGCGGTTGAAGAAGAACACATCTTGAAAATGTGCAATACAAGGCGATTCCGCCCAAATTTGGGACGACCTTGCCCATCGTTCTCCCCTCGATGGTTTTGCGGCCTACACCACTGGCCGCATTATCGAACACGGACAGTGAAAGCGACTCAGATGTCATTGTTGGTTCGGTCGCTCAGGCAGGCCGCAGCCCGCAGCAGCGACCTTGTCCAGCCGTCCTTTCCACCTCTGAAGAACGGCCCGGGCAACTCCCAGGAAGTATTCACTCCAATGATATAACAAGTTGGGGTTGGGGTTTCATGAAGAATATGCCAGGGGCATGTCGGAGTAAGCGCCGGTCCCTGTACCCGTGAGGCGCTGAGAAAGGGCGGAAGTTGGCAAGGTCTCTATCGACTGGCCCAACTCATGCAATTTGCATGCGAAATAGTATTTAGTCGGGGACGCAATGATTCTTTGATGATGCTCGGAGGAATGCTGGTCATTATAATCTTATCTTTGATTTGTTTTTGAGCGCTTCAATTTTTTTCTTTGGCCGCGCCAATAGTCGACACTCTTGAATTGACGAATCTCTCTTTATCTATATTGAGTAGGTATTACCGTCCAAGTGCTTAGGCAACCTTTGGAGCTCACGCCGTGATAAGATATACCTCAGCCCGATATGTCCTCTATGCCACAGAGAGTTGGGGGGCTCGTCGTCCATAACGAAGAAGCAGACAAAACACATGTTCCACTTCCTCTGAATTCACAAAGATATCGATGCGTCGAAGCTATCATTGACATGGCGCTTTGCATTCTGGAGTCGACACAGGGGAAACAGAGTCTCGTCGCCCTCGCCAATCAAGTAGTCGCATTGCGCAACGCCAAGAAAAAGCCTCAGAAACATCTCTACACAGGCTCTCCCGAGGACATGCACACGGCTATCAATCTGTTCTTGCAGAAGATCAGATCGAGCTTTCCATCTGTGTTTCTGACTCTTTTTGACGGCGAAGGCGTAACGACCAAGGAAAAGGGAGAATGGGGCGATAACCTTCAGAGCTACGAGCCGCAAAGGGCAGTCTGGTTGGCATTGCACAGCCACATAATCGACAACATGCTGTTCGCGCGCCAGCAGTTGAAAGAGGTTGCGGGGCACAGCTATGCGTTGTTCAAGTTTCAGATGGTGATCACCGTCGCTCACGAAATATGTCACATGTTTACCAATTTCTTGACAGGTGCAGATCGGCCCCATACCCCACCTGGCCTGAAGGTGGCAGGCTACGGGAATAGGATGACTGGTGAATCTGGCCGGTGGTGGGAAGTACAGATGTTTGGGGGTCTCGTCGAATTTTATGAAAATCAGAGAGACCCTTTGGGGGCTCGGCAAGCTGGAGTACCCTACTTGATGACGAACGGCAACCCCAAGTCCCCAGCAAGGCAGCTAGCCATCAACTATGTCCTCGACTTTGTGAACGGCAGTGCGTTATTTATTCCACCAACTTAGGTTCAAGCTGGCTCACGTTGCGGTAGATTATTCATACCCTGCTCGCGCATCCTCAAACGTGCCCTTGACGACAAGACAGGCTCTTCGTGGTTCAAGCAGAGAAGTTTCAGAACTACGCCCGAAGGGCATCTCCAAAGCTCCTCCTACATCATCTCCCCCGCGGGGTAACACACCTTCAGGCTCTGGGTCTGTTGGGAGTTCGAGTTCAGCCTGGCGAAGACTGCCATTTGGTTTCTCTCGCCGTTCAGCAGGGCGTTCCGGGTAGTTGTTCTTTGAATTGGCAGCCTGCGCTGTTCAGCTTATTCGCAGTCGATTTTGTCGTCTCTCGTCGTCATCGCTATCATTGTTGTCGTTGCGGTTGTCGGTGGAGACTGGCTCATAGGAGCTCGGGAAATAACACTCAAACAGGAGGCTGGGCTTTCGCAATGGCGCGTGTGTCCTACATCTCTTGCAGCATGGGCAAGGGGTGAGAAAGAGTCTTGTTTGGCCAATTCGGATTCGGGTTCGGTCATCATCAATATGTCGTCGAAAGAAGGTTAAAAGACAAGTGGATCAGATCAATTGAGATGCTTAGAATGGAGTACGGGGCTAGACTCAAACATGGAAGAGAGTCATAGGCCTTGCTGCACATCGTGACTTCACCTTTGAATAACTGCATGTTTCATTGCAGGGAGCGCCATGCCTTTTGCTTACTGATTTTGGGAATTCCACGGACAATGTGCTGCAAGGCACCGGTAAGTTTTTGAAAGACGCGTACGCGCGTTGGCAGGGTCAGATCCTCAGCATTTCGTTTGCCAAACCCCTGATCGCTTCATTTTACGGCCGAATTGCGATGTCGGCCGATGTCCCCGCAAACTCACTTGGGTTGGAGTTGCCCTCGGCTAGGCCTGGGAAGAATTTTTTCAAGATGGGTACCATCCGATAGGCCTTATGGCCACACCTCAACATAAGCTTCGCCCGAAGGTCGAAGACGCCACACCCGAAAGTAGTAGTTCATTCGGGAGGAGAAAACTCACTGGCGCGAGCAGGCTTTCCATCACCCCTCTTTTGGTGCACATCAAAAGCTTGTTAAGAGCAGCAATCGACTCGAATTGCCAACTGTTTCCTCCAGGCTAGCAGCTTTCTCATGAAGCTCGTGCTTGTTGTTATTCCAGAACGGCTGTCAAAATCACCCTTGATGGTTGCTTGTGGCACAGCAGAATAAAAGGAGATGTTCGGTGATATCAATTGAGGCCGTTTGAGAAGGCAGCAAGACACATAGCTCAGAATTGTTCTGAACAACGGTCCGGCCGGGCGCTTAAGCGAAGTTCAATTTGCCTTGAAATGACATCACCTGCTAGGCACACTGTCTCTGCTTTGGCATGAAGTGACTTAGCTGCGCTAGACTTCACTCGTTGATTCACGATGCTTGGCGGTTAACGGCACTTAGCGGCGATCATTTACCAGGGTCTCCTTAGGCTTCGCCCTGAATCTCAAGTTAGTGGTCTCAACCCCTCTCAGTGCCCCTAGCTCCCGTACTCTTCCGTCCACCAAAAGGGCCGCGATTTTAGGCAGGATCACGCCGTCGAGTGTCTAGCTCCGTAATGTGGCCACGAAAGATCCTTCGAGCATTTCGGTCCCGGAAGTTCACCGGTTTACGAAGGAATAAAGCCTAGACCGGGTTGTCTGCCTGGGTGTTTTTTTCAGGGGTAATACGTATAAAGCCCAAGGAGAGATTCGACGAAGCAATCGTAGTTGTGTTTTCAGATCAACGAGTTACTCGAACCATCCCTACCATTCACTTATAAAGTTCGCACCAAAATGGCTTCACTCGTTAAGTTCGTCACCGCCACCGCCGCCCTCTGCCTGGCGGCGGCTCCTCTCACCGCCGCAGCACCGAACGTGACTGCCGAGCTGATCCCCGGCGACTGCTCCGTATACCCGGAGTACGATGCCTCGACCGGCCAGGCGGGGCCGTGGTCGATGCAGGCGACGGATACAGGCGAATACATTACCGGCCACGGGCTGACAGCCATCTACTCCCGCGGCTCAACTGGCATCCGATGGGGATTCGTAAGTTCCATGCCGGAAGCCGCCACCCCCGATTGGGGAACCTTAGTACACTTGCTTACTCCAACAATGATCAGATGGCCGTGCTTGACAAAGCTGGCGTGGCGCAGAACCCCCTTCGATGTGTCAACGGAGAAGGCATTCAAGGCTACGTGCCTACAGGTGTCTCGGGTTACACATGGCAGAACCTCGTTGCAGCCGATATTCCGTACGACGCTCTCTTGATGTACGAGGTTAACGGTACCGAAATCCAGCCGTACTCGCATTACATCAACGGAACGAAGCAGAGCGGAATCTTCTTAGGCTCCGAAGGCTACACGACGTGGGGCTTCAAGAAGGATACTGACACAGACCAAGGGACTTACTGGGAGGCAAGGCTTCTGGGAGCTGACAGCGAGGACCCTTCCACTGGCAAACCACTTTTTGATGGGGAAATTACTGGCTTCCTGAAGGTTTACGGCTCGTAAATATGACAGTGCATGACGACCTCGGCGTCTGTCAACCGGTGGGAGATGACACCTAGGCGCCCGCAAAGTTATCCGACGTATTGCTGTCCCGACTGGGAGGGCGAACACACCAATAAATCATTTTCAGAGTCTTAGCAACCTGAAAGCAGTAGTTTCCTCCTCGTTCAGTCTACTGCAATTCCAGTATTTGCAGGTTTCGTCCAATCATTGGCCGCTTTGACCGCCTCTGGACAGTAGCATACCGTGAATAGAAGCGTTTGAAACATTACAGGTCGCTTCCCGCATGAGAAGATGGGAAGCCTTGGCAACGGGAGAAATAATCAAAGCGAGGTTCCGAGAAGGGTTTCCCAACGAAGCTTCAGCGACGGCTTCTTGCTTGACATCGCGTGAGTTCACGATGGACAAGCAACTCTGCAACGTAGCGTCTTACCTGCCACGCTTGCTTTGTAGAGCGCACCGTCCAGTTCTTATTCTTAAACGACGTCGTGCTTTACAATCTGTTTGGCTACTTCTGACGATCAGACTCGCGAATACGAAACCGATGGAGTCGTACATCGTTTACCACGCGAGCTTCAATCGGTCACCCTTGGCTCGGACTTTAAGTCAAGCCCGTCCACCTCCCCAACCTGGCTCCCCGCGTTTTGCCTCCCCCCAGCACAGTTGCCCGCAGCGCTAATGCAACTTTTTCAGATCACTTTGTCATTCGTCCCGTTGATCGGCACAGGGGTGCAGAGCCACCCTCCCTCCGGTAGTTGAGGCGGTTCCACCCGGTTTCGCATGCCGCGGGCAAGTTTCGTAACCTACCGGCTATTCGTACAACTCGTACTCGTTAGAGGCTCTCCAGCCGGGTATGTGGCAGACTAACAGTGCCTTTCGTCATGGTGGGGGACCTCCATGCGAACAAGGAGGTCAGGGGAGCTGGCGCGGTGTTTGCTGTCATGCTGGAGCCAACCAACTGGAGCGCGGATCTGGAGGGTGTGAAGGACTGCGAGACTATATTACATCCTTAGGTCCCAACTTCTTCTGAGTTTGTTCATCTGTTCAAGCACACCATCGCAGACGTGCCGAGACCCCAGAATGTCGATGTCGATGCTCCCCAACATGAACGCCACCACTATGCCAGTGGTGGACACCACCGTCTTCGAAGAGTTGGCCAACCGCTGGCCGATCGCAGCTACCGCAGTGTTCGCCTGCGTCGTTGCTGTTTTGCTCCAGAGCGTGCTCAAGAGCGACCCCTGGGCGGACCTGCCCATGATCGGGACAGAATTTGGAGGAGCCGAGAGTCGAAGAAAGAAGTTCCTCAGTGGATCAGCAAAGGATATGTACCTTGACGGATACAAGAGGGTATGCAACGGCGTCGGGACAGGGTGCGATCATGACGACTAACAATGGATTCTTGTAGTTCAAAGAGAGAGCTTGGAGGATCACTACGACCAGGGGTAAGTCTTGGCGGTAGTCGGAATCTTTCGACGAGTTGCTGACAGCTTCAGCATCACCAAATATTGTCGTCGCTCCCAAGTTCATGAACGAGCTGAAGCGGCTACCCGATGACGTTCTCAGCTTCAACAAGGCTATTGAAGAGGTTTGTCCTTAGAGCAGACTGAGGGTTTGGAGGTGACGCAGCTAACGCTGGGTCATAGTTCATGCACGCGAAGTACACCAAGGTCGAGACCGACATTGATCTGCTGCCTCACACCGTTAAGAGCAGCTTGACCCCGGCACTTGGTAAATGATCTTTGTATGGCATAGCTGCCGCTGACTTTGACTAACAATGATCTAGTACGGCTGAACCCAATCATCGCAGACGAAGTCATCGAAGCCCTGCGCATCGAGCTCCCACACTCTGCAGAATGGAGCGAGGTCAAGATCATGGACAAGCTCCTCCGCATTGTCGCAATGGCATCTGGACGCGTCTTCATTGGTCCTGAGCTCTGCCGCGAGGAGGAATATCTCGATGCCGCGATTAACTACACTGTCGACTTGATGAAGGCCATTCGCAAGATCTCCGATCTTAGGCCCTGGACGCGCCGATTCGTGGCTCCAGGACTGCCAGAGGTGAAGAAGGTCCACGAGCGCATCGATGCTGCGGACAAGTTCTTGCGACCTGTAGTCACTGCCAGGCGCGAAGCTGCCAAGGATCCCGACTACCAGAAGCCCTACGACATGTTGCAATGGATCATGGACGCGCAGACCAAGTTCGGCGAGAAGGACGACAAGGAGCTTGCTAGGTACCAGCTCGGCATCAGCTTCGCTGCTATTCATACTACAACGGTTACCTCTACCAACGCGTACGATACCCCCTGTTTCCAAGATGGAACGATAACTCACAAGGATGTTAGGTTCTACACGTTGGCAGCCATGCCTGAGTTGATCCCCATTTTGCGAGAGGACGTCCAACAGGCATTGGCCGAGAGCAATGGTGTCTTCACCAGCCTTGCGATGCAAAACATGAAGAAGCTTGACAGTTTCTTGAAGGAGACCATGAGATTTTATGCGCTTGGATCAAGTGAGTTGATGTTCTGGCCATCGATAGATACTGGAAGTCTGACTGTGCCTTCCTCAGCATCATTCACTCGCAAGGTTTTGAAGACCTTCACCCTATCAAACGGCCAGGTCATCCCCAAAGGCTCCATCATCGAGATCCCCATGATCGGCATTAACAATGACGACGAGTACTTCCCCGACCACGACAAGTTCGATGCTCTTCGGTTCTACAAGCTGCGCCAGGCAAAGACGGAGCAAGAGACGGGCACAAAGCAGGCGGAGGTTGTTGCCCTCAACCAGTTTGTCAGCGTTGGTGGCCCCACGAGTCTGACGTTTGGATTTGGTCGTCACGCATGCCCTGGTCGCTTCTTCGCCGTCAATGAGATCAAGATGATCATGGCGACGACCTTGGCGAACTATGACATCAAGATGGTCGAAGGTAGCACTGAGAGATACAAGAACTTGGATTTCGGGTCTGTGGTAAGTTACTCACTAAGGCTGCTTTCCATCAGGGTTAGAACCGCAACGCTGACTTGTCAAATAGACTCAACCTGACCCCGACAAGAAGATCTTGATGCGCAAGCTGTGAAGAGAGTATTACGTGACGGGACGCACTTTTGAAGTCGAGTAATGGGAGGATTATACACATTGTAATGGCATTGATGGCTAGACTGATCCAAGGCGAGGAGAGTTCCGGATGCCTAGACCGTCTCAGCTTTAGAGCGAACCCCGCAAAGACTGAGTTCTATCCAAAACCATTCGGATTTGTAGTGCAAGCAATTATATCCACGCGATTGAAGAAGTGCGACGACATACGGCGTTCGGGAGTTGGCGCTGCTCTCCCGCTTCCGATCGCAACCGCCTCTTGGTGTCGTTGTCGATAGGCTTGAGCTGCTCAAAGCTCACGCGATGATTACGCTGTTGCAAACCTGGTATTCACCCCGAGAATGCCCCAAAGTCCAAGAACAACGCTGGTGCCGAATCTGAAAAGTCCCTGGCCTGGCACCCCTTCGCTGTAACACACGTAACCATCGACAGCTCCCATCCCCACGAACAGGCTCATCATAGTATCAAGCGCCTCGAAATTTCCCCGGAGAAAGAAGGTCCACATGGCAACTCCCCACAGCGACATTCGAATACCATAGATCTTCCAAGCCGACTGCGCCTCAATGGATGTCTGAATGTGCTCGGGAAGGCCGAACTCGCGAATGGCGCCAGACGGGTTCCAGAGAGGCATCGCACCCCCGATCGTGAAGGTGGTGGCAAGCAGCAATGGCAGGGCGTGTACGGGGTGGAAACGAGGCATGATTGATTTATCAACAGTTATCGATGACAGGTGATGGTGGCGTCCGCGAAAATGAGGGTAGCTGATGTTCTTGGAGGCTGATGCAGTTGGGCAAGGTTTGGAGGTTGTGTTTTGGTAGTTCAAGTAAGCTCTGCTCTGAACTTCTGAACTTCTGAAGACCGCTAGGTGTGAAGGAAGCGGGGACACAGTACGGGGCTCGCCTCAGAAAACCCGAAGTCCCTGATAAGAGATGTTGCGAACGCCAAGCCCAGTGATGGCAGGGCTTGGGTGACTCTAACCGGACAAGTGCTTACATCGGAACCGCTAACGGGGCATCGCAAAACCAGTGCCAGGATCGCCAGGGAATACGAATGCCTGCGCTTTACCTCTCGCTGTCCAAAACAAATTGTCATGAGCAAGACTCAAGTTGATTCAGGCGTCCGGACAACAATCGATGCTTGGCTGGGCCCGAAAACGGATCACTCGGGTGTAGTGGACCCAAACACGGCCCGGGGCGTACGGATACACTGCCGACCGATGGCAGATGCTACGTTAGATCTCAAGCAACCAGCATCTTAGAGAGATAAAACTGACGGCATACTTTTGCATGATTTTCAAGTTGATAATGTATGGTTCCTGCCACGAAACTAGCACTCCTCACGACAACTGCGACAGAAGCGTTGGCTGAGCCGCACAGATTTAAGCACAACCATGTGTTCTCCTTTCAAACTCATGCTTTCATTTGTGTTACCGATTTGTGTTATCGTACAGTCTGTTTTATACAAGCCGCCTACCCGGCGCGCCGTTCTCAAAAGTTCCGCGAGCGCCATATACCCGTTTCCCACCCAGCCCGAATCACAAATGAAAATGCTATTTGATACTGATAGCTGTAATCATCATTCTCATCGCCCCCCGGTCGGCTCGTAGGCCCATTCACGCCAATCCTCAGTCGACACCCGAAGTTCTACTGCCGAGTCTGCTGGAAGTTCACCCCGTCTTTAATGAGTATCTTCACCTGTGAAAGTCCCCCTGGGTGCCGTGATACGGCTCGTAGGGGCTCGGTGGTCCTTGAGGCTGTTGCTGTTGGTACTTGGGTTGCTGGTATTGCCCGCTCTCCATCAAGTACCCTTCCGACAGAACCTCTGAGCTTGACACCTGCTTGAGGCTGGTGTCACGGTTGTTGATGACACGACTGGGATGGAACCAGTTGAAGAGCACTGATGTAAGGCCCATGAGAAGCGCGTCAAAGACGTAGATGTACATCTCCTTTGACTGGAGCTCTCCCCCGCTCCCCTGGACGTATTCCGCGACACGGAACAACGATCGAACCATGATCATAAGACTGGTTCCGTAGAGAACCCAAAGGAGGCCTTTCCAAGGGGTACTAAGAGTGTATGTCTTCGGGGTTGGGTTGCGAGAAAGGCGCATGTGGAAGATGAGGGTGACGACCATGAAGAAGCCGAAGAAGAGGATTTGAATACCCAGACCACCAACAATTATGTTCTCGCCCAATTTAACGGCGTCTGTATCTTTGGCCGTTGCAAGCATACCACCACCTGATCGGAGAAGTTAGATGTTTATCCATAAGCGATATGTAGGGGGCTTGAACTAACCTCCGCTCTGGGCGAAGAAAGATAGGAGGTCACCGAGAACGAAAACCTTGGTCAGCCACTTTGGCCTGATCAAAGAGTAGTTTCCGGCGTCCAAAAGGTCAATTAAGCGTCCCAAGATCATGTATATCGATGCAGCGAATAGGGCTGGTCCAAGCAGGAGGAGTATTGACTGGATGATGTAGGGATTCTTGGTGTAGTCCGGTGCTTCTTGTGCAGACATGGCGCGACCGACATACCCAATGGCCTCGACTGTTTTTTTTCACGTTAGAAAAGCTTCAACCCAATTCATTCTTGACAACACAACTTACAGAGACATCCTATCACGAAAGGGATGAAATACCACGTCCGAGCTCGTACCAACTGCCAAATGTGCAAGAGACCAGAGAGCCCGAACACTCCAATGAAAATGACAGCTGCCACCATGGACGGCTCATAGTGGTAGAAAACGAATCCCTTCGACGCACCCTCCGTTGTTGTACTGTTGTCGGCCATGATGTCTGTCACGTAGAGGAAGCCTGATTCGTTGATGTAGTGTTTGTGCGGCGTAATTATGTGAAGGACTGGACTCTACGAAAGAGAAGAAGAAGAGCGAACTTCCAACGATATAAAACGAGAAAAAGGAAAAATCATGTATTTGCTGATGCTGAAGCTGATGATCTATCCACATGTTCTGTCCATCTAGAAACTCAGGCGATATAAGTAACAACCCTCTCCCATCCTGTCCAACCCCTTTGTTGCACTGCCCGTGTTGACATGCGCGTTGTTTGTGATGCAAAACAGCCATCGATACGGCTGCCCCTTGCATACGGCAGAATTATGGACAACACTTGCAGATTTTGAGATTATACGCGGAGACCCGGTAGGGCTGAGCCTCTTCCTCCGAGCCTTCTACTCCGGCGCCATCTTCGGAGCAAATCCGCACGGGGGCCATTGAATGCGCATCGGATACGCGTATGAAAAGACAGCCGATTAGGGACAAGGGTGTGCTGCTCGGGGACGCCTTACGCTACACCAAAAATGGCTTCAGGGGCGGCCTTTAGCGGTACATAGCGAAGCCCGAGTTGAGCTGAGCGAATGACAAGGTGCTCCATCCGCGTATTCGTCACCGGAGCGAGTATCCATGACTCCCGCGCGTTTCTCCGCGGCCCAAAGAGGCCAATCATTTCCAGGGAGACCCCTAAAAATGGATCTAGTTGCTTAAAAATTAAGCATCGGACGGGTTGCTGCGCATTGGATAGCGCACCGTAACAACACGCGCATCGGGGCTGTCAAACCTCATTGAGACGTTAAGGCAGCCGAATCCGCGGACTTTTGCGCGATCGCTGTCAAGAGCCATCAAAAAAAGTGCGATAACACGACGATAAGAATTTTACCATGGTCTGTTTCTCTCGGCGCGACACCCATGACGCGGCTTTACCATCTAGGAATGCCGGTGGTCTAGTCTTTCTGAGGGTCTTGCTCTCCGTCGGAGGTTCATCCCACACCGAGTCAGAGACGCGTCGGTAGGCGTTAGAGTCAATTTGAGGCTGAGGCCCCATGGAGGGGAACCCGTTCTAGAATGATGTAACAAGGTGGGATGTTAAATATTAATTAAGATCTTCGAGTCGCCTTCTTCGCGGTAGTTCTCGGCCCTCCAGCAGCAGACCTTCGCCTTTAGAATTGACTTTTTCACTTATTGTTGTTGATGTTCTTGTTCTACTCTTCACCTCACCTCTGCTCGGTCCTGCATTCTCTTCTTCCAGCACGAACGTCTGTACCGCCAGAGACCTTCGACCAAAGGAACATCTTCAGACACCGCCTAGCCGTCTGCGGCTCGTTATTCTTTTACCCAAGTTTTCGAGAATCAAATCAGACTTTGCAGTATGTCGAAGAGAAATACCGTCCAGATGCTTGAGGACGATACTGTTCCTCAGGACTACCTTCCTTCCTACGAGACGGCGATGGCCGAGAGCATGAGGCAGCAGAGAAACAGCGTAAACTGTCAGTAAACCGACTGCTGGCATCGCGACTCTAACAAACTAACGAAAAACAGCTGATGGCAGAATCGACGTTAACCTCGACTCCCGCCTCGCGACAACCCTTGCTCGCTTCGTTCCCGACTTCAAAGACCCCTCCATCGCCGCGGCAACAGCAGCCCAGGGCCCTCCCCCAGAATACGTCGAGGCAGCAGCGCGCTTCGCAGACAAGAAGAACTTCCCAGTCAAGCTCAACATCGTCATCCAGGTCGTCGGCAGCCGTGGAGACGTCCAGCCCTTCATCGCCCTCGGCAATGAGCTCCAGACCTACGGCCACCGCGTGCGCTTAGCGACTCACGATGTCTTCGATTCATTTGTACGAAACTCGAACCTCGAGTTCTACCCCATCGGTGGCGACCCCTCCGAGTTGATGGCCTACATGGTCAAGAACCCCGGCTTGATTCCCAGTCTGAAGAGCCTGAAGGGCGGCGACATCCAAAAGAAGCGTAAGATGGTCAAGGAAATGTTGGAGGGATGCTGGAGGTCGTGCATTGAGCCAGATACGCTCACGGGAAGGCCGTTTGTGGCGGACGCCATCATCGCGAACCCGCCCAGTTTTGCGCATGTCCATTGCGCGCAAGCATTAAGTGTACCACTACACTTGATGTTCACCATGCCGTGGAGTAGCACAAGAGCTTTCCCTCACCCTCTGGCGAACCTGAAGTTTGGAGAAAAGGGCGTCGTTGACCAGACAACGGCCAACTTTGTGTCCTACAGCATCGTCGAGTGGTTGACGTGGCAAGGGTAAGTAGTCCAGCCCGGAGACTTTTCACGACGCCTGCTGACGACTTTCGGCAGTTTGGGAGACGTAATCAACGAATGGCGGAAGACCATAGACCTCGAAGAAGTACCATTCTCTGAAGGCCCAGTTCTTGCGGAGGTACAGAAGATCCCCTTCACCTATTGCTGGTCTCCAGCTTTGGTGCCCAAGCCAGAAGACTGGCCTGCTTACATTGGTACGTCTACGCCTGTAACGGATGAAAGAGGATGCTAACAGAAGGTCTCAGATGTGTGTGGTTTCTTCTTTCGCGAGCCACCTCAGTACACGCCTCCTCCCGACTTGGCGGAGTTCCTTGCGAAGGGTCCAACTCCGATCTACATTGGCTTCGGGAGCATCGTGATCGACCACCCCGAGGAGATGACCAAGACATTGGTCGAGGCGGTGCGTACTACGGGCGTTCGTGCCATCATATCCAAGGGGTGGAGCAATCTTGGAGGCATCGAGGCCGACGACGTGTTTTTCCTGGGCGACTGCCCGCACGAGTGGCTGTTTGCGAACGTAGCGGCAGTCTTTCACCACGGCGGTGCAGGAACAACAGCATGTGGTCTTCTGAACGGTAGACCCACCACAATCGTGCCGTTCTTTGGAGAGTAGGTTACCCATCCAATTCGGAGAATGTCGCTAACGGAGTTTAGTCAACCTTTCTGGGGAGACATGGTTGCCATCGCAGGCGCCGGACCGAAGCCGATACCACACAGGCAGCTGAATGTCGAGAATCTCTCCGAAGCCATCCGATTTTGTCTCACACCAGAAGCACTGGCAGCTGCGGGTGAGCTCGCGGCGAAGATGAGGACAGAAAATGGCGTAGCAACAGCGGTGAAGTCCTTTCATGCCAACCTACCTCTCAAAGATCTTCCTTGCGACATCTTCCCGGATCAGCCTGCGACATGGGAATACAAAAGGGGCAAGAAGCACGTCAAACTCTCCAAAAAGGCGGCTGGTATTCTCCTCGACCATCTCAAGATTGGTCCAAAGAATATGTCACCGTAAGGATATCCGAAGTTTGACTCCAACCGACACAGGACTGACACTGGTACTCGCTTAGACACGATACGAGAAGCATCATCATCGAGAACCGGCGATGGGACCCAGTCACCGGCGCCAGCTCAGCGCTTCTCGGAGCTGCGACAGGGATGTTCAAGGGCGCAACTGACATCGTCGTCAAACCTGTACAGACGTATCACGAACGATCGAAGATGAAGTCGGCAGAGATGGAAGACGCCATTAGCAGCGGCAGCCAGACGCCGACCCGATCCGCGTCAGCCAGCCTCGCACCTCCATCGTCTGAGGCGCTTGAGCGACCACGAAGCGCGGGCCCCGGCAGTAGCAGTGGTAGCACCGGGGCCAGTGGAAGTACCACCGGCGCCGTCTTGAAAGCCTCGGCGTCGGGTGTTGGTGGCTTTTTCAAGGCATACAGCAAGTTCTACCTCGACGTTCCGCTTGCCGTGACGGACGGTCTGCGAAACGTGCCCAAGCTGTACGGAGAAAAGGTTGAAGAGCGGAAGCCGATCAATGACTGGAAGTCTGGTACCATTGAGGGAGGAAAGCACTTTGTTGTCGGTCTAAGTGAGGGTTTTGCCGACCTGTTTGTGCAGCCGTACAAGGGAGGACGCGATGGAGGCGCAGCTGGAGCAGCATTGGGAGTCGGCAAGGGTGTTCTAAATATGGCCACCAAGACAGCATCAGGTAAGTGCCAACTGGCAGCCAAAAGCTTCGCAAGGGATACTGACATTGTGATACAGCAACATTGGGAATCGTAGCGTATCCTGGACAAGGTATCTACAAGAGCATTCGAACAGCTGTTCATTCGAAGACGCGCCGTAATATTGCTGCAGCCCGCCAAGCAGAAGGCGAGTACCTGGCCAGAAACAGCAACTTTGAGGTCCAGGCGGTTCTGCACAGATTTGATACGTTGTGCCGCATTAGCGAAGAGAAGAAAGAGAAGAAGGGACGCAAGAGTGACGAGCCGGACCTGATGAGAGACAGACATATTAGATACCCATAGAAGCATAGACATGATTTTAGAAAAGTACAGATCAGCAAGATTTCAGAATTTTCAATGTTTCAAAGTATCGTATTTGACACGACATGGCTGACGCCATCTAACATAAGGCTTGAACGTGGTACCAGACAGAGCGAGGCGATTCGTCATCTGGAGAGTAACTGACATGCGTTTAAGCCTTATGCTAAGCTGAAAGAAGATGAAAAAGACAAAATCTTCGATGTAAAGGGTCATACGAGTAAAGAGAGACGAGGTAGCGGACAAGACAGAGGACAGTGCTGAGGACGAGCTACTCAGACTCACTTCCGATAATCGTTTGACATCTATCAGCGCCGATGGTTTAGTGGTAAAATTCTCCGTTGCCATCCAGCAGCGTCGGGGAGCCGGGGGTTCGATTCCCCCTCGGCGCATTCTTTTGCCCTCAGTGAGGGAAATTTTTTGCATGTCGCACTTTGAAGCATGGGAGAAACAATGTCGCCCAATTGGGCGCACGCGGTTGAAGTTCGCTAATTACACATACAGCACCTTGAACACCCAACCAAACTGGTCCGCGTCAATGAGCGCTTCATCAACCTTGACCTTCAACACATTCTCATCGCCAGTACCCGAAGTCTCCCACTCAAGTTTCTCGCCGCCCTCGACGCCAAGCAGACTCACAATGTCGCCCTCGACAATAGGGATCGGCGCGCTGATGGAGACCCACCCGTTGACGCCCACGGGCTTCTCCAAGAAAATGGTGTAAAACGCGTCCTCCGTCTGCGTGAACCTCACGTCCGGACCTCCGACAATCTCGCTCTGCACGAACCAGTACGTCGTGTTGAAGATCGCCTCCTCGTGCGCCTTGATCCATTTCCCCGCCTCACGCAGGTTGTCCATCTCGGCCTGCACGATGGTGCCGTCCGCCCTGGGCCCGATGTCGAGCAGGAAGTTGCCGTTCTTCGACACCATGTCGACGAGCGAGTACACGATCGTGGTCGCATTCATGTACTCCTCGGGCTTCGTCACGCGGTTGTATCCGTACGAGTAGGGGTCCATGCCCCGGTTCGACTCCCACTTGCGTCGCTGCGCGGACGCGAAGGTCTGGTACTCGGGCGTGTCGAAGTCCGCCGCCTCGGCGATGCCGCACCGCGAGTTGATGGCGACCTGGCGGCCTTCCGCGCGCGCCTTGTTCCACCACTCCGCCGCGAAGCCTGCTGTGCCGTTGGCCGCGCCGCAGTCGCACCACATGATGTCGGTGCCGTAGTCGTACGCGAGCGTCTCCATCTGAGGGACCATGAGGTCGGCGATGAAGTCCCCGACAGGTACGTGTCCGGTGTACGGCTCCTTCTCACCAGTGTAAGGGTTCGACGCGAGGACACCGGGCCAGGAGACTGCCGAAGGAGTCGGGAACTGCACGAAGCCATACGGGCCAAAGTCCGGGTTGAACCACTCCGGGAGCGAGAAGTATGTGCCTCGCTTGAGGGAAGGCTGGTACGTCTCTGCGGCATCGAAAAGCTCCTTCAAGAGGTCACGCTTCGGGCCGTAGTGAATGGAGGAACGGTTGGAGGTCTCGCCTGCGTCGAAGATGGCGAAGCCGTCGTGGTGCTTGGTCGTGATCACGAAGTACTTGGCTCCCGCGTCGGCAAAGAGATCGACCCATTCCTTGGCATCGAAGTTGGACGCGTTGAACTCGGGGAACGTGTCGTCGTAGGCCCAGTTGGGGCCGTACGTGTCGAGGCGGTATCCATAGAAGTTGGACCGGTCGCCTTCGGGATGGTGCGTCGAGTACCACCAGAACCACTCGGCATAGCTCTCGTACGGAGTCGAGTTGCCCCAGCCGGTGACTGAGTACGGGCCCCAGTGGATGAAGATACCATACTTGGCCTCATCGAACCAGTCAGGACTCTCGTGCTTGGACAGGCTCTCGAGGTCAGAGGTCCACTCCGTCAAGCCGATCTCGACACCGTCAACTGAAGTGGTCTTCTTCGACGTACCATCGCTGATCTCGACAGCAGCCGTGGTTGGCCCGCTTGAAGAGCCCTCCACGCCGACGACGACCACCTTCTGGTCACCAGGACAGAGACGCTTGAGATGTCCAGCGCTCACGGTGGTGAATCCGTCGCCAGAGACAGTGACGTTCAGACCAGCGCCAGCCACGCACTGCGATCCGGCATTGTTCACGGTGATCTCGACCACCTGTGTCCCATTTCCAGTCCACTTCTGCGTCGGCCGCACCGATTGTACGCTCATGTCGGAGGATTGCCACAAGGAGATGGCAAAGACGTGCAGTCTTCCCTCGGTCGCGTTATTCTTCGTCGGCAGTGTGATGGAGCTCAGCGATTTCCCAGCCGGAAGCGCCGTTGTCCGCTCGAAGATGTGCGATGAGTTGAAGTCGGAGCCATTGGAGGTGAAGCGACTCGGGAAGATGATCTCGCCGCGGTTGATGGTGAGGAAGCTGAACCAGTTGAGCGTACGGAGTTCAAACTCTGATGTGGTGTTATCGGAGTAGGTGAACGACACGTTCCCGCTGACAGTGGCGCCCTCAACATCTCCCGCGATGAGGAAAGAGGCGGAGAAGTAGGAAGCCGCCGGGACGGTAATCTTCTGGCCGCTGCAGATGAGGTTGTCCGGGTCGGTTGGCCCGGTGTACCCGGGGAAGCTGTACGCGACGCCCGTATCGGTGGAGGTGAAGTCGGGCCCGACGGAGGGCTCAGGGAAGGATTGATTCAAGGCATCGAAGGACGCTTCGCCAGGCTTGGTGCCGAAGGCCTTGTTGTTGAACAATGACGAGAGGTCGAGAGGGACTGATTTCTTTTCACTGTCAACAATGCGCGTCCTGAAAATAGGGCGCTGGCTACTCACTCCTTCGGGAGACGACGAGTTGGTCGCTCCGATCGCGAAACCGGCCAACGCCAGCAGCGGGAAAACATTGAAGCCACCGACAGTCTTCATTTTGGAGTATCGTGACGTCCTCCAACAGCTTCAATTGCTCTACGGAAGCAGCGCAACACCGCGCGCCTCATTGCCGAGGAAGCTCGCCATTCTTAATGACCGACCCCAGCCTCTCGCAGAGCTCCAGCGGGGAAATCTGGTGATCAATCCCTCATCAGGTGCATCACCCCTCAGTTCATCCAACATATCGCTAATGTCGACTCCGAATGGAACGGTAACATTCCCCAACACGATGTCCACTATTCATGTCACCTTCAACAGCCGGCGCAGTTGGGGTTGCTAGGCAGTGAGGGGCACCACTGATAAGACTGGTCAGAGTTGGAGATAGCCCAGCTGGCCGGGACGTCATCGCGACAGGGGTCAGCAGCGTTCGTATCAATTGAACACTTCTGCAAGGTACGTTATCGCTCTGCTGGAAGAATGTCGGTCGCCGAAGCCGGCGTGGGCTCTTCACTCTCCAGCAGTTCTCTCCTTGATTTCCAGCTCGATTGCTGTCGTGGGGCGGGCGGGCATAATGACCGATCTCACGACACCACCATCGCCAGCGAAATGCAGGGCTGTCTGCAAAGTTTTCGAAACAGCTGCGGCCTCTTCTCAAGAACGAACTTTACTGTGAGACTCATTGCGTGCTCGAGCTTGGCAGAAACTGCACTAAGGCACAGACTGCTCACGTCAACACGACGTGCATGGGCTTAGCCCCTCTCGTGCTTTGATTCTGTCATTCGCAAAAGCCTTTGCAACCTGTCATTCTTGCCATGTTGGAGTCAAATAGCCCACAGACATCACGAGGGCATCGTTCTCTTCGGGGGATCGAAAGTTCGATTGGCTACCGAGTTGATGCCACCAAAGCCAGTAATTGACTGATATTGCAACATTGGCATCCAATCTCCCGAGAATCGCGCAATGGAAATCGCACCACATCTCAACGGTCGACTGCCTTCCGCGGCTCCCACTTGACAACACTCCTCTCAATTACCTAATTGGGTAAACCATGAAGTCCGGCAGACTTTCTCCTGATTCTTCACGCACACCTGCTTTATCCGGAAACGTCATGGAGATAACAACCGTGCCAGCTGTCAGGAGGCCCGCGTCTGGCCTGGCCATGGCGATAGTTTGCGCTGTTTCGGTCTCGCTCCTGCAGGGGCTGCAAGTGCGGCTCTCTGACTCTGCGCCGATCACTGGTGCGAAAAAAAAAGCCCAGACTACGAGCAACCGGATGGGACCGACCGTAGTACGGACGATGATTTGGAAGGGCGACTACTGTCTCGACTAGTGGCAAAGGCGGCCCGAGACTCGACTCGGTCTCTCTTCCCGGGTGTTTGGCGATGTTGACCCTGCAGACGTCACAATTGTCATGTCGGCTTGTCAGCCGAGGATCCACGCGATGGAATTGACTTGCCGACGCGCTTGTGGAAAGACCCTTATTGTTTCTTCGGAAGATGCCTAGTGGCAGGTTGAAGATGTCTAATGCCACGGAATGAAGAGCCGTCGCTAGAAACCGAGAGACGTGTTTTCAATGGCTATGAATGTTTCCCGCGGGTTAATTCAAGTCGGAGTCGACGTGTTGCGGCCAGGATATCTCCTTACATGTGGATGTCAGAATTGAAGTATCACAGAAAAATCATACGATAATATCACTTCCAGGATCACTCAGAGGCAGGAAAAATGATGGTGTTCACCAAGAACGCTTTCTATTGAGTATTTTTGAATCCCCTCAAGGCCGTCTTAGCTTGCCCTGCAGGCGCCCGACCGAGGGTACTATGATGAAAAGAATACACATCGAATATTATTCGCCATGCTACCCAAAAGTTTACCCCTTAGAAATGCACACCACCGAGGCGTCGTCTCACCGGGAACGACCGTCTCCTCTTCGTCATCTCCTTCTGCTGCTCCGCCGACTTCTGCTGCGCGACGAAGTTGGTCATCATCTCCCACGTCGCCATGGTGCCGCCGTTCTTCTTGTTCTCCGCCATCGCCATCAGGTCCGCCATCTTCATCTCGAAACCCATGGCGCCGGTGGGGGGAACTTGAGGAGCTTCTTGTCTGCGAGCGGGACGGCCGGGCTGAGGGGGAGGCGAGCCGGTGATGGCACCGCCACCGGGGCCAGGCTGGTTGCCGGTGATGGCGCCGCCGGTGGGAGGGCCGTTAGGCTTGGGCTGCGCGGCGGGGGGAGCGGCAGGGGCGGGAGCAGCGGCAGGGGGCTGGGCAGCCGGAACAGCAGGAGCAGGGGCGGGCACAGCGGGAGCAGGAGGCGTCGCAGGTCTGGGTTCTTGCTGGGGAGCGGGCTGCTGAGGAGCAGGCGCAGGCTCCTGAGGACGAGGCTCGGCCGCGGGGGCCGCTGGTTGAGGCTGCTGTTGCGGCTCCGCGGCAGGCTGCTGGGGTTGAGCTGGGGTGGCCGGTCGAGGGGTCTGCGGCTGGGATGTCTGGGGTTGACCGAGACCGCCCTGCTGGGGTTGGCCACCGAGACCACCCTGCTGAGGTTGACCGGTGATGCCACCTCCCTGCTGAGGAGCCGGCTGAGGCTGAGTTCCAACGGGAGTTCCACCGACCATCATGGTGAGGATGAACTCACCGTCGATCTGACCGACGGGGACGGCGATGCGAGCATTCTCTCGGTCGAGGAGGACCTGGGCGTTGATGGGGCTGAAGGTCTGGGCGAGCAGAAGCTGGGTCGCAGCGGGGATGGCCGGGCCAGCCGCGTTAGGGTTTCCGTTGTTACCCTGAGGCGGGTTGTTTCCATTGCCCTGGGGAGGCTGGTTCGTGTTTCCTCCGTTGTTACCTCCCTGGTTACCTTGGTTAGGGTTTCCAGCAGCGGGAGAAGCACCAATGGCGGTTCCAGCGCCGTTGGGACTGGCGCCGTTTTGGGGCTGTCCGTTAGGCTCGTTGGAAGCAGTGCCGTTGTTGGCTTCATTGTTCTGACGCTTCTGGCGAGGAGCTTGAAGTCCACCGGTAGCGCCGCCAGGGTTCTGGAGAACGGGACGCTGGGCAATGCCAAGCGTGATGGATGACTGAGGCGAAGCGCCCGCGCGCATGGCCATAGCCATGAGTCGGTCAACATTGACTGTTTCAGGTCCCGGTAAGTCGGAATTCCATGAAGAAAAATAAGCTTTTTGGCTCTTTCGGGCTAGACTTACGCGGCATCTGGACGACGGCGGTCATCTGGTTGAGGCTAGGAACAACACCAGCCAAGTTGCTGGTGACGAGGTAGCGGTAGTTGTCTGTGGTGTTCACGTTAGCTTCCGCGACTTGGCGTGTAAGTCTGGTCCAGATCACTTACTGATGGACATGATGCCGTTGGTGACCATGTCGGTGCTGATACCGTTGACGACATCGGTCTTAATGCTCATCGGCTGGCTCGCCCGGATGGACATGCGGAACCCGTCGGTGAACTCTGCTTCTTGGATGCCAGATCCAGCGATAGTGACAGGCTGGCCGAACGGGGTGAGGGATGTGCCGAGCTCGGAAGTCTGACGGCCAACGGCGACGTACTCGCCGTCGATCGTGTTCATCTTGACCATGCGGACGGTCGCATCGGTGATGTTGACGCTCTTGATGCTCTCCTGAATGATCCAAGCCTGACGGTCTCGAGAAAGCATTGCGACGTAAGTGTTGTCGGCGGTCACACCAGCTTGTGACAACATGTTCTGATCAATGGGCAGCTCGATCTGAGCGCCCACCAGGTCGGTGGCTCCATTCGTTTGAATTGTGAAGGAGTTGCGCGAGAGCTGAACGAACGGCTGTCCCGTCGAGCCGACGACATGGCTTGCCGGGAGCGGGTTGGGGTTCTGGTTGACGATGACTTGACGTTGCGTCTGGGAGAATGTCTCAATCTTGGAGTTGTCGGGGAACACAAGTCTGTTCAATCGCATCTAGTGATGCCATGTTAGTCTTACCCCATGATGAGGCGGGGCCATCATCATCAACCATCGTCAACACCATGACCCAACCCACGACTGACTTGATGATGCACACCCAAAGGTTAATAACTTACATCCCCATTGAGGTTGATGACTTGATTGAATTGGGCCTGTTGATCTTGAGCAACGACCGGACAGCTAAGCCTCAAGCCAACAAGCAGAAAAGAAAGTGAAAACTTCATGAGCGTCATTATGATTAGCGAGGGTCAACCACCGGGGCTGTTAACAAAACAAAAAGGGAAAAAAGAAAAAGAGGAGGATGACAAGGGAAGGGAAGGAGAGACACCGTTACTAAACCCACGGGTCCTAGGGGGAAGATGTTTGTATAGCGGAACGACCAACACAAGGGATCATCAGCATTCAGACGAGGGCCAAGTAAGCTTAATGCCCTCGGGAAGGGATGCGGCCAGCGACTTGGATATATGGCAAGGAAGACAAGACATTTCGGTGACATGCCACATGGCGGCTCAGCCGGCTCAGTCTCATAGACAGTCGGGCGGTCGGACGCCCAGAGGAGCGCCCAGCCGAAGAGGAGTCGCATCCGCCAATCGCATGACTTGGCTGGAGGGAATCGAGCCAGTGCCACCGCGGCAGACGCCGCTCCCAGCCTCTTCCGGCCGCACAATCGCTGATGCTGATGTCTATGCCTCCTGGCCGAGAGGTAGGTGTATGGGGGCATCGGGCTTAATCATCGGACCATGACACTTCCGACGGTGCGATGGGGCGGGCCTGACTGATCTCCTGCTCCCGAGGAGGAAGACGAGAGACGTCAAGACAAGAGAGGTGCATCCTCGTTCACAGGCTGGAAGAAGGCCACAGCCGAATGAGGCAGACGGGCAGGCGAAGTGCAGTCACAAGAAAGATCGAGGCCAGGGTCCCTCGGTTTCGTACCCAAGCGCGACGGTGTGAGGTGAGTTTCGTCGTTTCGAGCCCGGTCGCGTGGGGTTTCATCAGATGAGGCCGGGCGGGATGAGGAGGCAAACGTGACTATGCAGTGGGCCTTACATACGCAGCTGGCTGTGTTTTCTTTCTCTCTCCCGCACTCGTTCATGTAGGAGGCCACCGGCCTGCGCAGCAATGTGCAGTCTTCAGTACAACGCAATAGTTGAGGGGGCGATCATCATAATAAACGACGGATCCTTGGCTCCCGGTCCGCCGTTTTGATCGTCTTTGCCAAGTCAAAGTGGAGAGGATTTTCGTTTCGTCGCGGCTGATGTGCGACCTGGAAGAAATGCTTGGCAAATGCTTGTCCACGGGCGGCTCTGCGTCTGTGTCTTGCAGCTCTCTGCGTTTACTTCACATCATAGAATGACCTGCTATAGCCCTCCTCTGCCCTCCCGCCCAACGCCTGCTGGTTTTCATCGTCACCTTACCCTTTACCCACCTTCCGACTCTTTGGAAACTGGCCCTTGCTTTTCTTTTTCCTTGGGATTTCTTGGGACTTGTTTGTGTCGTCATCAGAAACTTCATAGCATGAGTAAAAATGTGTCTTGCCTTGTTCGGTTTCGCTGGGCAACAGCCTAGTCCGTTACAGGCCGACGGGCCGTCTGTGCAACATTTTGCGTTGTAACACCTGGTGGTGATCTGTCCTCGAGGGTGTCGTTCATCAGCAAGGTTGGGAGAATTTGGCATCACGTAGCCCTCTTGCCTCTTTTCTGCTGCCTCGTATTCCGTCATTCACTTGGCGACGTCCAATCCCATGGGGGCCACCACACCAACAGAGTTGACGAGAACGGATTTCGAGTGGGAGGCCAAGTCCGCCTTGCCACCGGAAGTGCCGTTCTGAGGAGGACAGGATAGTGCTAGTTCGCCGAGCAACATGAAGCATCTGTTCTTTACAGACTTTACGAGACAGATGACAGCCATCTTGTTTTTCCCCCTCTTCCTCTTCTCAAGTCAGCGAGGTGTGATGTTGACTCGATCAGTCTGGCCTGACCTCTCTGTCCAATGAGCCTTGGCGCCGTTCTTCTTCATGATCGCCCTATGGCTCTTGCGCCCACCCGGGCAAAATCTCCGACTGGGCATTTGCGGCAGACAAACCGCGAACCCCCCTGATGACTCCATCTGGGTCTCAACCTCTCCCATCCTTGTCGTGCTCACATAATGCTTCGTCTATGATCCTCCCCAGGTCGCCCCAGGTCTTCCATCCACACTGACCCCCATGCCTTGCTCGATGCTCTCAGTCCCCAAGCCATCCCATTGGCCGTGAGGCTCTGCTCGTCTTTTCTTAGAACCATGATTAGCTAAAGAATTCTGCTTTGTCTGCTTTGCTTAAACCAGCTCCCCTGCCACCCACGCCTTGGCGTTGCAACACATTGTTCTTGGCCGCGACATCTCGTCTGCTTCGAACGCATCCATCACGACTCCCCAAGCGCGGAGATGCGCCTGATCTCTCCCAAGAACCCCTCACCCATGACTCTCTTCAGACCAATATTTCGTCCAACGCGCCAAGCACAGTCTCAATTGTTCCATCTTCAACCGCATCTTTCTGCTTGCGGGCATTTGATATAAGTCCTTCCACCTTCCTGTTCGTCCTCCCACGTTTCCGGGCCGGTGAACTCTTTCCGATCTCTGTCGCGTTATTTCTCCCCCATCTCACCTAATCAACCTTCTCTTCTTTTCCTTTTGTGTCAGCGAATGGTCGGACGCCTTTGGAAGGCCCACCACTCGATCACTTTCCTTTAGTGGCGGCCACCCACACTATTTCTCACCTTACTATTATTTCGCCTTTGCATCTTACCGTCTTTTCTTAGTGCGTGTGTTGCTTTCTTCGTCCACTCGAGCTAGTCTTTAGTATCCACGACTTCAACAACACCGCCATAATGCAGTATTCGGTCATTTTCTTCTCCGTCGCTTCTTTCCTGTCTGCCTGTGTCTTCGCCTTGCCGACTGCTAGCTCAGCGGAAGGCGGAGCGGTGGACAGGAACTCACGGTATCTCGCTCGGGGCGTTAGACGCCTGGAGAATCGTCAACAAGCCGGAGCCAGCCAAGGTGCGAACAACACCGCCGCCGGTCGCAATGGTGTCTCGGACGCCCAGGTCATGAACGCCGTCATGTCCTGGATGCAGGATACCGGAAAGGTCACGAAGTTCCTGAACAGCGCCACCTCCTTCACCGGAGCCGAGTTCACCAAGCAAGCCACGATTGCGCTCAACGCGGAGATTGACGAGCTCAACCACAAGATGGTTCTCGACGCTGCGCTCACGGGCATGGATATGGTCGCGCAAGCCAACAACGTCCTCGCTACCCAAGGCACCTTCCAGCAAGTCGTCGACACCCTGCAGTCAATGGTTACCAATGGTCCCGACACCGCGCAGAAGGATGTTAACTCCATCAACAACAACCGCTGCGTCAACGTTCTTCCCAACATCGACATGTACTTCGCTGCCGCTGGTATGCCGCAGATCCAGGCTGTGCGACCTACTGGATGCTTGGAGGTTGAGGGCGCCAACGTGACTCCCGCCGTCCCCCCTGGTGGTGGCAACAACGCCGGTAACAACGGTGGTGCTGCCCCTGCTGCTCCTCAAGTTACCAACCCCCCGGCCGCGCAACCCGCGAACAACAACCAGAACCAGGGAAACAACAATGGTAACTCGAACCAGAACCAGAATCAGAACCAGAACCAGAACCAAAACCAGGGCAACAATGGCAACCAGCCCCAGAACCAGAACCAGGGCAACAACGGCAACCAGCCCCAGAACCAAAACCAGGGCACTAACGGCAACCAGCCCCAGAACCAGAACAATGGTAATGGAAACGACAACACTGGCAACACCAACACCAACACCAACACCAACACCGGCAATCAGAACCAGAATCAGGGCACAGATGGTCAGGGCAACATTGGCAAGGGTATTGGAAATGGCAACAACGGTGGAAACCAAAACCAAAACCAGAACCAAGGCAACAACGGCAACGCGAACACCAACACCAACACCAACCAGAATCAGAACCAGAACCAGAACCAGGGCAACAATGGCAACCAAAACCAGGGCACTGGCAATCGCAACCAGAGCCAGAATCAGGGCAATAACAACGGTGGCCAGACTCAGAACACTGGAAACCAAAATTCTGGCAACAACAATGGTGTACAACCTGCTACTCTGGGCAGCAACGGCAACAACGGCAATCGGGGCGGTAACGCCAACGCCGGACAGCGCCCTCAACAACAACAGCAGTCCCAAAGCCAGCCACTTCAACCTGCCCAGTTGGGATCGCCACGGCCTGCGAACAACTAAGGCCGCCAGCATGCCAAGAGTGGCAGTCTGCCTGACAGGTAGCTGCCCACGCGAACCCCGGGGTCCGAGACCATGAACACACTTACGCCTGCGGGGTTGGCAAGGCAGCCCAAGACCCCCACTCTTCGAAACTCTCGAATCCCGACTCACGCCCTCTTCAGACTTGCTTACCAAGGTCCTTCAACAACATATTCGACGGCGGGAACATTGGACTGGGCGACACGTGTGGCGGGCCCTACGGGGCTAGTGTTACTGTGTTGGATGGTGTGTGTTTGTCTCTCTGTAAGTTGAGTTGAAGTGTCTCGGTTTCTGCATTTGGTGGGTGTGAGCAGGGGAGGGTCTTCGGCGCCTGGTGCGAATCGGTATTAGTTTGAAGGCCAGGTAAAACGTTTGGTCAAAAAATATTATTCCCTGTAACATATCATCCCGTTCTTCTTACAAAGCATTTAGAGCATTGCAGGTCTTCCATAATTGTCTGTATTAATCCCTGTTGTCGATCGGGTGGGGGGGATTGGTCGAACGAGTCACATACTTGTACATAATTGGGCAATCTTAATTGAATCCGTGCTCGAAACTCTTCACAAACTTGCGCCATCCTTGGGATGTTTGGAATGGAATATCATGAAACGAAACGTCACCTTCTTTCCCCCTTGCCATTCAGGGGTCCCGCTTGTCGCGCCTGGCTGGAGCCACAAAGAGCCGCTTGGATCCCTCGGCCTAAGCCGCCGTATCATTCGTAGATCGGCTTCCCCCATCGTCCTCGGAGAGTTGCGATTGGTTCCCTCGTCCGGACCAGGGTCGGCTTCCACCGTTTCGGGACGAATAGAGGGGAACCATGATTATTCCAGAATTGATGGTGGGCGATAGAGCCTGAGAAGGCTGAGCCCTCCCTCTCTTTGCGCTAAAGTATTGTTCGCCCCTGGATTGATCTTTGCGGTTGTGTCGCCTGACTGTCTGTCGTTCGAGGGCTCGTCACAAAATGTGACGCTGTCAACTTGCCATTCGCGTCTAGCAGAAGAACACCCTTTCTCTGCGCCCCGCGTGTCTCGTACAGCCCGATCCCCGACTCGGGTTATTCGTACCTGCGACGCCGTTCAGAGTAACATCTGCCCCCCGGGCTTTACTCGTATCCACCCTTGTTTAATCGAGACGTTTAAGCATGACCCATCATGTCACCCTCTCGTAAAATGCCAACCACCATTGGGCCCCATCATGAAATGAGACATGACAAGCACGAACGCATGATGCAGTTCTGACAGTTGACGATGAAAAATGTCAATTCGCGAACCGGTCCGATTGTCCTTCTTCTTGGAAAACATACGGCTTTGAAGTGTCAATATCTTGGCGTCTTCTAGTCCCGGGCGGCTATCATCGATACGGGTTTTGCTCCGAGAGGACTTCGGCGATGGCCTTCGTCTCGGCTCCGGTGGGTACCATGTAGGATCTGCGCTGTTGCGGGTCTTCGGCGCCTCGGATAAGCTCCAGTTCTCTGACGACGATCATGTTGTGGTTCGTTTCGATAATCAATCGAGTCTGTGGGATAGATCTCGGAGTGCATATCTGATCGATAAGCTTAAGCTAAGTTACCCCTTATGGCAGATCGTGTTGTTCAATAAGCCAGAAGGGGTAACTTGGCTTAAGCTTATCGATCAGATATGTACTCCGAGATCTATCCCATAGTCTCGGTTAATTATCGAAACGAACCACAAGCAAGGAAGAGTGAATACCCCGGATTACCGATGGTCTATGTGGTTCAACTGGAGCCTCAAAGTGGTTTTGTGTTAGTCACGATTTGGTAGATCATTCCAGGCCCAAGTAGTTTCATCACATTGCATTGAATATAAAAGGCCAAGAGCATCTTGGAATGCCACCAGGAGATGCGCTTCTCCGCGAAGGCGGTTCGCAAGCCTCGCTCAGAAGAGACAGCTTCCGAAGTCTGTGTCAAGAAATCATGTCAGGCGGTCGGTAGCATCATATCCTAGGCGGGATCGGAAGTGCACGTTGACCTGTTTGATCTGCAGGACACGAGCCACGGAACATTGACGAAAAAAAAATTATCCTTGTCAGGCTATTGCTCTCGTAAATGTATGTGTGATCGGTCCTTGACTACATCCCGCTTCGACTGTCTACAGATTCAAAGAGGAGAAGGCTGCAGTGAGCCTTCAAGTGAGGGTGTCTAGGTGTCAACTTGTGTCTTGTATCCTGATATTGACGTTGGCAACTGCCGATTTTCATACCCGAGGAACGCAGAGTTTCTCCCAAGTATCGCAGCACATTGCGTCTCATTAGTGCCGGTGGGAGAAACATATCTTGCAAAACCTACCAGCGTTTTTATTTACTTCCTTTGCTTGTACGTACAAATTCTACGGCTACGCTATGGGCTGCATTCTCTCAATCGCAATCTTGGTGCGCGCCCTGAGATACCCTCCATAACACATTGCTGTTCCTCCGAGACATTCACTTGCAGACGTGCCCCCACCCTAGTCTGTCCAAGTTGAAGATAATCGAAGTGGTACCACGCCCCATGTAGGCTGCTAGAGCTACAGGGAGAAGGGTTCGGCATGCTGCTTATCGGGCCTTGAATGAACAGGAATATGGACACAATTTGAGGTTGGCTACTTGCCGAGCTTCAAATTATCGTATCGCAGCTCCGAAAAGCCCCGCCTGCTCTTCGTTCATAACACTTGGGCATAATTCAAGGCCAACCGAATCCTGCTTGGTAAGTATCAACGTGTTCAAATCGATAGAACATCAGGAGACAGAACCGAGAATTTAATTGGACAAAAGCGTGATTCACAAATGGGGCAGGAGGAACACTACCTATTCGTAGCTTGCATCTGTTCAGTCACATACGACTACGCTGTCAAACTTAGTCTACGCACCATCAATTAATTAACACCAATTAGTTGGAACTTTGGGTTCCACGGTTGAGAGTTTGGCAGCCACAGCTACGTCTCTATAATCTAGATCTTGAAAAAGACGTCAGATTTTGCCCATCTTCCAAGAAGTAGTCTGAAGGTGACGCGTTTTTCAACATTTTTCGACCGCGTTCGCCTTCGACGTGTGACACTTTCATTAACCAAGGTAGTCAGCGAATCAGACATCGTCAAACATCTCGGCATCGACCGAAATGTGGGGGCGAACGAGCGGAAGTGGGACTGCCAGCTTTGGCCAAGAGAAATTCGCGATGGCGCTCGCTCAGTTGAAAACCCACAAGTTTCAGCCCACTCATCGCACATGTCATCACGACTGCGCGCTCCCAGAGTTACGCTCATGTCCCACCCAATTGAAGCCACGAGACTCGAGCTGAAAGCTTCCTGTCTGAAACTTTGCCAAATCGTACCTGACGCGATAAGCCGCAGTGCACCGCCCGCTTGAGTCCCCCATCACCGAGGATGTGGAGGGTGTCGGACAGGACAGGGAAGGTTACCCCTGAAGCCACTTCAAAACATCAGCCACAGTATGTTTTCAACCAACCCTCACTTTGTGACTGATGGTCTAATTGGGCTGCTATGTAGCAAGTAAGGCATTTCCGCTACACTCTCCAACACTACAGTAGCTGACACTATGGAGATGCTGTGCCGCTGGGCAGGTAATTTGTCAAAGATGCAAATGTCTTCAACTTCGGTTGCGTCGTCAGGCAACAGCGATGCCGCCGCCAGTCAACTGGGACATCTTGGGAACACCAACAGAAAGAGCCATGTTCCATCATGTGCGCAAATGCACAGTTGCGGGGTTTGGGACCATCGCGTTCCTGGAGAAGCTGTGGAGCAGTTACATTATCCCTCTAGGATACTATTCCGACTCAGTAAAACACGCCCTGATAGCTTTGGGATGTGCACACCGAGGCTTCATAGGCGACTACACGGAAGATCATCAGGTTGCAGATGCTCAAACATACAGTATGATGGCATCTCAACAATTTTCCAAAGCCATGAACTTCACGGCCCTAGACATGGAAAAGCTTTCGCCTACCACTGTTAGGACGTCGCTTGTTTCTTGTTTGATTTTCATCTGCCTGGAAATCATGCAGGGACGCTACGACAAAGCTTTGCAACACCTTAGGTCCGGCTCAAGTATCATGATTGCCCTCTCAAAAGCAGCAACCGATGCTCAGGCAGGAATGCCTCTTTCAGCGCACCAAAAGTGTATGGCTGAGACAGTCAAGAACTATTATGATCAGTTATGCGACCTTGCCGACATGTTCACTTGCCTGGGCTGCGATGCTGCCTACTTACTGGAAGAAGGGGAAGTCATTCCAGACCTATCCTACTTCTTCCGGGCGAATAGCAACACAGATGCTTCCAAGCCATACTCCTCCGCCACCGAGGCTCGGTACGATCTCCATCTTGTAGATCAAGCTTTTGGGAAAGCTTTGCGCTATAATGTTCGAGGCAGCATACCATTATCTTGGACATCATTCTTGAATTTGCCAGAGGGCATGTCACCACTAAGAGATGATGAGCGGTGGGCCGAGGAATGGCTTCACGCTCGCCATCTCTTCGATGTCTTCAGTGCTCGACTTGAGACTTACATTAAGCATCTCAAGTCAAGTCCATCAACGACCAGACAAGAGCTATGGGAGGCGCGTCTAATGGCAGTCATGCAAAAGGACTGGTCGGTAATTATTAAATGCCTAGAGGCTCCGAGCTCACAACCTCCGGATCGGCAATATTTCCAGGATCTTCTGGAAGATGCCGAATCGCTGGTGTATGCTGAGGCTGAGCCGATGCAGTATCCAGTCTTTACCCTGGCTGCTGATGTGATCCCACGGATGAGCCTCATTGCCGGTTTCTCTGGTGAGCTGGATCTGCAGCAAAGGGCCATTTCGCTTCTGTATGCCATGCGCAGGAAAGAAGGCATGTGGGATAGTCGGGAGATTGCGAGTGTGCTGGAGTCTATCCTGCTGGCCAGGGAATGCAGCATCTGGGATCCGGAGTATGAGAGAATTTCTCTTCCGCGACTAGCGGGAATGCTGTTATCGCTGAAGCTATATGATGGAAGCAGCACGTTACCTCTGGCTACGCTTGTAGATCAAACTTCTAGTTGAGAGGCAATGGTCTGCTTTGTATGTGGAAGAGCAACCCGAAACTTTGCATGAGATCTTGAAGATGGTAAACAACGCCCAGCAGACAGTGGCATTTGATAGATAAGCTGACGATCTAGGAAATTAGTGCAAACTCATTCATCAATTTGCTCCCCGAAAACCGGAGCCTGATAAACAGTTCCCGGACTATCTCAACCCCTGCTTATCTCCCCGCAATTGGGTGCCATCAATTTCCCCATGCACGATGCCGTCGATCCAACCTCGCGCAGAAGCCCCGCAGTTGAATGGGCAGATTACTACTTCAACTAGGTAGGTCCCAATTGATGTTGATAGTGCCAACTCTGTTGGCAGACTCGGCACTTTCAACCCCGACTCTGTCCCCGCCTGACGGCCGGTTAATGAGCTCACCCTGCAACGAGGATAAATGAATCGGAGGAGATGTAACGTCGCTATTTGGAGATGCTGTTGCCCCTCAGTCTCCTCAGTGACATCCGCAATTGCGTCCTGATATGGACGACGTCAACAGGAGTCGTCATGCTGGTGCAGGATGTGGCCCACTCAGCTTCCCGAGAAGCAACGATCCAATTCCCTGGGCCGGATGCTGGTGCGGGTGGTGGCAATCCCCGCTGATATAACCTCCTCGATTTCAGGGATGGGTTTCCAAGTCGCGACACTATTGACGCGACATCAAGGACGACTTTTTCATCATGATGCTGGGGAAGGTCGTCGGGCCTATTGCGGCCTTGGTAGCGGCACTCCCCTTCGCAGAGGGCCAGGCCATTCGCTTCAATAATCCTGAGGGTGTGGATATCTGGTGTGGCAAAGCCTACCGCGCAACGTAAGTTATGCAAGCCGCGATGCTTGACGACATGCTCACCATCATTTTCCAGAAATTCGTCCTTCGACCCGGGTGGCTGGTTCCCGGAACCGGCGATCTCGCAGATACCGCTCTTGCGCCTCAAGGTCCGCCCCCGGTTAAGCATTTATCTCGAGACCGACGACACCGCCAACTTGCTGATCGACGCTGCAATCTCGAATCAAGTCGGGTCGCCTCTGCCTACAGGATTCGGGCAGAATACCACCAGTTCTACGCCGAAGACACTGAAGATTGAGATCATCATCGGGGAAGATTTTCTGGCGACCGAAGACGTAGAATTGGGGTCGGTGGACAACGAGGTACCGCTTCCTCTGGATACCTTTGCGCCTCAGATGAATGCATACAACATCACAGTGCGCACAACGCTCGACATGACACACGTCTACGAAGGCTGGACCGAGTTCTCCTTCCTCCCCTATCCAGAAGATTATGGAAGTGTAGCACGCATTGACAACCTCTATGGCGGTCTCCTCGCGCAAAGGGGAAGGGATGCCGAATGGGACTTGATCTTCGCGTACACCTACTACAGTGAGTTCTTCTTTTGTTCCACAGAGATCAAGTTACTAACTTCGAGAAGCCCAATGGACTCTCTACTGGAACGAGAGCGTCGATACCCTGAACGAGTTTGCAGCGATGGGCTACAACGTTATACACATCGTGCCCACGGGTAGCCTTGGCGAGATCCCTTTTCCATGGGACGAGTTCGAGCCCTACCTTCAGCGTGCCGATGAACTCGGGATCTACTTCCGCTATGACGTTCTCTGGACATGGCCCAACTTGACAAACATGGTTGATCAGGTTACTCGCCTGCGCACACATCCATCAATCTTGCTTTGGTACCAGAGCGACGAGGCGGATGGAAAGGCGAACCCGCCCAACTCGACGGGAATCGCGTACGAGCAGCTCAAGTCTTTGGACCCGTACCATCCAGTGTCTTTGGCTCTAAACTGCTGGGACTTCTACTACGCGGACTACGCAGCAGGCGCTGATATTGTCATGTCCGACGTGTACCCCGTGGCCATCAATGCGACATTCTCGCCGGTATACGACACGGTCTGTAATACGACATACGGGTGCTGTGGGTGCGACGACTGTGAAGGTAACTTCGAGGATATCTCTGTCCGACTGGATGAGTTCTATCGCCGAGATGAGATTCTTGGATGGCAAAAGACCCAATGGTTCGCGCCTCAGGCATTTGGCAACGAGACGTTCTGGGCCCGGTATCCAACAGCGGACGAAGAGGTCGTGATGACGATGCTCTCAGTGAATCACGGGGCCAAGGGCATTGTGATGTGGAATTACCCCGCCACTGATGAGTTGGAGAACCTCACTAGTCGTCTTGCTGGAGTGTTCACGAACACAGCGGCAGTGGACTTCCTGTTGGGCACAAAGAGGACGCAGGACCTTGCCGTTGAAGGAGCCAAGAGAGTTGATGCAACGGTGTGGGCGGACAAATCCAAGGGTCAAGCGGTGATCAGTGTTGTGAACCTCAACTATGATAACATTCCAGGCGAGGTCAAAGTTGTTCTCCCCGACGGAACTGATTTTGGCGAAGTTGGCGAGGTTCTCTGGGGTGATGTGACCTGGGAGTTTGTTGACGGCGGCTTGGTAGCCACGGAGGGCCTGTTAGGGTTGCAAACCTCCGTGATCATTGCGAATCTTCTGTAGTTGAACTGAAAACTTGTTTTTTCAGCAGATCAGACTATGAGGCGCAAAGTGACATGGCCGACCGTTGATGTCAGAAGATACCATCGAAATCGTAATAAGGAAACGGCTGGATTCGGCTGCAACATTGCAACCTAGAGTGATTCAAGTGAAAATTCGGGCAAGACTTTCTTACAAAATCATGAAAGAGAACCCAATGCGTTTCCGTAGCAGACGTCACTTGGTGGGGTCTATACGCGTATGGCCGGCGTGCCCCCCGTATTTTGACCCACTCATTCCGCGTATACCGGCGGCCCCGCCCCGAGCGAGTTTTCGGGATGGCCATACGATAATTTGACCATTCAGACTATTGGCATAGCCCCCAAACGTACGCAGGTAGCCGCTTGCCCTTGCTCATTCCGCAGATGAAGACATGGGATGATGCATACGTGCCCCAGCCGCCATTTCGGACTTCGGCTAGATCATCAACGTTCACGGGATGCCGCAGAAGCGACTGCCTCAAGCCCCGCAGGATCTCTCGGCAGTTAGGCGTATCTGCTGATCGGCCAAGGAAAGTTTGAAAATCCGGGGGTGGCTGGGGAGGTATAAAGTCGTTGAGGCGACATGAACCATTCTATTCCTTTCTTGCCATTCATTCCACTCCGAATCATAAATTCCCAGGATGCGGTTCGAATCATCGTTCGTTGGCGCCATCTGCCTCAGTCTCGCTCATGCCATTCCAACACACGATCAAGCTCGCTTCGGAAATCACGTCATCTCGTTCGAGACCAGAGACTCTAGTCTCGTGGGCCGGCAGTCTGAAGTACCGCCGCCACCCGCGCCAGAACCTATCACCGTCACCGAGCTCCCCCTTCCACCAGTAACAGCAGACACCGGGGTCGGCGGCTGTACTGAAGAAATAAACCCCCGAAGAACAGGATGCATTGGCAAGTCTACTGGCCTTCAATCGGGAGACTTTCTGCCAGATGACCTTCACGTTGTGGCAGCGGTGAATTTCACCGGTGCCCCTGCTGCCCCTGATTCCGCGAGCATCTACACCGGACTCCAGTTAATCATCGTCAAAGTCGATAACACCACTTTTCCCAACGGCGATGCATGGAAGTGCCTAACTTGTGGTGTCCCTGAGGAGAATGCCGTCGGCCGTAGCGAGCTGCTCGATTATCCGCAAAGTTTTAGCGATAATAAGCGCTTGCTTGCTGGCCCCAACATCATCGAGTGCGAAGCCGATCTCACAAGCGAGGAGTGTACCCCTGATAAGGTTCACATATACCCCATCCGATGGAACAACGCGGCGGATGGGTCCGGAGTTGGTGGTAGCATCAGAGAACTTCGTATTCATCCGGACGACGAGCACTTGGGATGGAGCTCTTTTACGGTCAGGGGTGGCAAGGTGGACCAGTACGGATATGTTGGAAGGCTCGAGTTCAACCCAACACCATCTACAGGCGAGCCACTCGCGCCTCGTTATGATCTCACGAACGTCAACGTTCTCTTCAACGTCAACGAGCCACAGCCCATCGAGATCGATCCCGAAGATAGCACCCAACTTCGGATTAACCCCGATGCCATTGTTGTTGGTGAGCTTCGCGGATTCAGCGGTACTGGCAAGGAGGTCACATTCATTGGTTATCCTATCGAGTCATCTAACATTGACGTGATGGCCGCCGACTTCACAACCGGAAAGATTCGGAGGCTTACAGCTCACCCTGAGTATACCGACCCTGTCGATGTTTCCCCGGACGACAAGTGGACTGTCGCCATGGACACACGCGGTACTGGGCGGCAGATGTTCATGGCCGGGCTTCGGGGCATACCACCCGTGACGGACCTGGTAAGCAGTAGCGCCACATCTTCAACCAGAAACAACGGCCAGCGTCGCTTCTTTCAGCCTTGGCTTATCGATGGCTTTGGGGATCGGGGATCATATTTTGGCCAGAAGCTCAACGCAGAGGGAGACGGTGTCCCAGGCGGTGGCGCCATCAACGATCCGGAATGGAACGGCCGTGCCGACCCGAGATGGTCCAATGGTGGCACTCGCGTTGTCTACTGGCAAGCCCTTCCCACATCTCCGGACTGTGGTGGCACGAACCCTCTCCCATGCTATGAATCCACAGCACCCGGAGGCCGAACTGAGCGAATGATGCTGGCACATCTCACGAGCCGCAACTCCCAAAGTCGGTCGCCTGTGGAATGTTTGCCTGACATAATCTCGTGGGCAACACCATACGCCCCTGGCGACCCTCCTCCTGCACGACCGTTGCCGCTGAATGGGACCTTCACACTCAAGGGCAAAGTCGGGGGTTGGGCGAACATCACTATCACGCCAAAGAGCGATGGGACTTTGCCAGAATCTGTTGCAGTAGAGTACCATGACTTTTCTGACGATGGTGTGAACGTACTCGTTGGGACTGAGAGGGTCACGGCAAGGAATCCGACGCCAACGCTGGAGCAGGTTGATTGGTTTTCCGACCTTGTTCAGACAGGTCCTAACAATGGCACCAAGAAGACTAGCCCGGACGGATTTCATCTTTTGATCGATATTATGACAAACATTTTCGACGCTAATGGCACGTTGACAACAACAATCAATGGCGAGGAATGGCATCAACCAGCGAACGGTACTTGAGTCAGAGGTTCATTCGTGTGATATTACATAGGGAAGCCTGTTAGGCAAAGTATGTACATGAAAGCAACGAGAGATGAAGACACGTCCTACTACTAGGTTTTTTGATCGCTCCACGTACTACTTTCTGAAGACCCAACCCTGTCATTCCGTCAAAGTAACGAGCCTTCGCCTCATGCATCTATGGTGAGAATCTGTGAAGGCAAGCTGCTATCATGGGTTGCAGGGATAGTTGGGCGAATCTCCGTAGTACTGACGGCCCTTGTTGAGGTTCGCGGTCGCCTCCTCCGCACTACAGACCGGGATGCGGATGAGGCCGCCCCTGCGAACATCCATCCTTGAGCCTTTGTATTCGTCGGCGATGGACTTGTCTTTGATGTCCGGCGCCCCCACTGTAGCATCCATCACGTTCTTTCTGCCGTTCTTCTCGAACGTATTGACCGCACTGTCAGAGTCAGTCTTGCTCTACGTAAGTGTATATGTAGGCCGGCGTCGTAGAAGCCGACTCCAGCAGTGATGAGTCTAGACTTGAACTCACCCAATAATGAGGTCGTCCACCGTGACGCCTCCCCACTTGCCCAGGTCGCCATCCTGAAGTTGGGCGATACCATCCAGTATGTCGAGAGTCCATTTGTGGGTCGGGTTGCACCCGCCGCCATCCCCTGGATTGTTCGGGCCGCATGAGCCTTGCGGGCCATCTCGTACGCCCGCGAGGATGTATGAGTGTCCATTGGGACATCGCCAACCGACGTTGTACTGTTTCGGCTCCTCAGTGAAGTAATCGCGCGCATCGATCTCGCAGCTGTTGCCAAAATCGACGACAACGGGCGCGGGTCGGTTGGCGGTCCAGGCGGCGGGGATGGCAGCCGCATAGAAGGCCCGCTCGATATTTTTCTCCTGTTTCCAGCTTGCTGTATATCCGTCGTACTCCTCTGCTCGCTTTCTACTGGTCTGTCCTGCCTTGATCATCTTGCCTTCCGAGATGAGATCAGTAAGAATCTTGATGCTGTTTTCTTCTCCGAGGAAGAGCGTCTTAAGTAACTGGTTTGTCTGCGATTTCCAGCTTGTGATGATTGTGTCGTAGATTGCGTTGAACGATACCTCAGCTCTGTCGTCCGAGGCCTTACTCAGTGCGTCCTTGGCAATCGAGGCACCGGCATTCACAACATTGGAAGTTGCCGCCTCCCATGCATTTGCTTTGCCAGGACTCTGGAAGAAAACCTTTGTCATGAAGGCTGTCAGATTGTCAGCAAAAGCTCCAGAGACAAGCTAATTTGGAAATGGAGCGACAGCTCAAATTACCTCCTCCAAAGAAACGTGCTGCTGCCGTGTTGATAGGGATAGGAATCAGCGTCAACAAGAGGTTGAAAAGGTCCGTTCCGTCGTCTCTTTTTGGGGCAAATGTGGCGATGAATTTTTCATGGTCGCCTTTCAAATCATTTCCGGCATTGATGAGGGCATTGTAGTAGTTCTTGATCATCTGGAAAGCAAGACTCGTCAGCATTCAACCTAGCGCGAATGGTATAGCATACTTCTTGCGAATGCTCGGACCCTTCTAAATCAACTTACCCGGTGAAGCGAAGCTATCGAGTTCCAGACTTCGTAGCTTGCGGCCCCCGTGTGGAACTCAGGCTCATCATCGGCGGTGTTGTGTGTGACACAATCCTTGGAGCTTTCGCAGTTAGTCGCAGCCGCCAGATCGTCGCAACCCTGCGAAAAAAATATTAGCTTAAAGACTTTCCCCTACGCAACAAGATCCTGTCACTCCTTACAACATCAGAGTCGAAATGGAGAAACTCAGCGACAGCTTGATGGAAGCTGAGTACCCCCTTCTTCTTATAGCATGAAAACCATACGCGGACTGCGTCAGTCCAGGCATCCTGGGCCCCAAGGGCTTCCCATCTTTCAGTGGGCGTAAAGTCCGACGGTAAAGTGACCGCTCGTATGGTGCACTGCTTTGTAACCCATGTGCCGGTGCGAAGTCCACGCGAACTTTCACAGCCAATCGTGTTGACATCCTTGCCGCTCTTGATGCCCTGCTTGACCATGGCCCAACTGAGACCAAGGTCGATGCCCTCGTAGTCGATGTCGTAGTTGGGCGGATCGTGAAACTTGACGAGGTCCACGGCCCAGTCGATGGTGCCTCCCATGTTGTAGCGCTTGTAAAGTTGGGTGCGGCTTTCCTTGAGGTCGTTATCCATGTATGAAACCCAAAGATCACCGTCGACCATGATCTTGGAGTTGCTTTCGGCGTCAGTCCAGGTGCGACCACCTATCTCACTTAGCTCAGCGTTGGCAATATAGCCCCCTGTCTGCGTGCAGCGGCCCTTCCTAGCGTACGATGTCGCTCTGTCGCCGGTGAATTGACAGTTGGGTCCGGTACAAGACGGGTCGACCATCTGGAAACTTCTACCGTAGCTACTCACGCCTACAAGCACCTTGTTCGACGGTACACCGGCTTTGGTGATCATCGTTAAGGCGCCCATGGTCTCGGTGCGGTTGATGTGACTCCGTAGACAGTTTCCGGTCGGGCATCCGGGGGAAGCCCATTGGTTACCCGCGTCCCATTGACCGTGCAGATCGTAGGTCATGTAGACGATATAGTCTAGCAGCTCCGCCATGGCTTTGATGGGAAATTGCTTCAAGTACCAGAAAGAAGCCGGGGCGGCAATTGAAAGCGTTTTGCCCTTGGGAAGCTTGGATCTCAGAAGTGCAAGGAGCCTCAAGTAGTCTGTAGCCTCAGAGACGTCTCCTGCTGGAATATCCGGAAGATCGGGCGCCTATTTCATGAGGTCACTGGACGTCCCTGTAGAAGACTATAAGTGTGAACTTACAGACGGATATTCCCAGTCAAGATCCAGTCCGTCGAGATCATTATCGACGACATATTTCACAAGGTTGTCCGCAAGCTTATTTCGGTTCTCAGCCTTGACACCGTTCCTGAAGATCGGGTAGTTGGGAGCTTCAGCAGAAAAGACCCAACCGCCGAATGAGATAATGCGCTTCGGACCTTTGATCTTCTTAAACTGCTTGAATTGAAACTCCGCAAGTTCATTTTCCTGGTAAATTTCGAACTTATCACTTATCATGCCGAAAGCGAAGTGAAGGTGGGTGAATGAGGGGTCGACCTGTGTGGCGTCCATGTTCAGGCAGTCTCTGCTGCCCAGGTTGAAACCTTCAAAGTAGCCGAGCTTGATGAACTGCGCTGGCGGACCGCTCTGGACGATTGTCATGCCGCAGTTGGAGATGCAACCGTACGTCCCCTTCTTGGCTGTTCCCGGTGGTCCCGTGTTGGTGTCGATGCAGAAGTCGGTCGTTGTACCGCATTGTCCCCACTGAATGCTCCGGTCAGTTTCAAAGAAGAAAGGTTCAAGACAGTTGGTAAAAGAAATTCCTCAGACTCACAATGTTGCAGCATGAATTCAGAGGACAGGGGTTCAGCTTTGCCCAGTCTCTGGATGTAGATCCGCTCGGCATTGTCGTGCCAGGCTTCTGAGGCCCACACTGAGCATTGGCGATGGACGAGGGAAAAGGCGGCGTGCCCTTGCTGAGACAAATCCAGTTGTCAGGCCAGAAGCCATCATCGCACCCATTCCAGCCTAGCAAGTTGGGCCGTTAATTAAACAAAACAAAAAGTTCACAACGACAAGATTGAAGGCAAGTAAGGAGCGTAGAAGAAATCTTCACAAATAAGAATGACAGGAAAGTTTTGTACGCACCCCAGGTGTCTTGATTGAAGCTTTCAAGTTCTTTCACTGTGAGACCGTTTGCCGTCGCAATCTTGTTACAAAAGTCGTTCTGTTTAATCTGGTAGGCGTGACAGGACCCATCCGCATTCTGCTTGGGTCGGATGTCGGGCAGCTCGCCAGCGGTACAGCAGACACGCTGGCCAGGCTGAAGCGTTGAGCATAGTTTTGAATCGGAATTGTACTTATAGAAGTTGGCGGCAGTGAGACCGCCGCCGCATCTGGTGACGAGCTTGCCACAGTCATCCCCATCATCGACAGTGACGGTCCGGCAGTCTGCGCGTGGTCGCAAAAGGCCTCTAACGGAAACGGTTGAGTTGTTGGGTGTTGTGCCGTTTGTTGGGTTTGTTGGGATCTCCGGTTTGATCGTGGAAACACTGGTGGCACTGAGTTGGATAGCTTTCGCGTATGACGAGGTGTCGACACAAGAGCCGTTCGACCAGCGTCCGACAGCATCATGAACAATGCCGAAGTCAGTGCTTGAGACCGCAATGAGGCCAAAGATGTCGTTGCCGGTGAGGTCATCGCACACCTGGACGAGAGAAGACTTGGAATCGGCGATGCCAGTGACGTAGAGATTGTTTAGGAAGGAGTCAAAGAGATGTCCTGCGACGCTAGATCCCACCAGGTCGGCACCGACATAGACGCCAGCAGTGGTGCCGGATACTGTGCCGAATAGCATGATGCGATCATTGGTTTGGCGGCTGTTTACGAGGTAACGTCTCAAGTGGTCCACGCTCTGTGTCACGAATCTGCCACCGATCTCGTTGCCAGACGTGGCAGGTGTCCATGCCAATTCAGGGATAACTTGCCTAGTGATGGTCTCATTCTTGGGAGAAGACAAAGCTGAGGCGCTGTGGTAATCGAAGTCGTTGACAAAAACATTACAGACCCGAATCTGCTGCTTATCGGTCACAGGTATATTGACCGAGAAGTCTAGCACCATCGGCCTCTGGCATGCCTCAAGTTGGTTAAACTCAGCAACGACAGTCCAGTTTGACGGATCAGACCCAGCCTCGAGACAGGTCACTGGGCACAGGTCCCTGAGCGGAGCCAAGGCATTTATGCAACGAGGAATTAAGCTCGCCAACCCCAATAAGGGGAGAAAGTAGCGTCGGCCCATCATGTAAGACCAAGGTAGCGTTTATGAGCGAGAGAAGGGTCAAAGAGTGAATGAAGAGACAAATAATGTCAAGAGAAAGACTGGCAAGGGGCCGCAGGAAGTAGAGGTGCTGTCAAGAACCTCAGTCGCTGCTGTTCTTATATGAGTCTGGCCAAGCACAGCAAAGAGACCTGGCCAACCATCGACAATATCAAATTCTCCCAGGCGCTGATCATTTATCACAGCTTCCTTGAGTCGGGAGAACGTGAGGCGGGGTTTGGATTATTGCTCTGCATCAACTTACACAACAAATTTCAATTTCGGAAGGCTGACCCTGAGCCCAGTCCCCCGCTGATACTTTGAGGCCATCGCCACTGCGGCCATCTCTAGCTCCTCTGCATCAACATGGCACAGTCGCTGGATATGGTAACTGCTCGCCGAGGAAGGAGCTAGCTTGTTGGATGTTGTTGTAATGACGGACCAGACGAAGATACTGCTCTGGGTCGATCCCTCGGCTAAATTGACCCAACCATGTGTAAATTAATTGTTGGGGGCTTTGAAAAGAGAGCAAGGTTTATGGCCTTGGCTTCACAACTCATGACTTATGTTGCTCAAACAAGAAGGTTGCGAAAGAAGCGAGGACTAATGAGGAACCGCTTAAACAATGCAGTCGTTTGCTCAAAAGGTTTGCTCATTTCCGCTCCCCGTATTAGTGAACAGGCCGCAAGAGAGTATCACTCCTCCATCCGGGGTTGCGGCCCGCGGAGCGGAGAGTCTTGGCTGCTGTTCCGTAGCCCGACCTGAGGCTTGGCTTCATCTCAGTCACGCAAATGCAAACGTAGGTTTTTGCAACGGTCACCTCTTCTGCCCCTCCCATCTGTCCACATTCCCATCACCACGATCCGCCATCTCTACCTCACCATCCAAAACGAAACCACCGCGAAAATGAGAAATCTCAGTTTCGTTCGCTCAACTGTGCAACTTCTCCTCGCAGCCAGTGTTGTGAACGCTGTACGACAGCTGCCTGCCGAAGTAGAGGTCGACCTCATTTTCCCGCGCGACAACGAGACGTACGCGCCGACGCAGCTACTTCCCATCGTTTTCGGTTTCAACAATCTTGACGCTGTTTGGCCTCTGAACATTGGTCTTGACGTGAGCGTGACGTCCATCGGCGACGACTTCAATGAGAGCAGACCCGATTGGAAATCGCGGTGGGTTGGGTTTCCTAGCGATTGGCTTGACAATATCGTCGGAGATTCTCCACCGAGACAGTATCTTCACATTGAGTCGGTCAACATGACCAACGGAACGGCGGACTCTTTCAAACTTCTATGGGAGGTCAAACTCCCATACCGATGCTTTAGTAACAACGACACGGAGTCCGGATGGTCAAACGGACCGGGGCACGCCTCACGTGGAATTTTCTTTCAAACAGCAGACGATGCCCAGCGTCCTGATATCGAAGCTGCCGCCAATTCATGCGATGAGTCCGACGAGAACACCTCGGTTGCGGTGCGTATCACCGACTTCAAAAAGACATACTCTTACGACAAGCCATGCCCGGTTTTCGAGACAGATGTGAATCCGAAATGCGCGTTCAAGTCGGCTGCCAAGGGGGTCGCGGCGAACGTGTCTGCCGCGGTGCTACGGAGAATGAGGTGCGAGGAGGGCGAGTGGCAGACAATCACTGCACCATGCCCACGGAAGGAGAGTAAGGGATGTGCCACAGGCTTTGTGGTTGGCTGGGCCCTACTTCCGCTCGTATTAGCCGCAGTCAACTTCCTTTGAGTCGCCACCATACATAGTAACACGAATTCAACACTGTTTTGTGGTTGACGCGGGAGTCTTCAAACCTCATCTAGAAAGACATCCGATCATGGTCTACATGTACTATCTTCGTATCGGCGTCTGGAATTGGCGTCAATGTTAGAATGCAGGTCATCAGGCCGAAGAGGCCTCGCTCGCATGGGTCATGGCCATGTCACCAGACGTTCACAAGCTCAGGTGATTGCGGGAACTTGCGGCGCAGTGCAGCATCACGGTTGGTTTACGAGAAAGCCTCGTCAGGTATGTACTTTTGGACGCCAAAGCGTGCCAAGTGGTTCCAACATACACTTGATTTGATTCTCCGCCCTACCCAAGCTCCACCTCCGCATTAGCCGTTAAGCATACTCTCCTTTCCGGGGTCCCCCACCACCCCACCACCCCACCAAGAAAGGAAACGGTCGAGTGGCGTCCTAGTCTTGGTAACGGAACTCGGCAATAATGACCGGCTGGGTTCGGCCCTAACCGCTGAATATGTAGAGCGCGGGTACCTGGCCTTACTTTTATGATGTGCACAACTACCAAATGACCGTACAGATCATGCATGGACCCCGAAAGCTCTGCCACTCGAAAGCAGGTCCCAACTTGGCATGAGACATTGCAGATTCTACAATCTTGGTATGAGCTTTATGGTTGGCTACTGGTGGGCTTTCTTATCCGAGGTGGCAAGCTACCATGTCATAATGCAAAGCAGTATCTAGGCTGACATCTGTATAATAATGAATCACGAGAAAAGTCTCCAACAATCGATGTAGCATGACTTTGATCTCGCAGAACAGGAAATAAGAGTTCTAGCCTTCCCTGGTTCTTCCTCCTAGCCATGTCAACTGTGCCACTTACGCCGGTGGGTAGTCCCGGAGAACCGATGAGGGGCCTCCCTTTTTCCATAACGAGGAGCTCTAGGCAGCCTCTGCAAGTTCGTGGCGCTGCTTTTTTCAAAGATGCATGGTCATTTTAGAAGCATGTAACCGACGAAGGATACACCTAAAGAGGAAACTTGTATGTGCTGAGTTGCTGAGATCGACTCATCGAGATTTAGAGAGCCAGGATGTTTTTGAACCGATGGCAAGAATAAAATTCGCGCAAATCTTGGCTTGAAGCCATTACGTGTAGCAAATTGTAAATGGTATTCTCATTCAACCTCGTCAAAAGACAATCCAACATGGGTGTGGTTAAGTTGTCGCCAGCGGACATACTCATTGCCGTGCTATCAAGATGAAGGCGTGTCTGGGTAGATAAGGAGCCATCGGAATCATTCGACAACACCGTCTCCTCCTACCCTCGTTTTTTCATATGCACAGTGGACAGGAACATTATTGGAATCGGAACGCTGTATTGCAAGATGCCTCGCCTCTCCCTTCTCGCCGCCCTTGGCCTTCTTGTCGCCCAAGGTACCGCCATCATTGTGAAGCGCGTCGACAGATTGGCCCCCCGCCGCTTCGATAGCTCGGTGCCCTTCTACGACCACGTCTCCAACGCACCCAGCGACTGCACCCTGTGGTGGAACTCTGATGACGGCCTCAGCTGCGACACGGTCCTCATCATTGCGGGGATCTCTGCTGCACAACTAACAGCACTGGTGAGCTTGACTGAAACCTCCGGCATGACTATACCAAACTTGGAACTAAACTAACTATCATGGCAGAACCCGTCCATCAAGACGTGCGGGGACTGGAAAGTGGACTACTCGTATTGCATTGAGTCTGCTTCCGGCTTCCCGGAGCCGCCAACTCCTCCGACACCGACGACTACGACCTCGAAGGCGCCGGCGACCACTCCATCGCCAACTACACCAGCTAACGGTGTCACAACTCCTGGTCCGGCCCAGCCAGGCATGGTAGACAACTGCAACCGCTTCTACAAGGTGGTGGCCGGCGACACCTGCACCACCATCGCCTCCAAGAACGGCGTCACCATCGCCCAGCTCGCAGCCTGGAACACGCAAATCGGTGGCGCTGCCTGCACCGGAATCTGGGCTGAATACTACGTCTGCACCGGCATCATCGGCGGATCGCCCACCCTGCCCTCTCCAACAGCCACGCCCAACCCCACGCCGCAGCCCATCCAGGACGGCATGGTCGACAACTGCAACCGCTGGCATCTCGTCAAGGCGGGCGATACTTGCAGTACCATTGCCTCGTCCGTTGGTGTTACCGTTGCTCAGCTTGCGACTTGGAATAAAGGCATCGGCGGCACCGCGTGTACTGGCATGTGGGCAGGGTACTATCTTTGCACCGGCGTTTCTGGTGGCTCAAGTACGACGCCGCCTCCGGCCAACACCACGCCTCAGCCTATCCAAGACGGCATGATTTCCAACTGCAAGAAGTTCCATTTCGTCCTGAGCGGCCAGAATTGCGACTCCATCTCGAAGCAGTATGGAATCACTGTCGCCAACTTCATCAAGTGGAACCCCGCTGCTGGGGCCAGCTGCACCGGTCTATGGGCTAATACCTACGCCTGTGTTGGTCTCTGATCGTTGACTAAGTTTAGGTGCATGCGGCATTGGACCTGTCGCTACGCGTGACTTTGATTATTTTTTCCGTTTTTGTTTCCAGGTTCCTATTGACGTGGTATAACTGAAACAGCGTTTCGATATATAACTTGAATAATTACCCTCGGCAATCGTCATTATTTGTAATTTTCCTTAGATCCATACAACATCAGTCTTGCGATATTATTTCACGCAGGTTAAAGAGTACTTCATCATTCTGTGATACCAGATGTCCTATACATCAACCTACACTCTCATCAAGTATTCGATGCCAGGAAATTGAAGCAGACCTGCATGTGAATTCTCATAGTTCACCTATGAACCTCCCTTTCTCTTTTTGAAGAAAGGTAGTGAGAATCCATGGGAAGTTTGTGATTCCGTTTCTTTCGACGTTTGCTGCTTCTGCAACTCCAACTGCGTGACAACCACTGCGAACATGCGAACACCACGAATGATTTTGAAATCAATAGTTGCCATGATGCCTGAACCCAATACCGCATTATTCGCTTTATTCGGCACAGGCAGAGACTCAATCACCTCCTCCAGCCTCTCGGGCAACCATTCGTCGGAACGTTCCACAAGTTGCACGTCGCCCTGTATTTGGTTACACTTCAGCGTCAGAACGACAGCAAAGTACCTCTTGAAAGCAGCGCCCCAAAATACCACAGCAGCCTTGAAGATCCTGTCACCATCCGCAGGTAAAGTGAGAGTCATTGATCTCGAAGACTCGCTGGATGCCCACATTTGATTTGGGTACATTCGAACCGGTATCAACCCATCGCGATCTGTGCGAGTGTACGAGTAGGTGAGACAACATTTGCTGACCCTGCTTTGCACTGCTCGACTTGTTCTGAGGAGATAGAATTCATTATGCTCCGGGCGAAGTATTTCGCTGGTAGACGATACCCGGAATTTCGACCTGGTCCTGCTGAGTATGAGGGGCTCTGCTTGATAATGTTTGAGACTAAGCACCACAATGGAGTCAACGTCTCCTGCCAAGCCGCATGGCAGATGTACCAATATATGGCCATCAGTGTTCTTTTTGAAAGAAAGTCGAGCGTGGATTCCCAGATTCGAGATAGAAATTGGACCATCTACTGGGTAGGACTCGATGCCACCTGAGTCCTTGAAGAGAATAGGATGAGTTGCGAGAACACCAATATGAGCGATGCTTTCGTCAACCTTAGAGGCGTCCCATGCAAAGAGGGAGTAGTCGTCACTTTGTCTAAGAATTTCTTCTTGTAGGCGAATAAAGGCCCTCGAGCCCTCTCCGTAAAGCAGTGGCATATGCACGTTGAATAGTCCGAGAAGACAGTATGCGATGTCTTCCACCCGTGTCGTTTCTCGTGTTGAGGCCCAAGACATTCTTCTTGCATGCTAGCACCTGACCAGTTGCCCGATATGAGTGTTATCTCATCAACGTTTGTCGTGTTAGAGATGCGAGAAGCCAAGTTGATCTTCGTTTCGATGCGTCTCCACTTCCTGTCGAAAAACACTAAATCGCTAGGAGCAATGAGCTCTTGCAGCGTCCAACCTCGAGTGAATCACCTTGACCTTTCAAAAGAGATATCCACGGGCTTGGTCGGGTCGGAGTGGGTTACGTCCGCGAGAAACACAAAACAGGATACAGCCTCTTGGTAATATCGAAACATGGAGTTGATGCCTTCCGAGAGCTCCTCACTGCTGGACTTGTCTATACAACAAGTGTCGACCCATACATATTCGACAGGTTCCGACAGATATTTGTTGACGATCTTGCAAAAGTTGGTGATCTTCTTCCAGCCGGCCTTGTCGTTCACCTCTTTTTGAGTAACGTCGCGGAACGTTACTTCATCTTGCTCCCATGTATGCGATAGAATTGCATAGGGCGGCGTAGTGCCAAAAAAATCTCTAATATTGAGATTATCAACGTGGATCAACCTCATCGTTAGGAACCGTGCACTGGAGATGTTTTTGAATCACGGCTCGACTGATAAATTCCAGGCTGAGACGAGATTGAGATCGTGTCCAGTGAGTGCCTTGTCTACCCCTCTTGGACGATTGGCTACAAAGCTTCTGTTTCCATGTACGCATGCTGACATCCATGGTGCAGACCAGTGTTTCTATTGGAGGTGATGACCGGCCCATGAGAATAGCATAGGTACGAATACGAGGGCATGTAACGTAAGATAGATACTAGCCAATTGCAACGCCTAATGCGTCGTTCTGTGACCCCTCTTGGCAAATGACATGCTTGGTGAGGTGCGTCAGCAAATATTCCAGTGACGCCACTCCTATGACTTCCTAAGACCCATGGGTGTTGCCTTGAAAACTGCGAATTGGTCACATCTTTGACAACGGAGTAGACAAACGAATTGAATTCAATAATACATAACAGACCAACAAGTCCATTTCAGGATCCTTCTGCGACCTAGCTTAAATGCGAGATTCCTTGGTGTTGGGAGGCATGAATACTCCAGCTGCGCTGAGCTGCACCGCTCCAGGGTTGTATCGGTCGGGATACAACTTCATCACTTCCTTGAACACCTCCTTCGCATCTTTTGGCCCTTTTTCAACAATTTTACCGAAGTCTTGAATGTACTTCTTCGTCGCGGCAAGATGCCAAACGCCATCGATCTCCTCAGCCTGTCGATGTCCTGGGATGACATACACCGGGTCTAAAGCCTCGACTTTCTCGACCGCTCTGATCCATTCTTCACGCTTGGCCTTGGTGTTCGCCTCGTAAAGCATCTGGTGCACCTGTCCGTAGACAACATCTCCACATGCAGCGAGCTTGAGATTGGGTTGCCAAAGCACAGTTGAAGCGTACGTGTCGCTGTGTCCGCACTCAATCGCATGGAACTCCCAGCGGTCCTCAAGTTTGAACATGTGGTTGTGCAAGGCCTGCGGCAGGGCGAACGGTTTGTAGATCTGGCCGGGAAAGCGTGACTCCCAGACTTGATTGAAGTAGCCTTCTTCGATCTCCTGTTCCATGTGCTTGATGGTGCCGATTGTCGCGAGCGGCACAACCTCGGGAAAGCGTTTCAAGAGAAGAGGAAGTCCTGCCCAGTGGTCTATGTGACCATGTGTAAAGTAAGCGTAGGAGAGTTTCCTGTTGGGTGCAACCTTCTCGATCCATGCAATGAGTTCTTCTGTTTGCTTGATGGTGATCGGGGTGTCGATGAGGACGGCTTCTCTGGCAGAGTAGACTAGGGTGCAAGAAATTGGGGACCAGAAGATTGTAGCATCACGACCAGGGACCTTGCCGGGAATGGGAGGTGCGATGTAGACTGCGGCTCTTAAGTCGGCCATTTTCGGTTGATCCCGCGAAATAAAGTAGATGTCGATCCTGTAGCTGCTTCTCAAGTCCAGTTCTTGATAGTTGACCTAACTTTATGGGATTCAGTCGTTTCTTTTAATCATGAGTATTGCAGCCAACTTGAATGAAAGCCGCTGGCTTTCTAAGCCGAGGTTTGTTGATGTACAGACAAGTCATCGGGTGCTTTGATATGATTCCTCGGGGGATTCGGACCAGTTGAATAATCCATAATTCGAGCAACCACCACCTTCAAGCGGGGAAGCCTGCGCATGTTCAATTTGGCAACGCAACTCAAGGATAAGTTTCTCATCACATGAAATAAAATACTGCCGGGAAACTATTCATCTCATGTTTCTTTCGTGAATTGAAGTGTTGGGCGAACGACAAGCCGGTGTAGTTTACGTGAACACTGGGCCTCATACCTCCACCGTCGGGAAAAATTGGATCAGTAATATGGAATGTTTTCCCCGCATCGAGTCCGTCCCACCCGATCCGTAAGGCTGCTGACGAAATTCAAGAATCCTGCACCACATGGCCATTTCCATTCTCTTAAGAAGTGCGTCACCTCGAGCACTGGAGCTTAGATAGTGCGGGCTCATGAATACGTGCGCTCGGATCACTAATCCAAGAAATGCCCAGCCGGGAGCGAAGGGGTTATGGCTGGGGGCAATGTTCGAGATGGGAAGACAAGAAGAAGGAGGTGGACCATTCTGTTTCACTGCCGCCTTGGGCAAAAGACGGAAGACGTTGCCAGTGGCTCATCAATGGCCCTGGAGATTTTTTATCCATGATCTTGGCGATGCATTAAATGTACTAGGTATTCGCACATGCATTTAGAACACCTTGATCACAACACCTCAAGCAAGTTTTACGCGGCTCAGGAGGTACGATTTACATGCTACAAGAATCCAGCATTCAAGTTGATCAAGGATTTTTGTCGTCCGCCAGAGCAGACTGTATGCATGCGTTCAGTCCGTATTGTCAAACACCTCAGCGTCTGCAGTTTGAATGAGATACGTAATGGAAGGATAAGCGAACTGGTCACCGGAAATGTGAAATTCGGCGAACAGGAGAAGAGAGCCTCCACTGTTCGGCGAGGTGAGTACTGTGGTCATCAGGTTTGTCATTACTGCGAGAGAACCGGCGAACAATGCAATCACTGACGGCCATCCACCCTGAACACCACTTGGTGAGAGAGGTCTATCAAGACTTAGAATGCAGTGCAGCAGGGCTCGTCGTCCCTTTTGTATCAGAGAGCTGATGAAGCTCAGTGTCATGTCGGGGGACGCATTGATGACTCGCGCAGCTGGGGCGCAGGAGCATCCTGGTTTCGTACAAAAGTGAGGGGCTCGCCAGGTTTTTATGATCAAGCAGCGCACCGCATGGATCGGGAAGCATTCATGGTCGCATTTTTGCCCATTCCAGCTGTCATGATATTATGAAGACGCGCAATTGGCCATGAAGAAACAAGATTCCCACTGAAGCGACCCCTGCCCGGCCCATATCAGGGGCCCGGGTCACAGTGAATCCGACCAGCAGCGGGGACCCTTGCCAGGGGTGGGAGGACGGGCCTTGGATGAGGTCAGTGACAGGCAGCGAGGTCGCTGTAGAGTGACCCTAACGAAATAACCTTAATGGAATGCTTAACCCTAACTTTGCTGGCGCCTCCTTCAGCGTATCTAACGGCTCCTCTAGCCCCTAGGTTCTCCTCCTCACCCACCATCCACCACCCGCATATGCCCCAATGCCCTCTGTGACGAGCTCCCCGAAACCTCGGAACCGCTCTGAGCCCCCTTCCTTCGCCCTGCTAGACTGCTCGTTATGTGGAAACTGAGCTGATTCCGTTTCGTACCTCCTCGTTTTTCGTCCTGAGCATGCCTGTCCGGGTGGGCTCTTACAAGGGCTTAATCTTGGCAGATCTTGGCGGGGGTTTCGGATGGCCCAGGACGGAGAAGCTGCAGGCCCTTCACACGCACTAACAGCTTGAATCCCGGCGCTGTGGCCCTGTGCCCCGGAGCCACCCCTGGGCGCCGCCACGTTCGTCTGGTCCCTCTGAAAGTCTGAGGGTCGCAGCGAGAGATCATGTTCGCTGGGCCGCTTCGAGTACCACCTGGCTGCTGACATGTGTCAGGTGCCGGTGGGGGTTTGAGGCGCTGCGTAGAGAGAAACAAACGGGGACGACTTCATGCGATGTTATCAGCCCTTTTCGGGGGGCAGGGAAGGTTCTGTATTGACATTTTGGACATCACTTGTCATGGCTAAGTTTCCCCCAAGAAAGCATGAAGTCGTCAAGAGTTCATCAAACCTGGATAATGATGGAGGGCTTGCCCAGGACTAAGTAAGGATTGGCACCAAGACATGGCATTGCCACTATCTCATCCCGCGGCGCGACGGCCAAGATCATGATCGCAGAGATTTTCTCATGATCACCACACCCAACCAGGGACAAACTGGCGAGCTGCAACCAGTCAACAACATCCAGTTTCATGTTGGAGGCCCAGCTAGAGCTGAGCTCGCGTCTTCCACGGCTTCACTCGATTCCGGATTTCCTCTTCTGATTTCGAGGGGTCGTTGTTAGTCCGACATGGCAAACAACCCCTGAAGATCCCGAGCACGAAGGCTAAGCCTCGAGTTCTGCCCGTGGCCCGACAGATTCTGCCCTCGACCTTCAGCCCTGGCTAAACTCCCCTGCCAGAGCCGCAAAGCCAAAACAGACAGACCCTGGTCTTTCATCCCTTCCCTCGGAAACCGTCCCGTCACTTTTCAGATGGCAGCGAGACTTGCGATCCCATCTTGGCCCGGTTACAGCCACGCTAGAAACCTGCTAGTGCACCCAGTACCGCTGTCTCTCGCCTACAGGCCCTCACCGCATCCAGCACGGCTTCAGTCTCCATCATGATCTAGCCCAATGCTCGACATCTTGTCTGAGGACTCGCTCACGCCTTGCTACCCCCGGTCCCCGACTCTCCACGAATGTGACGACAACACCACGTCTCCATCACCTTCACACCACGCTCCGGCACCCCCATGCCCAGGCCATGATCAGGAAAAGCCACCACGCCTCCTGCCCTGCTATCGCCCGCGCACATCCGATCTTCCGTGCACCGGTTGTTGCGGACGATGTGCATTGGCAAGACCCATCCCAACCCAGCAGCCAAGGCTCGCGATGACCAGGTCCCGTCTGATATAATGACTTGGCTCCCCTCCTTTGCAGAGATGTGGTGATCAGCAGGTCTGTCCCCCTTCACTTCATCCGCACGCGCGCTCTCTTTCATTCGTTTCTTCCACGCAGCTAGCCCATCGCCAGCTCGCTGCGGCTTTTTGTTTACTTCGTTTCATTCAACAACTCAGAGACCGGTATCTCGACCCCGTTCAGAGGCGAGCCTCGTACATTCCTTTATTCCTTTCTGTGTCTTTCCTTCCTTTTCGACGTCCGGACTCGCAAGTACACGATATCTACACCCACATACCGACTCGACAATCATGTTACTTTCAAGATACGCAATCCTCTCATGGCTCGCCTCAGTGGCGGTGGCTGCCCCGAACCCCCCAGCAGCAGCACCTGCTCAGTGCGAGCCCAAGACCGAGACCATCGTACACACAGTCCATGTACCGACAACAGTCCACGAGGTCAAGACGGAGACCGTACACGTCACGGTGCCGGGAGAGAAGGAAGTTGTTCATGTCACAGTCCCTACCACAATACATGAAGTCAAGACCGAGGTCAAGCACCTGACCCAGACGGAAGTCAAACACGAAATCAAGACGGAAGTCAAGCATGTAACCGTCACCGCACCACCAGAGACAAAGACCGAAGTCAAGCACGAGGTCAAGACCGAGGTGAAGCACGTCACCATCACCGCCCCTCCGCAAGTAGTCAAGGAGACAATCACCAAGAAAGAGGAGGTCAAGGTCACTGTTCCGGTACACGTCACACAGACGGTCCCGGTACACATCACGAAGACGGAGGTTAAGACAGCCATCCATACCGTCGTCCAGACCGCACCGCCAGTGGTCCACACCGTGGTCGAGACGAAGAAGGAAGAGGTCAAGGTCACGGTCCCAGTACACGTCACGCAGACGGTTCCAGTTCATATCACCCAAACCGAAACGGCGGTACACACTGTTGTCCAGACTGCGCCTCCCGTTGTCCATACCGTTGTCGAGACCAAGAAGGAGGAAGTAAAAGTCACGGTGCCGGTACACATCACGCAGACCGAAACGGCCATCCACACGGTTGTCCAGACGGCACCTCCCGTTGTTCACACCGTCACTTCCGAGCGCATCGTCTCTGCGCCTCCCGTTACTCAACATATCACCAAGGAGGTTCCCGTTGAGAAGATTATCACGCACGTGACTACCGTCGTTCAGACTCTGCCGCCTGTCGTTCACACGGTGGTTCAGACCGCACCTCCTGTTGTTCATACCATCACCCAGGTGGCCACCGAGACCCTCCACATTACGCTACCCCCTCAAGTCGTCACCTCCGAACGGGTTGTCTCCGCGCCTCCTGTCACTCACGAAATCACCAAGGAGGTTCCTGTGGAAAAGATCATCACCCAGACTCTGCCACCAGTTGTTCACACGGTGGTGCAAACTGCTCCGCCTGTCGTCCATACCGTTGTCGAGACTGCTCCTCCTCTGGTCCATACTGTTGTCCAGACTGCTCCTCCTCTCGTACACACAATCACCCACGCGGTCACCGAGACAGTCCACGTCACTCTGCCTCCCCAAGTTGTTACCTCTGAGCGAGTTGTCTCTGCTCCTCCCGCTCCTCCCGTGACCCACGAAGTCACCAAGGAGCTGCCGGTTCACGTCACCCAGGTCGTGACCAAGGAGCTTCCAGTCGAGAAGATCATCACCCACGTCGCCACAGTCGTCCAGACCCAGCACGCAGTCCAAACCGTCACTCTCCCTCCTCACGTGGTAAAGGAGACCGAGACGGTACACGTCACCCTTCCTCCCCATGTGGTTAAGGAAACCGTCCACGTAACTCTTCCTCCCCACGTCGTCAAGGAAACAGTGCACGTTACCCTGCCTCCTCACGAGGTCAAGGAGACCGTGACGCTCCCGCCGCATACCGTTCACCAGGTTGTCCACGTCACGCAAGTAGTCAGCCACTGCGCGACAACCGTGACAGCCGGAGCCGGTCACGTTGCCTCTCCTCCGGCGGCACACCCCATGCCGCCGCCCGCTCACGAGGCCGCGCCGCCGGCCCATACCATGGCACCTCCCCCGGTGCAACATACCCCGCCGCCAGCGGTGCATACCATGGCCCCTCCGGCCCAGCACACTCCTCCTGCAGCGGCACACCCCGCGCCATCTGCGGCGCCGTCTCACCAGATGCCTCCGGCTCACGTTGCTCCCCCGGCCGAGGCCATGCCCGCCCACCCTCCGGCCGAGACACCGGCTGCTCCTCCCGCTCACCAAGCGCCGGCGACTCCTCCCGCACATGAGGCTCCCGCAGCTGAGAAGCCCGAGGAGAAGCCCGCTGAGAAGCCTGAGGAGAAGCCCGCCGAAAAGCCTGAGGAGGCCGAGAAGCCCGCCGAGAAGCCTGCCGAAGAGAAGAAGCCTGCAGCGGACAAGCCCGCCGAAGAGAAGCCCGCTGAGCCTGCAAAGCCAATGATGAGGTTCATGCGGCGTAGAATTTAATGAGGAGGGTGATGGGAGAAAATACAGTGCGACTCATGATGATAGGAAGCCGGGGAGGAAAGGAACGTTGATATATGCCTTGGAAGACTCAAGGAACTAGGAATTATCTTTCTTATATGTAATCTAAATATTAGACGGTAGCGATGACGCTGGACGAAGTTTGATACCCTGTCAGCCTGCCTTCAATGAGACTTAATACCTCTTACGACTGAACGATTGTGTCTTTTTTTCAGTGTTTTTGAACGATCTCTTTTCGATGAGTTGAAATTTAGGCCATTGGACGCTCGAAACGGCAAGGTTGATGAATGATGTGATACAGAGGCTATTGACAAGAGTTTTGCTAGTTGGGCAGTGTTAGTTAGCTATTCGAGCAGTGTCCATTACACAAGCAGGATGAAATCCGTAAATCTTGTATCCATACTGAAGCGAATACGTCTCCACTCGCTTTTCGTGTCGCTGTGATTGTCGCCGTCATCGTTACCGTTATCGTCGCCTATCGCCGCATGTTGTCTACGGTCGTTGTCTATGGCCATCATGCATCTTCGTTATTGTCATTACTATCCTATTTCTTTCTCTACCATAATCGACCTTATTGATATTAGGTGCACTGCGATTAAGTCATAAGAGACACTGCCCAGAAAGCTAACATAAAGACATTACCCGGCTTGCAGACCTCATGGACAAACAATGCCGTGATCCCCGTAGTAATCTTCAATTACTTTGTCGTCTCATCTGCCTATCGGTAGCTGGTGGGTCATTCGGTCCGTAAACTCGGACCGAAGAACACGGACATTGAAATATATTGAGCAGTTATCACGGCATCCCACACGCTGTGATTAGACTTTGCAAATCTCTTCTAAGAACGCGGCAAGTACCGGAGGCGGTGATGACCACGAGCCATCAATGAGCAATCAAGGACATCGGAAGCTTCTTACATCTCATTACTATGCTAAGTTTCATATTGAATCGTAACATCCATTATGGGGTATTCATCGTGCGGTGTCATCCCGTCATCTATGTGGAACACATTTACATCAGGAAAGCCGCGAGCATCGTCAGTCCAGCCATTGACATGAGCATGCCCGGACCAGTGGCACCAGCCCCTGATGCCGGAACGGTAGATGGCGTCGGGGTGGCCGAGGGAGAAGTGCTGTTCGTCTTGGAGGCGTTGAACTGAGCGACGATAAACTCCACGGCGTCGTCGGTGTAGTTGGCAAAGTACGAGCCGTGGACCTTGGTGTTGTTACCGATGTCGCAATAGACGTCGCCCGTGTCGCACCACGACGCGATCTTGGAGGCGTACTGCTGGCATGCAGTAGTGTTATCACGAGGGAAAATCTAGAACAAACATCGAGTCAGCATCTCGCATCAGTAGCTGCACATCTTGACTCAACGTACGCCGTCGCGAGTGCTCGTGCCTCGGTTCCAGGTCGAGTTGGCGGTATGCGTTGGGTCTCCGAAGAGGACGACCGCAATTACTACGAGAGAATCAGCGTTCAATGTCCGAAAGGTCCACGCCGAACAAGCTCTTCGTGAGCTTCTACCTACCGCTCTGATCGACGATGGAAGATGCAATTGGCGCTGTGTGGTTGAACTCTAAATCCAGCGCCTCGCCGGCGTCTTCGTCGACGCTGCCACACAGGGTATCACCCGTCACTTGCGCACCCTGCGTTCATGCACGTCAGCGGGAACAGAAAGGCAAAAAGCGCAGCCTCATCGCATGTTGGTGTCCAATCATCGTCCTTTGGCCCTTCTACAGCGCCCCAAAAATGGCGTCTCGTCCCAAGTCAAGTCATGTCATGAACTCCTCTCAAAGCTCCTCGCAGATGCACACTGTCTCACGTACCTGGGAATATCCGAGCAGGGCAACCTTTGAATCGGGACACCTCGAGCTGTACGCCGTCAAGGCCAGGTTCATGGCAATGTCTCCATCTTCCACTGAGATGGAGTAGTTGTCGAAGGTCGCGGGGTAGTCGAGCGGCTCGATCTGGGACCCGGGGATGGCGGCGACAACACCATTGGCGACGCTGCCGATCCGGCCAACACCAGCTGGCTCGTTGCTTCCGCGTGCGACAATGAGATGCACTCCGCTGGCGCAGGTGCTGGTTGAGTTCTGCGCGGCGGCTCTGGCCGCAAAGAGGCCGGCGATCGCGGCGGTGGTCCTCGTCGTAGATCTCATTTTCGATCAGGTTCGGTCGCGGATGATGATCAATGGTGAGACAGGATCGGGTTGGTCGGATCGGACGGTAGACGAAGCTAGCAGGTAGAGGAGGGCACAGAAGAAAACCGGGGAGGTCGGAGAGGTATTTATCTCGGCAGCCCACCGGGTTGAATGACGTCGCAGACCTCAACGATTCTTGGCGCAGAGGCTGGCATGGTGTATCCGTACGCGCATTGCTAAGCAGCACTGCATGCCCGCGAAAAGGGCCGGCGAGGCAACGCCATCCCATCGCAAGTGTCGCACTGCCGCGCCATCAGCTCGTCAAAATTAAGCCCGGCGCAAATATCGGAAAGCCGGGGTGGCTGCGCCGCTGTGTTGTGATCGCCAGGGGTACCCCGTCGTGGCCGAATGGCGAATCAGACGGAGGTTTGTCGTCCGCCGGACGCCATGGATCGTCGACCACATGTTCGGCCTGTTGTTCAAGTCGGCCAGGGGTCCAGGTCTAGGTCCGAGGTGGCTTCCGCGTGGGGTTAGTGCCTCGTGGTTTTGCTCGTAGATATGACTAGAAATGGCTGGAGCTACATAGGACAGGAGCTGTGTTGTGTGGGATGGGCGGAGGAGGATGGAAGAGCCTCGGCATTGCGTCCGAATAGAGCATCGTTCCTGTACCCCAGGTCCCTTAGGCGCGTATTTCCTGCTTTTACGTCCACTATTGGGCCCGCTTCTGGCCGTGTGACCCGATGGGGTTGGGAAGTTGGAGACGGACGGGCTGGGGATGCGGGGATGGCGGATGTGGGGAAGAGGGAACGGGACGCCCGGCCGGTTAGGCTGTTGGTTCATTCATGCGATTGAACAAGTGATGTGCTGTTGCCTGTGAAGTAAGGTGGGCAGAGGTCGAGATCACAGAGGATTACGCAGCTCATTCTACTTTGAATGGAAGTAAGGTTGCGGGTTGGCTGCGATTGCAGGATGGATGCAACTCTGACAGTTACTTTGCCAAGGTCGAGCCCCGTTGCGTCAAATTGTGAATTCTCCATCCGTTGCTTGGCAAGTCTATATCCTTGTCATCGCAGAGCCACAGCCTCCGAGGCCTCGCAGCCTGGTGTCTGCGACGAAAATAATGTTCCTGAAGCTCTCGTACATGAAAGCACTCGAAGCTAACGAAGCGGCTTTTATCTTATTGCCGATTGGACATTTTGCCGTGCCATCATTGCTGTTGCATGTATTGTTCAGGAAGCACATTCCTTTGGGTCAAGCTCATCTTGAGGACTTTTTATTCCGAGGCATCTTGGTCGTCCTCATCTGTGCTAAAGTCCCCGTCCGCCAAATCATCCGCCAAGCTGAGTTCACACCGACCCTTTTCGCAGCATTTAGCCTCCTGAGACCATGAGAACCGCCCTTGTTCTCCTTCAAAACCTCCAAGATCTCCTCTATTGACTAAATTGCTGTCCCCCCCCCCCCCCCCCCCCCCCCCAATCTAATGGCAAACTTGGAGATTGACGGCGCGATATTTTTTCCTCTCTTGACGAAGTTGGGACGTAAATAGATATTTAGCGTGCGGTACGAGAAGGCCTGGTTTGGTGGAAGGAAATCTTCGGATTTGCGAGAGTCGGGAGTACGTAGCTCAGCGTCGCAAGACAGAGTTTAGGCTGTGAAATAGCTGTCGCGGTACATTTATCTAGGCTTCCTGATATTCAATGGTTGTAAATCTAGCAACATCAATAAAAACGCTAAGAGAATCCAAAAGTCCTAGGAAACTGCTCCTTCCCACTCTTTCCTTCACCAACATTGTCTCAGTCTCGCCGTCGCATAAAAGCTGGCAGATAGATCGCCACCTACTCCCTGACTTTCCATGTCGTCCCGTCATCGTCGAACCTCACTCCCGCAAAAGCCAATGCGAGATCCTGGAAGTCCTCTCGGCTGTCTTGGGCGCTCTTAATCTTCCTCGCTAGAGCGAAATCGAGAAGAACGGCTTTGTCGTCCAATGTCCTGATCACAATGTTGCGGACAGAGGTCAGATCGCCGTGGATCCAGCCCGCATCGTGCATCCTCTTGACAGTCTCCAATGCTTTCTTCGCATCGTCTTTGTTGTTGGGGTCTGCGAATCGGGACTCGATGAACTCGATCAGAATCCCTTCTTCATCACCAGTGCACTGATCATAGACAAGCGCTCCAAACTTTGGTCCTACATCCTTGCCGTCGATAGCCTCGTAGGCTTCCTTCTCTTTCAAGATGTGTTGCTTGTTGGAATAATCCTTCTTGAATATCCACGTGACGCTCCGATCCCACCCCTGGGCGGTCTCTCCAGTCACTGTTGCCTTGAATGCGTTCCCATCTTTGCCGCCCCCCACGTTTTCACCAATTGTGAGTTCATCTAAATTTAGCTCGCCGAGGAAGTCGTATCCATCTTCTCGCCAAAAACCATCAGGTTTCCGTCTCTCGATTGTACCATACTTTGGGACCGGAGCAGTAACCGTAAGCCTATAGCAAAAGCTACCGGAAAGGAGTAAATAAACTTTACCTCAGATGCAGATAAGGGGTGGCTTAGTACAGCCTGGATTCCAAGGAGACCGAGTAGTTGCAAGGTATGAAAGTGCATTTTGTCAAAGGTGTGAGAATCGGAGTGTTTAACAGCTGAATACTGTGTATTCACTTCGCTATGGACAAAAGCGACTTCCAAATAGATATCTACCTGTTTGAATTTCGGGTGCTCTTATAAATTTGAGAAAAGACCTTTACCGCTGTCATTGTCACCAATCCAGATGATGATAGTCAACGTGTGGATTGCACACATGCTCTGTGTGTGGCTGAGCCTCGGAATTTTCAAATGGATTTCACCGTCGTCAGCACGCAGTTGGGTGCTTACATGTAGGCAGGATAGCGAGGATCTTAGCCTCGGCTTATCTACTCAGACTTTTTAGTGGCTGTACACAAGTAATCAACATGAGCTGACGTTATGCTTTTTTCGCACTTTCGGCCTCTCGTCGTGAAAAGAAATAACCCCTCGGGTTGGTTTCTGTACGCATCTCAAGATAGAACTGCTCGGTTTGACACCCTCCCATGAGTCCGAAGCTGAGATAAGGCATGTATTTCGAAAGTGCTGAGAATCTATCTTTAGACAACCGTGATTGTTAATCCAAATCTCACCCGTTATTCTAATCAAGTCCAATGGTTGGCACTTGCACCGGCGTGAGAAATCACCTTGAGAAACCTCTATACCCACTTGTATCGTTTCATATGAGCAAGAAGAGGCGGCATAAGTCGAAAGGTAATAGCGTGTCACTAGCCCGTATTGCAGAGGTTCCAACACGCAATACATTCAATACAGACGTCAGTAGTATGGACCCTACAAACTTCATGTCGAGTTCATTTTCTGGTTCAAATGGAAAATACTTCGAATTGATTCATGGTGTATCGCTTTGTAAAGTCTTTGTATAACACGTACTGAGACGTGTTGTTAAAACTTTCTCGAAGAATAGCAAAAAACGTTGAGACTTGACCACCTATTCGGGATGCAGGAAAGGGAGCAAAACAGTCACAATTAGGGGGGCATTATTCTACCTCGTCAAATTCTTCAAAATCCATCGACGGCGCTTATTGAGAAAGGCATGTAAGTCCAACGATAGGAACGAAAGAATGTAGCTTAGGGTTGCAAAAGAAACGACTAAATTCAAAGTTCACTCAAAAAGAAACTAACAAAAACCTGACCAAGAATGTTCTTCCACCTCGAATACCTCCACGAAAACATGAGCATATCTTTTGCTTCCGCAATACCAATGACAAACCCTGAGCAATAGACAAATTAATCATGCCGCCGTTCTCGACGGTTTGACTCCATTAAGGCAATTCTTCCAGTTCTTGTCCTTGGAGATCGTGCGAGCCGCGTTCTTCATCTCGTCGAGCGTCTTCTTGCCGCCACTTTTAGCAAGACGAGCACCGCCTCTTGCGGCCAAGTCCTTGAGACGAGCACTCGTTCGCTGACCGATGGTTGCGAATCTCCCGACCACGGTCCTGGTAGCAGATGCAAAACGCCCGACGAAGGCCAAAATGGCCCTCAGAACGGCCTAGATATTGACAGTCAGCAGCTGCCTCATAGTTTGGTGAGGCTTTCCTCATCAAGATTGTTACGTACCGCGACGGGGTTACGCTTATTTAGCTGGTGATAGGTGGCTTGGATATCTGCAGCATACTCATCTGAGGGCTCCGTACGTCTGAAACTTTCCATCATATCGTGAGGTGCGGGGCTTCTCGGTGGCTCCTCACGCTTCAAGCCGATGGGCACAATCGGATCCTTCCATCTGGTATCTTTATCGTCCTCAATCGCGGCCGCGATCTCTACATAAGACGTTGTGTATTCGTCCGAGTCGATATCCACGTCGGGGGCGTCCCCAAAGTCGCCCGGCCAGAACTCATCAATCGCGTCGCCGGTCACGAAGTCTTCAGAGAAGAAATCCTCCCCGTACGAAGAGAGGGGAACGATGCCGTCGAACTCGCCAAAGATTGACAGCGGGACGAGTAGCAGGCACTTGCCCATGCGGGTCCGCTTTTTGTTGCGCTTGTACTCGGTCCTTTTCTTGTCCTTGACCTTGTCGACCATCTCCTTTTTGGTTTTCTGTCTCTTCTTCTGTTGATATTCCTTCTTCTTGCGTTTGATTGTGTCCTTGATTCTGTCGTCTCAAGTCAGGATGGGGCTTGTGATACGAGGGCTCTGGTAAACCAACTTGTCACTTTTGTTCTTTTTCTTATCGTCTTGTGCTTTCTCGCATCCGTCGCCCCTCTGTTTGGCCTTCTGGCCGTTTGGGCACTTCTCACATCTGCAAGTGGCAGCGTTGCGGAAGTATGCGGTACTGCTGCATTTCCGCCTCGGGCAGGCCTTGCACGAATCTTTCTTCTTGCCTGGCGCCGCCTGTTGTTGCTGGCGCGCTAAGAGATCAAGAGGCTTGTCGGAGAATACAGCCGAGGAGACGGCCTGGTTCTCTGGAACAGATCCATTAGCCGACAGTAGTTGTAATGACAGCCGCGGGGCTAAAGTGAGTAGACAGAGGAGGAGGTGCAGCTTCATGATGAGTACCGAGTTGAGGTGCTGAGTTATTGTCGAGTCTAGAGACAGAATGTAAATGAGAAAGGATTTGACCGCGGTTAACAGAAGGGAAAACAGTTAGACGCCGTATATGTACGTAACCAAAGAAATTGTCATCGGCGAGGTCGATGTCGTGTGAGTTAATCAATTTTAAGACCCAAACAGCCACACAATTTGGCAAAAGAACATTCTGATTATGGATCTATGACTTAATCGTGAACCATTATTAGTCCGAGATCCTATGAGATGTGCCGCCATCTAGCGTGGCTGAGTGTTGGACTTGGCTATGCCAACCAGTAAGCCCAGTCCGATGTCAAAGAAGGAGCAAGCATGGTCCGAGATGAGATGAGAGGGACGAAGGGCTCATCTGAGGCCCAGCCCGAGATGAGACTGCAACGGAACGTGACATACTACTGAAGGACAGGATCTCAATTGGAGGACCATCGAGGATGCAACCCATTCCTGCTTCAAATCAACCTCCCATAATTACTTTCTCCTAAGGCGGCAGCGTTTTTCAAGAACTGATCTGAAAATACTACAGTACTGTAATCCAGGTGGGCAGCGGTCGTAATACTGGGACTTGCAGCTAGGGCTGACTGCCAGTGAGGCCTGCCACATGCGCATGCCCGGTAGCTGCCTCTGAATCTCTCATGAAAGTTCCATTGACTGACAATATATATCATCACTGGAGAACCTCCGTTCCTCTCTCTATCCGCTGCAGACAAGTCCATTCCTCCACAACCTAATCGGATCATTACGTCCCTTCCTCCGTCACTCGCGTCTTCCAGTACACTTACACAACTCGACCAACCCTCCCAAACCCGCCTTTCACTCGTCACAACCCCAACCACCCAAAAATGCTCTCCAACCCCCTCCTCCACCTCGCCATCCTCGGCCTCGCCCACTCCGCTGCCGCCTTCACCTTCTACCAAAGCTGGGGCAACCCGCCCAGCGACCCGTCCAAATGCAGCCGCGGCGCGCCGGGCGACTTCCTTGTCGACGGGCACTACTTCCACCTCGGCACGGGGTGCACGGTCGACGGCAACCACAAGGACCAGTCCATGATCGTCAAGGCCGGCGACGGCGACGCGGCGCTCGTGGCCGTCTTCTTCAGCAGCGACGACTGCGACCCGGACACGATCATCGCCGTGCTGGACGAGGCGACCGAGATTGACGGCAAGACGGGGTGCTTTGATGGGAAATACGGAAGTTTTGACGTTTGGAGTGTTTGTGAGGATGGAGGGTTGTCTTGTCCGGGTGTTTGAGGGCTTCGCATTTCGGAGGATAGGTCGGTTTGTAATCAGGTACTTTGGCGTTCAATTTCAGGCAGTATGTCAAATTTAGTAAAGTAAAGCCACTGGATGCCAGGGGTGGTCATAGGCGGAGGATGTGACATGGGCATAGCGGGAAACAGTTCCATAGAGGTGGAAGCAAGAACACAAAGCACAGCGAAAACACCTTGAAGAAAAACAAAACACGTGTTTTCTATGAAACGATGGGTATCTTGCGCAAAGGAATGACTTATGCCGCCCCTTCTAAAACAGCGACGTCGACGTCCTCTTCCTCTTCATCTTCAGGCTCGTCCCGAGCCAACTTTCTCAATCTCTCCTTGACGGCAGGATCCCTCTCCAGTTCCTGCCACAGCTCCAAGCGCCACTCGTCAGCGCAAACGTCGTCTTCCTTGCGGACCCAAGGCCATCTCCATAGACCGGCGAGGATGAGACACCGCTGCAAGGTACGGAATATGGTCTCCATTAGGATGAAGAGCAGGGTCATTATGATTAGGGTCAACCACCATACAGCGTCGGCGCCGAAGATCTTGGAGAAGCCATCGCGGACGGCGTACGGTGACGGTGATGGGGTGTAGATGCCTGACAGGAAGGCGTTCCATGCCCACCAGCCGGAGAAGGTGATGAAGAAGGATCCCATCACGATGGCGGTCTTGTGGTGTGTTTCGAGGATGCTGCAGAAATGTTAGCTGTAGGTCGTCAAATAGGAATTGGGAATACTCACAAGCACTTGTAGTTGATCCAGACGACTCCCAAAGTGAATGCCAAATCACCAACAGCGAAAAGGCCCTGGTCGCTTGAGTGCGCGAACCACACGTACCCAGCCCATACACCCCAGTATGCCAAAACACCCTGGCAGGCTGCCGAAAACATCCATCCGGTATACTTGGCCAGGTTTAGTCCCATGTTGCGCTGGCCGTACACGTACAGTTCCGGGACGGCGAGAAGCGTGTCGGCACTAAGGTCTTGCTCCCAGATGCCCATACAAATAACGCAAAGACTGGTAAACAGGGTGTTGAAGACAGTCAAGCTGGCCATCTCATACAACGAGGTACCAGTGTACCCATTGTAGCGCTGGTACAAGGCAGTCGGCAGATAGAAAAACATCTCTTTCCAGAAGGTGCAAAGAATGAACTTGGCAGTGCGGACGTAGTTCCAACGGCCATGAACCAAGAGCAGTCGCTGTAAGAAGCGGAACTGGGCGATAGCATAGTCAGCTACACGCGCCGCCTGCAAACCTTCCTTGCCTGAGATGCCGACGCCGACGTGACTGGCAGAAATCATGGCCAAGTCGTTCGCACCGTCCCCGATAGCAAGCGTCAGGCCATAGCCCATACGGCCGCCCTTCTTCTTACGAAGCTGCGATCGTACAGTCTTGACCATGAGGGCCTTCTGTGCTGGAGACGCTCGGCAGCAGATGACGGAGTCAACGAGTGGGACGACCGAGTAAAACTGCGCCGTCAGCTCCGGCGACTTCTCCACGGCGGCAAGTGTTTGTCCGTCAATGACCACGACGCTGTGGACCGAGCCCGAGTACAGATCTTCTGACAGCGCAATCATTTGACCCGAGAGATCTCCCTTTGTGACGTCGAGTGTGTACAGGTCGGACACTGGCTGGCAAATGCGGGTGGAATGCGCAATATTGATAGCGGTCTCCCGCTTGTCACCTGTCAACATCCAGATCTTGATGTTGGCACGCCGAAGCTTGTCGATTGTCTCCGGGACCCCCTCTTGAAGCTTGTCTTCGATGGCGGAAGCGCCGACAAGGTTGAAGGACTGCTCAATGGTCTCTGCCGCGGCCTCGATCTTGTCTTGCCGATCAGTCAGACTGGTAGCAGCGGCGTCAAAGGACTGCTTCCAAGCGCGGTAGTCCTGGTCCGAGATGAACTTTTGAGCGAAAAGCAGGGTGCGAAGTCCCTCGGTGGCGAAGTCGTCCAAATGCTTGAAGCATCTTGTGAAGATGCTGGAGTCGTCCGCAATGGAAGGATCGTCGAGGAAGGCGAATTTCTCAGGCGTCTGGTTGGAAAAGGTTGGCGCGGTAGGGGATGCTTCAAAGGACGCTGTTCGGACGTTGATCGAAGGTCGCAGGAGATCGCCGGATTTGCGAAGCTTGCTGGCCTCGAATGATACACTCCGATCGATTGTCGGTCTTGAACTTGGACCAGGCCCAGGGCGCTGCAGACCAAGGCTTCGGCGTAATGTCATACTAGCCCGTCCGCCGATGCTCGTCCTTGGCTCGTGCTGCTCGCTCTTGCGGAGAAGCTCGCGCTCGAGGTCTGCGCTCTTCCTCACATCCTGGGCCTTTTGCATCGCGATGTTTGCCATCTTTAGCCTCGGCAGAATGACAGAGTCGGCGCCTTTGCAAATTATGCAGATTCTTCCATCGGGGTATCGTACGACAACAGACATGCGCTTGCGATGACTGCTAAACTCGATGACGTCCAAAATATCGAAGGTGAGGTCCTTGTCGGCTTCTGACGCTAGGCGGAGGGTGACGCTAGTGGAAGATCGAGAGACCACGGTGTATCCAAGCTCTTGAGCAGCCCGGACGATGGCCAACTCGTCGGGGGATGAAGATTGATACTCCACTTCGCCATCTCTTATCTCCGGAAGGCAAGTGTGGCACAATGCCATGGCGAGGATGTAGTCTTTTGCTCTCCGGGCAAACAATGAATGCGGCCTTAACGAAATAAACTCCAGAAGGTCCTTCGTAGTAACGTCTGGTTGAATATGGTCGGGGCGGCCTGTCGATCTCCATTGCGAGGAAGATCTCCTTGTCGACGGTGCTCGGGACTGGGCCATCGAAGGCCGGCCAAAGGACGTTGGGGACTGGAGGTAGTCGTCCGAGATTGCCTCGGGTCTGATGTACTGCGTCGAAATACGAGGCCCATTCTTGACTTCGGAGAGGGTATCGACGGAGCTATTCTCGCATTCCAGGTCGACATCAGGCTGGTGCAACCAAGCTGTGCCCGCGATGCTCAACTTTCGGAACTTCATCACATTTTCAGTGAGCGTGCCAGTCTTGTCGGTGAATATATATCCAACTTGACCCAGGTTCTCGAGGATGGTATTTGTGTTGCATCGAGCCGGCGTGTCCGTTTCGGCGTGGTACATGTCAATATCGGAGTTGAGCATGAGTAGCTGGCCGACTTTGACAATCTCAAGACTGACGTACAAGGCCAGCGGAATAACGTTGTTGAACTGGATGATGTAGCCGATGATAATCTCGTGAAGTTTGACTTCCGCATCTTGAAGATACCACGTCCTCCGCTCTTGGGACCTCTGCCACATGATGTAACCCATAGAACATCCGATCGAAAGGACGACAACATATATGGCCAAGGTGACGACGATCTTATTGGCCACGGTCTCGAGGGCCGGCTTCTTTGCTTTGGGATGCTGGTTTGCGTTCATGCGGATCTTACATTCCTCTCCAGTGTTGATCACGATGCCCATCGCGCAATTAGTATTGCGCAGAATGCTGCCACGGTAGATGACTTCGGCCGACGTGAGTGGCAGCGACTTCCCGTTGACGGAAACCCTTCCATCGAACTTGTAAAGATCCGGGTTGGGGTCTTCGACAACGAACTCTGCGTCACATGTGGTGATTCCCTCGACAGTATCGCAGCCAGTAATCGCAGTTGAAACTTGTTTGCTCTTCAGGTTCGTTTCGCCGTCGAGGGCCATTGTCTCGATGTAAGCCAGACCATTCTCTCCGTCTGCATGCAGCAGCACGATATCCGCCGGGACGGGGTCGTCGCGCACCAGCTTGATTACGTCTCCAACCTCAATATCGGCCCATTTCGTCCGAACCCAAGGTTCATCTTGTTCTTCGAATGTCTCATCGCCGTCTTTCTTCCGCAACTTGCCCTTGAGTCGTGAAAACCAGCTGGCGGCGCTGGCGTGTTGGTGCTGGTTCGAGTGTTTGAGCACTTTGGCGGTGCACGCATTTTCGACCTTGTCAAGCCGATGTCGTTTGAAATCGTCATATCCTTCCTTCGCCACAGTAACCAGGACGAAGAATAACAGCGGGAGGATAGTCGTGAAGTTTCCGGTCGTGGATAGCCCTGGTACGGTCTGCGGTACACCAACGCAGAGGAAGTAAAAGTTGCCAATGCGGGAGAACTGGAAGAACAATTGCTTGGGAATGAAGTCGTAAACGGTGTATCGGGACGTTCGGATGGCATTGGATACGTAGGGATGACCGCCTCGTCGCTCGTCCGTAAGCGGCGCATCTTGGTCCAGTTGCAGTGGGATATGGCGCCCATTCTTTGATGGCGGTAACGTCTTGCGACCGAGGACGACTTCGAAAAAGATGCTCTTGCACCAGGTGAGGGCGTCGCGCCCGGGGGATGTGATGGCCTGCTGTGATTTCTCCGTTGAGTTATTGTCGGCGCCGTGCGGCGGCTCGCCCGGCGGTGGCGTTTCGGTGCCCGGTTTCTCGCTCATGGTCGCGGTCTCAATCCATCAAAAAAAACGAGTGACAGATGCAAGACGCCTTTCTTGCAGATTCGATCGTGCCTCAAACATTAAAAGACGCCAGCCGGGTCAACCGCATGGGTTCGTTCAGGTGCTGCGGTTCGTAGGGCCGCATCAGACTCGGTCGGGCGCGCGCTTTGATTGTTCGTCTCGCGAAGGTTGGTCTCCTGATAGTGATGCTTTAACGTCGTCGGACGTGCAGAGGACTGAGTTGGACAATGCGAAGAATAGCCATCCTGTCGCCTCCCCGCGAACAGCTGATGCTTTGACGGAAGCAAGAAGCGAAAGGATGGAGGCAGGTCGTGGGAAATCGTGGGGAGACGCGGACCCAGTGAGCAGGGAAAAACAGCGGGCATCGAGTTCGTCATTAACGAGGTGCATCTCACCCGGAGTGGGCTGCCAAGGCCAAAGACACCCTCGCGAAATTAGACACTGCAGGATGCTAAAGATATCGATCCAGCAGCTTTCAGAAAGTCGTCCGCGCATGCGTCAGCGGGCGGCGTCCCCCGTTGGGACCGTTATCCCGCGCTGATCTCCCCACGTGGTGGGAACGCTGGCCGGGGGCCGTTGGGCGGCTGCTGGAGGCGATTGCAGGACATTTCTGCGGTGCGCCTGTCAATCATGTCAGAGGCGAAGAAAGCAAAGCCACAGTGAGTGAGAGGTGAGCAAGCGAGTAAGCAGCAGATGATGGTCTCCCTGTTTGCCAAGCTGGACGGCGGCGGAGACATCGGCGGAAAGAGAGTTGGTGAGGTCGATTGAGAGTTCCCTAGGTTTCCGACAAACTCGACGCTATCGTCTGCCAAAGCTGCCAGCCGCATCTTGTCCCACGTGTGGTACACATGAACTTGGACAAAGTCGAAAGCTTAGCGATTTTCTGCCCTCCGCGAACAGAGTTGCCGCCGAGAAGGCGCCCGGCACGACGGAACAAATCAGGGATGGCGATCCGTTTCGCTGGCCTCTGCCTCGGACACACTGCCAAAAACGTCTCTAGCCGCGAAGGGATGGGGATCGACCGTCCCGGTGTCTCGTTTGCGCCTCCGCAACGGCAGATGGATCAACGACGGGCAGGAATTCGACCCAGGTCTTTTGGGCCAGGCGGCTCCGCGTCGTGACGGTCCGGACCTCAACGTCCATGCCTTGCTCGAATCCCCGAGGCATCTCTTAGCGACTGCATCTTAAGGTTCACACGGCGGGAAACCCAGGAATCCCGAGGTGCGAGGCAGGGCGAGGCAGCACGGATGCCATCCGGTGTTCTCGACAGCGCATCCTGGGGATTTGGCCGCGGGTTTTTTCGGGCGTCATACGAGAGGAATTGTTCAGGCGAAAGGTGGTGCAGGCAAGACCCTTTGAAGCTGCGTCGCACGCTGGTGGAGTCGTCACGGCGCACGCAGGTATGTCATGGAATCATGGCCAGTCGACACTGCGCGCTGGCGAATTGACACCTTCGGGATTCAGCCCTTCGGCATGTGCTTCCAGCTCAGTTGAGTTGGTCCGGTGTCCGGTGGGATGATACCATCGTCTGTTATTTGCGTTCAGCCGGAGTGATGGAAGCGGGTGTTGAGAGGACGCCGATGACGATAATCTCTGTGGTGAGATGTAAGCTGAAGGAAGGGAGGAACCGAGTTTGTTGACTGGAAGTAGAGAATGACCCAAGTACAGTGCGGAGACTGTAATGTCGCACTTAAGAGTGCTATACAACTATGGAGGCACAGTGCAACTATCGAGAACCTCACTTCAACACTGGGTGCAGGTACCTCGGCCTCTTCCGCCCTGTGGCCGCCGGCATACCCCCTCCTCGACTCAGTGACATGTCAGGCCTTCGATCAGTCACCGTTACAGAACACTGTCGGATGGAGCACAAGGTTCGGAGAATATCTATTCATTTGCACATCGATCAACGAGTGTCTGAGGCCTGTCTTGGTTGCCGCCAACTCCTTCCCCCAATATCCCAGTCAGCTACCAACTCTCTGGCTGCCCCGTCGCCAGAACAGTCTCCTCCAGCCAAGGAGGCCCATATGCTGATGTCACACACAAAAGTTTTGGTTTCCAAAATATGCAACAGAAGAAACGGATATCTCTTAATGCCAGCCATGTACAGAGAAGTGAAGAGAGCAGAGAGGAATGGAAATATGTGAAGAAAACAGTTATGCCGCCGTCCCTAAAAACATTGAAAATGCTTTACTGGGGTATCAAACCCCCGCTACTCCATCTCGAGGATGGATATGCAAATGCGATTGATTCCCTTACTTGCGCCTCTGGGCGCCGGCCGCCGTGAGCTTCTGCGTGATGAAGTCCGCCATCTCGTTGGCGCGGGCGCCGTATGCCAGATGGGGAGGCAGGATGTTGAGCGTGCCAACGCAGACGGCGTCGCCCGGGTTGCAGATGATCTTGGTCTTGGCGGGATCGAAGTTGGCAATGACGCCGCCCTCCTGCTGCTTCTGCGTGTCGCCGAACATGAAGGCCGCAACGATCTGGTCCTTCTGCGCCTGCGGCAGGTTCTCGACCGCGCGGTGCGTCACCGCCGCGCCCTGGCTGTAGCCGCCGACGACCAGCATCGAGTTCGGGCAGTCCGTCGCCGCCTTGTTGATGAGCCGCTTCATCTCCGAGATGCCCTTGGGGTCGCCGCCTCCGGGCAGGAAGTTGGTCGACAGCCCCGCGGCGTAGTCGACGCCCTCGACCGCCATGCTCGAGAACTGCGACTTGACCGCGTTGGCCGTCGGCGGGCCGCAGATGGTGCCCATGTTGCCGACCTCGGTCGAGCCGCGGGCGAAGATCATGATCACGTCCTTGCAGCCGCCCTGCGTGAACTCCTTGGCGGTGCTGCCGACGCGGCCGCGCTGGCGGGCCTCGAGGTCGCGGGCCTCGAGCTCTTCGTTGTACGAAGGCTGTTGGAGGCCGGGGAAGGCAGCCGCGGCGGTCGCGAAAGCGAGAACGTTGCTGAACTTCATGGTGAAGGAAGTAAAAAGGAAGGTTTTGGATTTGACAAGAGGAACTTTGTGGGCAGAAAAAGAAAACGCTCGCAGAGCAGACTTGAGATACAGCGTCGTAAAGAGTGAATGACTGCCTCCTGGGCGTGGATGAATTGGAACGAGCTGACCGTTGACTGGTTTGTGGTAGAGTTGGACTAATGCAGGTGCTGATGAGATGAGTTTGAGTCAAAAGGGTCTTGCAGCCATCTTATACAAAGTTCTTCTGCACGTCAAACCACGCCGCCGAGCCTTTTGGTGTTGAGATGACGATATGGTGTGGTGTGAGTATTGTCAACCTCGGGGACGTTTCCACACACAACCGTCGTCCAATTTCGTCCCAAAAGGCATCGACCCCGTTCCCCGTCCAGAATTCTGGCCAGTCGCATCTCTCGAAGCGCCACAGGCAACAAGAGACATCCCGCAAAGAGGCGTCCCTTGGCATGTAAGACACATCTGGGGTTCGACAGAGATCTCCTGAGGCGCAGGCTGAAGGTGGACTGGTGGCAGGTTCCGAATCGCAAGTCTGTCCGTTTTGGGAAACATCTGTTCTCTTACGGGTGGGAAGCACGGTCGCAGATTCCTGGGATGCGGCGGCCAAGCCATCGGGATCGGGGAGCAGCGCAGAGACTCATGTCGTTCAGCCGTTCTTGCTTTACCCAGCCGGCTGGTTTCCCCTGACGTCTACAGCCGCAGCCGGCATGTAGCCTGATGCACATCGTTTATCAGAGATCCAGGGCCAGGCACGGGAGCAACAGGAGGATCTTGTCAATAAACCGAGGCATATTGGGGTCATTTCTCTTCGGTAGCCTAAATCCGATAAGGTAGCCCCATCGAGTCTTGTCGATTTGGGGGTCGGGGCCGTCGTTTCGAAGTGATTGTTTGCAGAACGGCCCATGATCTGCAAGGCTAAGACGAGGGCAACCGTCTCGAAGTCTATCGTTCTGGCCTCATGCACCCGATGGCCTCGTACCCAGCCGAGAGGCCCATCTCTCTTGGGCCATGAGGCAATACGCGATTGAGATGTGATATCACTTATCACCGTCTCTCCCAGCAGCCATTATTGAACAGTCACCGGCCGGTGATGGTGTTTGCTTCTTCAAGTTGAAGGATTTCAAGCCGAGGTTCGGCAACAGAGGACGGCAGTCGTGCCAGAAACAAAACACATAGTGAATGACTCTTGTCTTCAGCTCATCTAGCTGTCAACCACGGCACCGAAACCGTGACTTTGCCGCTTGGCAATCGAGAGTCGACATGGAGGGCTGGCATCACCCACGAGGCTTCCCTGATGGACGAACGGCGCTTGTCGATAAAAGTGCAGCTTGCGAATCTGACAACGCCCGTGGTGGGGCGTCATAGTTGGGTTGAACACGATACGTTCTAGAAGTTCCAACCTGAAACTTGGGATGACCAGATCGAAACGGGAAAACGCTCACAGAGGAGACTCCTGAACAGGGATCGCACCAGACGTGAGGGCCACTCAGCGAGCAAGACAATCCGGTCGCCACGCCTCATCCTGACAACCAAGACAGTGAATTACCATCCTGGGTTTGACGTGAGGTGTGGTGGGCATGAAGGAGCGGACTTCGGAGGTTGAGGGAAGTTCACCTTCACACCCTTTCAGGACAAGTAGGCGAAAGGCTCTTGCCGCGCTGACACTTGTCAGAGGACCGAGCGCGGGCCCAGCCTCATGGGCCGGAGCGCCGGAAGCGCAGAGTTCAGGTTCCCGCGAGCTGGGAAAAAGTAAGTTGGCGAGAGACTGGCGTTTATTGCAGGTCCGCCGACCGGACGGTGGCCCACCACCAAAAGCAACAAGACGTCGATGAAAGAAAACGGCTCCGGTCGAGGGAAAATAAAAGCGGGAAGACGGGCCCAGAGCCGCGGTCTGAGCAAACCGAAAAAGAAAGATTTGCGAGAGGATCGGGGCGGTACAGTCCCCCTGTGCTGATCCGACGAGCTAGTCAAGCGTTTGGGGGCAGACTTGGCCGCACTTGGCGATGGGAGCAGATTTTCTCCTTGAGGGCATCGACTTTGATGCAAGAATGAGTCGAGGACGGTGATGCAAGTTGATGAGCCGAGGTCGAGGGCAGTATTTGAGAAGTCGAGCCCCCTTGTCAAGCTGAGACACTGGAATGATGGAAGAGGGAGCCGTGCGCCGGGACGGAAGAACTGTTGGACACCCCGACTCCGGCGCACCGGATCCGACGTGCGGCCGATGCGGGGCAGCGGAGGAGACGAGAGTCCGGATGCTGGATTACCTTACATAATGTGTCGGTCGTATCACGTGATGGTGTCTTCATCTTTCGGCGAATGATTTGCCCGAGAAGACCGTGCGGTGGTCCGGGCGTTCCCGTCCACTCAGGTGACGTCGTGAGGTCACAGCGGCTCCTGCAGGTCGTGGGACCCTGGAATTCGGCAAAACTCTGGCTTCCGGCGCAGCTGCAGCGGGTTCAGCAGTCACACTCAGCAGGTGGTGCACTGCAGTTCTAGCAGTCCACCCCACGAATTGTGGGGTCTAGAATCGCTGAGGACCGCTGCAGCCTTCTCCGCCGTCACACGGTCAACCCGCTACATTGCTGATCCCATCCCGTGATACTCCAATCCGATATCTCAACAACCAACCTACTCACTTGCTGCCGACACTCTCCACCCCCTTCGCCGTCTGCAGCACCGTCCCTCCGACACCCTCATCACTCGTATCCATATCGAAGATCACTCACACTTCTTCCCTGCACCACCCTGGCCCTGGAGACTGCGCATCTGCATGTCAGCAACAGTCCCGCCTCCGCCCTTTGCTGAGCTCGAGCCTCGTCCCCCACAATCCGCCGCCGACTTCAACAGCAACCTCAGCCTCGATCGCTCGCCCTAGCTCAAGCTCCAAATCCGAAATTTCACTCGATCCGAATATCTGTGGTGTATGTCTCCTACGGATCCCACAGATAACTCCTCCGGCCTGTCTGGCGCCACGCAAAATGACAAGACCGTTCCGGTGACGAGCGCCGAGCCCGCGGGGTCCAAGGCTGAAACAGACCTTGCCAGTCTCCAGAACCACAGCGACGATGGCAAAGCTACAATGTCTGCGAAAGCAGCCGGCAAGCAGCAGGCCACCGACGATTTGATCGACTTTGGCGACGATTCTTCAGCTCCCGCGCCAGCAGCTCCTGTTATCACAGATGCCGAGAACAAGACGGAAGGATCTGCTCAGACCGCCTCCGCACCAGCCCCTGGAGGAACCGTGGAGACCATGACTTCCTCCATCGCTACCCTGAAGCCTACGAGTCCTCTGCCAGCGGAGACCTCCACGCAGTTCCTCACGATAGAAGCGACCTCGGCACCCTACGTCGACCCTACACCTCCCACTCCCCGAACTTCCCAACCGCCTTCCCGAACCCCTTCGAACGCAGGTCAGCGCCGGATATCCTCCGAATCCTCCCCAACAAGGTCCGACGCGGGCTACGACGAGCGTCGATACGCGAGCGAAGATGAGCAAGAGGGTTCGCGCTCAGAGATTCAAAGCATCATGGAGCAGTTCACCGGCGACGGCGGAGGGCCTGGAGAGGAAGAAGTCATGAGCCCAAGACTGGAGATTGCGTCGCCGATGCTGGGAACTACTCTGGGCAGCCCCGGAATTCAGCACCCTCCTCGCAAGTCTAGTCTCGAGCCTCTGGTGGCGCCGTCGCTTTCCCATCAGGTGCAGGAGCTGCAGGGCCTTAGGATACACACTGCTTCTCCCTCGAGCATCCTCTCCCGCGAAAGGCCAACCGACGATCAAGGGCCGCCGGTGCCCCCTAAGGATGGGCCGCCCGCTACCCCGGCTCGTTCGCATGACGACCGCCAGATGAGTGTCGATTCCCAAATGTCTCCAGGACTGCACCGACCGCCGCCGCCCGAGCCCGAGCCCGAGCCAGCACTACCATTCGATTTCCACCGTTTCTTAGAACAACTACGAAACAAAAAGGCAGACCCAGTTGCCAGATATCTCAAGTCGTTCTTGTCCGAGTTTGGAAAGCGACAGTGGATGGTGCACGAGCAGGTCAAGATCATTAGTGATTTTCTGGCGTTCATCGCCAATAAGATGGCCCAGTGTGAGGTGTGGCGGGATGTATCTGACGCCGAGTTTGATAATGCGCGCGAGGGTATGGAAAAGCTCGTCATGAACAGACTCTACACGCAGACCTTCTCTCCTGCGATTCCTCCGCCTCAACCTATCCCCGGCGCGAAGCCAAAGAGGAGAGGTGGCGAGCGACCCATGGGACCCGGACGAAGGGGGCAACACCAAGAGGATATTGAGCGCGACGATGTTTTGACGCAAAAGATCCAGATCTACGCCTGGTTGAGAGAAGAGCATCTGGACATTCCTCCCGCTGGCGAGAGTGGTAGACGATTCCTGAAACTCGCCCAGCAAGGTCGGTGGCCTTGTCACGAGCCAACTTTGTTCGCTGCTAACCGCTTATAGAACTTCTCAAAATCAAGTCTTACAGGGCCCCTCGAGACAAGATCATCTGCGTCTTGAACTGCTGCAAGGTCATATTTGGTGAGTCTCGCGCTGAGAATGTACCGGTTTCGATGTCTAACCAATCCAAGGCCTACTAAAGCATTCCAAATCGGATTCTTCCGCAGACTCCTTCATGCCTCTTTTGATTTACGTTGTCCTCCAAGCCAACCCCGAACATTTGGTCTCCAATGTACAGTACATCCTACGTTTCAGGAACCAGGAGAAGCTCGGCGGCGAGGCAGGCTACTACCTCTCATCATTAGTAAGTTATTGACGATTGCTCGGTTAAGCAATTCATTTCATGCTAACTCCACTCAGATGGGTGCCATCCAGTTCATCGAGAACATGGACCGAACAACGTTGACCATCACCGACGAAGAATTCGAGAAGAACGTGGAGGCGGCTGTTTCGGCCATCGCAGAGAAGCACCGCCTTGACTCTCCTCATCCCGTGCAAGAACCCGTATTCTCAGAAAAGTCCGGCTTTAGCTTTCCACCAAGCGAGGCTTCCACAACGAGGCCATCGCTGGACATCGCCGTCGGCGAATCGTCAGTCCCACGTCGCTCGACCTCATCGAATGAGGGCACCCCAGATACGGACCAGGCCCCGATTAGCGGCCTTCTCCGCTCAATACAGAAGCCCCTGAGCACAATTGGTCGCATGTTTTCCGACGAGCCCTCGCCTCCGCCGGCAGGACCAAGCAACCCGCCCCGAGCCCCAGGTGGTCCCGAGCGCTTATCTCCGAGACCCAGTATGGAAGTTGAGGGACAACGGCCCAGCTCCCGGCATCAGCTGTCGGCGGAGGAGGCCGCCGCGAGACAGGCGAGTGCCGAGGCTGCAGAAGCTCAGCGCCTTCATCGGGCAGAGCACAACAACGTCGTCGAAACGCTTGCTGGAATGTTTCCCGACCTTGACAGGGACATTATTTCGGACGTGGTATACCAGAAGCAGGGCAGGGTTGGACTGGCTGTAGACGCCTGCTTGGCCCTCTCGACTTAGGCCATCTATAGCTGAATGAATCAAGGCGCCCAGAGCGCTGTACAAGAGCTACGAAGTCCGTTGCGAATTGTCTTTGTGAGTCTTGACGCCATATCGTGACATCGCGGTCATAGTGTTCGTTCTGCGGGGAAGATGCCTCGCGATGGCGCCCTCCGTCGCGCGCAAGCTGAAAGCTCACTGGCTGGAAGCTCATCAATGATGTCAGGTTCGTCGGAGCTATGATCATCTCCAGGTACCAGCACTTCCGGCACGTATCCCGGTGAAACTTGACACCCACGGTACTCCGGGTATCCTGCGCGAGAATGAATTCGCAGACCCACATGGAATTCTGTGACAGAGTTGCGCCTGTGTAATGAACATCCGGCCGGCGACTTTGACTTCATTCTGTGTCGAAGAGCTTTGACTCTATCAGAACCCTTTTCAGGCAATCCTTCAGACGGATTGGTACTCCACGAATGGAACCTCTCACGAACCCCGCTGATGAGGCGATAATGCGCCGCCTCCTCGAGACCGTCTCGAAGCTGCGAGGCATGACACAAGAGCGGGACCAGAGCTACGACGATTTCATCGCGGCGTACGACGCGCTGGAGGCTCGGCTACCTGTGCGGCTGCCGGAGCTGTACCGTGTGTGCGACGTGTTGACGAGGTTGGTGCCGGAGCTGCAGTGGCAGATTGTGGCGGCGGGGATACCGGCGACCAGGGAGGATTTGGATGTTGCTGCGAGGAGGGCTTGGGATGTTGTTGAGGAGATGGGGTTCTTGAAGGGGTGAGTGATGGATTTTGCTTATACAGGCTGGCGTTGGTTAGGAATTGTCTTCGTCACAGTAACATTCATTAACATGTATATGGGAAGCCATAAGATATCAATAGGTAGCAAGATGGCACAATTTCCGGTACGTCATCAAAGACTCGATATGGTTTTGAAGTTTTTCGTATTATTTGATGAGTCAGGCATCTAAATTTGCCAAAACTACCATATTGAGACGGAATCTTGCCTACCTGGAAGCATAAAATAGTAGGTCTGGATAGTTATTAAACCCTTCGGGCCCAATCTTGTCTGCTCTGCGCGCTTGACCTGCCGCGTACATAATTGATGTGGGTATCCAGTCTTGTCCTTCGCCTTCTCATCGCCGTCAACATACCATCCTTGATGCGCCTTGAACGCTTTCAACTATCAAACCCGGAATAGCGGATGACGCGCTCTTGCGGTCTTGAGACTGCCCGAAGTCAATTGAACAGAACCAGCCAGTCCAGATTTGACACCACGCTCAACGCCCTCGCTCCATTCCTGCGGTAAAGAGGGTCTGCGTTTCTTTATCATCGATGTTTTCGTGTTTCGGATTTTGTTCTCCATGAGCGACTTTCTGAACATGCAGTTGTCCCATTCCCGGAGCTCCTGCGCCCTCATTCTCTGCCAAGCCGTGTCTATGCGAAAGTCGGTCACCAGGTCCTCTATGCGGAAGGCGAATTCCTCGTCGTCGGTGAATTCCTCGGTGTCGCTGCCGCTGCCGTTGTCGTCGTCAACTGCGAATTTGACCTTTTTTGCTTTCAAGGATTTTTGTTCGTCCATGTTGGTGCGCTTTAGAGGTCTGTCTGGCAATTTTGCTTTTGGTTTGGACTCCTGAGAAGAGGAGTCCCTTGGTGGTGGTGACTGACTTTGTCGTCGGGGAGGCTCATGCTTGATGGCATCGGTGTCATATTCAAGCGCCTCGTTGAACCGCACGGTTTTAGGTAGTTCCGCGTGAAGTTCAATGTTTTTAGGCTTCTTCAGACAGCTCTTGAGGGGAGAGCACGTGCTGATCTGCTCGGTCTGAACGGGGCTGCTGGTGGGTGTGCTGACGTGCCGTGTGCGCTGGATGGCCACGGGCTCATCTGGAAACTGATCGAAGGCAGCCATGTCTTCGGGGTGGGCGAACATGAAATTGTCCAGGGTGTGTGAGAGAGCAGATGGGCGAGGATCAATGGTGTCCTCAGTGAAGCGAACCTGCTTCTTGCATGGATTGTAGTCGGAAGACCAGGTGGTCTTGACGCAGCTTTTGGTTGGACGCATTCTGATTGCAGATGCAGAAATACCCATTAAAATAGGCTGGATGTGTTGAAAAATGTCGCAGTGGTAAGTAGTTGCGTCTGAGAAAGTTGATTGTTGTTAGATGTTTGAGACGATGATGGTGGATAGACGACAATGATCATTGAAGATGACAATTCAGACAAAAGCATCTTGCTTGAGGTGTGCCTGGAGCTTGGAATATAAGGATTTGTGTCTCCCATCGGAGAAATCAACAGTCACCATTGTGGAAACCCACGACGGTGCAGTGATTATACGATGGACAGATTTTGTGTGATGGAAGGCGGCAGAACCTTATTAAGCTACTGCACACCTGGACATTCGTGTATTTATTCCCTTGAGGGCTGGAGATATATGAGCTGCCTGGAGGTCATAAGGGTACCAACCACTAGATGGATGGAAAACGTTACCACAACCCTAACGCGAAGAGCAAGAGATGTCCAAGTAAGGCCGAGAAGTAAGCCTCTAAGAACCGAGGAAGATAATCACCCAGCATTCTGATTGAAATACCGTAGTTTCAACAGATGGTTAAGTCAACAGATGCCGGTTGATAACACGTTGATCTGAGCCAAGGTACGCCCAGCCACATGGGAACATAGAACCCTGAAAGCCAGGAAATGTGTATGGTCTACCTCCATGGCCTACGATATGACTCACCAAGAGAATGAACTGCAAATTTAGCCTCCCTTTGCCCTTAACCATAAATCAGGACGTCTAAACCACAAAACATCAAGACTTGAACGGCATAGAATGCGCACAATAGTCCCTGAGCACGTCTAGGTTCACAGAACGGCTGGCTGCCGGCTGCCGCAAAAAACAACCTCGATTTACTGACCGCTGCATGAAACCATATCCTTCGAGTCCATCATCACCGTTGATGAATCAATGCTTCACCAGGTTGCCTACGTAAGTTGCAGAATGCCGTTGCTAAACAGTAGGCGAGCAGCGAGTATCAGCCTGTTCTACTCCGGCTAGTATGATATGTCCACCACCCAAAGGGAAGACTTTGGCTGCCGGTCTCGGAGCTTTGCTCGATATCTTCAACGAAATTCCCAGTGATGGTCATCCCGTCGGAACTCCGTATGGATGATTGGTGTTCTTCATCAGCGTTCATGACATCAGCCACTGCGCGAACCTTACCAACATTTTGATGGCAAGGCAAGGGATGCATACCTGCAGCTGAGGACAGATTCATTCACACACCAACCTCTAAATCCTACCCACCATCTTATGGATAATGGTAAATGAATGTGCGGGGTGGCATGTAGACACGGGAATCGAGCTAAATGCAGGTAACATAGCGGCCCCTGCACATGGGCCGTTTCTGTTGTGTAATCAACGTTGGTCAAGAACCGTGGCGGTCAGAAGCACAGTCTTTGTTGTTTCTTCACTAATACTACCCTGTTCACCGATTGTTTGCTCCCAACACGCCCGCATTGAAGAGGTCAGAACAGGGTTGTCTTGGAGCAAACATGGCGTTACGGCCCTACGCCGCACGGCCAAGGGACAAGGATACGAGCTCGGCGCTACCAGATGACTCTGATTGTCAGAGACAGATCGTCGTGATGGTGCGATTCGGGAGAGTTTAATCTCATCGCATTGGTCGGACGCCCGTATTCTCTCGGGTGGAGTTGGTTGCGATTCAGTCGTTGCAGACCTAGCAATGCAAACTAGCATGTCTGACATTCTGCTCATCGCTTCGGTTGCAATGTGGACTCGTTTGTGTCATGGAATGTGATCTGCTCTAGGAGCGACCGTCTGCTACACTATGTCTTGGTCCCTGCGGGTCTTTAGAAGGTCATCACGGTCAAGTTTGCGAAAGACATTTGATGAACAGAAAATGCATAACTTTTTTCTAACCAGGGGCGCCTATCTACCTCTTCTCAACGTCGACTTCAGTTGTAGTCGTAGCGGCCTCCTCGTCCCTCTTCGGCTCAGGTGAATCGGCCTTGCCAACAATCTCTGAACTCCTGAAGAAAACACAAACAATGACAAGGGAGGTGATGCCCAGGGCAAAGTTCATCCAAGAAGCTGCCCTGAGACCATCCAATGAAGGTTGATCCCATTCCATAACCGGCCCCACATCCTCCACAGACGTGCCCCTGGAGTTTGCCATGACTGCTGTCTGAACGGCAGTCGAAAGAGCCAGGCCAATGGACCGACCGACCTGGCCGACAGAGTTGACCAGCGCACCACCCAGGGCCTGGTCTTCTTGAGGAAGTGACTTGGAGACGAACAGAGTGAGAGATGGCCAGGCTGTATCTGAACCAATGACTGCCAGAATCATGGCCGGCAGACCGTACGCGAAGTACGACGTCGTAGATGGGATGGGTATCGCAAACAGCAGGCAAGCAATGGAGACGGAGGCGCTGCCACAGACCAGTAGCAAGTATGTTGGTACTCGAGAGATGAGAAGCGCCGCGGCCCATGCAACGAGAATTCCAGCCACACCCGTGGGAAGAAAGTAGAGAGTCGTAGTGATGATGGATTGACCCTGGTACTGCTGGTAGAAGTATGTCGCGTAGGTGAGGAAGTTGTTGAATGATGAGAAGAACAGAGCCATGATGGCCATGGCGGCGCAGAATCTGACGCTTTGGAAGATTGAGGTCTTCATCAGAGGAGGACGGTTGGTCTTGAACTCCAAGTGGCGTTGCCAGAACCAGAAAGAAGCGATGATGATGAGGGAGATGACGAGGAGGACTGAGATCCAGGGCGTGCGCCAGCCGACGACGTTACCCTCCGTCAATGCCAACATCAGCGCGAGAAGACCCACGGTGATGAGACCACCTCCGATCCAGTCGACGGACTTCTTCGTGCTCACGCCCTTCTTGTGTAGGGTGACCGTCTCGGCAGGAAAGACGAATATACCAGCAATGGCAACGAGACCAGCCAGAAGCGCCAGGACACCAAACACCCACTTCCAGTTGGCGTACTCGGCGATGATGCCAGAGAGGATGTTGCCGAAAATGCTTCCAAGGGGTGCGCCAGCGCCGTAGGCTGCAAAGGCATACGTCTTGGCTTTACCTGGCGGGAATGTGGTCCCCAG